>CM070061.1:16301616-16901616 GCA_036320875.1 Cotoneaster glaucophyllus
TGGTTGGGGAAAGCCTCATTTAAATCTCAACCATTTCACCCTCCACCCCAGCAAGCCTAGGGTCATTAGTTTCAAAGACTTTTGTGCCACCATTTATTAAAGCATTGTAGAAACATATGTAATGTATGTTAAACACTCTAAATTTTTTCTTATAAAAGAACACACAGACAAGGTACCAACTCACCACACAAAGCTACTCTATAAAATTTATAAAACAAAGATGTTAGGAAAAAGAGAGCAAAACAATCGGTCAACTTCTTGTCTGTACAACTATTGCTTTCAAGCTTCAAACCGTCTCACTCAGTACTCATCTTTCAACTTCTTGTCTGTACAACTATTGCTTTCACTTCATCCGTCTCTCTCAGTACTCATCTTTCACTACAAGTAAGTGTAATAATTGGATCTTAAAGATTGAATTATATTGTCAAAACTAACTCAACAACAATGAAATTCCATCACTTCTGTATCTTCAAAAAAAATATAATGATCAATGGTTTTAGTTAAAACAGAACATATAATCTTTATCTACAATAAAAATGCTTCAAGTTAGCTTTTTGAATCAATTAAAAAGATTTAAGGGATGAGGAAGTTATGGCCATCTTAAGTTTGTATCAACTTTTATCAAAGCAACTGACACGTCTTTATATAGTTCTTTTCAGTCATAAACTGTGATAGCCCGTCCCGAGGATTTGTACATTTATTATTTTAAGAAATGTGGAAATATGAAATTGCCCTCGAACGTTGGATTTGGGACATTATTTTGGGCTAAGTTAGAGGCCCAAAAATATGGAATTTGGACCATTGGCATAACTTCCAAACTAGTAGGAGCAAACTAGAGTTAGATTTGAAGTTAGGGTTTGTAGTACCCTAATTAAGGTCCAAGTAGAATTAAGTTTTTGGATGGTGGTATGTATTGTTGGATGGTTTGGGACCACACATCCACACACTCTTAGACCTACCTCTCTCCCGTGCTCTCTCTCTCTCTCTCTCTCTCCCACACTCTCGGACGTCTCTCTCTCCTTTTCTCTTTGTACGGACCCAAACCAAAACCTACCTAAACTCGACGGATCGAAGCTAAGATCCATACCATTGTGCTCGTGAGGACTCCACGATCACGAATATACCCTTTTCAAGTAAGAATGCCTTCGTTTTCACATCGATTTTCAAAGTTCCGAATTGAGTACTGTTCATGCAATGATTATAGGCTTATTTTTAAAGAATTTGAAGCTTGTAGGAAGCTTCGTGAGGTCCATACGAGGCTAGGGGTGCTTCGTTGGAGGAGTTTGGACGTTGGGAGGCCGAGATCGACTAATCTCAGTTTTTGGTCGGAGTTCGAGGTAAATTTCGAAGTGATTTCATAAATTTCAACACTTAAAACCTATGCAACGTGATTCTAGGGGTTTTAAGCTTTCATCTGGCTTTGGTTTCATGAGATTTGGTTAAGAAACGAGAGAGAATAAGAGAAAAGAAAATTTTCCCAGTTTTCCAGCGACGGCGACAGTCGCCGGAGCTGGAGGTAGGGGACGACGAATATTCCGTCGGTTTTGACGGAATATTCTGACGGCATGAGTTAGATTTAACGGCATCCGTTAGTTTTTAACGAAATATTCCTTGGAATATTCCTGACGGCGTGAACTGCAGCCGTCAGTGTACCAGGCATGTGCCAAAGCGTGGGGGCGCGTCTGGCCGTGCCTTGGCCGGCGCGTGTCACATCGGAAAATTTTTCTAAAAATATGGGGATGATCCTGAGGTTGTGTAGAGCATTGTGGTATATTCACACACCTCATTTAAGCATTGTATGAGAAGTTATTAGTTAGTTTTGTCTATGTGCTCAAAATAACATTTTTATAGTTGTTTCTCACATAGGCGAGACCTATCCGGAGGACGAGCGTAGCCAGGCTAGGCACGGGGGCTACGATCCGTCTACGTACCAGTGAGTGGGCTTTTGTTTTCCGTATATACCTATATACTATGTATTTTCCCAGAATATGCATTTTTAAATGCTTTTATAAATGAAATGCCATGCCAATACCTATATACATCGGTTTATGCATCGTGAAATGGTATGCATCGTGAAATGGTATGCATCGTGAAATGGTATGCATCATGAAATGGTATGCATTATGAAATGGTTATGCATCATGAAATGGGTATGCATTATGGAGTGGTTATGCATCATGAATTGTATGCGCATGATTGTTGGTGCTGTGGACGCTCAGGTAAGTTCAGGTAAGATTCTGTGTGGTTAAATAAAAGTTGAGTTATGACGAGATTGTTGAGATGCATCGATAGCTCATAAACCTGCACCCCGGTGTTAGTGCTCCCGCCCAGAGCTAGGGGCCAGTCTTTCACGTGATGTTCACCTCCCGCACCATACGCTCATCTTGGATCCAAGTTAGGTGCACAGTCCTGTCGTATAGACCACTTTCAGTGGGTTCGACTCGTAGGTGACCCGCGATCATTCGCACAGTCTTCACGTGATTGTAGCACTAGAGCGTACTATATTACACCCAGTCTTGTCGTATAGACCACCTTGAGTGGGTTCGACTAGTGTGCAGGATATATATTATGATGAGATATGTTGAGATTGATTATGAGCTATAGTTCCAGCCGTGCTGATCACACGGTGGACATGTTATTATCTATGATGAGTTTATTTCACCTGATTTACTTACCTGATGAGTTAGTGGCATGGCATGGCATGGCATACTCATGATTTATTGGCATATTAGCATGATGATGATTTCAGATCAGTTTTAGTATATGTATATACTATTTTCTGGGAAAGTATACAGGTTTTACGGCGAGGGGTTATAAATGTGATTTTTGAAATGATTTTCGAAAAGACTTGTTTTTGCCCACTCACGCTTTTGTTTTGCGCCCTTCCAGGTTTTAGACAACTTTGTTGGTGGCTCACGAGGATACAACGAATATTCTGATAGACCATCACAAATGTAAGACCACATTTGGGTGTTGATTAAATTGCTTGACTGCACCTACACAAATTATGCTCTGATTGTGTATTAACACTTCTGGAATTTGTTTTTTTTAATTATTCGTATTTCCGCTTATTTAATTGCTTCCGCACTGTGCACATGGCTACGTCACCCTCACGTGACAGCCAGCATGCCTCGATCTCGGTCGGGGTGTGTCAGTTTGGTATCAAAGCCTAGGTTCCGTAGTCCTGCATATTTAGTGAGTAGGTTAATCATTGTGATGTCTTCTGTCAGAATTATTCCGCCTCGTAGAGGGCCACGTTGTTCAGATGAGCTTAGTTTCCCTGATATAGCTCAGTTAGGGGAAGCTATTGCTAATATGATTCATTTTGTTATCTGTTCTCCCTAAAGGACTTCTCTTGAGACTGTTTATAAGTTGAAGTTGAATCATTTTATGGGAAATGATGGACATGAGGGAGCAGAGCGATGGCTTGATCATGTAGAAAAGTCCTTTTGTGTGATGCGAAGTCAAGGGAATCCTCTTATGGAATGGTGGGTCGAGACGACTACTTGGTTTTTGGGTACTGAATCTACATCCTGGTAGAGACAGGAGTCTTATACGATGACATCAGAGGAAAACAGTTGATTGGGAGTCGTTTAAGAAAAGGTTTATCCCTCCGGCATATATTGATGGTAATAAGCAAGAGTTTACAAATTTGAGACAAGGAAAGATGACGGCGATTGAGTACTATAGAAAGTTTACAGACTTGTCTTGTTACCATCCGGATGTTGCTGCTAATTCGATTGTGATGTTATGTCGTTTTAAGTTGGGTACTAAGAAGAAGTGACGATCTATGGCGACCACTGCCCATTGTGCTTCTTACCAGGAGTTTTACGAGATTTTGTTGAGGATTGAAGACCCTAAGGAAATGTACATCGATAGTGATGAAGAAGAGGAAAAGAACGTGAATAAGAGGAAATGTGACAAAGGTAAAGGTAAGTCATCTCAAGGACCTCGCAAGACTCAGAGCTTCAAAAGAAGTGAAGCTAGTTCCAGTTCTTCTAGTGGAGGCTTTAGTGCCACTGGCCAGAGGCGAGGTGGTGGAATTTACTGGAGGTTGTGGGGGACGACAACAAGCCCAAGGACATGTTAACAACATCACACTGCAGGATGCTCAAAGCAATCCAGATTTGATCATGGGTACGTTAAACATTCTTGGTCACTTTGCTAGAGTTTTAATTGGTTGTGGTGCTACCAATTCCGTGAATTCTCATACATTTGCTCAAGTAACGCAACCTTATTCTACGCCTCTAGGGTTTGAGTTAGAGTTGTTGTGCCTAGATAAGAGAAGTGTTATGTGGATTATGGTTATCCAGGGTGTCCAGTGATGGTGTAAGATGTAGTTATGCCAGCTGATTTTATTCCGTTAGATATTGTGGATTTTGAGGTGATTTTGGGCACAGATTGGTTGCATTATAATCGTGCCAAGATAAAGTGTTACGGGAAATCACTTACTTTCCATCGTTCTGGATTACTAGAAGTTACTTTTGTGGGTGAGCAAAGTGGAGTGAGGCATGCCGTTATTTCTGCTGTGAGAGCAAAGAGGTTGTTATCAAAAGGCTGCCAAGAATACTTAGCACATGTTGTGCTAAATGATACTACTCCCAGTAACGTAGAGGAGGTTCTAGTGGTCAGACATTTTCCAGATGTTTTTCCTGAGGATTTGCCGGGGTTACCGCCTGATAGAGATGTGGAGTTCACTATCAATTTATTGCCAGGTACGGACCCTATTTATTTGACTCCATATAGAATGGCACCTGCTGAACTAAGAGAGTTAAAGATTCAGCTTCAGGAATTGGTTGAAAAAGGTTTCATTCAACCTAGTATTTCACCATGGGGAGCCCCAGTTCTGTTTGTTCGAAAGAAAGACGGAACTTTGAGACTATGCATTGACTACAGGCAATTGAATCGGGAAACGATTAAAAACCGTTATCCATTGCCACGCATAGATGATCTTTTTGATCAACTTCGAGGTGCTCGGTATTCTCGAAGATTGAATTGAGATCAGGGTATTATCAGTTGAAGATCAAGAGTGATGATGTTCCTAAAACGGCTTTTAGGACTCGTTATGGACATTATGAGTTCCTTGTGATGTCGTTCGGATTAACAAATGCACCAGCAGCTTTTATGGTTTGATGAATAAGGTATTTCAGCAGTACTTGGATAAATTTGTCATTGTTTTTATTGATGACCTTCTGTGTATTCCAAGTCGAAAGAAGAGCATGGACGACATCTTACTCTAGTGTTAAGGAAGTTGAGAGAGCATCGCCTTTATGCTAAGTTCAGTAAATGCCAATTTTGGCTAAAAGAAGTGGCATTCTTGGGTCATGTCATTTCAGCTTAGGGCATTCAGGTAGATTCTCAAAGATAGCAGCGGTGGAAAATTGGGAGCAACCAAGAACCGTCACAGAGGTACGAAGTTTTCTTGGCTTAGCAGGTTACTACAGACGGTTTGTTCAGGACTTCTCGATCTTAGCATTACCACTGACGAGGCTTACAAGGAAGAATGTTAAGTTTGAGTGGGATGAGAATTGTGAGCAAAGTTTCCAACAGCTGAAGTATTGCCTCACTCATGCTCCAGTGTTGACCCTTCCGGATAACAGTGGTAATTTCGAGATTTACAGTGACGCTTCTCTGAATGGCGTTTTGATGCAACATGGTAGGGTAATTGCTTATGCGTCAAGGCAGTTGAAACCGCATGAGATGAATTATCCTACACATGATTGGAGTTAGCTGCTATCATCTTCGCTTTGAAGATTTGGAGGCATTATCTTTATGGAGAGAAGTGTAAGATCTTTACAGATCATAAGAGTCTTCAGTACATTTTCACCCAGAAAGACCTTAATCTTCGTCAGCGTAGGTGGGTGGAATTGTTGAGTGACTATGATTGCACGATTGATTATCATCCAGGTCGTGCAAATGTAGTTGCAGATGCACTCAGCAGAAAAGCTCAAGGCCGAGTTAATGCCTTGTATACTAGCAGAGTGCCTCTTCTTGGTGATTTAAGGGCTACTGGAGTGAAATTGCAAATGGAAGATAGAAAGGAAGCCATACTTGCAAATTTTCAGTTAGGCCTATTTTAATTGACCGTATCTTAGCTGCTCATATGGAAGATGAGGAAGTTTAGGAACTAATTCAAGCCAGAAGTAAAGGGAAAAGTAAAGATTTAAGAATTCGGGAATCTGATGGTATGTTGATGCAAGAGGGTAGAATGTATGTGCCAAATAATGCAGAGTTAAAGAAAGAGATCCTGGATGAGGCACATAGTTCAGCTTATGCTATGCATCCAGGAGGTACTAAGATGTATCATACCATTAGACCGTTCTATTATTGGCCGGGCATGAAGCGGGAAATTGCAGAGTATGTTAGCAAATGTGCCATTTGCCAGCAGGTAAAAGCCGAAAGAAAGAAGCTGTTTGGGTTGATGCAACCACTTCCTGTTCCAGAGTGGAAATAGGAAAATATCACTATGGACTTTGTGTACAAGCTTCCTCGTACACGGAACGGGTATGACGGTATTTGGGTGATTGTTAATCGGCTTACTAAATCAGCACACTTTATTCCAGTGAGGGAGAAGTATTCCTTGAATAAGCTAGCTGAGTTGTATATAAGCAAGATTGTGAAGTACCATGGCACGCCAGTGAGTATCATCTCGGATCGGGATCCTAGATTTACTTCTAAGTTTTGGAGAGCATTTCAGGAAGCTTTTGGTGCAGAACTACGTTACAGCACAACTTATCATCCTCAAACAGATGGTCAGTCAGAGAGAACCATTCAGACTTTAGAGGATATGCTGAGAGCTTCGGTACTTCAGTTTGGTGATGATTGGCATACTAAGTTGGATTTGATGGAGTTTGCCTAAAACAACAGCTACCATTCTAGCATCGGGATGGCACCATTTGAGGCACTTTATGGTAAAGCTTGTCGTACACCCTTGTGTTGCTCAAAAGTTGGTGAAAGACCATTAGTGGGCCCTGAGATAGTAGAGGAGACTACTCATAATGTTTAGGTGATTAAAGCTAATATGAAAGTGGCCTAGGATCGACAGAAGAGCCTTACGGATAGACATACCACTGTCAGGGTGTATGACGTTGGTGATTGGGTATTCTTGAAGTTATCACCTTGGAAATGAGTTGTAAGGTTCGGAAAGAAGGGTAAGTTAAGCCCTAGGTACATCGGACCTTATCAGGTTATCGAGCAAGTTGGTGAGGTTGCTTATAGGCTTGAATTGCCTTCGGAGTTGGCTAGAGTACATAATGTGTTTCATGTCTCTATGCTTCGCCTTTATGTGGCAGACCCTTCACGTGTGATTCCTCCTCAGCAGCTTGAGATTAGTCCAGACTTGTCTTACGAGGAAGAACCAGTGACGATACTAGATTGGAAGGACAAAGAGTTGAGAAACAAGACAATTAGAATGGTAAAGATTTTGTGGAGGAACCACTCAATGGAATAAGCAACGTGGGAGATTGAGGATCGGATGAGAGATTTGTACCCACGTTTGTTTTATGGTTACTAGTGATTTTACTCATTATTGTTTTATGGTTTTAGCACTTGTTTGGTTGTGTTTGAAATTTCGGGGATTAAATTCTATAAGGGGGGTAGATTGTGACAGCCCGTCCCAAGAATTTGTACATTTATTATTTTAAGAAATGTGGAAATACGAAATTGCCCTCGAACTTTGGATTTGGGACATTATTTTGGCTAAGTTAGAGGCCCAAAAATATGGAATTTGGACCATTGGCATAACTTCCAAACTAGTGGGAGCAAACTAGAGTTAGATTTGAAGTTAGGGTTTGTAGTACCCTAATTAAGGTCCAAGTAGAATTAAGTTTTTGGATGGTGGTATGTATTGTTGGATGGTTTGGGACCACACATCCACACACTCTTAGACCTACCTTTCTCCCGTGCTCTCTCTCTCTCCCACACTCTCGGACGTCTCTCTCTCCTTCTTCCTTTGTACGGACCCAAACCAAAACCTACCTAAACTCGACGGATCGAAGCTAAGATTCATACCATTGTGCTCGTGAGGACTCCACGATCACGAATATACCCTTTTCAGGTAAGAATGCCTTCGTTTTCACATCGATTTTCAAAGTTCCGAATTGAGTACTGTTCATGCAATGATTATAGGCTTATTTTTAGAGAATTTGAAGCTTGTAGGAAGCTTCGTGAGGTCCATACGAGGCTAGGGGTGCTTCGTTGGAGGAGTTTGGACGTCGGGTGGCCGAGATCAACTAATCTCAGTTTTTGGTCGGAGTTCGAGGTAAATTTCGACGTGATTTTGTAAATTTCAAGACTTAAAACCTATGCAACGTGATTTTAGGGGTTTTAAGCTTTAATCTGGCTTTGGTTTCATGAGATTTGGTTAAGAAACGAGAGAGAATAAGAGAAAAGAAAATTTTCCTAGTTTTCCGGCGACGGCGACGGTCGCCGGAGCTGGAGGTAGGGGACGACGAATATTCTGTCGGTGTTGACGGAATATTCTGACGGTGTGAGTTAGATTTAACGGCATCCGTTAGTTTTTAACGGAATATTCCTGACGGCGTGAAATGCAGCCGTCAGTGTGCCAGGCACGTGCCTGCGCGTGGGGGCGCGTCTGGCCGTGCCTTGGCCGGCGCGTGTCACATCGGAAAATTTTTCTAAAAATATAGGGATGATCTTGAGGTTGTGTAGAGCATTGTGGTATATTCACACACCTCAGAAGTTATTAGTTAGTTTTGTCTATGTGTTCAAAATAACATTTTTATAGTTGTTTCTCACATAGGCGAGACCTATCCGAAGGAAGAGCGTAGCCAGGCTAGGCACGGGGGCTACGATCCGTCTACATACCAGTGAGTGGGCTTTTGTTTTCCGTATATACCTATATACTATGTATTTTCCCAGAATATGCATTTTTAAATGCTTTTATAAATGAAATGCCATGCCAATACCTATATACATCGGTTTATGCATCGTGAAATGGTATGCATCGTGATTTGGTATGCATCATGAAATGGTATGCATTATGAAATGGTTATGCATCATGAAATGGGTATGCATTATGGAGTGGTTATGCATCATGAATTGTATGTGCATGATTGTTGGTGCTGTGGACGCTCAGGTAAGTTCAGGTAAGATTCTGTGTGGTTAAATAAAAGCTGAGTTATGACGAGATTGTTGAGATGCATCGATAGCTCATAAACCTGCACCCCGGTGTTAGTGCTCCCGCCCAGAGCTAGGGGCCAGTCTTTCACGTGATGTTCACCTCCCGCACCATACGCTCATCTTGGATCCAAGTTAGGTGCACAGTCCTGTCGTATAGACCACTTTCAGTGGGTTCGACTCGCAGGTGACCCGCGATCATTCGCACGGTCTTCACGTGATTGTAGCACTAGACCGTACTATATTACACCCAGTCTTGTCGTATAGACCACCTTGAATGGGTTAGACTCGTGTGCAGGGTATATATTATGATGAGATATGTTGAGATTGATTATGAGCTATAGTTCCAGCCGTGCTGATCACACGGTGGACATGTTATTATCTATGATGAGTTTATTTCACCTGATTTACTTACCTGATGCGTTAGTGGCATGGCATGGCATACTCATGATTTATTGGCATATTAGCATGATGATGATTTCAGATCAGTTTTAGTATATGTATATACTATTTTCTGGGAAAGTATACAGGTTTTACGGCGAGGGGTTATAAATGTGATTTTTGAAATGATTTTCGAAAATACTTGTTTTTGCCCACTCACGCTTTTGTTTTGCGCCCCTCCAGGTTTTAGACAGCTTTGTTGGTGGCTCACGAGGATACAACGAATATTCTGACAGACCATCACAAATGTAGGACCACCTTTGGGTGTTGATTAAATTGTTTGACTGCACCTAGACAAATTATGCTCTGATTGTGTATTAAGACTTCTGGAATTTGTTTTTTTTAATTATTCGTATTTCCGCTTATTTAATTGCTTCCGCACTGTGCACATGGCTACGTCACCCTCACGTGACGGCCAGCATGCCTCGATCTCGGTCGGGGTGTGTCAATAACTCTTTACGCTTAAGCAAATATAATTACACCATCTTATTCTACATAAAAAGTTCTTAAGCTTTGGCTCCTGAGTCATTAAAAAAGGTTAAGAAACAAGAAAGTTTTGATTAAATTAAAATCACTCAAAATCTTGAAAGATTTCTAGCAAACTGTTTAATTTTAAAGAGTTCTTAATAATTATAGTTTTAACTTTTCAAATGATGTAAAATCATTGTCATTCATAAGGGAAATAATCTTTTATATGTCCTCACCTTAACCATTACTTTAAAAATGAAAATTTTCTAGTAATAAGGATTGAAAATTAATTCTTTTCGAAGCATCCTCGGTAAGTCTCATCGAAAAACTTTTATGAATTTCAAAAATTCAAATACTTAACAAGAAATACACTAAGTAATAAAATTTGTAATCAAAGCATCACCGTTACAGTGCAGGCCCAGTTTTCTTCATTTCTGGACCTAATGACTTCGAACCTGTTTGTACACGTTAAATGAACAGATTCATTGTTATAAGCCCTATGAAATAGACTACTCAACGGCATTATTTAAACGTAAAATGAACGATATATTAATAAAATAAGTTGAATGGTTCTAAAGGGCTCCTAACAAGCTTTTTCCCCACATTTTGAACAAGAAATTTTTTTTTCCACTTTAAATTACTTCTATGTACTTAAAGCTTATGTTTCTTTATTATTATGTATTATAACATACACTTTGTTTAGATATTTGTAAGTTAAAAGCTTGGAACTTATATATTCCTTTTTGGAACTTATATATTCCATTTCTGATATTTATTACCTTGTTGAGTACATTTTAGCAGTGTACGTAATGATGATGGTTAGTATATTACCCCATATTAAAATGTTACTGGTATTGGAAGATAGCTAAGGGTCCTCGTCCCTTCAAATATTGCACTATTATACTCATGAGTTTACCGGTCCTCGGGTATACATGCTTTGGAATACTAGCGTAGTGCCGCTTATAACATATTATTTTAAGGGTTCAATGGGTGAAGTTCTAGTTTATAACATGATAAAGAATAGAAGATATATATACGTAATACATTCCTATATATAAATCCATGCTAAACCATATATCTTATTTGAGTAGTGTTTCATTTCGTTGATTGGTGTTTTAGCGTTCAGTAATGACCTTTCTTAAACGCTTAGTTGTATACGTTGGTTTTGTTGTAGTTACTTGGTTTGTGCTAGGGCTGGGCACGGGCCGGGCCGGGCCCAAATTTGAAGGAACCGGCCCTACCCGTTTTAAAATGTAACGGGGCGGGTAAAGAGCTTTAGAATTTTAGAACCGGACCTAACCCGGCCCGTTTTAAACGGGCCGGTTCGGGACGGGTCCACGGTTCCTATTACCTTTTTTTTTTTTTTTTTTTTTTTGGGTACGAAATGGTCCAAATATAGCTAGTTTTCTCCAACAGTAAACGAAGGCCCAACCCAGGAGAAAAGCCCAGACACATGGCAGGGGAACAATGCTGATTTCGGTCTTCATGGCGCCGATCTGTTTCAACCTCACAACACGAGTCGACTCAGCAACACTTGCTCTCCACCGTTCGATCTCAACAGAGCCATATTCTTCGAAACCCATAACCAATTGCCAACGTGAACTCTGCTGCCGCCACAACAACTACACCAGGTTTCAATTAATGAGTATTTACACACGATAGCGATGAGATCCTACAAATCTAATGTCTGAAACAATAAAAATGCATGGGTCATATTGCAAGCTCATCCAGATCAACAACAAACCGGTGCAATACAAAATAATAAGATACCCTTTACAGCTAAACCCAGTATACCAAACAATGCTGTCGATCATTTCAGCTAAAATTAGAAGGAACCCACCATTTAAAGCACCATAAAACCAAGAAAAACATATAAAAAAATCTGAAATTTCATATTATATTACCAAAAAACTAAGCATAAAAAATAAGTAAATATGAGGAGGATTTAAGGAGGAAATATGATGCATACCATCGTTGAGTCTCTTGAAAATGTATCTTTCCATCTGAAAATCGCAGCTTTTGGTGCCCAGATGGACCTCGGCGGCCAACACCATTTTCACAAAATTTGTAAATCAAAAGTAAGACATTGACGAAATTGGAAGAAGTGAGGGAAATGAGTTACATCGTTGTTGAGATCGGAGGAGGAGACGGAGGAGTTGGTGGGGGAGGAGGGTGGCGGCGGCAGCATATCATTTCTCGGAGGGGTGTGGGTGTGGGTGTGGCTCCGGGAAGGAAAGTTGCAGAGATGGGGGGAGATTCTTCAAAGCAGAAGAATGAGGCAGAAGGTTCGAGAGATTGGGGTAAACACGGGAAGTGGGTTGTGTGCATGTGGATTGTTGAGAAATGTCACAGGCCCACGGGGGGAGCAAAAAGAAGTGGGCTGGCAGACAGTAACAGTACCCAACATTGGGGTATTTTTGCATACGGGCCGGTCCGGGTACCCCTTTTTTTATACTTTTGGAACCGGCCCGAACCTAAAATTTCACAGGCCCGCCCCGCCCCGCCCCGTTTCTCTTTTTTAAAATTAGGACCCGCCCCGAACCGCTAATACCCGCCCCTACCCGCGGGCCCAGGGCCCGTTTGCCCACCCCTAGTTTGTGCAACTCATAATGCTACACCTCTGTCTTTTTCAAGAAACAAATAGGGACGGGAAGACTATGAAACAAAATATTATCATTGGAGTTTTTCTAAATTATTATATAATGAATTGTACTTTCTTTTTTATTTTTCATTTCACTTCGGTAATGTAATACTTATGCAAACTCAATTATACTCTCTTATTAAATAAAAGGTTTACTCTAAAGTTAAAAAATATGGGCACAAAAACAAAATATGGGTACAAACTAAAATAAAAAAAAACAATCGTACATATTAAAAAAAATAATTGCAAATTAAAAATGGGTACAAATTAAAAATAGAAATATATGATAGAAAATTTAGTCATGAACATTAAAATACTAGATGTAACGTTTATAAACTCTTTTTTTATTATTTTTATCTCGTAACGTTTCTAACTCTAAATGTTTCTACTTGTAAATAATTAAAGAGTTTTCAATTATAAAATTTATATATGCTGACATGTAAATATTTTATTTTTGAAAATAGCATATGTCTACACACTTTGGTTGTGTGTGAATATTTTTTATTTGTTTTTAAAATAGGAAGGAGAGAATGAGAGAGAGGACCTCAGAGTTAGAGTGGGAAGAGAGATTTTTGTTTTTGTTTCTGTTGGGGCCCAAAATAATATTGGGCCAAATAAGGGTCACCTTCGGCCCAGTGTCTGTTTAAAGGTGCTATGGACTGATGTCATGGGCCGAAGGGTTCAAAGTAACCAAGTATCAGTGTAGGAATGCTGCGGATAAGCATGAGAATGAGATAGAGGTCGAAACCTATTATGAGAAGGAGTCCCGAGAAAGCCGAGGTAAAAGTGAATCGAACCCACGATTGGAGGCAGGTGCAGAATCCTAGCTGATTTGGGATTGGTCGAAATAGAGTTGGATTAGTATCGGCCGAAGAGGAGTTGGACTAGGAAGAGGATTTCTATCCAAGGACGGTTTGGAGTATTCGCATTGCTATAAATAGAGGGGAGAGCATAACATTCAGCTCTCTCCAACTCAACACACAAAACTACCATGCGCAAATTCTCGCTCTACGCGAAACCTCTCAACTTTGAGATTTTTATTTTCTTTCGCCAACACATCTTCAGTTTGGATAAACAGCACTGTGAAGGCAACCGGTGGTATCTTCAGTTTGGATAAACAGCACTATCGCCGTAGAACCAGCCGATCGCGGAGCACCTTTAGTTTGGATAAACAGCACTGCGTCGAGGCCGACTGGTTACCTATCCAAGTCTCGGTCGAGAAGGGCTTTCGAGTTCTTATCGACAGAGGTCATCTCATCAGCCTTCTCGGCGAAGTGAGGTGTTACGAATTACCGAGCTCGGCACATCGAACGCCGAGTTGTTTTATGATTGGATACTCACAGGTTAGCTTCAGAGTTCGGCATTCCGACGGCCGAACCACTTTCACCGTCAAGACATATATATGTTTCGAGTATCTGTGCCCCTGTACTTTGGTGTCGATTCGGCGTGCTTATACCTTTACGAATATAATCACTGTGACCGAATCCGACGCCGACGATTCATGAACTTCGCAAGACTAGCAGCCTTGTCTTCAGGCTCTAGAACCCAAAGGCCGAGGCGTGTTCCTTTCTCGGCCGCAGTCGCAAGATTCAGAAGTCAGCCGCGCACACAACGCAACATCAACATTTTACTCACCGGCCGAGTTCGGCCATCTAGTTGGCACGCCCCGCATTCAACCGAATGACGTAGTTAGCTTATTAGTTACTCTGCCTGCGCGCCACGTAGGCTTGGTAGTTTTTAGGATCAACAGTTTCTTATTTTTTTTACTTGTAATAATTTTTTAGAAGACTATTTTTTAATATTAGATATATGCTAAAATCACTTATAGTTCAATAAAAATAGAAAAATTTGGTTTTGTGGAATTACGTTATTGCCCATCATATTTTTCTGTGATAGAAGATTAAATAATCTTTTCACCTTCTTTTGGTTGACAAAGAGAGTTAGTTACATAGTGAAGTGGAAGATCTAAATCTTTTGACTAATGCTAGAGAGATTAAATTTGGAGACTAAATTTGTAAACTAAATGATGTGTCACCAAAAAGAATAAGCATGTTTATCAACGTAAATAATAAACCAATCATCAACTTCTATATCCTTTAGTTTTCAAAATTTAGTCTCTCTAACATTATTCAAAAAAATTTTAGGGTAATGATGAGGAAACTAAATTTGTAGACAAAACTTTGTAAAATAAATGACATGAAAGTTGAAGATAAACGTGTTCATTCCTATTGATGACACATCATTTAGTTTATAAATTTTATCTACAAATTTAGTCTCCATAGCCTTATTTTAAGTCACTTAGTACTACGGTCTGGTGATATTTCTCTTTACTTGGAAGTGAGAGTTATTAGGTTAGAATCTCGTGGATGACGAATTTGATACCAAATTAGGCTTCCTATTGTGTGGTTTAGCCGAACGCTCACTCTATTTAGTATAAAAATATCGATGTACTAAAAAAAATAATAAAAAATAAAAAAATAAAAAAGGAGAAAGGAAAAAGAAAAGAAGGCTAGGTGGCATTTTGAATTTGGAGAATTGGGAGCAGTAATTACATTTTCACCACCACAGCCATGGACGACGATGAATTTCGACGCCTTCTCGATCTCGTCCCTATCGTCCGATCTCGCGACTACCTTGTAACCCCCTCTCTCTTCACCAAAAGAAATTGTTTTCCGTTGCCTTTTCTTTCTTTCTGGTTGTGATGCTTTATGGAATATGGTTATCTTGTTCGTTGTATCAATTAGAACGCATCGTTGAATATTTAATTTGTGGAATCTGGCAATCGTTAAAACTTGTAGGGCAGATACAGTATCTACTTTCGAGATAACCCTTTAACATTTCCTATAGTTAGAAGGTGTAAAGATTGGATTTTGATTGTTAAAAGGAAAAATATTGGATTTTGATAGGGATTTTGGTATGCTGCTGCAGCTGCCGATGCCGTGCGGGACTATAAAAACTACGTATGTATGCTCAATTAGGAGTGAGAACCTTATGGAAGGTCTAGGTTTTGAGTCCTGGATGATGCTGAACAAGCGGCTAAGGAGGCTGTGCGGACAAATTGATTTAGATGGATGATGGGTAGCATTTAGTAGTTTTGATGATGTAGATACCATATTGAGTCAGAGAAGAAAGGAGGTTTCAGTCAACTTGGTTAAAGTTCAGAGTCACTCAGTTTTCAGGGTTAGAAGATGAGTACCTTAATTATGATTTATTTGGTAGGTTAGAGGTTGTTTACATGTTCTAAGTGGATAGCTTGTTTGCCTTGTATCGTTATTTTAATCCTGAAAAGATCTGTTTTCCATGCAAAAAATATAGCGCAAAACGGTTCCCTACACTTGGCTACCTGTTTTAAGCATGGCAGGAGATCTACAAGGAATTTTTTTTTCAACATATCACTGCACTTTGCTCAACTTTTATGTATGAATCCAATATTTAACTTTCACACTTGTTTTCCTGGTCTGTTTGTAGTTGATTTGAGTTTGTGTGCTAAAACAAATATTTTACATAATATCAAGTTTTTACATGATATGTTTTTTTTACTAACATTTTCAGCCTGTGAAGGGATGAAATCAAGTCCGTAAACTAACTAACTTGGTGGAATTTAATAATGAGAGACCTTTCTTCTGCTGTTACAAAACTATTGTTGCGCTTTTTCTTGGATCCTTAAGGTTCTTGGCTTGTTTCTATTAGTCTTTTAAACCTTTTATCTGGTATCATTGACGTGAGCATCAGATCAAAGAAACGGCATCACGGTTTTGTGCGTAAGTCTCACATTGATAGTGTTCAAGGAAATAGAAAGCTTCATGGAATTTGATTGTTCTAGGAAAAAAATTGTGAGGTTCGGAATCATTTCTTGAGTTTCTGCAATGTCAAAGTTCTGAGATGGTTTACCTAGAACGTATAAAGTTCTTCTCCTATAGCTGAAAATTAAATTCCAGGTATCTTAAATGATTCTAAACAATTTGGTGGAGCGATCAACCCATTTATTCCGTTGGAATTGACCATTCTTATACTAGTTATTATGATTTTTTTTGGTTGATTATATATGCATCAGCCCATTCTTAAACAACTTTGTGTAATTTTAGGGTGAATTAGAACAATCTAGAGAATCAACTTCTAAGTCACCACAGCATGAAGCGGTATTGCTGAATTTGTAAAAATTTCCGTTTTACAGTACACACACGGGGTGCTTGTTGACATATTTGAATGTTCTCAACAGCTTAAAGAGTGGCAGGATGCATGGGATGAGGATAAAAGTGAAGTGGAGAAGCAAGGAATTGGCGAACATTGTATGTTTTAACATACGCACTCTCTATATTCATCTGCCATGGATAAATTATTAACCAAAACGAAATTCCACCAGTTTGCTGGTATTTTGTGGTAGAAGTTAAATTTATTGCACTTATCTTAATGTGTAATTACAGGTGAATTCTGGGGGAAGCTAAAGTTGGTTGCTGAGAGAAAGGTATGTCCATCTTCGCCTTTGATTTTCTTGGTTTTCATTGGATATGTGGTGACCGTATTTTACATAATATGAATTTAGAAGACCATTACACAAAACTTTTGTACGAGGTTTTGAAATTAATTGAGTTGATGGAGACTTGTGCAGTTGAAATGAACATATAAGAAACGGCAGAGATCTTATGCAACTCAATTTTTTTTTCCCTCTCTTTGCTAGTTCATAATAAAACAAGTCTAGATAGAGTGACTACAACCACCAGCTCCAGAATAAGTCCTCTTGGCCTCACCTCAAAAGAAACAAAAAATTAAAACTCACTTTGTTTTCTTGTTTGAGTAGTGAAAACGAGTAACACCTCTATTTTGATTGGCCATTATACAGAAAAATGGTGCGATTCTTGATTCCAGGTATGGCTGAGTGATACGTCAGAGTGGGATCATTTGTTCCACTATGACAACCACTTGCACTTGCTGTATCAAAGCCTATCACATTTTTGTTTAGTAAATAAATTGCTTTCCATCAAATGATAATTACTTAGAATTTTGTGTCGTATAGTGTGATTAAGTAGGACCAACATTTGGTAATGGCCTATCTTAATGGAAGGCTTGTCCTGATTATCTTTCCATCGCCGGAAAGCATTCCAACATGAAAAAGAAATTTCTTGAGCCAGCAGAGCTGATACTGTAGAATGCCTTAGGAGCTTCGTAAAAATACGATTCATCTGTACAATTAGATAAAAGCAGAGGCAGGGATGGCTCTCGTTTTGAGCTAGTGACTCTGGAAAGGAATTGTGAAACTTGATTTCACTATTCCAACAAGTTATCTTATTTCTTCAATGCTAATTCTTTACATATAGTAAGTTAGTAACCAAATCGATCACAAAATAACACTCTGTCGTAATTAAAAGAAAAATAATAATAATAGTAATGTTAACAGAAGCCTTGGCCTGTGGATACTGCTTGGTGATAAGCTAGTGTATGTGGTAGCTTTTTTTCGCTTGTTTGTTACATATGTGCATCCACATACACGTGTGCATGCGTTATCGGTACTTTTGAGTGTTATCGCATTTGTTAGTTGATCATATGTATCAGTTGTCAGCTGTTCATCTGTTGATTGTAAATTTTGCGTTGTTCAGTGATGTCTTATTTACAAATGGAATTAACTGAAATTGAGGAGACTCTTTCTCAGCTACAAAGGATGAAATAAATGAAACAAAAAATAAAGTCGAATAGTTTCGGTTGTCCCAGTACAAATTTTGGCTCCAAGGACAACGGAGAAATATGAAAGGAAAACTGACCGCTTATCCTCAATTGTTTAGGTGGGTGCTGCAGAAGCGGAGAGATTTTGCAAGGCGTTTCAACAGATTCATAAGAGACTTGTATGTACAATATGTTTTTCAAGGAACAGTAGTCGTAAATACGAATTTAGTTTCTGTCTACATTGCTGAAATTCCTCGATTCTATTTGCTTCAGGTCTGTGAAGGACTGAGTTTGGATGCTGCCCAAAAATTCCTGCACTTGTCGTGATCTGTACCATAGACTGTGTGCTTTTGTACATTTACATACTTTTGTGTATGGTGATTAGAAGCTTTTTCCTTCCTCTTCCTCCAAGGAAACTCTCGTGTCAAGGAGATTCCGGCGACCACCCCCCTTGGATAGACAACTGAGATTAGACCCTTGTGATTGTATGAACTTTGTTAAACCATTCTTACCTGAGCTAATAGGCGATTGTTGTTGGGATTGTTTTGTTCGTTGAACGCCAATCTATGACAACGCTATACGAGTCTTCCTTTGACATTTTACATTTTCCTTGGTTACAGTTAATAGAAAAAGGATGGAAAAATAGTACACGAATCACTTGTACTTAATAAGGAGATTTGATGTGATGAAGGTGGATATAAGTTTAGTGGAGGGAGCTTCAACACAGAAACGCCGAGCTAAGGGTTTTTGGAGGGTTTTCGTAGCTTCTCCAGCTTCTGAGAGAGAGAGAGAGAGAGAGCGAGCGTTATCACAATAATATTTCTAGAGGTGATTGGTTAACTTAACTATTTTTTAGTTACCGTGGAAGATTGCGAACCTCCACGGTAACCAAAAAATTGTTTGATTTGTTCAAAAATTCATCTCTCTACCCATGCTCACCACTAGGCTAATTTCATTGGTTTTAGTCCTCAAATATATCATTTTTTTAAGAAACAGTAGCAAGTTAAGGCCATCTCCAATGGATAGAGTTAAAGGTCCAAAAGCTAAAAAATTGCTTGATTTGTTCAAAAATTCATCTCCAACCGATGGTTGGGCTATAAACTAAAAACTAATAAATTATTTAGGAGACTATATTGAGCTCGTTCAGTTGAAGATAGTATATGAGTATGGTCTGACACTGCTCATTAAAAAATAATTTTTTGCGGGGCTATAATTCTAGATGGGAACTAGCCATTTCAATTGAAGATGGCCTAAAATGTGCACATTTGCCAAAAGCTCTTCAATTAGAGATTATTTTGTTCACTTTTAGGGCTAATATTGGCCCGAAGCCCTTCCATAGAGATGACCTTGAATAACCTCATGCTTTTATCAACAGTTACAAAAAAAACCTCTTTTTAGACATTTCATCAACGTAGTAAAAAAATTTAAAGAGTTACTTAACAATAGGGAGACAATATTTGCCTTTATTTTACGAGAACAACTTGTATGACACAGATTCACAACTATGTTCTATGTCAATAACATAAGAACATAGGAAAAAAAATTTACACATGTCATTGTATAATTAGAATGAAATGCCATGTAGCGGTATGCCTGTACAATCTTCTTCTCATTTTACCCTCCACCCAAGGAAAAAAAAAAGTAGGGATACAAGTAGCAAAACTTACTTTCCATGGGAACAAGGGTGGGTTTGGGGTTGAGGTGATTTTAAAAAAAGTTGGTATGAAAAAAAGCTGTGAGAGTTTTTGGTGTTTGGTAAACATCTCAAATCAGCTTTTTTTCAAAGTTTCAGATGAAAATAAGCTGATAATGGGAAGCTGCAAAAAGCAGCTTCAGAAAAACAGCTTCATGTGAAAACACGGAGCTACAGTACCACCTATTAATGAAATTTTCAAATTCCCAACTTGCCCCTCGTTCTCTCTGCCTTCTCTCTCGCAGGCCTTCCTGAAATCGCAATACATTCGCACCCGGAGGAAATCGCAGAACATTCGGCACGCCCTCTTCCCCTCTGCAGCTGCACCTCTTCCTTCTCCTCCTTTTCCTCTCTCTCTCCGTCGGTCTCAGCACCACAGACACCGCCGTCGCCTTCCCTCCTTCCTCTGGTAAGCTTCTCTTCTCTAAAATTTTGTTATTTATCTATTTGGATTTTTTTAATTTGGGGATGGGAAGAGTGACTGAAAGAGGGGTGGGAAGAGCGAAGGGATGAGTGTATGGGTGTCGGGAAAAAAAACTGGGGATGGAGAAAAAAATTGGGGAAAAAATTAGGGTTTGTGGAGGAAACAAGAAAATTTGAGAGAGAAGTAAGAAAATTTGACTGAATCTTGATGCATGTTAAGCGTGAGAAGTGATAATGCATGTTTGTCCCTGAATCTTGATTTGGATTAAATAGTTATTTGTGTTTTTGTTGTGCTTGGTTGGGGAGAAAGTGGCTGAGACCTTCGCCTTCCAGGTCGAGATCAACCAGCTTCTGAGTTTGATCATCAACACTTTCTACAGCAACAAGGAGATCTTCCTTCGCGAGCTCATCAGCAATTCGTCTGATGTGTGTCTCTCCTCTCCTTCCCCCCCCCCCCCCCCCCCCTTTCTCTTGCATGTCTTCGTTTTGATTCTCTGTTTCCTGCAGTGAATTTACTAATAGTTTCTTACTAATTTGATCTATTTTTTTCCCTAATTTTCCTACAAATTGCTGTATTTTGCGTTAAAACCCCCTATTTTTAGATATTAATCGCCCTGTTTTTTGTTCAATGATCTTGTTTCTATTGAAATATGTTTCTGTGATAGTGCATGACCAGGAATTTGTAGGATTTTGGAAGTGATGGAATTTGGTTTGATCTTTGTAGGCTTTGGATAAAATTCGATTTGAGAGCCTTACGGACAAAAGCAAGCTCGATGCTCAGTCGGAGCTTTTCATTAGGATTGTGCCTGACAAGGTCAACAAAACCCTCTCCATGATCGACAATGGAATTGGCATGACCAAAGCAGGTAAATATTTTTGTAAATTTCACTTCTTTTAGTTCACTTATTGATCTGCTTGGCTTCCGAGAAAATTCTACAAAATGGATTCACGTAGAGATTTTGGGTAGTAAAAATTGCATCTTGTATTGAAGGTGACTCCCCTGGTTAAAACTATTGTATTTGTAATTGTTAAAATTGTTCAGAAATCAAAACATTGAAAATGGAATGGTTAGTTATGCTTGGTGTTATGTTAATTAAGTACTAATCGTCTATGATTATGTTTATAAGCTGTGAAGCTGATTGCAATTGGTTTCTGTAGATTTGGTGAACAACTTGTGTACAATTGCAAGGTCCGGAACCAAAGAGTTCATGGAAGCATTGCAAGCCGGAGCTGATGTGAGCATGATTGGGCAGTTTGGTGTTGGTTTCTACTCGGTCTATCTTGTTGCCGAGAAGGTTATTGTCCAATTGCTGTTAAGTTGAGATGAGACACCATAAGGGTATTCGGCTTGTTAGCGTCTAGGATGTTTATGTTATTTTTGAGACTTCACTTGGTGTATGTATTCAACTTATATGATTAAATTCTTGATTAATGAAAATGTGATTAACTAAAGTATTACATTACATTTGTTATCAGTTCTAATTCCAAATTATGAACAAGGATTATGTGGTAGTTGGTTTATCACATACTAGAAGCAAATAGGTATTGGATTTTGACATATGTGATGCACACTACACCACATATCAAAGGAATAAGTGGCGATTTCAACGTCACTCACATATATGATATGTGACGAATTTATAGGTTATTGAATTTAGTGTTTTGTGACGCTTACTTCGTCACATATCTCCTTGAACCAGGTATTCTAATCAATTATAGCGGCAAGTTTGACGAATGCATTTAATTAGACTACTTTCAAGTACATTAACAATATTGTACTAATGAATCCTAGTTATTCAGTCTAAAATATTTCAATTGAAGTAGTTTGTCGTACTAATTAATATTTAAAATAAAATTTATAAATATTTTTCTTTTAAAAATAAAGTATATTTAGTAATTTACCTTTATTTGTTAAGAAAATTAAATTAATAGCATATCTAATATTATACCCTTTTTGGTCATTTCACACAGTCACAGCAGTTTTACATAAAAGTTTACCAAACACTATCATACTGCTTTTTTTTCCAAAAGCACTTTTACAAAAAAGTTTACCAAACACTCTGCTGCTTTATTTCACAGCTGCTTATTCTCACAGCACAGCAGAAGCAATTTTTTTTCAAAGCACAGCAATACCAAACTAGCCCCAAGGGTAGCGCCCAACATTGACCAAAAAAAAAAAGGATAGCCCCCAACGTGGAGGTATATGGTAATTCTTTCCTTCCATGAAAAGAAAGAGAGAATTGGAGATTGGACAGCTTCCAAGTAGAGAGGAGGTATATGGTAATTCTTTCCTTCCAATGTTTCGGATATGAGTTTTTCTACAACCGCTAATTAATTTATTACCTAAATTTTTTAGATCTCAATTGATATGGAGTGGTCCATTTGTTACGTCTGTTCACTCACTTCTTATCTAATCACCACGTATAAGATACTACAATTTAGTATAAAGTAAATTTTGAATAATAGTTAGCCTCTATGATGCAAATTTGGATTCGTCAAGTTTGCCCAAACGAATGTGTTCCTCCTATTCTACACTTGAATTTAAATTTAACTGACCATTTTATGTTAATTTCGAGTAGGTTAACGCTCGAAATTTACACTCTAAAATGAATAGTCATCGTTTGTGTGTCCTAGATTGAATCTTTTACAACATTGTGAATATTTACGTAAAATTGTTGATGTAAAACTGTGAGTTATTTTCTGAAGTACAACAAGATTTTAGGATCACAGACTCAATAAATCAATTATACAAGAAGAATCGGCACACAGTCAATAATGTCTTTACTCTCTCCTTTAATCTAAATGCTCTTGCTATTGAATAGAATTTAGCATTGAAAGTTCATATAAACTTGCCATTTTTCGATATTTGAACTTAAGACCTCTTAAATATTAATGAAGACGAATACAACTTAACTGTAGTAACTAACAAGTGGCAAAAGATTACACAATGAAATTAGATTTTCATCCTTCCTTTTGCTACTCCTTTGATTAAAACCTTATTTCTTTTCATTTTTTGATCAAGGTCCTTGGTATTAATAACATCATTAATTATTTCAATAATAAAATATTTTTTATTTCTAAATATATTCATTTAATGTTAAAAATGTTACAATTAGTATATTTATATTTATGGCTAATTTTTTTATCATATATTTTTATTTTTAGTTTGTACCCATTTTTAATTTGTGCCAATTTTCTTTTCAGTTTTAATTTATACCCATATATTAATTTATTTTTGTGCCCTTATTTTATAAAGTTTTATTTGTATTTGTACCCGTATTTTTTTTTAATTATTTGTACCCATTTTTAATTTTCTAAATGTACCCATGCGAATTATATGTACCATTCATGTATTTTTTTCAAATTTTTAATCTTAAAATGTTCTCATTCTTAAATATCCCAATTTGTTATATGTAAAATGTACCCTTTTTTTTATATAAAATCTATTCAATTTTTTTCTAATCCACTTTTAAACTTATATGGGTACATTCTTTTTTCTTTGACTTGAGAATGTGTCCATATTAAGTTTAATGTACCCATGTTTATATATATATATATACACACACACACACACACACACACACACAAACGCACACAATAGTACATTTATATTTTAATATTTTTAATCCCACAAATTATTGTTTTTTATTTAAAATCTCATTAATATAAACAAATATAATTTTTAATTTATAATTTTAAAAAAAATATAGTAACGTACATATAAATAAATTATCACATTAATTTCAGGGACTTGGATTAAAAATTGAAAACTAACAAGGTTTCAGTCAAAGAATATTCATAGCTAGGGACCGCATCCAAAGTCTCCCTATTATTTTGGACATAATTTTTTTTTGTGGGGGGGGGGGGGGGGGGGGGGGGGGGGGGTGGGTGGGGCTACAAAATCGCATGAATACCAACTTAAATATAAAATTACATGATGTAAACGGCAAGACATTGATACGAAAATAGCCTTTACAGCAAGTGGTCCTCTACCACAATAGTGAAGAGGAGTGTTGCCTTTACACTACAACGTGTAACAAAATGAAAGTGGAGAAGCAAGAAATTGGCGAACATTGTATGTTTTAACGTACACACTCTCTATATTCATCTGCCGTGGATAAATTATTGACCAAAAAGAAATTCCACCAGTTTGCTGGTATTTTGTGGTAGTAAGTTAAATTTATTGCACTTATCTTAATGTGTAACTACAGGTGAATTCTGGGGGAAGCTAAAGTTGGTTGCTGAGAGAAAGGTATGTCCATCTTGCCTTTGATTTTCTCGGTTTCCATTGGATATGTGGTGACTATATTTTACATTTAGTATGAATTTCGAAGACCATTACACAAAACTATTGTATTGTGTCAAATTTTGATACAACTGGTTTCTGAACATTTTGAAACAGAAGACGAACATAAATTTTGACACTAAAGTGGGAACATGTGTTCCACCACCACAACCGCTTGCACTTGCTGTAGAAGAGCCTATCACATTTTTGTTTAGTAAATAAATTGTTGTCTATCAAATGATAGTTACTTGGAAGGAAATCTAACTACTTGTGGTGGTGTTCGAGCTAGATCTGTCCCTTGCACAACTTCCCTGGGTCTTGCCTGTCGTGCAAGGCCTGCTGCTTGGTGTACTGCAATATGAGTTTGTTATTAGTTTGAATGGTGCCTTTGTGGGGCATTTGTTAAGCCTTGAGGCTCACAATCAAAACTAATATGGATTTGAGCATGTCACTGTTATCTTTGTATAACAAATTATTCTTTTTTGGTTATTAACTTGGTTGATTACTTGCACCACAAGTTACTTAGACTTCTTGATTCTATTGGGTTATAGATGGGTTAAGTCTGTATAAAGTTCTTTTTCTTGCCTTGTAAACAAGGACTTTTACTCATAATATCATATGTCCAATTAAAGGGAGTTCAAGGCCCTTCAGATTATCTCTTTGGTTATGTCTAACACTAAAGAAGCAAAGTTAATTAGTTCAACAAGATTAATCATTGATGAAACTTTGAACAAAAAGTAGTCGAAAATGATGTAAGATACAATGAAAAATGCATAAAACAACAGATCTACTTTATGTAAGTATAAACAAAAGAGACTTGGGCAAGATTATGACCTTGTCAAGCAAGGTTCGTATTCTTGCAACCATTTCACTTTGTGTTTTACAGGGGTTGTAATCTTTGGAGAATGAAATGTAAATCAGGTTCACTAAAGGGATTCGATACTACAACACAGGGAAAGGTAACTTAGCTTCTAAAACTTGACAAAAGATAGCTTTCTACGGTGGACCTATTACTAAAAGGGTAGAGTTTGGACAAACTAAAGCTTTCTGGTTTCTTGCTTGTCTGAGAGCAAAGTTGGATGTCTTTTGATTGATTGGTTAAGTGTCATTGTCCCTTGTGTCCCTCGCTGCTTTTATAGCCTATCTAGCCCGACAGTCCAAGCCTTGCCTTTTGGTGATGGCCTCCGAAGTATGGTGAGTCACCATTTATTTACCTATCCATGCCCTTGAAAAGTACGTCGGGGATGAGGTGCCCTCTGAGTGTCACTTCTCAGTTCTCACATAGGCTTTTTGCCTATTCCTTGGCAAAAATAATTTTTAATTCTTCCTGGGCTGTCGACTTGTCCGAGCCCAATCCTCCTTCTACTTTCTGCGTTCTTGGGCCTCCGATCACACTAAGCCCAGCATTAAATATCCACTCAAACGTGTGGGTGCTGCAGAAGCAGAGAGATTTTGCAAGGCATTTCAACAGATTCATAAGAAACTTGTATGTACAATATGTTTTTCAAGGAACAATAGTCGTAAAGACTAATTTAGTTTCTGTCTACATTGCTGAAACTCCTTGTTTCTATTTACTTCAGGTCTATGAAGAACTGAGTTTGGATGCTGCCCAAAAATCCCTCAACTTTTCGTGATCTATAGCGGAGATTATGTGTGCTTTTGTACATTTACATACTTTTGTGTATGGTGCTTATAAGCTTGTTCCTTCCTCTTCTTCCTTACAAGTGACAAAATGAATGGAGAGCACATTTTTGGCTCTTGAAAAGTTTACCCCTAAGTATAATCAAGGTTTTCCATCCGTTGTTTTGTTCGTTGGCGCCAACCTATGACAATGCTATACCAGTCTTCCTTTGACATTTCACATTTTCGTTGGTTTATTTTGCAAATTTGATACCTTTTTCTATTGGGATTAAACAACCAAACTGAAACCAGAAAATGTTCATGTGCTTCCCTAGGGATGATGACCGCAAGGTGATGTCGGAGCTGGAGACACATTAAGGCTAACCTCAGTGGTTTTAGTCCTCAATATATATTTTTTAAAGAAACAGTTGCCAAGTACCTCTTCACTATGACATCAAGTGGTGGGCTCCATGAAAATGAAATGACCAAAGTGCTTAGAGGTTGACACTTTTTATCCCTTTTAGGAGTTGATTTGAGCCTCTAAGGTGATCTCAAATAGAAAGGGCTAAAATGTCTAAAAGCCAAAAGATGACTTGATTTGTCCAAAAGTTTATCTCCAGCCAATGATTGGGTTATGATTCTATGGAGCTCTCATGCCATTATTTGACCATAAGAGCATCAGGCTGGCCAAATGTAGCCCAATTCTTATCTCTTTTTTGGGACTCGGCTCCTCAATTACAATATTTGATTTAAATTCAATAGCTAGATATGAAAACATCAAACGGCAGTTTAACTAAATTAACTGATAACTTTAAAGTATAAACTTAAAACTAATAAATTATTGAGAGGGATATGTTTAGCCCATTCGGTTGGAAATTTTTATATGAGTATAACTTGACATTATTCATTTAAAAACAATTTTTTTACAGGGTAATAATTCTAGGCAGAGTTATATTTAGCTATTTCAGTTGGAGATGGCCTAAAATGTGCACATTTGCCAACTGCTTTTAATTGGAGACTGTTTTGTTCATTTTTAGGGCTAATATTAGCCCTTCGTTAGAGATGACCTCAAATAACCTCTTTTTTGTGAGGCTTAGCCCACCCCCCTTAGACCATCTCCAACCCTTGGGTTAAAACTTAAAATTTTTAGCCCATAAAATTTAGGTTTTAACCTAAAAATAACTTTTTTGTTTAAACCCTTATAGGTTAGAATTTTAGCCCTAGATTATTAAAGAATGAATTTAGGCTTTTTTATTGTTATACTATTCCACCCAAAAGTTTGATTTTAGTTCAAAATGATCAATACATAGAATCAGAACAAGTGATTGCTAAGATTCGTGCGGGAGCATATACTTTAAATTTTAAAGAGAGGGTTCGAAAACATATTTGTCATGATTCAAAGGGAGAAATGCACTGGAGTACGGATGTATACCATGCGCCAGAATTTACATATAGTAATGTTTTTTCTTAAAGTAACTTTTTAAAAAGAAAAGCAAAATTATGTAGACTATCATAATTTAATTTTATGAACATTTTAGCCTAAAAATATTTAGATTCTGACAAATACTGAAAAATCACTAACCGACACCATGAAACTCGTGAAATACTATGAAAGAATATGAAACACATAAAAGAATTTTTTTTTTAAATTACTTTAGCCATTGGATTTAAATTTGGACCGTTAGACATTTTTTTTACCATTAGATTTCATCAAATTAGATCTTAACCGTTGGATTCTATGAATTTATTTATATAAAACTAAAAAATATATACATATATGGTGGGCCAGCCCCACTAACTCAGGGGGAATCCTGAACTAGATTTGGCCTAGAAATGAGTTTTGACTTTTAAATCATATTGGCTGGAGCAATTTGGGATAAGTTTAGAATCTAAAATTTGGGTTAACTCCAAGGGTTGGAGTATGTCTTAGTGTAGATAAATCGTTTATTAAAAGAAAAACCTCTTTTTAGACATTTCATCAACGAAGTACTAAATTTAAAGAGTTACTTAACAATAGGGAGACAATATTTGCCTCTATGTTAGAACAACAACTTATATGACACAGATTTACCGCTACATTATGTTCTGTGTCAATAATACAAGGACATGGAAAAAAAATAATAACGCATATCACTGTATAATTAGAATGGAAGGCTGCCATGCAGCTGTATACCTGCACCATACAAATTTTTCTCTCAACCCTCCATAAAAAAAATGTATGGAGACAAGTAGCAAACCTTACCTTCGATGGGAGCAAGGGTAGCGCCAAACATTGACCAAGAAAAAGGATAGCCTCCAACGTGGAGATATATGATAATTCATTCCTTCAATGGAAAGAAAGAGACAATTGGAGTTTGGACAGCTTCCAAGTAGAGAGGAGGGACACTAATAGCATCCAATGTTTCGCATATGAGTTTTTCTACAACCACTAATTAATTTATTACCTAACTTTTTTAGATCTCAATTCATATGTAGTGTTCCACTTTGAACCTTATCTATTCACAACATATAAAATACCGTCATATAATTTAGTATAAAGTAGAATTTGAATAAATAGTTAGCCTCTATTATGCAAAATTGAATTTGTCAAGTTGGCCTAAACAATGTGTTTCTATTTTACACTTAACTTTAAATTTACTCAACCGTAATTTAGGTTAATTTAAGACTACAAGATCGCATGAATATCAACCAACTTAAATATGAAATTAGACGAGAATCAGGTGATGTAAGAGTATCTCCAAAGGAGAAGTCAAATCCTAGGTGGAGATATGACTGTGCATATTTGACATAAAAAATCCTTCCAACCGAACTATGATTTGCTAATTGGATTTGAAACCTTTGTGTTTAGGAGTCAAATTTGACTTCGACTTTAAATTATTTTTTTATTAGTTTAATGGTGAGTCCCTTTTTCCACTAACATTTCAACATTTTTTCAATAATTTTTTTTAATAAATACAACCATTTAAAGCTCTATATTAATAAAAAAATAATATCTGACAAATCGGTTAGAGAAACATAAAATTTAACATAAGACTTCAAATTGTCACATTAGCCATCAATCGTAATTTGACTTTTCCATTGGAGATGATCTAAGCTGCAAGATATTGATACTAAAATAGTATTACAAAAACAGTACAGAAGGAGGTAAATTGAGAAGTCAGCTTAGTCATAGATTAAACCATAGCTAGTGACCCAATAGTAAGAGCGCAAACTGTAGCTCCCCAATAAACAAAAAGTTGGGGGGAGGGAGGGGTGGAGCAAAATGTGCATTTGCACAGGGGGCCCCAAATTTGAAGGGGACTCCAAAATTTTGCCATCTAATATTATTATATAATAATGTTCTATATTTAGAAAATGGATATAGTTAGCATTTTAAAATCTCATTGCATTCCTTATAAGAGTAATTTTTTTTCCTTTTTAAATATAAAAGGGTAATGCTAGGAAGACTAAACTAAATGATATGTCACCAATAGGAAATGAGCACGTACATCAACGCTTAAATAATAATTCAATCATCAATTCATATGTCTAATTTACAAATTTTGTCTACAAATTTAGTCTCTCTAGCATTATTCAATATAAAAATTTGGAGTACAATGAGATATTCTAATTGTCAATAATAACACCCCAAAAAATGATGGTTTTTCAATTTTATTATAGAATAATGACATATATTCAAGTGAAACTATAAAGTTAGGGTTTTGAAGTTTTTATCCATGTTTGGTTGTTTAAGATCGAACTGCTTTTGATTATTTAGTGAAGATTATGTTTGCAGTTTTTTATTTATGATTAATGTCATTTGTAAACTTGCAATCAGTGAGTGCTAAAGTTTGTTTTGATTTAAGTGATTGTTTTCAAACATCAATACATTGTTCTACTTTTTTAAAAATTATCTTAAGGAGGGGCCATTTATAAATTTCGCACAGAACCCCCGAAATCTCATAGAGGACCCTGGCTTGGTCATAGATTACTACCAATCTCTCAACCACTTTTGAATGGATTACCATCAAATTCAGATCGGACGGACATTAATTGACTCAAGTGATTAAGTGATGCAATAATTTCGATGGAAAATATTCTCCAATTTATTTTCATGTATTCCAACTTTTCATTTAGCTATTTTTTTTCTCTGTCACAGCATCACCTTTTCTTTTTCTTTTTTCTTTCTTTCTTTTTTTTGGGTTTTGTCGGCCGATTTCTTGTAGACAATAACTTGATCGTATGCTAACTTTGACGATATATGTAAATACATTTTGCATGTATAACTCGTGATGATCATTCTATTAATATTATTATACATCTAATATAAAAAGCGAAAATGTAATTCGAACTTGATTGCATAGCAGAATATTGACTCTTTTACTTGACTTGATTAAGCCTAAATCTAAGATGCATGCGTCAAAAGTCGGAATGAGCCGAACAGTTTTCCTTTTCCTAGGGATGAACATCCCCAAAATAACAGTGATTAAATAGTTTTGTAGTTTGTATACACTTGGTTAGTGACAATGTGTTTATGCACGTCAAATTTACGAGAAATTCTTTCATATCACTATTTCATCACTTGTCAATCTTTTACTAGGGAATAGGTAGTGTATATTTTCAACACATAAGATAACAAGTGTCTAACTTGAGGCGTTTCACTGCTGTAAAGTGTAAACATCACCAACCATACCTGTAGGAAGGCAGGTGGATGTGGAAAAATGATAAGTTACCAGTAACAGATGGAAAACTAGTCTCATATACTTTCATGGATGTCTGAAAGTCAAAGATGGAGCACCATTCTGTCATGAATTTAGCAGTCCCACTACCACCCATATCATATGTCTGCACATGTAAGTAAGATTTTTTCCACTCCTATTCTCATTCCATTCTCTCTTTTCCTCTCACAGATTGTTTTTCGTCTTCTTCTGATTATTAAAAAATAAATACAAAACGTTGACGTAGTTTAATTGTAACTGTTCAAATAAGAGAAGATAGAAGAGAAGGAAGACTACTAAGAGCACTTCCACCGGAGCACATTTTGCCCGGCACCCCAGTCCAAAAACATCCTAGGACCCAGTTTTTACACTCCAGCCCGTCCACTTGCCTGGCACCCAGCCGAAGCCAGGCAAGAGCCCAGTCCAATTTTGACAGACCTGGGGACCGGCTTGTATGACGTCAGCAGGGATGGCACGGGTTCCACCGCCACTTCATCTCCGCCGACCTCCACCGACCAGCCCTTGTTTCTGCCGCACGATCCCGCCGACCGAGTATCCGGCTTGGCTCCGACCAGCTTCGAACGATTCTTCGTCTTCGTCGGAGGTGAAGATCGAGGTGGCGTGCGACTTGACGGCCGTTGCTGCTTTGAGGAAGGCTTCCTTGATGGAGTTTGGCGGGAGGGCGCAGTCTTTGGGGAAGGCTTCCTTGGTGTGGTGTTGGTGGGTGTACGGAGCGAAGAAGAAGAAGAGTTTTGGTGGGTCGGAACGAAGAAGAAGAAGTGGGAAGAAAGAAATATTAAAAATTAAATTATTATTTTATAATAAAAATTGATAATATTTTAATAAAATTGACTAGGCTATTTAGTTTTAGGGGTGGAGATGCATTAGTCTATTACTGTATATTGGAGTCTATTACTGTTCATTTGAGTGGATAAATGCACTGGGTGCTGGCACCCAGTCTTAGGGGTGGAAGTGCTCTAAAAGGGAAGAGAATTCTACTCCATGTATGTGTGTGTAGATCCATAAGGATGTGTCGTTTTGTATGTTGAAATTGGGTTGAGGGTAGCTGGCTGTGAGGCTGTGAATCCGTGATGAACAACGACAAGGACAATGAATCACCAAACTTGACTTTAGTTTTAGTTCAGTGAACAAATTACAAATCAAATTAAAAAAAAAATAAAGAGAGGACAACAGAGCTCATCTTTAGAGGTAACGCACTTTATTACATAGTTACATAGTTACACTTGAGTGAATCCGCAGATAGCATGAAGGATGCATCGCGTTCACACCCACACCGACACGTTTTCTGATATTAATGATATTAATTATTATTGGCAATGGCACCACGTGACATCACAACAGTACAAAAATAAAAACAAATGTTTATCGTTATTTGGTACCAAGAATATGGAAAAGGATCCCCGCCGGATCATTTTCCTAGGGATCCTAGGGATCCATCAATCTAAACCGTTTATCGTATATCGTGCGGTCAGTTTTCGTTAGGTACTATTCATATTTAATGTTAAATTTTAAATTTTGAAATGATTTCTGACCGCACGATATACGATACACGGTTGAGATTAATAGATCCCTAGGATCCCTAGGAAAAGGATCCGGCGAGGATCCTTTTCCCAAGAATATGATGTAGCACCAATTTAAAACAATACCGGGGGTGGGGGCCCCACAAGGATAGCTGAGAGGAGATGCAAGTGGTTGGTTGGCCTACCGCCGTTGATTTTATTTTGATTGCTTTCCTATCATGTGGTTGCTTTGCTGCAAGTGCTGGCATCTATTCATTCCACATAAATCAAGTAAAACGCTTAATTTAACAAAGAAGCCAAATAACACATGTCATTGTTAATACCTTTAAAACTCCGGTCCACTAATATTCATCTTCATTTGTAAGTGATAAAACTTAAATTCGATTCTCGTCAAAAGCAGATTTCAACCACATTATTACTAATCCATTGTGAGGCTAAGCCTCCCCTTCCTCTTAATATAGATAATATCGTTTGTTCAAAAAAAACAAAATGCTTATTTAGACCGAGAAAATTCTCTTGCAATCCACGTTATAATCATCCTACAAACAAATAACGTACTATTTGAATACATGACAATCATTTGTATCATAATATAGATAATATCGTTTGTTAAAAAAAAACAAAATGCTTATTTAGACCGAGAAAATTCTCTTGCAATCCACGTTATAATCATCCTACAAACAAATAATGTACTATTTGAATACATGACAATCATTTGTATCATCGAGTTACACACCATTGTGTGTAACTCGACATTAGATATTTTTAATACAATTAGGCAATTGTAATAAACAAAATTCAAACTTAGAACAATTTCTAATTAAAAAGCCCATTTCTTCATACTTACTTATCCTCCCATAATTTGGTTTACACGGTCCATGTGCGATTGTTATTTCTCTACCTAGAAATTCCTCACGAAATATAATGCGATCCAAAAAAATAGGACCCACATGCGATCTAACAAAATCTATTCCGGTCAATATTGCGGATTCAGTCTGACAAAAGAACATTTATCTTATGTAGCCAACATTTTTCTCAATGGAATCTACATACATTTTACCAAAATACACAACAATTTTCCATTTTTAAGGAGGGAAGGCAAAAAAATTAAAGAAAAATTCTTGGAAAAAGAAATGGGCCGGGCTTACGATTTCATTACCGCCCAAGGCCCAACACTACCCCTCAAACGTAGGGCCTATTTTTCTTCTTCTCGTCGTCGTGTATTAGACAGAGAGACAGACAGTACTCGATTTCTGCATTCCATACCAATATGTACACGAAGAACACGCATCGAAAAGACAAAAATGACCCTACGCGCTTACCTTTCTCCTCTTTATCTGGTTGTTGATTCCCTTGGCCTCTTTTGACATGATGTCTGAGACGAGGGCTGGGTTGGAATTTCCTATATGGGATTCGATAGTTTGGGGGCAAATTTTTACGCCTCTCCAAAACCACATTCCGACTTGGTTTCTCCAACTTGTTATCACCTGCACGACCAAATAGATATCCAATTCACTTAATTTGTTTCTATTATAAATGGGTAATATTTCGGCCAAAAAACGGAAAACTATTATGTGTTACAACGCAGCAGTCATTCCTCTTTACAAACAAATTCCAAGGTGGACGGACATAGAAGCACGCGTGACATGTGCGCGACAACTTTTTCTTTTGTTGAGGTTTTAATGAATTATCAGAAAGTAGGAAATGTTCTCAACACTACGTATTACAAAATGATACGAGAGATGAATGTCTGAGATTGAAAATAAAAGATAGTTAATGAGTATTTTTTTTATTTTTTTTAAAAACAAACAAAAAAGGGAGTTTTAGAGTGGCATCGCACTACAAGCAAGCTATTAAGTCTTGAAGGTCGAAGCCACCTAACTCTCAATGTTTTTTTGTCATTATTTAAATAACAAGAGAATATAATGATCACATCTTACAATGATACACCTATTAATCTTAATCAACAATTTAAAAATGGGTTGGAAAATTGGAAGGTTTTGCAATCTGAACCGCGTTTAAACGGTCGAGATTGTCAAAATTCAGACATCCACTGAACCGAACCGAACCGATGCGCATTGGAGAATTTTCGTGAAAGGCACCAGATTTCCATTCCCATTTTAAATGACTGATACGACTCGGACTTACCTCCCCCAACTAATAATCCAATTTTCCCGGGTTACTGTTACCGACCAAACTCACAACCGAGTCAACTCCTAACTCACCAAATTCACATACCAAAAACAAAAATTGAAAAGAAATAAATTTAAAAAAAACAAAATACAAAAAACGCTTACCAGAGTGAATGCGGCGAATCTCAGTCCCGGAAAATGACTTTATCGGCCAAATCCAACAAGGGTTTCAGGCAATCCGGTGAGAACTTCCTCGCGAACAAGTACGACTCCGAGAAATTCGACTTCCGCAGCCGATAAATCAACTCCGCCGACACTTCCCCGGGTCGGTACGTGTACGGGTGCCCGTTAACCGTGCCCGTCCAATTAACCAGGGTAAGAGTGTAACGGGTTACCCCTTCCGGATCCGCCATTGACAACAAGGTCGGAAAGTAGTGCTCTTCCGGGTAACATTCGTCTTCTCTGTAACACGGCACTCTGAACTTTCTCCAGAGCGCGCGATCCTTGAGCACCACGAGCGCGTGATGGCGCGTAAGGAGGAAGAACTGAGATCCGACCCGGAATTGATCGAATGGAACCTCCGGCATCATCGCGAAGCGTCCTCGGGCGGAGTACCGCTTCCAGAGATTTGTGGATTTGGAGATGATCTCGATGAAGCTCTTGTAGCGGATCTTGAGTCCCATCCGGGTCAACTCGGCGTCGTCGGAGTCGGCAGCGGGGCGGGTCAAGTCGAAGGTGGTGGAGAAGAAGAGGGAGTGGTAGACGTATCGAAAAGAGTGGAGGGGGACGCAGTGCTGGGAGAGGACGGCGAAGAACATGTTGGCAGGGTCGTCGATGACGGCGGAGGCGAGGAGGCGGCGCGTGGCCGAGATCAAGGTGGCAGAGGAGCGGTAGGTGCGCTTGGAGGGGACGAGGCGGTTGTGGAAGACGGTGCCGGGGGGAAGAGTGACGTTGGCAGAGGGGTCGGCATGGACGTAAATATTGTAAAGATTGGAGTTGGTTTTGGAGAAGAAGCGGGACCAGAGAGGGGCGAAGTGGAGGTCGGTGTTGGTGAGGAAGAGGAAGGCGATTTTGGGCTTGGAGGATTTGGAATCGAGGGCGAGGTGGGAGAAGGTGGGTTTGGGTCGGTTAGGGTTAGGGTTGAGGGCGCGGGAGAAGAGGATTTGGTCGTCGAGTTCGTCGGCGGGGGAAATGGGGCCGGTGGCGTGGGAGGGGGGGAGGAAGCGAGGGCCGAGGAGGAATAGGAGAGGGAGAGAAAGGAAGAGGAAGAAGGAGACCAGAAATGGGGTGGAGGAGAACATTGGGTTGGAGCATGAAAGGGAGGTGGGGGTGGAGGCGGGGGCGGGAGGGGGACGGTGGATGTTGTGGTGGAGGTCGGGAGGAGGAGTGGAGGAGGACTTCTTGGAGGTGGAGTCCCTGTGTTTTGGGGTGGAAGGCGGCGGCTGAGGCGGCTGGTGCTTGAACAAGTTGAGTGGAGTCAAAGAGTGATTGGTGGGGGGAGGATGGGTTTTGGAAAGTCGGGAGATTTGGAGATTTGGAAGGGAATCCAGATTGGAGGCTGTGGGTTTCGCGGGGGAGAGAGAGCGGTGGAGGGATGCAGGGATACAAGGCCTATATTACTTGCGCTCTTACGGATCATTAAATCCAAATCCCTAACTTATTTCCTCTCCTCTTTCTCTTTTACTTTTTTATTTATTAGCATCACTTTCACTGCCCCCCTCTCTCTCTCTTATTTTGCTTTTCAGCCAACAAAAAATGAAATTTATATTATTCACATTTATAATAACTAAAATAAATATTATTTTCAAGGGCTTTGATTGATACATTTGGAACCGAATCCTCTCCTGACCTCTCCTCATGAGCAGTCCACCCGGACCGTTCAAAATTGATCCAACGACTGCAATTATTATAACTTTTAGAGAGGTCTCCTGTTTGGAGCCGTTTGATCAAATTTCAACAGCCCAGATGGGTTGCTCAGGAGGATCCCCATCCTAAGCTCAGGAGAGGATCCAGTTCCGATACATTTTTGGGGCTGACTATCATTTACACGGAGTATCTAATTTTCTACATTTTACTATTAGATTTTGAAATTGCGTCTAGTTTATATCCTTAGTCTATTTATCATATTGATGAGTTTTTTTTTATTTTTTATTTTTTTCCAAGAGGACTGGTTAGCAGCTTTACCAGGACAGTTCATTTTTTCGGGGGTCAAGAAAACTCACATAAGCGTTTCAGCATCTTTTAGTCACCATCATTTAATTCACCAGCATGTAAATGTGGCTTACACGTAAGTGATAAGGGAAATTCTAGTAAATGTTCTAATCGAACTTAGTTTACTATTTGTTGTTATATATTTTTAGATTGGTTAGAATTTGTTATTAGTTTATAAGGGTGAGCTGTGACTTAGAGAGTGTGTTGATGCCTCGTATACAAATAGCACATGTAATCTTATCTCTTTATCGATGAAATCATAATTCCTCAATATGGTATCCTCGGCCTCTGTTTAAAGAGGTGATTTTGTCAAGACAATTTCACCTTCTCTCTCGTCTATCTCTCACTTTCTCAATTATATACCCTAATTCTTCTTTGATTCTTCGATCATGGCGACCATTGCATCTTAATCTTCAGAATTTGCATTGCAAATCCATCCCCTCCAACCACAAATCTAAACCTAAATCTTTGACTTTCAATTCTATTTAATTACGATTCAAATATTGGATCCATGGTTCCGATCAAGGTCACAAACACAAATTACCTGAAATATGTAGTTACAACTTTGTCAAATTCGAAGACGGCAGAATTTGATACCACAAATATTACTATAGAGAGTTATTACTGTATATGTGAACAAAATTGCTTATGTAAACCTGAGATTGATTATGCTTATGGTGAATAGTGAGTTGATATGACTTGAGGTGACATTTAGTTATGGATATGTAATGTAAAAACATGTCAAGTATTATGAAACAAAGTTCTAGGATATCCTTGTTTCTTTTTTTTTTTTGTTTCTTTTTTTGGAAGAAAGGTAAATTCATTACCAACAAAACATAATTACAAGAAATGAGGTCCAACAACAATATACAAACATCCAAGATATGGACCACTAAAAGAAAACAGAGAAAAGCCCAAAACCAGACTTTCGAGCCCAAACAAAACGCTGAAACAACCTAACAGCTTCCTACCACACCCATACATGGATGAAAAGAAGACTCCAAATTCCATCAGATAGCACAACATTGTTCGCCACCACACAACGAAAGAAACCAATGGAAAGAAACCCACTAGCATCGGTGTCATCAAAGACACCCTAAAAGAAAGAGGTGGTGTAAACACTCGAGTTGGAGCTCTACACACCTTCTGAGAGATCCGCGAGAAATCGCATTGTAATTTAGAGAAATCACATTGTAATTGCGAGAAACGCAATGAGAAAAAGCGGGTGACGAACCGAATTGTTGGATCAATGAAAGATGGAGCTGATTGGAAACGATATGGAGTGGATTAGTTGAAATTGTGGAGGTGTAAGGAAGGGGGAATGAAAATAGGGAGTAGGCACAGGGAAATCAGATGCCGAAGGGGTTGGGGAAAAAGAACGATCGAACCAAAATGAGGAGAAAAAGATTGCCACCTGTGAGATCCCACATCGCCCAGGGGAGTGATCCTTATATGTATATTCCCATCCCTACCTAGCGCGAGGCCTTTTGGGAGCTCACTGGCTTCGGGTTCCACGGGAACTCCGAAGTTAAGCGAGTAGCGCGCGAGAGCACTCCCATGATGGGTGACCCACTGGGAAGTTCTCGTGTGAGTTCCCAGAAACAAAACCGTGAGGGCGTAGTCGGGGCCCAAAGCGGACAATATCGTGCTACGGTGGTGGAGCGGGCCCTGGATGTGGTGGACCCCGGGTCGGGATGTGACACCACTAACCCTAGCCAAAGTTAGGGCTGGCAACTAGAAAGAGGATGAGATTAAGAAGGTCACTCACATATAGATGAGAAAAGCACTCATATAGAGATGAGAAAATAACTCACAAAGAGAGAAGCTCTCTCAAAAGACGGAGAGAAAATTTAGGCTCACAAATTTAGGGAGATTTATGTTATGTCTTATAAGTCTCATTTGTGGGCTAGGGCTCTGCTGTCCCTAATTTGATGTCTCTTTTGTGCCTATTTCCTAATTTTTTTTTACACTTGTCCATTAAATTAACACCAAATTTAACACTGTTAACTTTTCATAAACTAGTTAAACAACTAAAAATTAAAGAAAATAAAAACCATCACTTGATAACCACTGACTGCAACTACACAACCCCATCACTGTCGACCACTGCAATCACACAACCCCATCGTTGCCAACCACTACAACCATATTAGTGACACCACCCTATCGCCGCTAATGTGAGGAGACGTTGCTCCTCACAGACGGCGAAGCTTCCTTTCGTTTTTCTCTCTTCAAATTCTTGGTGATCGATCCATCTCGTCAATAAGTGTGAAGTTTGAAGTTGAAATTTAGGGATATCTAATCGATCGATATGATCAAACCATCTCCGCCTGTAAAAGAGATGAAGAGATTTTGAAACCCCAAATGAAACAAAGAAGATAGTCAATGATGGGAAAAACATAACCCGCAAAAATATCTTCAATGGGTATAGGAAATAATCAAAGAATACCAAAGGGGGAGAGAGATAATACTCACCAGGTATTACTTCGCAGTTGGATCAGAGAATGAAGGAGGGATGAAGCTTGCAACTTTCAACTTGCGAGAGAGGTTCGAACTTTCAAGAGCTTAATTTCTCTCATCAAAGGTTTGTTCACACATGCATTTCATGTCATTATTTCTAGTTCATTCTGCCTAATGGTTCTGTCTAGTCAAAACTTCTTGCTGCTTTCATGCGAGTTAGGCACACACTTTAAGGAAACCGACATGGGCTTTCTGACAGCTTTTTCCTCGAGAGTGTTTTTCAATCATAGATCTTTTCAGATTGTGTTTGCAAATGACACGACATTTTCATCCCCTATCTTTGTCTGAAACTCAGCCCTCTATATAAAGTTAAATCTAAGGTTCTTTTCAATTTGGCTAGGAGATTTATATTTTCTGATAAGGGTTGTTTTCAGTTATGAGTTGCCCCTTGGTTCTTACTTGAAAACCCTAGCCACAAATCATACTCATGCACTAAGTACCCACATCATTGCATATTAGGGTAGCATTGCTTTTGTGATTTTGATCTTTGTTTTAGGTTAAGTTTTTCTAAGTTTCAAATCTTTAAACTAACCTCTTTTTGGATTCGCCTCAGTTTCATCTTTCAGGTGTTTGACTCGTGAAACTGACTAGACATCGAATCCAGATTTGCACCAACTTCATCATAACATCATTTGCATAAGTTGATTTGATTTTGGTGCCACAAGGTGAAAAGCTCAGGAGAAGCTGCCACTTCGTGAAGACCGAAGGAATCCATCTCGTGAAAGGCAAGGTTGCACAAAGGTACAAGCTACTCTATAGATTAGGATCTAGGAATTGAGCTTGTACGGTTACTTTGTAAGAATCTTGATTTCACTAGTGGATTGGACTCAGTGGAGAGTCCCTGGTTTTTTAACCCAGAGGTGGGTTTTTAAGGCCGAAAACTGATGTGATAGAAATTAACACACAAACTTAAACCCTCTTGTTGACAATTGTAGTAGATATGTAAGTAGGGATCGTTCTAGGCCGGGGATTAGGAGGGACTGCTAATCTACACAATTTAGACTCAAATAAACAAAACTGGACTCTAATAACTCAAAACTGACCAAACTGACTCAAAACAGCACAAAACAAGCAAATTGACTCAAAACAGGAACTAAAGCATGATTTGGACGAAATTTGACTTAACTTGACTCAAAACACTAAAGGGGAACAGATTTGAACAAAAATTAAAGTGAAACAAGTAACTTGACAAGAAATACTAAAGGGAGGATTGGTTTTGACGAATTTAAGGTAAAAACAAACAAATTAAAGACACTAAGTAAAGGTAGCACGAATTTGGGTGAATTACGGGGGTGAAAGGCTAGCTAGAGGGTCATTCTCCACACATGACACATATGCATACAAATCGATTTCCAGTTATTCTTCCTATAAACCATGAATGGCAATGCCCCAAGTTAACCGTGAATTGCACTAATTAACCCTCAGATTTTCCTAAATTCATTGATTTGGACTCAGCGATGTAGCCAAATTATTCTTATCAAGTTCCCTGTATGAACTGCATAATAGAGATACATATCAAAGATCATTAAGTTCTGTGAAAATCATAAGCATTGACAAGGCATTCGTAACTATGACTGCATGATACTCCTGCCAGAAATTTACTTAACGCGATCATGACTAGCGACCTCCACTACTTGTAAATATAAGTTCATAACTATTAGGTGAAACTCCCTTATATTTTAGCATCAAATCCCTACATGCAAACTAAGTGTGCACGCTTAATCAACATACAAGAATAAGTTATCAATCAAGCAGTTAAGCAAATTGCATTCACGATTTATGAAACAATAACTGGAGGTAATCAATTCATATCAAACATATATGCTCATGGCTTTGAATTCACCTCTAGCTAAAACAAAATTAGTTCCACATGTTCATAATAACTGAAAACCAAATTAAAACAAACATTGTACTAAAAACTAAGGATAGAATACACCTAGAAACGCTCCAACAATCCAAAGGTCTTGAATGGAAGGCATGGCTCCAAGCTTCTCTCTCCTTCCTTCCTTGCTGCGGCACTATGGTATCTTTCTGAATTTCTGACTTTAAAGCTCTTCCCCCCTCCTTCCTGCGGTATATGTGGCTGTATATATAGGGGATGCACGGCTCAAAGGTTGTGTAGGAAAAGGATAGATACGGACAAGTTGTAAGGGAGAAGGGTTAGGACTCCAATCCCACAAGAAAAAGGTCTATGGGTGCGGCATATTAGGGGGAAAGGGTTAGCTTGTGCGGCACCTTTTAGGAAAAGGAATAGGACTTTATTTGCAGGATTTTAGGGCTTCTAGAACCAGGTAATAAGTGATTTAATATGATAAGGATTCCCTTTTGTAGCTGGAAATAAGGTAGGATAAGATTAGGATAGGATAAGATAAGATAAGATAAGGTTTGGATAATGTTCCTTCTTTTTAGCTGATTCCTTATCTTCTTTGTCTTGAATTAATTTCTCCATATCTTTGGCACATTCCTAGCCTCTTTTGAACTTCAAAAACGTCCATCCTACTTGCTCCATACATATGTTATCCATTCCAAGCCCAAAACTGCTCTAAAACGCTCCAAAATGCACTTTCTTGCCACTTTTGCCATTTGGACCTACAAACACACAAAAATAGTTCAAAATACTCTAATAAATAGAAACTAACTAAGTAAATGCAAGAAAACAAGCTAACAAAGTCGCATAAATATGCTCCTATCAAAAATATTCTGTGCAATTTATGGCTTTTCTAGTTCACTTATCTTATTCTTTGCTTTTGATATATGTTCATTATTATTAGCAAATAGATAAGTCCATGCAACTAAGATTGTCAGAGTTAAAATGTGCACTGAACTGGACCTTAGTTAACTAGGTTCACTTTAGTAAACCGAGCTTTGAACTAACTACTTCTGGTGTGAGTAAACTAACATATCTGATCTTAGTTGATGAGTGTTCATGACTAGTCAGACAAACATGTATATAGATATTAGATTTCAAGTTATTCCACATGGTACCAATTTCATTTAGTATCAAAGCCTTGCTTTAGATATACATAGAGTGATCTCTCGGAGATGCTGGTATTGGTGGATCTTTACCATGGATAGTGATCGTGTTGCGGGATCTTGCAACTCTCTTCCGTTCATTGTTGGAAAAAAACTATGTTGCATAGAGCGAGAAGTTTCAAATCTTTCTAGAAGCATAAGATCTAATTGCAGCGGATTATCTTACTTTTGAATGGAAGGCTCATTCGAGGATAGTCGATGGAGAATCTGTGGTAAAGGCCAAAGGTGAGTAAACTCAAGAGGAGATTAATTCAGCTATGGCTAATAGAAAAGCACGAAATGCCATTGTTTTAGTCATGTCACTAACTCAGTTTGCTCATATTCGTTATTGAATCACTGCAAAACAAGTTTGGGGCAAACTCAGAATTTTACACGAAGGTGACAAACAAGTGAGGGATCTTAAACTCCAAATGACCCTTTCAAAGTTTGAAGATTTAAGAATGTTGGAGTCTGAGTCCTTCTCGGTCTTTTATGAGAAAGTTGAAATGTTGACTAATGAGGCAATGGGGTTGGGAAAAACTATTGATGAGACAACAATTGTCCAAAAAATCTTGAGGACCTTGCTTAGAAGATTTCAATTTATGGCTTTTCTAGTTCACTTATCTTACTCTTTGCTTGTGAAATATGTTCATCATTTTTAGCAAATAGATAACTCTATGAAACTCAGATTGTCAGAGTTAAAATGTGCACTAAACTGGACCTTAGTTAACTAGATTCACTTCAGTAAATCGAGCTTTGAACTAACTACTTTTGCTGTGAGTAAACTAACATATCTGATCTTAGTTGATGAGTGTTGCTCACTAAGAAACTTATGCTACTAGTAATAGTGATAGAGCTAGTAAACTTTGAAACGTGTTTTCTCATGAGCAGGGACCAACCTATATCTAGACGCTAAATCAAACTAATTCCCACCTATCATGGGTAGTAGTTAGTAATTGCAGGCATTTAGTAACTACACCATCTCAACTTCATAGACATGGGGTTATCCACTTCTCCAATTCCAAAATGTTTGCCTAAGCATCCTACTTTAAAGGAATGAAGTGAATTAAAATATTAACTCTAAATGATTATTATTATGACGTGACAATTAAGTCTTTGTTGGAGAACAATTCAGAAATTAAATAATAACAGAATATGAAAATAACTAAATATAATAAGTATACTTGCAATAAAGAATGAAAACTATAACAGATAAAAACGAAAATGATACTAACTTGACTAACAAATAGAGGCTAGCGATGCTATATCCTTCGAACTCTATTTCTGTCACTCTTGTGTTTGTGGTTCTAACTGCTTACTGAGTTAAATCTTATGAGTAGTTTATTGTGGTTCCAAGAAAACTTTTTTTTCTATCATGTCTTTCAACCCCATCTTTCCATACTCCCATCAATTTTTCTGCATATGGTTCATTTTCTCCATTTCCTTCCTTAGCACCCTCATTTTCCCTTAAGCAAATATTAGATCTTGCAAGGTTGGATCCAAATTGGGATTTTAATTTTAAGGTCTCAATCAGCAGCGAAAATCTAATATCTGATTTTTTCTTGGGAAAGTTTTCCATTTTTGGATTGTCTTGGATACGCAATGCTTTTGATGGATCCACCTTGGCTTGCAGGCAACTTCGGAGGTGGCTAGCAAGAGAACAAGCAGTGGGATGCTTCTATTTGTTGGGGATTGGGGTCTTTTCGATTTCTTCAACTTTTGACCCTAATGGTTTTTCTGTTTTCTTCTCTTTATTTGTTGCTAATGCCCTTCTTCAGCCTCACGTCTGCGGTGACGGGTTCGTGAGTTTTATGGGTCACGTTTGTCCACTTCTTTGATTGTCCGAGGATGATGCTTGTTGATGGCTCACATAGGATGCCACAAAATCGTCCTCTATAGATCTCATGTTGCGGCTATAGCCTTAATGTCTTTGGTGTTGGGTATTCCAGTTTCACGGCCCCTTATTTATTTTGTTTATTTTACAGTTATCTAAAAATTTGGGATAAACCGATGTTTAGCCGGATCCCTTCCATCGAATCCACCCAATCACCTAATCCGGATTCTTGAAATTTGATCCAACGGTTAAAGTTATTATAACTTTTATAGGGATTATAACTGTTTGTAGCCGTTGGATCAAATTTCAAGGGTTTGAATTGATTGATTGGGTGGATTTGGTGGAAGGATCCGGGGAGGATCCCTTTCCTAGCCTAACATCGGAAACCTAGCGATTCAAAATAAAGGACTATATTTGGTTACTATATAAGGATTAATAGTGCCATATTTATTTCTTTATGAAATTAAGATTTTCAATTTGATTGAGGAAGAGCTTAGTGACGGTGACATGACATCGGAGCAGGCTTACGAGTTAACTTTAATATTATGTGATAAATATTTTGCTTGGATTTACAAATGGTTATTACCCGATCATTGATCTGCTTTGTGAAATAGTGTATATATACATGTATATGTATATGTATGTATATGTATATGTTTGAAATGATTGCAAACTGAGAGAGCTAGCAGAGGGCGGATACATTGGATACTTACTTTCTCGTTTCATGTGTGGATATTAAATCCCTAATATGTTACCTTTTCTTTCTGATTCCATGAGTGGTTTTTGGAATCCCGGTTGACTTTCAATAGGTTCCATGAATGGTTCTAGGACGCTACTTCTGTTCAATTCGATGGGTGGTTTTGGAACCATAAATCTTGTCGGAGTCCATGAGGGGTTCTGGAATCCCACACTGATTCCTTGAGAGGTTCAGAAACTATGTGCATAGTTTCTATCGGTTCCATGAGAGGTTTTGGAACCCTACTTTGTGTATCTTTGTTATCTGGTTCCATGAGAGGTCCTGGAACACCGAACTTAAATGTTTTTAAATCACATATGTTGTATTATTGTCACTCACACAAACTTTGTAGCTTATTTGGATTTTTTATTTGCTCATTGAATCATTCTCACGGTGTAAAATTGTTTTCCAGCGTAACAGTTAGCAGTTATAAAAGAGGTTTTTATGGGGTGTAGCTAGCGTGTGCAGTGCACTCGAGAGTAGGGTTGTTCCCTTTTGTTGTAATTTTATTTATACTGATTATCATATGTATATTATGTATAAGTCTCAGTTACCTTTATGTATTATTGTACTTACTTTTAGCTGCTAAGTGTTGATCTCGAGATCGGGGCGTGACATATTCCGTTCGGCAATGTTTTGATAATTGATGTTTTCTTTTAATTTAAGTGTTTACCACAAAGGCAGGCCTCGTAGACTAAAAAATTATGACTAGGAATTTGCTTTCATTTGGCAACTCATTTCGTCTCTTTAATTCCGGAAAGCACAAAGCTCATCATTTTTTTTTCCAATTCAAATCTCTTTGAGCTACTTTTGGGGTCATCTTGAAGAAATTTGTAAGTGGGAAGAAAAATGTAGAATTTTTTACATGAAGAAATTAATTTCGTTTAGATCATATTGATCTCTACCGTTAAATCACAAGCTAACATTATCATTGGATAACTCTTACGATTTTTTTGTTACTAAAACTAAATTTCAGGTTTTTGGCGCTTGCGCTAGAGATGGTTTAAGTTGACGCAGTTGAAGGCTAGTAAGACCCCCTAAATCTTGTTACCAATTCATAACGTGGAAAACTTTTATTAGATGGACGATTCTCTTTCTAAACACGCGACAAACATCAGTTGGACAAGCGGCGCCACTGAGACTGAAGCTCAATTACAAGAAAGAATCTCTCCTCATCATCCACGGACTTGTTTCGTTAGTCATTTTAAAACACCAATTTATGTCAAACAAACAAACAATTCATATTCTTCTTCCATATCTTCTCAGTGATTGATTCCTACTACATTTTTTATCCTAAAGAAAAATAAGTACACCCAAAATTATATTACAAATTGGTAAATTACTCCAAATATACACTGAGGAGGTAAATTACAGTTTCTCAAGTCAGCAAGTAACATTTATTTGAAAAGATTCAAACCCCATTCCGAAAATCGACAAAAAATGGCATGTTAAAAGTCAAAATGATAAGTTTCCAAAAAAAAAAAAAAAAAAAAAGCCAAAATGATAAGGCATTCAACAATCAACATTCACATAAAAAAAACAAAATGACATACATGATATCCGCCGGAGTTTCAGTAAACCAATTCCCAGACTGTTCTATCTACCAAACATTTGCAGATCTATGGTTAGTCCACTTTTATGATATTCACCCCGATACCCACATTATTCGCAAAACCACACTGTACAGATCTTCTTAGCACCCAAGCCAAAGATAATAATATTGAAGGCAACTACAAAAATTGTACATTGAAATAGTAAACACACGCTAACATAATTAACGACACTAAACAAACCTGATTCATTGATCCTGCTACTCTTATTCCTTCCAATACCACCAATTGATCCATTCTTGAACTTTAAAATGCTATGACAATAACAAAACGAAGCAGTTGCAGCCTCCCAACGTAGCTCAATATGCACAGATTTATAAAAGCAAGCACCTCAACGGGGAATGCAAAGAACATTATTTTCCATGGAACCTTTACACATCAACGGCTTGCGAGGCTGACTTTGTAGGGTTTGAATCCCCTCTTCCACTGGGTTTTGATCTAGCCTTGATGGGTTTCTGAGAACTCGGCGTCCCTTTGACATTAGATCTAATAGGATGTCTGGAAGTTTGGGAGACATTACTTCCTCCTGACCAACCCAAATTGAAAATGAAAAATAATTAGCCGCACAAATATAGGTGGTTTCCTAAAAGGTAGGAATAAACATCATAGTGCATTGCTAATTTACGTGTTGGAATTCATGTGAATTCATCAGATTTGGATTCATGTGAGTCCATCGAGACTTGGATAGCAACCAATCTTAGAAATGAGTTATACATGAACTTATTAGGGTTTGTATCCGGACAAACTTCAAACATATTGGAGGGAAAATGACGTAATTTACATGTCAAATAAGCCATAAGGCAGTTGGTTGAATTAAGAAACTGATGGTAACTGCCATGTTGATGGGATGAGGCAGTTACCAACATTAAAGGAGTGGATTGGTCCCTCTTCTCGGTACACAACTGATGTTCATCTAGGAGTGATTGCCCGATCGAAAATCCTGAGCATTTTGCAGCGTGTACAAGAGAAGGGAAGACATCACAGCCAAGAGAATCAAGGCTGCAAGTTCAGGTTTGTATACTTATTGCAGTTCCATTAGGGTTTGTAATGATGCTGTATTTACTGCAGCGAACACTAGGGTTTACACTTGTATAGTTATATTAAAGAACATGTAGTTTTGTTACTTAGTTGATTGGATCTTTATACTAAAGAGATTACATTACGATGCAGCATTTAGTCCCTTGGGGAAATGACATCAAGCATACACCACCTGTGTATTCTCGAAACAGATATGGTTATCTGAAGGCTTTTTGTTTTCTGGGGAGCTTTATAAATTGAGATAAAAAAATAAAAAAATAAAAAAAACACATTAAGAAAAAACCTGGATATGCTGCTAATTCACAGAGATGAGCTCATACAATATATATAGAGAGGGAAGGAGAGAGAGAGACTCACTGCTATTTGGCAGAGACAGCCGCTTCTTTGCCCGTTTGTCTGATTCTGTGGCTCTCTCTTTTGGATTACTATGGGATCTTGAAGTAATAGCAGGTTTGGAGTTTCTTTCTTCAGCTGAATCATCCAAATTTGGCTTCGACTTTTGCTTTTCAAATTGGGTATTGGATGCCTCTAACATTCCGGCTGACTTAATAGGTGAAGAATCACAGCCATCAGAATGACACGGACCGGCTTTTTGACTTGAAATATTTGATTGAATATTTGAAGAAATAGGTTTCTTGCCAGCAGATTTTAACTGGGGCATACTGCTGTTCTTATCATCAGCTGATTCATCCACATGTACCATTACTCCATCCCTAAGATTAATATCTAGAAAGCGGTTCTCCCAGGGACGGACAGCCATCCATCTTTCTAACCAGTTCCAACCCCAGCTGCTTTTATCTGGTTCAAACCCAGATGGAACTGGCAGCTGCCTTGATCCAGCTTGCCACTGCACAAAAACAAAAATCTTATGTGTAAGTTTGTGGGGGTGAACTAAATGCTTCTAACAATTTCCAACTGGGAAAAAAGACTTCTAATGACCCACTGCAGGTCAATATAAAAGATTGATGCAGCTGAGATGAATAATGTGTGTGACACATCTTTGACCCGACTAATCACTAGGCCCCCTGCCTGACCCCACAACATTTGGGAAGCAAGAAACTCCAGCAATTGCTAGGTGGGTACCTTGAGAGGTGTCGAACCCCAGACCTCTTGGTAGCAAACCAAGGGCCTGACCATTAGACTAAACACTCTTAGGTACAAACACACTATAATTCCACAACTTAAAAGAAAAACAGACATCAATCACATTCACATCGAAATGTCCAACAAACTTTATGATTTTTTTGTTTTCCCTTACAATTTCAATAGGGTGCTGTTATTTTGGCACTCCAGACTTTTTAATTTTATTATCTACACTAAGGGGGTGGGGGAGTGGGCTAAGCCTCACAATGGGCTAGCAATAATGTAGTTCAAATTCGCCTTTGGAGAGAATCGAACTTAAGACCTCTCACTTACAAATGAAGAGGAATACCACTAGACCGTAGTACTAAGTGGTTACTCATTTGTTATTATGTTAATAAGAATCAGTGGTAAAGTATTTGACAAGCCTTGTCCATCATACCAAAAAGGAACATATTTACCTCAACCAGCGAACTTATTTTAAAAGAATTCTATTTATTATCTCTTTGTCTGCCTCAGAAACAAATTCGTAGGTAAGTGTCTTAACAATTTGTTTGATGGCTAAAGTAAACTTCAATTTAATTGGAATCAAATTGAGGATTCGGAAATCACCACAAAACACACTGATCTAATTATATGAATGAAATTCAGTTTTGCTTAATGATGATTTCTAGAACTAGCTGGCCCAACTTCAAACAAATTATATTGGTTGAAACTTCTGTTTGAAACAAAAGACCTAGTAAAACATTATTTGTTATATTTATTATACTAGCTAAATATCATATTAAAGCTCAGAATCCTAAACCGAAGTCACTACTTTCCCATTCCAGATGGTTATGTTTCAACATTTATGCTCCTCCTTTCACGTCGTGTCTTTCATTTCAATCTTCCGTTCAATGCAATCCATAAACAAATTCAAAGACAAAATAAAAAGACAAATATGCTGCTACAAGGAAATCAACAGTATCATGTGTCACCTGATGAGCAAGAGCATATGCCATGGCTCTCTCACGCTTAGCAGCAGCCTCCTGCCTCTTCAACAACTTGGCTTGAATTTCTTGAACAGATCCTACACTGTCACACCACCCTTCCTGCACCAGAGTCAAAAGCAAGAAGAAGCTGTCAACTTCGTGAGTCTGATCCTACACTGTCACAGCACCCTTCTCCACTCGCCTACACCTTCGCCTTTTAAAACATTGATCCCAAGTACAAAAAGTGAACACTAAAAACTTAAAACGAAATAGTTATCAAACCAGCCCGAAGTGTGCAAGGCACACTTAAACAAACCACAGAGACTATAAGGTTAAATAGAATAACACTGACTGCCAGATTGCTCACGATCCTAATCAAGCTGAGCCTACCATGTGTTGTCCCTACCTTTACTTGCAAAGAAATATTTTTGGGATATTACCTGGATCTTATTATTATTATTTTTTTCTTTTGTTACTTTTATTGAACACAAGATATCAATACATTACAACAGAAAGGAGTCTATCACAGAAAGAGAAAGAAGGTATAGCTGCAATTTTCATGACAAATCTGAACTACTAAAAAAAGTTAGCTAAAAACTGCCCTCCTATCTAGATGAATATTGGACAGAGGTATACCACTGAAGTCAGTTGAAGGTTGAAATGGATGCCCACATAGAGAGGCAAAACCTAGCCCTGTCCCATTATTTCCCTCTAAATGCATTCAGATTCTCTAATCACCTCCAGCTTCTTTTGCGTTTAGTTTCTGAACCATAGCTGTCTCTTTTTCCAGCCCTTAGACGGTTACAGGGATGCCTTTTACTAATTTTTTGAGCATTTATACTCCCAGGTTTTAACTCCACCTAAAATGAGAGAGCTAAACCCTAAATCCTAAACTTCAAAACAAAGATTCTACACGAACCCTTAGGCATAAGCTACTAAATTCTATACGAGAAAACCACAGTAATCCCTAATAGAACTTAAAAAGAAAAAAATTAATTGTTTCAGGGGGTGAAATAAAATTGGAAAAAGAGCTGTGCGCGATAGTGTTGGGCTCCTAATTGGAGGTTTGCAATAATTTCCTATCAAATTACAAAGCAGAACAATGGAAAAACATGAAAATAATGACTACCATCTGCACACAGTATACTGTTTTGTAATTAAAGTAGACACAGTATCTACACTTGCTTACTTCTATTTCTCGAACACGAGCCTCGTTTGCAAGTTGTTCTTGAAGCCTTTGTTGAGCCGTTTGACCTTCCAATGCCAGGCGAACGTGCCTTGCTCGCACTCGAGCCTGAACTCTAACTAAAGCTTGCATACAACGAAGAGTTATTGCCGCTTGTTTTCTCACAGCATGGCCTCTGACAAGGGCTTGAAGTCTCACCAATCCTTTTAAAGCTCGAAGAGCTCTTCTAGCCTGATATTTATCACCAAAAAATTATAATGTGATGACAAAAAAAAATGAAAAAAGGTCAATAAATCAAATTATAAGGACAAACACAACATGCAGCCACTGTCAATAAAGTACAAACTTTGAAGATGTGGTAGATTAAATGAAGATTCAGAACAAACCCTTATGCAAAAAGCTTTCTGAAACAATAAACATTTGTATTTTTTCTCTTCGACATGTCAGTCCAACTATTCAAGCCACCAACTCTGACTAAACAAATACATTCTAGGTTGTTTCACAGAGAGAGAGAGAGAGAAAGAAAAAAAAAAAAAAAAAAAAAAAAAAAAACTTGTCAACCAATACAAAATGGCATTTTATTTTGTCACAAAATAACCTGATAAACTGCCAAACTGAAACTTGATCTATGCTTGAGAAATAGGCTTTATTATGCAAACAAAAGATCGCTGCCAATTTTATTGGAGCTCATTTAGAAAGTTAAGCAGTATTACCTTTTTCTTTTCTTGTGGTTACTACAATGCTAATGGGTGGTATCTTCAGCAATTTTTATAGTTAAGGGACTGTTTAGTTTATTGTGGTTAAACTCTAAGGGGCAGTTTAGGATAGGCAAGTGATTGCAGAAACTAATATGACAGATATGGAATTTTGGAATTTTATCTCCAGTAATATTATGATATGCAAGTCCAACTTCTACTTTCATTTTTTCTTTGTCTATAAATGTAAGCATGTGCACATATCAAATCCTTCATTATTTCTATTAATTAACACTTACTACTGTACCAATTTTTTAAAAGAAAAACAAAACATATACTATTATATAATTGTTAAGAGTAAAATGAGACTTTTGATAGAAGAATTTGATATAAATTCATCAGAGAAAAGTCATACTTGAAATAAGCAATACAAACATCATTATCAGTGCTCAATGAGTGCAAATAGAATTGAAAATTTTAATACCAGAAAGCCACGAAAGGCTGTTTGAATGCGTGTGGCAGCCCATTCTTCCCTCACATTCTGCTCACTTTCTGCATTGTGCATTTGAAGTAAGGCAGAAGAAGAATCCACAGCATCTGGGTTTAATTGAGTACTGGCATCTCCAACCGGTGGAGCAACATCTGAATCAAAATCACATTTAAGTCTATTTGTGTCAAACTCAATGGAATTCTTTCTCCTGTGCCGAAACTTGTAAGCAGCTATTTTCTGCAATGATTGAAAACAGGGAAATAAGTCAGACAGACTGGTACGTTTGGATAATGTAAAAATATCCCATATAAAACAAGTAAGATGGAGAAAAAATGTCATTGAAGTGTTTATCCAACCTTGCAAGTGATCGGATGAAGAACAAGAAAGAAGAGGAAAAGAAATAGGAAGAAGATATATAAGCTTGGTATTGAAAGTCATGCTACCCACACTGTCATCTTTTTCAATAGATTGCGACTTTTCTGATTTCTTTAACAATGCCTTAATCCATTTTCCAGATACTGCCATGTCGTCAGTCACTTCAGCTCAACCAAACGAAGACCTGCTAAGGGAAAGTTTATGACAGTTAAGTTGTAAGTACAGCAATAAGACTTATTAATTATTATAATATTACTTAATTTCCAAAAAGGATGCTTCCTGATCTCTCACCTAAGGAACCATTGCTACCAGAATAATCAATTATGTAAACTGGTGCACCAACCCAAAATTTCAGGCAACATCCTCATGTCTTTGAGAGCATTATAAACATGAAGCTGAAGTTTCAAAATATGCAGAGCCAAGTAACAGCACATATGAAGCGAATCAAACTGGAAAACAAGAGCGATACTTTATCATGAGTAATAATCATACAAATTCAAGAATCTCAACCATATATGGCAATGTCAGTTGTCCTTAGGCCCAGATGTAAGCAATACTACCTCATAAGTTCATAGCAAAACTTGATAGAACTAAACAAAGATTCACCATAGAAACAGACCCTGTAACTTCCACAGCTAAGATTCGGAGGCTGAATATTAGTCATATTGTAAAAGCATCCAAACTTTCTAAACAATATTGCTTAGCAATCAAGTCCCACATGGATAAAAGACTTTAAGGGAGTTTCAAGTCAAACAAGAGAGGCTAAAAACGCTTACGATTGGTAATACAGTACCCCGATCGCACAGTGATGTAGGACATGAAATAATATTATCAGAAGATGCAATTCATTTGGCTTGTGAAATTCTTAGGAAAAAAAACAGCTGACATACATTGAATATAAGGCAGCAATTATAATGTAGTGGGCTAGATTAAAATCTGTTACATGTATGAGTCTTAAATGAGGGGGGTTTAAGCATCTATAAATTCATGTATTTGTAAAGCAAAGTAGTAGAAGTTGTTTAGTACTACATTCTAGTGGTATTCCTCTTCAGTTGTAAGTGATAGGTCTTAGGTTTGATTATTGCGAAAGGCGAATTTGAATCACATTATTGCTAGCCAATTGTGAGGCTAAGCCCACTCCCTCCCAGTGTAGATAATATTGTTTGTTAAAAAAAAAATGTAACAATTTCATCAAACTCGCATCATTATTGCCAAACCAACTGATAATACAACAACCCAATTGGATAAAATTACAAACCTCAATTCAATCAAAGCCATCCTCGACACTTACTTAACACCCCCACTAAGCCCAAATTCAACCCCTCCATTCCAAATGACCGAAATTCGCAACTTTCGAACAATTCAGACTGAACCCTCGGAATAAAATTCCCAATAAATGTAGTAACAAAAATAGAAAGAATTGGGCAAATAAACGCGGATCCACCGATCACCAACATAAGATACTCAATTCACCTCGAAGGCGGAAAATCGGACACAAGCAAACAGAGAGAGAGAGCAGCTAAGGGAGAGAGTAATCTGAGTGCAATTACAGAGAAAAGTTGGAGATACCTTGATCCATCAATCAATGGAGTCAAACTAGTCAATTTCCCCTCTATCCTTTTCAATCTCTGCTCACTCGAATTCAACTTTTGGAATTTGGAATTTGGAGCTTCAGTTTTTGCTTCTGCTTCGTTCAAAAGCGAATTTTGCAGTTTGTGATAAGACAGGCCGGCAGTGGGAGTGAGGACCGGTCGAAGCTAATGTACACCGGGAGGCTTGTTACAACTTTTTCTTGATACGGCGTCGTTGAGAGGTCGGGTCCTTGTCACGCATGCGCCATAGTGTGTGACAGAGTTAATCACGGGACGAACGCCACCCACCGAAATATAATGAAAAGCGCAAGTGGCCCTTAACACAGTAATGTGATGGATCGGGGATTTGAGTTCGACCTCTGTCGATATCTAACTTAATTTATAATCTAACAAAATCTATTGATTGATAATTATCACTTACTAATTTATGAAAAGCTAAGACCACGTTTCTCGATTCGGTAGGCCTTTTTGCCCCTGTGCACGTTAGAGTTCACCCAGGTGAAATTTGGAAGCATTTTGCTCACTAATTATCACTTACTCATTCATAATTAAAATGAGGAGTGGTGAACGAGGAATCATAATTAGATTCATATTAAAGTTGTTTATTAAATTATTTAAAATCGGGGTAGAAATAATAGTTTCATATAAATTGTTCACTACTTCACTTAATTGAAATTTAAGAATACTAAAACGCCCTCATTGCAAAAATATATTTATGTTATTTAATTGTATCATTAATATTAAAAAAATACTATTTATTTTTAACAAATGAGAGATCGTGTCCTGCCCTCCATCTCCAGATGAGTTTTTGGATATGTGTAGATCTGAGTTTGCACCGTCAGTTTACGTTTTGATAATTGCAATGTACAATATCGCTCAAGTAATATAATGATAAGTCGCCGGATATGTTTAATCTAAATTTACTATTGTGATCAAAATTCAACTAAAAATTAACTAAAAAATAATTGTGTTGACAAAATTGAATATGCAAGAAACTAAATGGAAGTAAATATGAAAGATGAATGAATATAATGCAAGACAAATAAAATACTAGGACGCCGACTCCATCTAACCAAATTCTATAAATAACTAAAAGAGTAAATACACTAAAACACTGTTCATAAGATGCAAGACAAATAAAATACTAGGACGCCGACTTCATCTAACCAAATTCTATATATAACTAAAAGAGTAAATACACTAAAACACTGTTCATAAGCACAGTGGATTTCTGATTTTGCCCTCGCGTGTTTGTCTATATACATACCTTACCCTTATTGCTTTGCTGTCAAATGCTTTACGGTTTAGCGACGCGTGGAAGTTTTTTTTTCCCTCACCGCATAGTTTATCATCTGTTGCCAATCCATGAACCACAATTTTCCTTCGTTATTCATCTGTTGTCAAGTGCTTTACGATTTTGCACTCACTTTTTTTTTCCCTCACCGCATAGTTTTTCATCTGTTGTCAAATGCTTTACGATTTTGCACTCACTTTTTTTTTCCTCTCGCCGATTGTTGACGCCAGTTTTTCTTGCCCAAAATCTCCTGCGCTCTTGCGAAATTCTTATTGAAAGCCCCCAGCCCTTCAAGTTTCTGCCATTATAGAATTCAATCGGAATCCATTTTTTTCTTGCATAACCTGACGTTTCCTGGTGAGTTTTCCGTCTTTCTCAATGTGTGTTTTTTTTTTTTTTTTGTGGTTTGTGGTTTATGTGTGGCTGCCTGATTTGATTTGGTTTTTGCTTTCAGGAAAAGCTGGAGTTCGAATTTTCGGGTTTTTGCATGCAAGCTTGGAATCAAGGTATATAATTTCTGTTTTTCCTATTATATCTTTTGGCGAACAAAAATTAATTTTTTTTTTTGGATTGTGATCCATTTGCAGATCAAGAAATCAAGATTCAAAGATAATATGCCACCAATCACAGGATTCTGAATTCCATTTCTGGAACTCTGTTTCTGCACTGAATCATCATATTTTGGAAGTAGATTTTTATTTTTTAGTTCTCTGTGCTTTGCAGTTTTGTGTACAGATTTAGTTGAACATGGGGAAATCACCAGCTGCTGCTCCTGGAAAAGCTGATGCGCAGTGAGCTTCCGTTTTTATTTTCTGTTTTGCTGTGAATTTCTTCAATTTTCGTGATTTGATTGGTGATCTCAATATGAACCCATCAGTTTTGAATTTTGGTACATTGAATTACAAAAGCTAATGAATCCCATACTTAAGTTGTTTTATTTCAACATTTTTCAACTTATTGAAATCCTGTTATCAGTTTTTTCCCCTGAAAACTTTGTGATCAATTTAATCTTGTTAGAATATGTAATATTTCTTTGTGCAAAATAGATAAATTTTGGTTAGTTGGTGGGGCATTTGGAATGCTTATCAGTTATTTACTAAAGGTAGTATAAAGGAACAACTTAAATTTCTTAGGATGCCTGTTTTAAAAGCAAAAAGAGAGAGAGAGATTGAAGCACTCTGTGCCCAGTTAAATGGCGACAATCATGTAGATGTTTGCATTACATTTGACAGTGATGCGTGCCCCTTAGAGGCTAAATGCGTAATAAAAACTTTTCGATCTAATTCCAAAGTAAGTATTAATGTCTTAGTAAGCTTAACTGTCCTCGACTTGAGCAATTGTTTCTGCTTTTTCATATTTAATTTTTATTCTTTTGAACTCATATCTCTTCTCTTGCCAGTTCTCAGGGCTTATTATATTTTTAGGCACTAAGAGAATCTCATCGGTATGCAGGAACCATTTGAATGGTACTATATGTCAGATATCGAAGCTGGTCTTGGTTTGAAGAGGAACCACTTGATTGCTCCCTCTCTTTTGGCTGAAAATGACCATGATTTGAATGGGGTTCAAGGCATTGGGCTTGATACAACTCTTTATTTTGGTCAAACGTTTAGTGAAGATGAGATAAATAGGTATGATACTAACTGGTTTTACACATGGTTTCTTTTTTGCTTAAAACGTTTTTTGAAAAAAAAAAATTAAAAATCACATTTCAATGCAGGTTAGGTGAATAGGCAGCAGCAAAAGAGCTCATTTCAAGTCTTCCTGTGGATTCTTTAGCAATGCAGTTGGTGACGGCTGCATAAAAGTCAGAGAGGTTCAAATGCAGTTGCTCTTCGTGTTATATGGTACATTGATCAAATCACTCAAATCCCCTTATTTTATATATAGTCGTTGTTAGCACTAACATCATATTCAAATTTTTGTGTTATTTGCTGCCTTTTTTAGTCTCAATATCCCCTTTTTTGTTTTTCTTTTGTTTATATGTTTTGATTTTTTTGCTGAATTATTGCTCTTTGAATTGTTTTGAGGGAGTACAAATTTTTTCAGTGAGCTGTTATGTGCATTTTTTGTTTGGTTCTTATTTGAAATGAACTTTGTAAGAAGTATCTTGGCATAACCCAAGTTTTACATGAATCTAAGCTTTTCAATAATAGCAAAGGAGAGAAAGGAGTCTGTTGTGTTTGGTGTAAAATTAATTTTTTTGTATTCCAATTATCTAGATGATAAATTGGGTTTTTTTTTTTTTTTTTTTTTTTTTGCTGTCAGTGTGTATTTTTGCTATGTGTGATTAGCGGTTATGCATAATACTATTTACAATATGTGCATTTTTAGTATTGATAGTATATGTTATAAATAATTAGATGGCACGAATGTTGTATGAATCTTGATATATTTTACAAATAATTTGTATTTAAATTATCTAGATGAGGTTGAATAGCGGAAGGCAAAATGTACACTTCACTGGAAGAAATATTGTGTGACATAGATCCAGGTTGCGAATTTGTATGCTCATGTGGAAGAATGCTCTGTTGGTCGGACGACATTGACTTAACTAATGGACATGGACAGAAGACATGGTACTGTAAGTATAGTAAATCTTTTGTTCGTGTTATTATGCAGTTGTAGGTTCTTTTCCTGGTCCTAGACATACCATCCTATCATTATCTGTCTTAAAATAATAACAAAGTTTCCATTGCACTATAAATAATGACCTTTATGGGATTTTTGAAACTATCCTTAGAACAATAGTTTAGGATATCCGATGTACTACTGATGCAAATATGAAGTACAACATTTTTCTTACGTATTAGACCGAATTGGTTGGAGCATGATGCAAGTGTCAGTACAGCTGGATATACATTTTCTCACACAATAATTATGTGCATACCTTCATGTTGTTTTATACAGAAATGATTGGATTTATTAATCCTGAATTCACTGTTGTTGTTAATAATTGTACCTACATGCCATGCCTTAATGATTTGTCTATGAATTTTGTTAAATGTGTTGCATGTAAAGATTGGATACTTTGAGGAGTCACTCTTCTGTATCTGGTGAAGATGAATTACAATAACGCATGAAAGTGGCCATGACGTTTAAGGAAAAATTTATACTTCTGCCACAAGCCTGGTGCTTATTTAAAACATATATAGTTACATAAGTTGATTGTCTCTATTTCAACTTAGCGTTGTTCTTAATGTTCAACTGCCTGGAAAGGGTTCTTGAAGTTGTATTTTGGAATTAGTGTTCTTGATTCAGAAAAAAGGTCAATAATTACCTGCCTACACTCCACATGTATGTAAATAGTATTGCTTATCATATATATTTTTACATTATACGGGTTTTGATAAGAATTACCCTATAACCTTCCCCCCGATCCTAAGCCTATGCTTATGTGGTTATACATATTTGAAGGCACTAAATTCAGACATGCAAGATTGTGAGATTAGACCCCAAGAAAAGAGCTAGAGCAGGGATCCAGACAACAAAGGGGCCAAGGCAGAGTCATGAGAGCCCCCGGGAAGCAACTTTGAGGAAAGTGTCGATCAAAACTTTTGTATAGAACAATTTTCCAAATGTATTGTGTAAATAGTAATGTTTTGAAACGCAATCTTTTATATCTTGCAAACATAATCTTTCATATAATTTTCAATTGCAAATATAATTTTTCATACAAATTTGAATCCCGCAGCAATGCGCGGGCAAAATTTTCTAGTATCATACAAAATCTACAACATATTAACCCTAATTATTTTCCATGTCGACAGTTGGTTTTCCAAAATTATAAGGCTTAACCAAAAGCATTCCTAACTAACAACCCATTTTCTTTCGTGCAACAAATTTAGAAAATCAAGAACACATTATGCATTATGGAAAATCCATAAATAAAAAAATAAAATAAAAAACTATATTGTGAATGCAAATTTTTTCCTCCTTGCTCTTGGACAAAATTGCACTTACAAAACAAATAAAATATTAGGTCAAGGCCAAGAGCCTCACGCACCCATGATGAATAGGGGGCTTTTGTGAGATCCCACATCGCTCAGGGGAGTGATCCTTATATGTATATTCTCATCCCTACCTAGCGCGAGGCTTTTTGGGAGCTCATTGGCTTCGGTTTCCATGGGAACTCCGAAGTTAAGCGAGTAGCGCGCGAGAGCACTCCCATGATGGGTGACCCACTGGGAAGTTCTCGTGTGAGTTCCCAGAAACAAAACAGTGAAGGCGTAGTCGGGGCCCAAAGCGGACAATATCGTGCTACGGTGGTGGAGCAGGCCCGGGATGTGGTGGACCCCGAGTCGGGATGTGACAGCTTTGGCCGAAGAACCTCTGATGCCAAAGTTAGAATTTTGAGGGAAAAATGTTTGAGAATTTTAGAGAATTTTAGCAAGAGAATTGGAAGTGTGCTTTGGATAGAATGTGAGGCCTTCTATAGGGGTGTGGTCGGCCTCCTTGGGTGAGAGAGGACCGGCCACTTGGCTCTCTTTGTAGGCTAGGTTCTTGATTGTGTTTAATTGGGTATAATTGAATAATTAACTAATTAATTAGCCAATTAATAGGATAATTGCCTAATTGATTAGCTAATTAATATAATAAAAAAAAGGAAAGATTTGGGAGTTACTTTGTGGAGAGGATTTGATGAGGATAGATAAAATAGGTTTTGAATTGTTACTTATTTTGGGCATTTTTGACTTGGTTGGGATGATTGCCCACTGTTCGCGCGTAGGAATCCCGGTGTGCCTCGAGGGTAATTTTGTCCTTTTCACCCAAAAATCCACGTGTTGCCTTGTGATTATTTTTGGCCCCACAAATGCCCCCACACTTGTTGGGCTGCTTGCAGGAAGGGGCAGCATGTGTAGAGATCTTCTTGTTTTAGGAAACATAGGCTTGTTTCCTATTTTGATGTAGATTCACTCTTTAATTGGAAATTAGGTCCTTCTAGGAAAGGGAAATAAATTTCTCTCAAAACCTATTTAAGTCCACCTTAAGTGGGTTATTAAATCAACTTTGGAGAGCAATTTATTCTACCCTACAAGAGAGAGAGAGAGAGAAAGCTAGAAGATATTTGTTCCCCATCCCCTAGCAATCTTCTACACTTGCCCGTGCGAAGGACCGTCTTTTGTTGCTTTCTTTGTCTTCTTCGCGCCGCACCAAAGTAAGAAAAAATTAATTTGCCTTGTCTTCTTCTTGGATAGTGTTGTCGCATGGAAGCTGTTGGGGTGGTGCGGCACGTTGGCTGGCAGGGGCCAGGAGTCGGCTCGGCATGGGCTGAGGAGGTGTTGTGGCAGGGACCACTACTTGGGCTGCTCAGCTTAGCTAGAGCTAAGGGTAGCTTGTGCGGCTGGGGCCGAGGATTGAGGCGCTAGAGCGTAGTGCTAAGCGAGTCGCATGACTCATGTTCTTTGGGCTCTTAGACCTAACGTGAGCCAGGTTGGCGATCGAGAGAATAAGGAGGTTGCAGACCTCATGGAACGCTGGGCATGCAGGCCTTCTGCTTGCTGGAATGCTGGGTTGAGCTCCCTTGCTGAGTACCGTGAATGACATTGGCTGCTTAGTTCTCTTCACCGGGAGAAATGTGGGCTGCTCCCAAAATAGGAGGTAAATATGATCAAGGCAGATGCATTGGCTCGTCTGATCATTGTCGTGGAGCTTACTATGAATGAAGATGGAAATAATAGATCTTCCCAACCTGCTCAATAGATGCCGGTTGAGAAAAAACTGAAGACTTCTTTCGCTGTTCGTGAGGGTCCGTCTGCTGCTGAGAGGCCTGTGATTGACATGACTTCTTCCAATGAGAAGAAAAATGAGGCTGCTAGATCTGAGCCTGTGGCGCCTATTATGTTGAGAATGACCAGTACGATTGCTGATAAGATTGCTCAGCGTGGAAGGCTTCTAGAAAGCTGGAGAACCTTATCGTGGGAGATAGGCCACGTGTGTGGCTATGACTGGGGAAGAGAAGAAAATGAGAGAAAGAAGGGGGAAACTGGCCATGGGGGAAGAGAGAAATGAGAAAAAATGAGAGGGGCTGCTCGGTGGGAGAAAAGAGAGAAACAACCCAAATCCGGCATACTCGTTTCCTGACCCGTGTATCTGACTCGTAAGGATTCGTATTTTCGAATAAATATTTTTCCTAAAGCAGATGTTTATTTCAATTAGCATGAGGTGGAAGCCATTCATGCATTTTTATCTTGATTGAGTGAGTGAGCACTCTAGTATGATGATTGTAGAAAGCTACTAGTGAACGTGTCCCCTTAAGCCATCCATTTGACACCTTGCATGCCACCATTGTCCGGCCGCTAAAACCAACCAATTGGAGGTCATAGTTGGCCGTCTCCTACTAGTATAAATAGGAGCTTTGCTATATTGTTTTTGGAGCATAAAAAGAAGGCAGCATGCATGTTACACGTAGAGAGAGAGATAGAGAGAGAGCTAGGGATTGTTGCGGGGAGATTGTTAGTGAGTTGTCTTGCCAAGATTCGAATTATCAAGGTGAATGGTTTATGTAACGTGTTTAAAATATTCTTATTTTCTAATAAATGAAAACCATGAGTTATTGTGGGTTTTGAGCTATTTCTGAATCTCTCTATTTCAAGTCAAGTATGTTGGATTTTATGTAAATGTTTTATGATGAGATATATATATATATATATATATATATATATATATGGGTAAATTACACAAAACTATCTCAACTATGAGTCGAACGACACTTTCATACCTCATTTTTTTAAATGACAATGTCATACTTCATCTTACGAATTTGTGACAATGTTAGACCTCCGTTAGTTTTTCTGTTAAGTGCTGATGTGGCTAGAGACAGGGACCACTCACTAATCCAGCTGGATTAAAAAATAATTAAATATATTTTTAATAATTAAATATTATAAAATAAAAAAATTAAGAATACAAAAACAAAAACAAAATTAAAATGGCCTAGGGGTGCGGCCTCCCCTTTCCTCCACCCGCACCAACCTTCTTCTTTTCTTCGACAGCCACCAAACCCTTCCCCGTCCCCCCAACCTTCCCAACCCACCCCCACCCCGCGAAACCCCATCCACTTTTTTCCTTTCTTCTTCTTCTTCTGGGTTGCAGGCCGAACTGAGTTTTTTTTTTTTTTTTTTTTTTTTTTTTTTTTTTTTTTTTTCGAAACTAGGTTTGTTGATTGTTGTTGTTGTTTTTTTTTTTTTTCCCCTTCTCTCTCTCTCTTCTTCTTCTTCTTCTTCTTCTGTTGCTAGGTTGCAGGTTGGGGGGCGCTGATGGGGAAGATGGGGAAGATGATGAAGGGGATGAGGTTTCGGGGGGAGGGGGTTAAGGGATCTGGGTTTGTAACTTTGTTTTTTTTTCTTTTTTCTTTTGTTCTTCTTCTCTCTCTCCTCCTGCTTCTTCTTCTTCTTATTCCGAAATTGGGTTAGTTTTTTTTTTTTTTTTTTCTTTCTTTTCTCTCTCCTCCTGCTTCTTCTTCTTCTTCTTCCTCTTATTCTTCTTCCGAAACTAGGTTTGTTGATTGTTGTCGTTGTTTTTTTTGTATTCTTCTTCTCTCTCCCCTCATGCTTCTTCTGCTTCTTCCTCTTATTTTTCTTCTTCTTCTTCCGAAACTGGGTTTGTTGTTTGTTGTTTTCTTCTTCTTCTTCTTCTTCCGAAATCGGGTTTTTTTTTTTTTGTTCGGGTTTGTTTGTTTTTTTGTTGTTGTTGTTGTTCTTCTTCTTCTTGGGCTGAAACTGGGTTTGTATTTTTTTTTTTTTTTGCTCTTCTTCTCTCTCCTCCTCCTGCTTCTTCTTTTTCTTCTTCTTCTTCTGGGCAGGTTGGGGGGCCGAAAACTTTTTTCTTTCTCTCTCCTCCTCCTCCTCCTCTCCTTCCTCTTCTTCTTCTTCTTCTTCTTCTTCTTCTTCTTCTTCTTAATTTTTTAATTTTATAATATTTAATTATTTTTTAATCCAGCTGGATTAGTGAGTGGTCCCCGTCTCTAACCACATCACTTAACAGAAAAACTGACGGAGGTCTGACATTGTCACAAATTCGTAAGATGAGGTATGACATTGTCATTTTAAAAAGATGAGGTATGAAAGTGTCGTTCGACCCATAATTGAGCTAGTTTTGTGTAATTTACCCAATATATATAGTGTATATGAAATTGTTTGAGATGTTCATGGAGCATGAGAACTTTAGTGTTGCAGTAATCTGAGGGATAAATGTAAACTGCACACGGGGATATTAGGGCTGATGGTCATCAGGAGTCACGCGGTGAGTTACAATTTGTGAAGGATATAATGGACACGTAAAGGGATGATGTGATATGGAATTATGTGGCTAAAGCTTTGACATTAGTATCCTATTTTATAGTGTGACTAAAAGGGCAAGCTTGACTGACATATTACATATTCTACTCATTGAGCGACGATTGTTTTTGCTCACCCCTCACCTATTATTTTACAGATGAGTTATTTGGCGAGATAGATGTTAGAAGAGCTGAGGTTGTGTTACATAAGAGATTTAAGGCTTTTACTTATTTTGTACACCTTGTAAAGGATTTTGGAGTTATTTTTATAAGAGAAGTTCTTTTTTTTTTTTTTTTTTTTACTTTAGCTCGCGCGCCGGGCGCGGGGTTATTTTTCCAGTGACCCTGAGTCCGAGACGTGACACGACTACAAACTCAAATTTTTGGGCAATCTCTAATAGTTTTTTGTCGAATTTTCTGATAAATTGAGTTGATCCACCACCCCCAATCATCATATTGTCCCTTTCTCTTATATTTCCACTAAAAAAACCGAAGGGATTTGGCCTTGGTTTTGTGAAAAACACACTGACGGACTTTGTGGGTGTAAGGCGCGATTCCGCCGTTTCTGCAAGTTTCACCGTCGACCACCACCAATTTTTAACTTCTCTTGAACCCGGGAACAAAGCCCAAACAAGTTTGGGGGCGGCGGAGCTATGAATTCGACGAATTGAAGAACATCCACTCTAGGGTTTCCGATGAATCGAGGCCAAATTTCAGGTGTTTCCCGATCGAATTGGATTTCGGCCTAGGTATGAAAAATGTTTCCCTCATCGAGCTCTCCATGTCTGTAGAATTTGGTAAAATTTGGAGATGGTCCACCAGTGAAAAAATGGAAGGCAATTGGGCCAAGGGCTTGTGCCCTTTTAGCTGCCCTTGCAAGAAATGCTTGGGCTTGAGCCCACTGATGAAGGATGACAGTTGTGACGTCATGCAGCAAAAGGCGTGGCCCCGCCCACGTGTGCACCACTGAGCCAATGACTCCATTTTCTGCAATCCAAAAATTGAAAGAAAAAAACGATGGTGTGCCACATGGCACAATCTGGCGCATTTAATTTCAAATTTTTTTGGAAATCAACGACCAAGATTTATCCAAACGTAAAAAATAAAAATAAAATAAAAAAATTACCTAAAAAATCTCAAAAAAAAAATTTCTTCTATAAATACCCAACCATCTTATTCATTCCCCACATCACAACTCAATATTTATTTTTACTACAATCTCTTATATTTATTTTCGACTTTCCAAATTATTGAAATTAGACAATCATTTTATTTTCATGGAACAAACTTACAAAGCATTTTTTTTTATGAATAGTAATCACCATTGCCGTTCTTCCTAAATGGGTGGACTTGCACAAAAGCAATTACTGTTTAAAGTGAATAGTAAGTGCAATTTCATTGGCCTTGCCCTTGCCCTCCTAAAAGGGGTTAAAGTTGCTCTTAGAGCAACTCCACCCCTCCCAATCCCCATGCAATTGAGTAATTCAATCCCTTTACCCTAACAAAAAGTGCTCCAGTGAACCCAAATTAGTGAGGCTATTCAGTGGGCAAGACCAAGCAATCGGGCCATTCTCGTCCGCCTGTCTGCTTGAGTGGATCATGGTGTTAACAACGTTCTTTTTTTTTCTTTTTTTTTTGTTTCAGTTAGGCGCATGGGCTTCATGCGTGAGTGGGGAGAGTGAGCTTACCAAAGTGTCAGTGAGACCGGCACTCAGTTTTTGTTCAAGCTTGAGCCGTTGGAATTCTTAGATCCAACGGTCCACATTAATCTACCTTTTTAATTCAGAAAAAAAAAATCTGGAAAAGGATTGAGCCCACATGGCACAACCTGGAATGTCGGATTTTAAAAAATTGTAATCCAATAGTCTGTATATGTCATTTGGAAAAAAAAATTTAAAAATCACAAAAAATGGAAAAAAACAAATTTTAAAACTAAAAGAAATAAACATAATATTATTATTAATTTTAAACCCAACAGCCCGGACAATTATCGCTTTAAGGGTGAAAGTTGCTTTTAGACTACCATACAAGAAGACCAAGACTTACGCAGGAAGGCAGCAGGGCGTTTCAAGGAAGGATCTAGAACAAAAACCTTTCTTCTTTCTCCTTTTTATTTTGGGCAACCATTCACTTCCTGCAAAAAACATCAATTCCCTCATCAACCAATCCAACGGTCCAAAACCCACGAGGGCCAAAATCACCAGAGGGAAAGGAATTCTAGACCCTTCCGAAACACGGATCCAATCCCAACCGTCCGCTACTTTCTCTCTCTCAAATGATCACCTGATGTGTCTATATATACCCACACGGCCTCAGCTCTCCCTAGCAGCTCTGGACTAGGTTTGTTCCTCTTGTTCTGGCTTTCCTCGCAAGAAAATAGCTTATTCTCTGGGAGCTTCCTCCTCCTCCCCGTTATCTCATACATAAGGAATACGATTCGCGATTTCGCTTTCGATTTGGGGATTAGGGTTTCGATCGATTTAGCCGGCCAAAATGTTTGGGAGGGCGCCGAAGAAGAGCGATAACACTCGGTACTATGAGATTTTGGGAGTTTCGCAGAGTGCTTCGTCCGACGATTTGAAGAAGGCTTATAAGAAAGCCGCCATAAAAAACCACCCTGACAAGGGTGGAGATCCTGAGAAAGTAAGTGCCCACCTTTCCTTTTTATTCAGATTTCTCGATTTGGTTTCCGTATTGGGATTTGGGGATTTGGGTGATTTTGGATTCTGATGGTTCTGCTGTTATCGTGCTTGTAATTCTGTCAAGCCCTTTCCTTTTTGTTGAATTTTATTGGATATGGTATGTTTCATAACTTGTCGAGTGAATGAATTCATGGGTTGACTTGAAAATTGGGTTTTTTTTATTTTGTTTTATTTTGATTTTGGTATTTGTCGATAGAATTTCAGATTTGTGATAATGGGTTGCGGATTTTTTGGTTGATTTGGATCTGTGGGTGTAGGGCTAATGGTCTTTTCATGTATTATGCGTAGTTTAAAGAGTTGGCTCACGCTTATGAGGTTTTGAGTGACCCTGAGAAGCGTGAAATCTACGATCAGTATGGTGAGGATGCACTCAAGGAGGGAATGGGGGGTGGAGGTGGTGGCGGCCACGACCCATTCGACATCTTCTCATCATTCTTTGGTGGAAGCCCATTTGGAGGTGCGAATTGTGTGATTGGTTTTCATGGTATTCAGGTGGGGTTTCTTGTTGTGTGATGAACAATGGAATGAATCGATTTTGTAATTGGTTGTATGAGCAGGTGGAGGTAGTAGCCGAGGACGAAGACAGAGACGTGGAGAAGATGTTGTCCATGCACTCAAGGTTTCTTTGGAGGACCTCTATCTTGGGACCTCGAAGAAGCTATCTTTATCGCGTAATGTGCTATGCTCCAAGTGTAATGGGTGAGTAGTAGTAGTAAAATTTTGTTTTTAAGCTTAATGCTATAGGATAAATTATAGAACTTGGAGGTTTGAAATTATGATGCTCACATGGATGTGAATATGTTGTTTCAAAATTGAAGGAAGGGTTCGAAATCTGGGGCTTCATTGAAGTGTTCTGGCTGTCAAGGAACTGGTATGAAGGTCTCAATTAGGCACCTGGGCCCGTCTATGATTCAACAGATGCAGCATGCTTGCAATGAGTGTAAGGGTACTGGAGAGACCATTAGTGACCGAGACCGCTGTACTCAGTGCAAGGGGGAGAAGGTTGTTCAAGAGAAGAAGGTGTTGGAAGTCCATGTGGAGAAAGGCATGCAGAATGGACAGAAGATCACATTCCCTGGTGAAGCAGATGAAGCTGTATGTTACGCATCCTCATTAATTGTGACTTGGTGTTATTAGTAGTAGCAGTTATAGTTTTAATTCTGTATTTGGAAATGTGGGATTGATTGGTTTGCTGTGTCTACTCTGTCATTGCAGCCTGAGACAGTCACTGGTGATATAGTGTTTGTCATTCAGCAAAAAGAACATCCAAAGTTCAAGAGAAAGGGCGAGGACCTTTTCGTCGAGCACACTCTGTCTCTAACTGAGGCTCTATGCGGCTTCCAGTTTGCGTTGACCCATTTGGATGGCAGGCAGCTGCTTATAAAATCAAACCCTGGCGAAGTTGTCAAGCCCGGTAAGTAAAGCTGATAAATAAACTAAGAATTTAATGTATTGACTGGTGAATCCTCGGAATGTTATAATCCTGTGATTTACTTTGATAATGCAGATTCGTTCAAGGCAATCAATGACGAGGGTATGCCCATGTATCAGAGGCCATTCATGAAGGGGAAGCTGTACATTCACTTCAATGTGGAATTCCCAGAGTCTCTCAACCCTGAGCAAGTCAAGGCCTTGGAAGCTGCTCTTCCAGGCAAGCCATCAGCATCTCAGCTTACGGATATGGAGGTGGACGAGTGTGAGGAGACGACTCTGCATGATGTGAACATGGAGGAGGAGATGAGGAGGAAGCAGCAGCAGGCTCAGCAAGAGGCCTATGATGAGGACGATGACATGCCTGGTGGTGCTCAGAGGGTGCAGTGCGCCCAGCAGTGATGACTGATGCTAGTGTTTGAAAACTTGTACAAGTTTTCGGGTGCTTGCTGAAGTAACAACGGATGACAAGATGGGGGGATGAAAGGAGGGAAGGGATTGGCTGTGATGATGGCATGGCGGTCTTGAATTTTGAAACACTTATTATAATCATATGTTATGTGATGATTTTGAACATCCTGTTGATTCTTCTACGATCTTTTTATAAATGACCATCATTCTTACTATTTTTTTTTATGGCCATCAGTCTTACAGTTTAATGTACATTTAGTGTGTTAAAAATATGAGGCGTTGGAGAGTTAAACTGCATCTCTTAACCACATATATGCATTGTTCTAAAAATCATCCTGTAGTGTTGTCTAGGCGTTAAGCGGTTGGTCACCGTTTCGATTAATGTTTTAAGTGTTTGAAAATTAAGAAAGGACGTCTAGACCTGATGGGACGCCCACCTAGACCGTTTAGGCACCCGTCTAGCCTTTCCAGACCTGCTTAGGCACTTGCCTAGGTTGCGATTCATTTAGACAGAAAATATATAACTTTTAAGTGCCTAGGCGGGTCTTATTTAGACCGAAAATAGTTAATTTTCATTTGCATTTTATTTTTTTCAATAAATCGTAAAAGACTTGAATACTTAAATGAACACATATTATATCATTGTTTCTCATATTTTCATTATATTCCAATACTTCATAATATATATGTCATTCTATTTTGTAGTTTATGATGAAATTATATATATTTTAAGTATAGATAAACACTTATTTACATGAAATATAATAGATTTACTTAAATCCGTCTAGTCTATCTAGACGCCTGTCTAACAGTTTAAGTGTTAGACCTCAGTCCACCGTCCGACTAACTCCTAACGTCTTTTAAAATCTTACATATATGTCCTGCATTTGTACAGCAGTTGATATATTTAGGAATACTGCAGCATGTCTTAATCAGGTATATGTCCTGCATGTCTCAACTTCCTGGTTTCTTACAGAATTCATCCTACAACCTTTCTGGATTTTATTCCCTTCCAGGCAGAATTTATTGGTGGGCATGGATCAAAAAATTTCTCTTCGTCACCAAGTAATGTATGAATACCTATCGTTTGCTTCAATATCAAGAGAAAATTATAGTAATGGTTTTTCAACTTTATTCAATTTTAGCAATGGTCTCGCAGCTAAAAACTTATAACCATTGATCCCTTAACTCATCAAAACGTAGCTATTGTCTTTTTCTTCAACACCGTCAAAATGAGTTATGTTACAATTGAATTAAAGCTGAGTGACCATTGCTACAATGTTCTCATTTGGTATTTCATATTTACCCTTTGGTTTAGCCTTATGTGTGTGGCAAGTGACTCATTTTGACAAAAGTTTTAACAAAGTTGATGAAAAGGACCATGATTGCATGTTTTGATGAGTTAAGAGACAAATGTGAAAAGGACCATGACTGCACGTTTTGATGAGTTAAGGGACAAATAACCGCAGATTTTTAGATGAGGAATCATTCCTCCAATTGGGTTAAAGTTTCAAGGTTTATTGCTACAATTTTCTCTAATATCAATGGTGCATAATACATGAACTTGGATTTAATGTTTTAATCTTAACATTTGACATCAAATCTTAATACGAGTGATCATAAACAAGAGAACAAGACCTAGACTTGAATAGAAGACATTTTGAGAAGCATGTTTGCCCCTTTCACAAGGTTCTAAAAGACTATGTGCTAGTCGGGCGCCTAGGGGATTAGGCGGATTTAAGTAAATATATTATATTTCGTGTAAATAAGTGTCGGCTTATACTTAAAAAATATATAATTTCATCATAAACTACAAACTAGAATGACATATATATTATGAAGTATGAACATAATGAAAACATGGGGAATAAGGATATAATGTGTGTTCATTTAAGTATGCAACAAGTCTCTTATAATTTATTGAAAAAAAAAATATAATTCAAAATGAAAGTTATCTATTTTTTGTCTAAATGAGTCGCAACCTAAACGAGTCTGGATGGGCTAGGCGGGTGCCTAGACGGTTCAAACGAGCGCCTAAGCGGTGTAGGCAGGTGCCTCAGCACGTCTAGGGTCATTTCTTAATTTTCAAACGCCTAAGCATTAATCGGAATGGTGACCAGCCGCCTAACACCTAGGTGGGGCCTAGACGGTGCTAGGCGAGGATTTTTAGAATAGTGCCCTTTCATGTAGTGGAATTATTTATTAATTTATTTATATATTTCAAAACAAATGTGATAGTCGTTCATCCACAAGGCAGAAGGCAGAAATATCAAACCTGGAGAGTCCGAACTCTCCATGAAACAATCAAATATTGGTTTCATAAAATATGAAATTTTTCGTATGAAAAATGATAATAAATTCAGTACAAAAACTAGTCTCGTGGAATTTCGATCTTTTTACGGAGATACCGAAGAATTTGCTGCATAGAAGCCTTTGGCATATCCCCACATCTAACACATAACTTTGCCACAGCTAGAAGACTTTTGAGCTCCCTAGAATCGTAACTGCTACCTAGATCAGGATCTAGCATCTTGTGAATAGAACCACAGAAGCGAGACTCTCGGATCCATTGAACTAGATCTGCTCCCCCGTTTTCTGATGATTGACCGGTGATGAGCTCCAGGATCAGCACCCCAAGCTGGAACATTATGTTACCGCATTCCTGACCCATGCAATCTGCATGAAAGGGGAAGGATATGAGGACTGCAAGTAAGTATTTACGAGGATTAGGGTCAAGGGAATCAACCTTTCGGGCATGAGGTATGTGGTACTGTGACATAACTTTCACCAGAACTTTGAAGCCCGAAGTCTGAAAGCTGTGATCAGAAAAACAAAGATCATATGAAGTTTGACAAGGTCGACAGCAGTAGCCTTCTTACACCTAGTAGATCCAAATCCAACGGAGTCCTCACCTTTGCATTGAAGTTTTCATCTAGCATGATGCTACTTGAGTTAATGGAGACGTGATACATTGGAGGTTCATTGAAGAGAAGTAAGTACTCCTGCATTGAAATTCTAGAAAGCTGTAAGCTAAACTCCTCTGGCTGGCAATGCACATAGACGAACTTCCAACACGTAAATATATGAGTAATTCAGGAACATTATCGACACAAAAGAACCATAGAACTTTACAAATTTCTTGGATTAGTTGAGATATAAGAACAGCAGTGGATTAGTATCCTGCTTTAGAAGTGGAAAATGAAACAGCTACAATCTTATGGTGACTTGATGCATGAAATCAAATTATGCAGTAAATGTTTGTGATTTAAGATGATGTAAAATACCAATGCAGCCACGACACCAATGGCTATTTGTAGCCGTGTCCTCCAATTCAAGGGAGTTCTAATGGGATCTGCCAACAATAAAAAGAGAATCAAATTTTGCACAGATGCACACATACACAATTCTGCTTGGAATGTTACCATTAAGATGCTCCTTCAAGCTCCCTCTTTCTATGTTGTCAAACACTAGGAACCTGAGAAAACAAACGATAGTTATGTCAAATAAAAAAAATTGAGAGCAACAGGTAATTTCGGCAATGGCAAAGGTATATAACTTATTCATACATTGCAGTGACCGTGGACAGAATGGTCGTATGACTAGTTCTATTGTCAATCCAGAAAACTGATCTTGAAGGAATGTCAATATATTTCCTTAAAGGTTTATCTTCCACTTTCACGTTAAATATAGAATTCAGGACAAGACCTTGAAAAACCACATCAAATTTAACAGTTCAAGAAAAGGACCAATGCACAAAGCACCACAGTCAAAGAGAGGGAGGGGAGAGAGAGGGGGGGGGGGGGGGGGGGGGGGGGGGGGGGGGGGGGGGGGGGAAATGCACATCGGAAAGGTAATTAATTTCGTTTTGCGGCCTCCTTCCATTCGTGGACAGGGCAAAGCACCCAGCCGCTTAACTTACTGCAGCATATATCCAAGGCAAAAACAAAATCATATAGTTTCCTCCATTCTCAAATGGTGGCCATTTATACAGGTGCGTTGGTGGAAATTAATGAAAGAAAACGACAGAATGAAAAGAGGTTGAGCATCAGACCGTCTATGTCCAGTAGAGAATCCCCTGAGAGCAAGAAGGTGACGATGATGCAAGCGCCCCAAGAGTTGCACTTCTCTGCAGAAGACATCTTTTCCTTGATCGTAGTCTCTAATTTCTTTTATCAATACAACTCCACCATCATGAAATCTGGCCTTATAAGCAGCTATATGAGAATTGGTATACATGATCGTCTCAAAACCATCCGTTGCTCTCTTTATATCCTTGTAAGGAAAATGCTTCATAAATAATATTCGGCCTGAAAATAAGAACATATAAGAGATGTCTAATAAAAATTTATTTAACCACGCGTAATTGGAACACAAATTGAATTCAGTTTCCTTTTTCAACTCACTAAGATATCCAGGTTATATTAGGAGTCAAAATCCAAGCCATTGCCTCATAATAATTAGTCTGAACTTCGAAGAGTTACAAGTGAAGAGAAACTAGAAATACATTGTAACTATGGGGAATTGGTGCGGAGTGAGGTGATTGAGGATAAACTGTGCAGGCCCAATCTTGAGAGAGAGAGAAATTAAGGGAAACACAGACCCTATCCAAATTACCCCTATTTAATCCGAAACTCAGAGAATCGTATAGTATTAAAGGACATGTTTCTTAATCCATAATCAGTTGCTTTAAAAGTTTCCCAAAACTCGGTCTTTGTTCATCAAATGTAACAATAGAAGTTACATGGGGATCAACCGAAATTTACTTCAGTAAGAAGACTTCACTAAACATGAAGTTGCTCACATGCATAACAGAGATGATTTCTGCATTAATGTTCAACAAGCTTTTCGACAGATATTTAACTTGGCCAATTAGCGGATACAAAAACAAAAAGAAGCCTCTGAAGACAGGTTTGGCTCAATCAAAGAGCCAAGTTAAACTTTTCACAATTTTTACAGACCGTAATGAAACAAAAACGTACGGGTAATGCTAAGGAGACTAAATTTGCAGACAAAATTTGCAAACTAAATGTTGTGTCACCAATAGGAATGAACACGTTTATCAATGCTTCCAATCATTAACTTCCATTTCATTTCGTTTGAAAAATTTAGTCTCCGTAGCATTACTCAAAACGTAAATAGTCTGCTTCAGTATATCACATTCAAATCAAGAAAATATAACAAGCCAAATTGCTTAAAAAATCCTTCCTTAATTGACCAGTTTTAAGAGCAAATCCTCAGATTCTAACACAGTGGACCTACAAAATTACTAGAATCTACGAAACGAACAAATTCCTCAAAATCTCAAAATTCAGATAGAAATCTGGGACACAACAGACCTGAAGACCAAAACAGAGTAACAGCTAACAGCTCCAAGACAGTTCAACCAACATCATCAAAAACCAAAACAAACCCACGTCGAATTCAGCAATTTAAACTCCGAATTCCGACAAACTACATAAATCCGACGACATTAAACGGATAAGAAAATCCCACATTGTTTACAAGCCCAACAAAAAGTCATGGTAAAGAGAGTAACAATTACTTGAAAACAAACGAGTAGAAGGTAAAAATTTGAAGTACCCGACCGAGATCGGCGGAGCCACGAGAGGAGGCGAGGCCGGAGTTTGCGAATCAGGCGGTGCATTTCGGTGAATTGGAAAGTGGGATCCAAGAGGTAGGTGAAGTGGAAGAACAGAGGCTGAGGCGCTGTAAATTTCCATTTCGTCTTTATACTAAGAGAAAAAGGTCAAGGGATGGATTGCTTTTGACCTTTTTGGTTGGATGCTCAGTGACAGAGAAGATTAGGAAAGAGGGTAAAATATTCAAAGCCCCAGATTAGTTAATAATTGAAGTTAAAAGAATCAAGGGGTGAATGACTACACTGTTTTGGCAGTATACCTGTACAGATCCAAGATTTAGTTCCCCCTCTAGCGTCACATGGACAATGTGCTGGTTTGGAAGAGCTTCTAAATTGATTGAAAGTATTTTTCGTGAAAGTATTTTTCGTGAAAGTATTTTTGAAATTAATTCTTAGTAATAATTCAAGTGAATAAGTGATTCATGCATTAAGTGTATATCTGATGCTTATTTCAAGAAAGCAATTAAACTGCTTTTGGAACCCAAAATCAGTTTCACAAAAAGTGATTTTAGTTATTTTTAAAGCACTTCTAAACGAGTCTATGGTCAGGCATAACGAGTTATTACATTGCTATGAGTGCGACTAATGTCATCTCAGAAAGTTTTAAAATATATGACTCTTTTTTGTTGTTGTTGGAGAAAATACAATACTCACTAAGCCCCTAGTTTTTTAATTTTCTAGACTAAACATCTGTTTATTTTAGAAATTTGATTAAACATTTTCCTACAAAGGCTGGGGGTCGGTGGCCGCCCCACCATCTCCTCCTCCTAGCTTCCCTTCCTTCCCCTTCCCCTCTTCCTCTATTCCTTCTCCATCTTCCCTTCTCCTCCTCCTAGCCTCACACCCACAAACTGTTTTCTTTTGCCACCTTCCCATGCCTAATGTCTCTCTGCCTTCCAACCACCCCCCTCCTATGCCTCATCCTTAGTTTTGATTCCAACTTCCCTCCCCCCCCCCCCCCGCGCGTCTTTTCTCTTTCCTCCCTCCCTCCCAGCTCCCCACCCCCGCGTCTTTTCTCCTTCGGCCCTCCCTCCCTGCTCCCCCTGGTGTCTCTTCTCCCTCGCTAGGGTGTGGTGGGCTTTCGGATCTGTACCGGTCTGTCCTGGGTTGAGATTTTTTGGGTGCTCCCGGCAACATGGTTACTCATGAGTTGTTGTGCAGCTTTTGTCTTGGCGGTTGGTTGCTACTGGTTTGTGCAGACTCGTTCCTCTCGGTGTTTTGGGCTCTCCGAGGGCTTTGCCTTTGGATCTATCGTTTCGGTCTAATTGGGTCCTTCATGGTGGTGTGGCGACAGAGATGGGCATAGTGCCCTCTGCCATCCTTGTCGATCATCGCTTCCCTTCCTACCGTGACGACCCACACCGGGCGACGGTTGGTTTTGGTGTCTTGGTATCGCCCCAGCTTCAGTGGGCCTCCCACGCCTCTGTCCTCTCTGCACATAACCATGCTCCTCTGTCTTCTGCCTTTTCTGCACCTATGATGTCTCCTACCTTTTCTGCACCTATGTCTCCATTGAGGACATATCGGCTTTTTATGTTTTGTTTAACGTATTTTATTCACCCAATATTTTGTGGTAGCCGTATGCTTGTAGCTTCGGCACTTGTGTCGCTTATGCAAATATGTTTGTAGCCTCGCTGTCTCGTGTAGGTTTTTGTACCGCATATGCGGTTTGGTAGCCTCGCTGTCTCGCGTAGGTTTTGGTGTTGGTTTCTGTTCTTGGTATGTCCCGAGTCTCGGGGTCATATCATTCTCGGGACTTCTCACCTTAGTGGTGTGTTTTGTGTGATGTCCGTATAAGGGGTTTTTCAAATCATTTGTATTTGTGCTTATTAACTCAGATCAAGAAATTGATCACTGAAGTATATGTACCCATATGGCATCCTTGTAACCGTTTGGTTATGTTAATGAAATACTATCGTTTCTTCTCAAAAAAAAAAAAAAAAACTAAGCAAGGATAGAAAGAACTCTGAAAAACTCCAGCACTTCAATGGCAGATTTTGTACAATCTCTCTTTCCTCTCTCTGCAAGCTGCGACAATCTCCCTTCTCCCCTTTACTAAAAGCTGCTGCACAATTGTATTTATAGGGCAAAGGGCACGACATACTCCTAGGAGGAGAAAGATTAGGTTCTTAGAATTATTTTAGGACTCCTAGAATCAGATAGGCATTGTTTGAATGTGATAAGGAATCCCCCATGCAACTGGAGATAAGGTAAGGTAAAATAAGGATAGGATAGGATTAGATGAGGTTAGTTAAGATAAGGTTGGATAAGATAACATTGGATAAGGTTGCCCTTTCTTGTCTGATTCCTTGTCTTCCAAGCCTCAATTTTATTTCCTTCGTATTTTAGCACATATCTAGCACTCTTTAAACACCAAAAACGTCCATCCATTATGCTCTCCACGCATGATATCCAATCCAAGTCCAAAACTGCTCCAAATTGCTCCATTTTGCCATTTATTGTCACCTTTACTAATTGGACCTACAAAAATATGAAAATAGCTTAAATTACCATAATAAATAGAAACTAAATAACTAAATGCAAAGAAACAAGCTAACAAAGTCGCATAAATATGCTCGTATCATAGGACTGCGGGATAGTCATGGACATTCTCACTAGTTATGAATGAGCTTCGGGCCAACAAGTGAATTTACAAAAGAGTGCATGTTGTTTAGCCGAAATGTTAAGCATCTGACCCAGATGCATCTCGCTTCTATTCTTAATGTGGAGCGTGTGGATAGACACGAAAGGTACTTGGGTCTTCTGATTTTTGTTGGAAGAAACTATGGGGTGTGCTTTAATCATATCAAAAAACGTCTTTGGAAGAAGCTTCAGGGATGGAAGAAGAATCCTTAGTGCTGCTGAAAAGAACTCTTGGTAAAGGTTGTAGGGCAATATATCCCCATTTACACTATGAATTATTTTTTATTGCCCAAATACTTCTGGGATGAGCTTAATCAGATGATTGCTTCTTCTTGGTGGAACGATTTGGAGAACTCGAAACGTATTCATTGGTTGGCTTGGGATAAGTTATGCCGCCCTAAGTTGGAGGGTGGACTTGGGTTTCGGAACTTATATACTTTTAATCTTGGCCTTCTTGAAAATTTTGAATAAGCCTTCAGCACTTGTTACACGAATTTTGAAAGCCAAATACTTCCTGGACTCATCTTTCCTTGATGTTGTTGTTCGAGCGGATGCATCTTATGTGTGGCGTAGTATTTGTGCTGCTAGGGAAGTGATTCAACATGGCTCTAGGTGGCAGATTGGTGATGGTTCCTCGGTAAGGGTTTGGCACGACCACTGGCTCCCCTCTCCCTCCACTTTCTAGATCTCTTCCCCTAGATCGAACAACTGTGACATCTCCTTGGTTTAAGAGCTAATTACTTTTGAGGCCAAATGGGATCTGCCTCAATTGGGTTCTCTTTTCTCCACCGAAGAAGTCGACCTAACCCGCAATATACCTTTGAGTAAACATAAGGTGGTTGACAAGCTTGCTTGGCATTATGACAAAAGAGGTTTATTTACTTTGAAAAGTGCGTATAATGTCACACGCATGTGGACTATCCCAGTCTCCCTCACATCGTCTTCCTCCGTGAGTAGTAGCCCCTACTCAGTTTTGTGGGAGAAACTTTGGTGTGCTTTGATTCCTCCAAAGGCAAAAATGATGGTTTTGAGGATTCTCTCCAATATTATACCAACTGGTGTAAACCTCACCCAAAAGCGGATCCATATTGATCCATCGTGCATCATGTGTGGGGCTGAACCAGAATCTACTCATTATATTATGCTTGATTGCCATTTTGCACGATGTGTTTGGATGGCCTCTCCTGTGGGTCTCTGCCCTAGCTCTTTGCACAATTGTCAAATTAAGGACAAGGCTCTTTAAATGGCTTTAAACCTGTAGCAAGTAGATTTTGATTGTGTCATGACGATGCTGTGGGCAATTTGGACGGCCATAAATGGTAAGTTCTGAGGTTCTGAGCTCAACCTTTTCCCCCTGTGATTGTGAAGAGAGCCACATATTGGTGGCAGGATTTTCTCAGAGTAACAAGGTCTCCCCCCGTCCAGGTAAGCCTTCTGTCATCCCCAAATGGTCATGTCCTCCGTCAGATAGACTGAAAGTTAATGTTTATGGTGCCTAGCTCAAGGATCTTTGCCTCGATGGAGTAGGTATTGCCATCAGAAATTCCCAGGGTGTAATAACTCGTCCCTAATTTTATGGTTTTTTATAATTTTGAATGTGTGATTTTACGAAAATGCATCTAGAGGCGAGATTTTTTTACTTTCATTGACTTTTGTGTCGTGAAACGTTGGATCTTCTATATTAGTGTATTCGTGTAGTACTTGACGTTATGAACATGTGGGCGCAAGCAGAATGAAATTTGAAGTTATAACGAAGATTCTATGAACTTTTAAATGTCAAGGATATTTTGGTAAATTGATAATTAATTGAACATGTGATATTTTTGTCTGACCATTGGGTGAGTGCCACGTGGGCACCCCCAAAATTTTTGGAACTCTCTTTCTCTCCTCCCTCTTCTCTCTAACTCTTTCTCTCGGCTCACCATTTCTCTCCGTGAACCAAATCACCACCACACCAAAATTCAAATAACAAACATTATAATCATACTCATCTCGCCCCTATGAACCTAGCTATGAGTTTTAATTCGTAAAAATCCCAACAAAAACAGGGATTCAAAAGCACTGTTTTGAGCAGCGAGTTTCCCGTATTTTTCTTGCAAATTCTGGCCAAGGTGAGACCTATAACCACCATATTTAGATTCCTCTTGTTTAAATTTTTCCTAGTTTTCCGGCGAGGAACCTAGTTTTCCAGCGGACCAGTCACCATTCAGGCATTTTTCAGCCATCTCCGGCAACCATTGAGCTTCCAAATAGATATAATCTTGTTTTACACTTTCCTATCTTCGTTTTGATATATTATGGGTCAAATTTGGTTAAGAAACGAGTGAGTTATTAAGCTTTGAAAATTGGCCAGAAATTCAGCCAAAAACCCAGATTTCCCGCGAGGTTTTCGGTGGTTGGCGGCATCTCCAGTGACCGGAATATCTCTTTGGAATATTTCAGGAATATTCTCTAGAATATTCTTGGAATATTCCTTGCATCGACTTTTACGAAATTTTCTTGGGAACTCTTCTAGGCTAATTTCAATGCCTCGAGTCCGTTTTCGACATCCGTTTAATGAAATTCTGAAGTTTTAACGTAGTTGATTGGCTAGGCGCCTCAGTTGATTTTTTGGGTCAACCGTTGACTTTTTACGAAATTTGCTCGGGACCCCTCTTAGGGTAATTCGACTCCCTAATTTCAAATTCGCACTCCGTTTTTCCAAATTCAATCATTTTAGTCGGGTTTTACTAATTGATCCCTTTATGTGCTTAGGTGTGTTTTTTAGTGGCGATCTTGTCCTCCCTAGTTCGAACGGCTTTTCGACAACGGAGTATCTGTGAGTGGGCCTCTTCTTAAATTGCATGATTTTTATTAAATGCTAGGCTTGCATTCATGAAAAGCATGGTTTCATGATTTATTTAAGATTTATTTAATTTACGTTTACAAAAGATTTACGAACCACACTTTACTCTATATGATGGGTTTACGAATGTGAAGTTATGATTTCACATGGTGGATTTATTATGATTTCTGATGATGAGGTTTTGGTATTCTACACTTGGTATGAGATTTTGATTACATTTTTTGGTGCTTATCTAGTTGGTAATCATAAAGCACATACACACAACTTGAGTATGTATACGTCTATGGCCATAAGACACAGTCGAGGATATTTATAACATACTCCCAGCTTCACTGGCAAAACTAGTGTCGGTGTGTTATGTTATATTTCTTCTCTGGCGTAATCCAGAGTCGTATAGCTTCACCTTCGGGTGATGAGACCTACCATATTTCTTCATTGGCCTAACCCAGTGTCGCACAACTCCACCCTCGTGCGATGGCTATGCCTTCAGGCAACTATGATACCCCCTAGCTGAGTACTATATTATTTTAGGTTTTCGACCTTTCTCGGATTTTCCTTTGGGCAATTTTGGTACCACTTTTAGATATGGTTTTATTATCTACGAATGTTTTCATGGCACGTTAGGGTTTTAGAAAAACCTAGTATATAGTATTATATAGTATTTTCAAAACAGAGGGTTAGTATGTTCAAAAGAAAAATGGTTTTACTTAGTATCATTATCATAAACTTTGGTCCACTAACCTTTTTGTTTTGCGCCCCTTTAGGAGTTAGAATCAAGGCATACGATCCTAGCGTCAGGGCATTCCTACATAGGTATCTTCGAGTCTTCTCGGTGTATGACCCATTCCTTTGTTTATACCTTTTTATAATAATTCTTTCACAGTATTCTTGATTAGTTGTATGCTTCGAACACGTTTCCGCATGTTAAAATGGCTTTGTCACCCTCGCGTGTCGGCCAGCACGTGCCTATCCTAGTATTTGGGGATATCGGGGTCAGGGTGTGTCACAAGGTCAGTGAATGGTTGTTGCTACTTGTATTATTGAAACTGTCTTCTCTCCGCTCCAAATTGAGGTTTTGGCTATTCGGGAAGAGCTTGAGTTGGTGGTAGATAGGGGTACACAATGTTATGCTTGAAAGTGATTAACTTTAGATTGTTTAAGCGCTTCGAAATGCTTCTCTGAATGTCTCTCCATTGGGACCTATCATTGAGGATGCAAAGTTCTTACTTACCATGGTCACTGATGCTACTGTTTCCCATATCCACCGCCAAGCCAACATCATAGCTCATCGTCTTGCTCGATTTGCCCTCCACTCCGGGGGTGACTATACTTGGATTGATAATAATCCTCCCTCTATTATTAGTGATCTTATTGTAGAGGAAGAATCATATTCTTGTACTGTCTAGCCTTTTATGGCTCTTTCAATGAAATCTAATGTTGTTTTATTAAAAAAAAAAAAAAGTTAGTGGCTTGTTTAGTAGGGGAGTAATTTTTGGCTCACACAATACCAAAACCCCACTTAATCCAATAAAATGACTGGATCTTCTTCTCGATTATTTTCTTCATCAGCTATATCAATGATTGAATCTTCTTCCCTAGTATTTTCTTCATCACTATTGGTATCAATGACTACTGTACAAGAAAATATGTATTCAAGCAAAAAATTTAAGCAAAAAGGGAGGATTACAATTTTGTGGAAAAAGAGGATTGCAGTTTGTGGATTTGATTCAAGCAAAAAGGGGATAAGATTCATGCAGAAAGGGAGGCAAAAGTTTTTTTTTGGTTTTGGTGGAAAATGAGGAAGGAATAGGAGGTATCCCTCAGAAATTATTAGAAAACCCTAACGGTATTAAAGAAGGGTTGAAACTTAGCAATCAATTTTCATTTGATAATGGGTTTTTTATTTTTTATTTTTTTTTTATCATAGATAGTCCTTGAAATTGACCCCTCCCATCAAGATGGTCCCTGAAATTGAAAATCGATCAATGTAGTCCCTGAAAATGGGTGTCGCAAATCAATGTGGTCATTTTGTTAGAATTTCGTTAAAATTTTTGTTAAGGGCTGATGTGGCACATAAATGAGTCCCACAAATCTATTAAATATCACCATGTGAATTAAAAAAGGGTAAATTACATAGAAACCCCTCAGGTTTGAGGTCTATTACAACCTCATACAACATCTTTAAAACATTTCACTTTCATACCTCAAGTACTATTTTATTTCAAAATAACACCTCCGTTAGATTTTCCATCCAATGGTCTGTTAAAAGCTGACGTGGCTGCCACATGGCAAAAAAAAATAATTTATACATTAACAATATTATAGTATTAACCCTATTAAAAAAAAAAAAAAAAAAAAAAAAAAAAACAGAAAACCCCGAACCCAGATCCCCTTCCCCGCAACCCCATATCCCACCCCCACCTCCTTACCCATCTCTTCCTTCCCGTCCGTCCGTCCCGACCCCCTTACCCATCTCTCCCACTCTTCTTCTTCATCCACACCAACCCCAACACACTCCCTGACACCCTTTTTTCAATTCCCTCTCCCTCTCTAGGGTTTGAACTTCGAATTCCACCCTTCTCCCGCCCTTTCCCTCCCCACCCTCCGCCTCCCGCCTCCACGCGTCTCCTTCCCCCAAAACCCATATCCCCCCTCTATCTCTCCCACCTCAAAGCCCCCACCTTTAATCACTTCTCTGCTTTTTTTTCACTGGTTTTCTTAGAAACCCCTGCAACCCAAATACCTGCAAAACCACAACCCACAACCCAAATACCTGCAACCGTCGCCGGGGGGGGGGGGGGGGGGTTCGCGGGAGCTTGTCGTCGCCGGGGGGTGGTCGCGGGAGCTTATCGTCGACGGGAAGGGCAGAGGAAGGCAGGTGAGTCGTCGCCCGGGGGGGTGGGTCACGGCAGGTGGGTCGTCGCCGGGGGGGGGGGGGGGGAGGGACAGGTTTGGTTTCTTCTTATGGGGGAAGGGATTTTGTAAATAGGAGTTGCAGAGAGGTGAGGGGGAAGGAAGGGGATCTGGGTTGGGTTCGGGTTTTCCGATTTTTTTTTATTTTTTAATTTTTTTTTAAATAGGGTTAATATTATAATATTGTTAATGTATAAAAAAAAATTATTTTTTTTGCCACGTGGTAGTCACATCAGCACAAATGTGGCAGCCACGTCAACATTTAACAGACCATTGGATGAAAAATCTAACGGAGGTGTTATTTTGAAATAAAATAGTACTTGAGATATGAAAGTGAAATGTTTTAAAGATGTTGTGATAGACCTCAAACCTGAGGGGTTTCTATGTAATTTACCCATTAAAAAAATATTTGAATAAAAAAAAACCTTTTATTTTTACAAAAAAATGACTGTTCATCATCTTATTTCCTCTCCGACCGAGCAACCACTACAGCCCTACACCACCCTCTCGACTGCACCTCCGAGTCAAGCGACACCAGAGAGGTTTTAGTTCGATTATCATCACCGTAGAGCACGAGGACCGCAAGAACGGTGGTGTGGCCGATTCGACTGGCTGGAACCGACGGCGCCGATAGGATCGCGGGACCATAGATGTAGGTTGGGGAGGGCATGTGGGTGGGCTTGGAGTGATCAAACAGGTGAGGGTAGAGGTGGTGGTGGTTCATTGGATGGTAGGGAAAGGTTACTAGCGGAAGAGGAGGAAGAGGAAGACATTGGTGGTGAGAGGGTGGTGGGTTTGGTGGTCAATGCTAGGTGGGTGTGGGGGTTATGTATATGGCAATTGCATTGTGTGTTTACAAGGCTTGGGTTAATGGCTGTGTTGTTGTAGGAGATGGGGTTGGGTTTTTAGGGAGGGGAATATTTAAATATTTTATAATTCACATGGCAGTATTTAATTAGATTTGTGGGATCTAGTTATGTGCCACATCAGCACGTAATAGAATTTTTGACACAATTATGACGAAAAGACCATATTGATTTGTGATACCCATTTTCAGGAATTACGTTGATCGATCTTCAATTTCAAAGACCATGTTGATGTGATGAGTCAATTTTAGGAATCATTTGTGGTAAAAATCCTTTGATAATTACTATGCCACATGTCATGCATTTATTAGTAAGTACTACCAATTGTCAATGTCACGTGGTACTGTAACATCTAATAATTTCTCCAACTTATGGTGGAAGAAGATTCTCTTCTCTTCTAATCTCTATTCTCATCCCTCCCTTCCTACTTGAATGATTACGATTAAGCTAGGTCAACATTTTATATTGAATTTTTTTTATAAAGATAATAAGATAAAAAAACAAAGTGGGAGAGGAGAAGAAGGAAGAAATGAAAATCCTACACCATTTTTAGTTATGAGCTATGAATCTCGAGGAGTGGACCATAGACGGACACATGTCGCTCTAATTTATTCCAATGATTTGTCTGTTACCATATAATTGCACCTAACCCTCCTCCCCTGCTCCCCTCCTCCTTTTGACACCTTATCCACCACCACTACCACGACGCCGATCCTGCCTCTAAATTCCGATTGCATTTCTTTTTGTCTGCAAAAAAAGGGAAAGATCATGGCGGTGCTTGCTCACTCGATTGTGATTTGCTTCGCCTTCTACCTCCTCCTACCACTCACTCAGTCTACTGATGTCAAATACTGCAGTCAGTTTCTTTCCTTTTATTATTATTATTATTTTCGTTTGTCTAATAAGAACCCAATTTTACCGTGATTGCTGGAATTAACAGTTGCATGATTTAGGGTTTAGGCTACTTACTGGAATTACTTGGTGTATTTCTCTGCTTTTGATTATTTATTTATTGAGTAGAGCGATAGTAGCAATGGGTTAAATAGTGAGTTTGTAGGGGAGGGGAATCGGTGGGGATCGAACCCGCACCACGAGTGCATTTACTGCGGTAATGCGCCATATGCTTGATTCTTTATTTTATCATACCTTGAACAAGTTAGTTATCCATTTGATTTTATCTACTTTTGCTATGGAATTTGCCAATAAGCTTTGTTTTATATTTCATTTACAGATAAGAAATTTGGGGAACGGGGGTTTGTATTTTCAGTTTCTGCATTAATTTGAGTAAATATTTGCTTTTTGTATTGATGCTAATTTAGTTGTTTTTTACACTACTTTCAATTTTTATTTTACTTTATCAAATTTCGATCAAATTTCAGGCCAGAAAGATGAGTACGCTGTGAAGGTCCAGGGAGTCAAAATATTGCCTGACCCAGTGGTGAGAGGCAAGCCAGTTACCTTTAGCATCTCTGCCACAACAGGTATATTAACCGATTTCTAAGTTTTTTGTTTTTCACCTTTTCTGAATCTGCTCACCGTAATATAGTATAAATTTGTTGCGGGATAAGGGATATTCGTCCTTGTTTGCTAGCATTCAGGTGCAGATTATTTCGCTTTTGGTTTTCTGTATTCCATTTTGATAAGCGTCAGATCAAGTATATTAAAGGGCAGCATTTGTCTCATCAAATTAATTAAATCATCTTAAGAACTAATGACATACATTTAAACTCAGTTTTCCATTTTGAAGCCAAATGTGATTGTTGCGGATTCTGTTCTCTATCTAGTTTATTAAAGATATCTGCTCCATGTTGATGCGAGTGTAGGCTTCTAATCAGCCAATTTCTTGATTTAAGACAGCTGGTTGTTTGTAATTACCAATTAGCTTACAACAATAGGACAGATTTGAGGGAAAATTTATGTATTGGTGCTCTATAATTATTAAACCACTGTTTTAATGCATGTATTTAAGAATTTCTTTTTCTGCATACATCCACGGGTCATACCTGTCGTATTTATTAAGATAATTGTGCCTGCTAATCTTCATACAGGTCAAACAATTTCCAGTGGGAAAGTGGTGATCGAGGTTTACTATTTTGGGGTGCGTGTGCATGCAGAAACCCAGAATTTTTGTGAAAAGTTATCCTGCCCGGTTTCAGCAGGCAACTTTCTGCTTTCTCACACCCAAACCTTACCTGGGATCACTCCGCCTGTAAGTTTCATTATAAGGATTATACTTAGACATCTTCATTACCTTTACCATTCCAAGGTTCTTAAGCCACTTTTGAGGCATACTTGCTGACTTCAACTTGTAGTGAATCTCTCAAGTACTGATGTGCACTTGTGAGCTTATGTGTAATTGTTTCATTTCATGATTGATACCAAAATTTGTATTGTCGTCGTTTATTATAGGACACCAACAGTTTGAGAATGTCTGATATAATTTTATATGCTACATAATTTTTTTTGGGACTTTGCCTTTTTATTTTTTATACTTCCCATTTGGTCTTTATTGTGTTTTTAAAGTTTTGACATCATTTGTATTGGTAACTTAACTTTCATAAAGCCTCAATAAACTGTAGAAAATTGACTTTTCACTTCCTTTGCTACTCTTTTTTTCCTCCAATATAGATTTTCCCGTACTTCCTTGGATGTGCATGGACCTAAATAGACCTATCATGTGGTTTTTTATTTTTCTAAAATTTTTTGTATTTCATCACCTCCTAGTTTTTTCCCCTTTTTAGTGTCACTGCTGTTGCAGTAGATGATAAGTAAGTCCATTGAGGCTCTGTATCACATTAGGACAGCAAGAAATATATGGTCATTTCCTTATGGCCACATTTTATATTTATGAGCGTTTTACATTATTCTTATACAACTTGAGTTGAGTTGTGTAAAGATATCTTGAAAGATACATATAGCTTATTGAGAACTTATACCTTTTTTGTTTAATCCAATGGTTTGGAATTCCATAGTTTCTTCTTCGTTTTCTACTTTAAGTGCTTTGTTCTTACTTTTAGAGACAATTTTCAAGTTGCAGTGGCTTTTTATAATTATCCGTTTATGCCTGTTAATAACGTTTTATTGATTTTTGTGTTTATATAGCTATTATATCTTGTGCATGTTAAATTTCTTTATTGACTTAAGAGATTCATTAATGTACCTTTTAAAGCTCTAATTTTTAGTTAATTTAATTTTACAGATTCCTCTTGTTTTTGTTCCTCCATTGCTGTTTTATTTAGTATCTTATTTCCTTTCTAGATTTAAAATTACCAGCAGCTTGTTTACCTTGATTGAACATGGTTGTTTACCTCAATCTACTTTTCTTTCATAGATTTCGGTCCTTGGTGCCATGTTTTGTTTTATTGTTTCGCTTGGAAACACGTGACACTTATGTGGTGTGTGTTTGTTGTCTGTGTGGAGCATTTCCTTGAGTTTTTGTCTTACCATTGTACGTACGATAATAATTTGACTTTAGTGTTGAATGTTCTTCCGGTAATTATGATCATCTAGTCCCATAGAAAGAAGGAAATATAACAATCTTAGGAAGAAAATGTGAAAATAAGTAAGAATAGAGGGAACCAGAAGTCCACCTTAGAAAACTCGAGAGAGAAAAAAGGGGAAAAGGAAAAAGAAAACCCAAAAGAACCAAGAAACTGCAGCTTCCCACGTTGTAAAAGTTTTTGCCATTTTCGTTCATTGACGTGGCAGTAATTTGGTGGTTAAGGCTCACCAGGCATGACAGATGAAAGAAAATCGTTTTCTTTCTGTTATGATTTTGATGCCATTCAATGGGTACAAGATGCAAATTCGAATTCCTTTGCTTATTAGCATTACTTCTTAACCATTGTACTTTGAACGTATTGTTAGTGGTGCGTTTTATTCAGATGTTTCACGGATAGCGGTGTTTCATGCTTGCAGGGATCTTACAATCTGAAGATGACAATCAAGGATGACAAAAACAAGGAGTTGTCTTGCATCAGTTTCAACTTCAAAATTGTCTTGCGGTCGCTGGTGTCTGCTAGTTGAGCACCCAATGCCTACTGCGGTTTAGCCATTGTTCTTGATCGGTATGTAATTATAAAACCAAAATGTGTGTTTCAAGTGTCTTGATATTTTGCTATCTGTAAGGATCGGATCGAATTCCATCAGTACTGAATGTGTTTTTGCTAAACAAAACAATATTATGAATGAACGTATAAAAATATGAACGTTGCATGTGCTCGAAAGATGATGGAGGATGAACAAATTTGGGCATAGAGAATGGAATTAATTGATTGTGTTTCCTCATTCCTTTCATCACCAGCAAGGTATACAAAAAAAATTCTATAATGACAACAGAGAGTTGCGAGTCGTTGTTAAGAGCACTCACTCTTGCGCAGTTGTGGTTCTATTTACCGCAATTTTGACGCTTAGGTGCGCTGAAGTTAACAAATTTGTTAAGAACAGTAGTTGCGCAACATGGACGCTGACATGTATGTGGACGCTGGAAAACTTTCATGCTTTAGAAAACTTCATGACTTGGATTAAAATTTTAATTCATATATAATGCCCAAAATTCAGTTTAGCTCATTTTAACAGTTTGATTCGCATCGCAAGTAGCTTGTAGTTCAGTTAGTTAAAATCGTTTGTCCTTGCATTTGAGGTGCTGTGGTCGAATTCTCCTCCCTATAGTTTAATGATTCGCATCATAAAACAAAACATAATTGTTAGGAGTGGGTACGATGCGGTTCGGCTCGGTTCCATTCTCAAACCGGAATCGGAATCGAAAATATCAAAAGTCCTGGGCGGTTTCATTTAAATTTATTACTAAAACTATACGATTCTGGTCACGACAGTTCGGTTCATACTGGTTTACGACTCCGAATACTAAATCATTTGAATCTTGCAACCATATTTAGAGCACATAAAAAAAGTCAAAGGATTTTTATAGTAAAAGATAGTAAGTGGATCATACAACGAAGAACATGCATGACTAATCATAAAAAACGATGAACTACAATAGAAGAAGATTTACAAAGTTAATGAAATTTATTCATATCAACAATTCACAAAACATAAACTAACAAATTTAGTTTGCTAACCCATTATGGTTACTAATTTAACAATGTAGAAACGTGGTTACTAATTTAACAATCTAGAAAAGTGGTTACTAATTTTACAATTTAGAAACGAAAGACTGAAGCACTTTTATAAAGAAACATGATCAAACGGTTGAAATTCACAAAAAATTCAAAATCCAATTAATTATATATTTCCAAGGTTCGGCTCGGTTCTAAGCAGTTTTACCAACATAAAAACCGAAAACCGAAACTGGTATGAACGGTTCGGTCTAGGTCTTGAACCTATGTTGATTTTTTTTTGTCAACACGGTTTATTTTATCTTGGTTTGATTCGATTTTGCGGTTTCACGTTTTTATGTCCACCCCGAATTGTCGTTGATAGAATGCAAGATGATCAATGAAACAATAACCAATGAACAAAGTGTGACAACCCGTCCCTAATTTTAAGCTTTATATATTTTAAATTAGTGATTTTTCGAAAATGCTCTTGAGGAAAAGATTTTGACTTTCGTTGACTATCGGTTAGAGAGACGTTGGACTTATTCTTTTAGCGTATCCTCGTAGTACTCGTCACTACGAACGCATAGGCGAAAGCTGTTTGCGAGTCCAGATTATAACGGTATATTTACGGACATTTGAATTCGTTTACTAAGCTATGGATTTTAGATTAATTAAACTCCCACTTTGTGGGAAAGAAGCCCAATCATATTTAGGCAAAACAAATAAGGGGACCAATCAGCTACAAGGAAAAAGGGCCAATCAGAAATTGAGGAGAGAAGAGAGAGAAGCTCTCAGCTCCCCCAAAATCGTAACCCAACCCAAGCGAACCATCATGACCTCCTATTTTCCGATGCCGATTCCGGCCACCTTTGGTGGAATTTTTCGACGCCACTGCCACCATCTTGAAGCTCTCACTCCCCTCTACAAAACCCAACGAAGAATCACCTTTATAAACCATCACATGTGGCGGGGCGAAGCCACGAAATCCGACGAGTCAAAATCATGTCGGGCCACTCTTTTCATTTTTCTGACGAATCGGCAAAGCGATGGTCTACGCCACCACTTGGGCTTTGTAACCCATCACCCCAGGAGTAAATCCTGATAGCCTTGACCCCGTTGGACCACGGTAGGCAACGAATCGACGTTGGGAAGCTTTAGGCACCCGCCAGCTTTGTGGGCAAAAATGACCATCTTCCATCAACTTTTGGACTTCGTGGCAGGTATAAAAGTTGTTCCTCTTGTTGAGCTCTATCTTTCTGTAAAATTTGGTAGAATTTGGAGTTAGTTAAAAAAAAGGGTTTCAGGTCGCCAGAAACCACCACGCGCGGCGACGATGGGGAAAAGTCAAAATTTATGAAATCTCATCGTTTGATCATAGTTTTGATAGAGACCGCCATTTGATCCTTATATGAATCGACGATCCGACCGTTGGATTGTCACCAAACCTTAATACATTATAGTACGTAATATTTAAGGATATTAGGAACTGACGGATCGGGAATCTGACTTACGGATCTTCCCGAATTGGATTTGAAATTTGTAAAATAAAACGTCGGTCACCACTTAATTTTAGCAATTGGCAGAAATCCGATTGTTGGATCGTTTCGAAACTTTAGTATGATGTTTTAGAAGCATAATGTGTATTTCTAGAAGTTACGGATCAAAAATCTAAGGTGCGAATCTTCCGAATCAAGTTACATAGGGTTGTGGACCTTACCATCGACCTTTGATTGACGGTTGACTTTTGGTCAATGGGTTTTAAATCATTCCAGAACGTCCTTGGGGATGTGTTTTATGTAAGTTACGTAATCTATCGATAAGAATTTTGAGTTGTGAATTGATATTTGTTCTAGGCGACAATCGTTCATGACGCCTTAATTTTCATGCTAGAGAGTTGTAGCGCGGACCTCAGGTGAGTGGGTCCTTTTCCTTTTTATAGTGTGTGTATATATATATATATTTAAACTTTATAATTTCCACAAATGCTTTGAACTGAGTTATGCATATCATGCCATGATTAAATTATGTTATATTTAAAATGTTGCATTGTTATAAATTGTGTTTGTGCTAAATAATCCCTCGGAGGCACATGTAAGTTCAGGTGAGTTATTATGTGATTGAAATGGTTATATCATATGAGCATGCATATATTCATTTAGAGCTCATCATTGCTGCACCCCGGTGTTAGTGCTCTCGCCCCGGGCAGGGCACAGCCTTCATGTGTATGTTCACCTTCAGCACCGCACGCTCGCCTTGGATCCAAGTAGTTGCTAGCCTATCATACAGACTGCATTAACCAGTTCCGACTTGTAGGTGACCCGCGATTTACGCTACCCATCACGTGATTGTAGCACTAAAGCGTACATATTTACACCCAACATGTCGTACAAGTCACATTAGGTGACTCCGACTCGTGTACTAGCATAGACTGATGAGCAATAGGTCCAGTCGTACAGGCCACATGAGGTGACTCCGACTGGCATGTTAGTTTAGACTGATTTTGCACCTGGCTTACATTTATTATTGAGGAGATATCATGGCATGGCATACTTCTGTTTTCACTACACTCATGCATTCATTTTCGTACCTACATAGTATTATTTTCTAGAAACTATACAGGTTTTACAGAGAGGGGTTACAACGTTTTCAAAAGGTTTTTTTTGAATAAAACTTTATTTTCAGGCCCACTCACCCTTGTTTTTTCTCCCCACCAGGTTCTAGTAGCAGAGTTTTCGTATCGACGATGATTATTGGTAAATCTTGGTGTAGACGATTACCATCGATGGTATAATTCTCACCCTATTTTACTGTACCGTACTTATGCTCTGTCATCACATGTGAAATGGGTTCATACCTGCTCACCGCGCACTCTGGTATTTAGGCACTTTTAGGTTTAAATTTATTCACATCTTCCATATCACTGCAATTTATGGTTTCATCACCTTCCAGGTGTCGCCTAGCACAACTCAATTCGGAGTCTTAGTGGATATCCCGGGTCGGGGTGTGTCACAAAGCCACCAACAGTCTAGTATTATTCATCTCTACCGTGGAAGAGTATAAATTCGACTCTTCTTGATAAAATGTTTGATTCTAAATTATAATTGGTTACAGCTTCTCTTCATGGTGAGAGCCTTTCTCTCCAAGCTGAGAGTTCTTATCACTGTTTGTGTGAGACTTTCAAAGTCAAGAAAATCTGGTGGCACCGACCCTAGCTTCGGGCGGGTCGGTTGCTGTTTCCTCCCTGCTTTCTTTCTCTTTTGTCTTCCTTGCCTCTACTGCTTTTTCTCACAAATTTTTACTATAATCTATCCATTTCCTCTATCCCCGAGGGTATAACTCTTCCTGGCTCTTCCTTGGTCCGATATTCAGCCATGCATCCTACTGAGATCGTGCGTAAAGTTTTGGTGTATCCACCGGCTCAGGTGTTTCCAACATCATCACTTTATTTTTGTTGTCTGTCGATTCCAGAAGTGTCGTTTGTGGGTTTCCACGAGCTTCATACTGGTAATTGCTTCCCTAGCTTAGTTGCCAGCTATCCCTAGTTTATGGCCCATCTCAGGTAGCAAAGCGGGGTTGGATGTGGTGTCTAATGAGGCAAACTGGGTCGGTGGAGAAAGCTGTGGAAGCTTCTGGTTTCAGAGATTTTGTGTTAATTTTGGGCCTAATTGTTTTTGGGCTCCTTTGTGTTTTCTGGTATTTTAGGCCTATTTTTATTTGTTTATTATATATAATATTTAGGCATTTGGTTTGCTTGTATGCTTGTATTTGGTGTTCAATGAAAATATCCTTTTACCAAAAACATAAAATATATATATATATATATAATTGGTTCAATATCGTTGTTTCAGAAAGAAAAAACTTAAAATGGAATGGCCAAGCTCACTGAACCGGACCGGATAGAAACCCGGAGTGGATAGTGGTGGGCATTAAAGACCGAAACGGTTGTCGCGTACGATTTTCGGTCTCAACAACCCACTCGCAGTAGCAGTGGCAGTGGTAGTGGCAGCGGCAGCATAAGAAGAAGAAATAAAAATCAAGATATTGGGTAAGCAAAATCTTTTGTATTTCTTTCAATCATTTCATTCTTCTATGATACGATGCAGTGAAATTTGATTGTTGGCCGCTCGATTCAGCCGATGGTTTGGATATGTGTGTACGAGTTGAGCTTGCACGCCATGTGTTTGATAAAATGCCTGAATGAAGTATATTGGCATAATTCATCTGAATTCGCACTCTGTTTGTTTGCTCAAGCTTTGAAGTTTGAGAGGTGAGATGATGAGAAGGCAAAGGCAGGGGCAGGGACAGGGGCAGTATGGTGATTCGGGTGCGAATGCGTATGCTGCCGCTGCTCCGATGCACCATATGTCTGGTCAAATGGAGCACAATTCTAGCCATTTCGAAGAAAGGCTGGAAGCTTTCACTCCACCTCCAGAGAGGGAGAATTCATATGCAACTTCAAAATCAGAGGACCAGTGGAGATGGGAAAAAGATGGGTCCAAAGGGTCAAATCCAGTGACATCTCATATATACAATGAAGGTAAGTATTTTTGTCAACTCTCTCGCAATCTCATATACATACATGCTGAGTTTGCTGTGATATGAAATTGTGAATTGCTAAATCTCGAAATCTTGTTTCGTTTTTGTTCTGGTTAATGGGTATAAGTCAAGTTAAAATCTAAATTTTAAACTAAACCATATATTTTGTTGTTTGAAGTTCGTTTTATGCTCTCGAAATGTAGTTCTCAAAGGTTTCGATCTTTCCAGACCTCCATAAAAGAGGTTGGTTGTATGCATTTTGTTTTTAGTTGCTAACTACAAAACTTGATAACTTTGGCTAGACCTCTCACTTTTCTCACGAATATGATGGAGCAATACCTGTAAACTATGCTGTGACGCTCAAGCTAGGAAATGAGATACACCTTAGCTGGGTTTTTGTATAGGAATTCCATTCCTGTTATGAAGAAATCATACCATAATTGTTATGATCCTGAGTTGTAATGGACAAGGAAATGGAATCTCTTGATATCTGTCATCTGTTTCCTTGTTGATCTTAGTTCCTAATAAGAGATAGTTATAGACTTTCCTTTACATGATATTCTATGGTCCTCAAGGCGGATTGCTCTGAAAGAACTCTTTTTCCTAATCAGCATCCTATACCAAAATTATCATACAGTCTTACTAATACTGCCACATCATTTTCCCCTATTTCTAGGTGCCGTGCCGTTAAAAAGTGTGCACATCTAAACCTAACTTTAGATTGACCCCTATACCCAAACATCTCATGACAGTTCTACTTTGAGGACTCTTCTTACGGTGAGGCATAAGTTTTCATTTCTTAATGAGGATTGATTATTCAAGCATCCCAATGAATTGAGAAAGTAGTAACCTTTTCTCCCTTTGCTGCCTTCATCATGAATGCGGAAGTAAGGATCTTCATTTGCCTCTTATTCTGATTGTACTAAGATATTATGGACAACTCGCACAGCTTTGTAAAGCTAGGGATAGTTTGTAGTGGCATTTTAAAAATAATCCAGAGCAAGAATTGCAGAAAAGGCAGCAAAGGTAAGAGAAGGTAATTTGGCTCAATCCCTTGATACTTTAGAGGGTGCATTATCATTGATTTAAATAGTGTACAATGACTAGATGTACAAGTATAATTAATATACAAATAATACACAAAGGGAATGTTTTAATAATATAGGGAAATCTGGAAAGCATGATGAAACAGGAAACAATCTCAAGAGATCATGAAGATATTAGCCTTTACGCCCCCGCAAGCTGACAGTACAATCGAGTACAGGAAGCTTGGAAACCAGAAGTCGAAAACGAGGAAGAGAAAGACCCTTGGTGAAGATATCAGCAATCTGATAATGAGTTGAAAGATAGCGAACATCAATATCCTTGCGAACAACCTTCTCATGAACATAATGGTAATCCACCTCAACATGCCCAGTGCGAGCATGAAACATCGGGTTGGAAGAAAGGGTGATAACGCTGATATTGTCACAAAATAGAGTGGGACAATGGAGAGGGAACTGGAGGTCACGAAACAGCATACGAAACCAGGAAATGGTGGAAGCGGTGATTGCAAGTTGACGATACTCGGCTTCAGTGCTGGAACGAGAAACCCCATTTTGTTTCTTGGCACTCCATAAGACAAGATTGGAACCCAGATACAAACAATAGCCGCTAGTGGAACGCCGATCATCAGAATCCCCGACATAATCGACATCGTAAAAGGCCGTAAGACAAAAGGAACCAGGCCTGTAGGTTAGACCGTGAGTAGGAGTGCCAACAAGGTAACGAAGAATGTGTTTGACGACGGCCCAATGAGTGGAAGTCGGCTGGTGAAGAAATTGGCATACTTGATTGACCGCAAAGTTGATGTCGGGAAGAGTGAGAGTCAAGTATTGAAGGGCGCCGACAACACTACGGTATTTAGTAGGATTCGGTAGAGGGTCACCATCGTGAAGGCTGAGTCGTCGCCCACTGATGGCAGGGGTAGGAACCGGCTTGGCACCATGCATTTTGGTGCAGTGAAGAAGGTCAGGGGTATACTTATGTTGGGAAAGAGAGAGACCAGAGGGAGTGTGGACTACCTCCATGCCTAAAAAATAATGAACCGGCCCAAGGTCCTTCATAGAAAATCATAGGCCCAAATTCTTAATGAGCGTGACAATATGAGAACAATTATTCCCGGTGACCAAAATATCATCCACATAAATTAAGAGATAAATGCGAGTAGAGCCATGAATATAGGTAAAAAGCGAGTGATCCGCTGTAGATGGACGAAAACCCAAATCTTCCAAGTGAGTGGAAAAGCACGACTGAGGCGGCACACATTATTAGGAAACTGTGGATCAACAAAGCCACGAGATTGGTGCATATAGACCTCCTCAGACAAAGAACCATGGAGAAAAGCATTCTGAACATCCAACTAGCGAATAGGCCATTTAAACTGAACTAAAAGAGCCAAAATTAACCGAATAGTAGAGTGATTGACAACAGGACTAAAAGTTTCACCATAATCATGGCCAGGTTGCTGATGAAAGCCATTGGCTACCAAACGAGCCTTATACCGCTAAATAGAGCCATCAGAATTCAGTTTAATACGGAACACCCATTGGTTTGGCAAAATATTCATAGAAGCAGTACGAGGAACAAGAGTCCAAGTACCGGCACGCTGAAGGGCATTAAACTCATCGGCCATCACAGTACGCCATTATGGGAATTTATTGGCCTGACTAAAACATGTAGGCTCAATAGGATCGTTAGAAGAGTGAAGTGCAACAGAAAAAGCATATTTAGGAGGCTTGAGAGAAGCCGTTTTGAACCGAGTCGGCATACCATGGGAATTAGATGGAGCAGCAGGTAGAGCAGCAGCAAATGAGGCCTCGGGAGGCGCAGTAGATAGGGTTGCAGGAGCAGTTACGGGAGTGGGCCTGGGAGCTTCAAGTTGGGCCGCAGCTTGAGCAAAAGAAAGAACCCGCCTGTGAGGTTGACGGGAGTAGACTTGTAGGGCCGGTTGTGCTGGGTTGTGTGATGGGCTGGGTTGATGAGTCTCCAAAGTGGGGGACACAACCACCGGTTGGCTGCTAGAAGGTCAGGGGGCACTCAGGAGAGGCCCAATGATTTCTAAAGCAGGAGAAGGAGACGAGGTCAGGGAGGATTGGGCAAGAGAGCTAGAGATTTCCTTGAAAGGAAAAGAACCTTCATCAAACACAACATGGCGTGATAAAAAGATGCGATTGGTAGAGATGTCTAAGCACCGTTAACCTTGATGATTGAGAGAGTAACCAAGAAAAATACACTTAGTAGAACGAAATTGCAGTTTATTATTATTATAAGGCCTAAGGTAGGGAAAACATGCTCACCCAAATGTCTTTAAAAAACTATAATTAGGTTCCTTATGAAACAACTTTTGATAAGGAGACATAAAACCAAGTACCTTAGAGGGGAGCCTATTGATAAGATAAACTGCAGTGTGCATGGCCTCTGCCCAATAGGCAGGAGGCATCGACACGTGGGCCATTAAAGTAAGCCCAGTGTCGACAATGTGACTGTGTTTTTGTTCCGCCAAACCATTTTGCTCGGGGATGGTGAGGGCATGAGAGACGATGATGAATGCTATGGTGAAGGAAAAAATGCTTGAATTGGTGACTAGTGTATTCGCCCCCACCGTCAAGCTGAAACATCTTAATTTGAGTGGAGAATTGATTTTCAACCAAGGCCTTAAAGTGAGTAAAAATATTAAAAACTTCAGATTTTAATTTCATGGGATAAGTTCAAGAATAACGAGAGAAATTATCAACAAATAGGAGCATGAGTAACAGACAAAGATGTAGAAAATGGTAACTTAACACTTTTGCCTAATGGACAACAATGACACATAAAATTATTTAGATTGGGGTTGCTAGAAACATGCAATTTATTCGAATGCCTAGAGAAAAGTAACTTCAAAATTGAAGAAGATCGATGGCCTAAACGAGAGTGCCAGACATCAATACCAACCGAACACCAAGGAAAGCAGCACGACCATGAGCAGATGGTGATGAAGAGGAAAAGGGATAAAAACCATTGCTACTCTTGCCCGAAAAAAAAGAAGTCCCCATCTCCATATCCTGAATATAGAAACAAGTGGGAAACAATGTAATATAACAATTGTTATCCAACATAAACCGATTAGCAGACAACACAGAAGTAGAAGCATCCAGACAATGAAGAACATCATTAAGCTTGAAAGAAATATTATTATGAGAGAGAGTTGAGGAGCCAATACGGTTAATGGGCAAACCTGTACCACCAACAACACCACCGACTGAATTATCACCACAATAGTCACGGGACTGAGACAAGGTATTGAGGTCATTGGTGATATGCGAGTTGGCCCCGGAGTCAAGGAGCCAAGGTTGGGAGTGTTGAGCCGTCAAGGCAGTGAGACGGAAATGAGGGCGACCTTCATAAGCCAAATTTAGGCGTTGAGCACAGTCAAGGGCACCATGGCCAAAAGTTTTGCAAATCTGGCAACGAGGACGGGAGGAGCCGTGAGATGGGGCTGGGTCAAGAAGCCCATAAACATTGTTAGCCACGGAATCGAGGAGGATGATCCCCACAATCGCGAAAATTACGTTCTCGAAAACCACCAACACCTCTATAGTCACGGTAACTATCACCTCCATTGTTGCGAGGACCATCGTTCTGGGGATGACCACCACCACGATCACCCCTATGGGAGAAACGGCCAGATCCACGAGCGCCGCCATGATCAGAAGAGGAGTTTCCACGAGAGGCAAAGGAGTCGCGGGAGGCGACCAGGACTGAGACGCTGGAATCCGGTGAAGCAGGATGATCAGCAAGGCGGAGTTTAGCAACGAGAAGAAGAGCCTCAAGATCAGGAAAGGAGATGTGGTTTGTCACGGGCCTGAGCAGCGGCAACAATGTTCTCAAATTTGGGGCCAACATTAGACATGACAACCGACACCATGTCATCGGCAGAAACAGGCGCTCTGGCAAGGACCATCGTTCTGGGGACGACCACCACCACGATCACCCCCATGGGAGAAACGGCCAGATCCACGAGCGCCGCCATGATCAGAAGAGGAGTTGCCACGAGCGCGGCCAATTGATCTACAATACCATTGATCTTATCAAGAAAATCAGAAATTGAAGAATCACCTCGCTTGGTCTGGAAGAAAGCGGTACGAAGCTGAAGGATGCGACTTTGGTTCGTAGAAGCAAAACGTTGCTGAAGAGCAACCCAAACGTCACGAGCAATGAAATGACGGGCAGTTGCGGCGAGGGCCTGATGGCCAAGAGAGCCATTGATCCGGGAAAGCACAAGCTGGTCCTTCTAGACCCATTCAGCATACGCGGGGCTGGGTTTGGTAGAAACTTTGCCGGTATCGTCGGACAGGAACACCGAGGGGCAGGTGGAAGAACCATCAACAAAAGCTATTAATTGACAACTACGTAGAACAGGAAGCAACTGAGCCAACCAAAGAGAATAGTTGGAAGAGTCGAGCTTGATGTTGATCGCATGAGAAACAGAGGGGAAGACATCAGAGGAAGGAGTGGTCAGATTGGTTGAGGCAGCCATGGAAAAGGGTAGGGAGGATCAGAAAAAAAAAGACGTGAGTCACTGTCTCTGAGATACCATAAAAGATAATCCAAAGCAGGAATTGCAGAAAAGGCAGCAAAGGTAAGAAAAGGTAATTTGGCTCAATCCCTTGATACTCTAGAGGGTGCATTATCATTGATTTAAATAATGTTTACTTGATTTACAAGTATAATTAATATACAAATAATACACAAAGGGAATGTTTTAATAATACAGGGAAATCTGGAAAGCATGATGAAACAGGAAACAATCTCAAGAGATCATGAAGATATCAGCCTTTAGCATATGCCTAAACTAGAACAGGGTTGATCCTGACAGAGTGGATTGTATACGTGATAATAGTGAGCATCATCTTCTCCTAATAATTCCATTTTCTTCCGTGAAGTGATAATAGGCTGCATGGAATCGATTTTCCCATTGAACATCTAGGGGTTTAGGGTTGAAAACTTATTTTGTGAGAGGGTGATTAGTTGATCCTATGGTCATGCTGCAAAGTCCGTGATGGTAAAGTTTGGCCTTTATGTCCTATCAAATGTTACCCCATCTCTCTCACCATTCATTCTGCCCGGCCCTTGGAGGCTCTTACATCACTTCGTATCTATCCTGGACACATGGACAAAGGGATCCTGGTCATTGGCTGTTCTTTTTTTCTAGTCATTGGGGTTTACGGGCTCTTTTGCTTCTCCAATCTGTCCAGGAGCAACTTGTTCTCCCAAAATGCTCCTGCCTTAGAGCTCATTTCTTTGGGCTAAACGCTTCCAGTGGGCCTCCATAGCTAATCTAGCTACATCTTTGGCCTATTTTCTAGTGATTGTGCCAGGCAGCAACTCTGCAACTTTCCTTAGACCTCTTTTTCAACAATCCTTCATGTATTCCATCCTAGCCTTAAGCAAGATGCAAACTTAGTTTACTTATATCTAATTCCTGGGTTGTTTTTAGCCAAATCTCCAACTATATGTTTAATCGGCTAATTTGACCATAAAAATATATCTGATGTAGTGCACATAAGAGATAAATGTTGGCATGTTAGAAATATAGAGTGCCTGTACATTAGTTTAGGAAGATAATGAAACAGGTCCATAATTCCAGGAAATTTTATAACTCAACAGTGGTAAACCCGTGTCATATTTTGGACGTCACATTCCTATCATTTTAGCGTCACTTGCAAATTATAATATAGAAGCTCTTACCTGAGGGGCAGCTGGATTAGGTGCTCAGATGAGGGCCTCTAGCTGATGATATGCCTTATACTTTCCTGGTTGATGCTTTGTATCCTTAGGTTCACATGCTTGGTTTGCAGGTCAAGGAGGTGATACATCAAAACATTCTTTGGAGAAACAGAGCAGTAACGATTCCCAATCTCAACCACTTAATGAAGCTATGGACCTTGGATATGAGGACAAGCCTCCGTCGCAGACTTTTGAAGATCTTGAGAAGAAGTTCCATGATGACATTAAAAAACTAGCACATGAACAAAGTGATGCTGAGGATTCCCAATTTTCTTTATTCGGGGTTTTGTGGTATACTTCCCAACCCCTTTTTTCCTCCGAAAACAAACAATATTTTTAATTTATGAGGAAACGTAAAAGTGCATTTTCTATCAGTTAGCCTCGTCTTAGTATGCTTGACTTGTCAACTCATCTTTAAACACAACCTGACTAGTGCATTGCAAGTGTGGTGCCTCATAGCTGAGTAGATAAACCTCTTGATATTCATTTTCTGAACCTGATTTAAAGTGGTGGGAGAGACTAAGGATAAGTGCAGATTGGGTTGGGTTTATTAAGGCAATTATTAACTGAAAAAAGAATTTTAGTGAAACTATGACATAAATTAGGTGAAAGATATTTCTTTGTTTCTGTTATTATGTTCAGCTTTTGATTTTATTGTTTCTGTTTTATTTCTGCCTGTATGGTGATTGACTGATAGATTGTTGTGAGGTTCTTTATTTATTTTGTATTTTTATTCTTTGGATAGATGAAAATGTTACCCTAATGTTATGAGGTTAAAATGCCTTTAGTTGACGTGTGTTCTAACTTCATGCTCATCCAATCCTTTTTTCTCTTTTATTAATTAGTTTGGGAATTATACATGTGTAGCTTAGTTGTTGCTTAAGTAACAGATCAAGCCATAGTAGATAGTAATTTTCATTGCTCGATCCTGTAACAATTACTGGCTCGAACCTTTGTAGAGACGGGCCAAAGGCCCACTTCCAACAACACTGATAGTGGCTCCAACTTGGTAATTACCACCTACACAATAAGTAGGTGTGAGGTTTTATCACAAAATGCCTCAGTATTAGTTGTAGTGGGGTTAGGATATTTAAACTCTTCTTTTCTTAGACATACGGTTGATGTGAGATATTTCAACAACCTTGATACCTGTAAGGGCTATCTTTTGCTTCAAAGGCTTGTTTTCACTGTTTTAGAACAAATATCTTTTTCCAAGTCCTAGACATAGTAGGAACTGCCAGCTAGCTCCCCCCTTTCCAGATCCAATTAAAACCGAGGAGAGTAACAAATGCTTTTTATGGGATCTTTTGCTGTTTCTACAGAAGTTGAATTAATTGGTCCAAATGGAAGGAGAAACAAGGTAATTCAGAACTTCATACATATACATTTGTACCGATCATAGATTGACAAACTATTACTATTAAATTATTCGGGGTTAGTAAAAGTAGCAAAACCTGAATGTGTTATTACTATTTGGAATCTGAGACAAAATCTTTATGACACATCATTGCGAAACTAGCGCATATACACAGTTTTCCTGGATGGGTTATGTGTGCTTGATAATTCTTCAAACTTATATTTGTTCAGAAATTCTCCATGGATGGTATTACTCTCTTTTTCATGTTTACGCTTCCTTCCAGTCCTTTTTTCTAAGGATAATGCTAGGGAGACCAAATTTTTAAACCAAATTTGCAAACCAAATGAGATGTCACCAATAGGAAATAAGCACGTTAATTTATGCTTGACTTATAATCCAATCATTAACAACCACATCATTTGGTTTGCAAATTTGGTTTAAAAATTTGGTCTCCCTAGCATTACCCTTTTTCAAAATAGAGAAAATTTGGAAGCTATCGTTGAGCCCCAATTTCATGGTTTATATATATATTCGAACGTATTAGGTATTCTTTGGATACCCTATGAATCAAACTTGTGCCTTGTAAAAGTATATTTTCCATTTACTCACCAGATGTGTTTCAGATTATCGTTAGTTTTCTTAAGTCAACAACAACAACAACAACAACAAAGCCTTTTCCCACTAAGTGGGGTCGGCTATATGAATCCTAGAACGCCATTGCGCTCGATCGTGTGTCATGTCCTCCGTTAGATCCAAGTACTCTAAGTCTTTTCTTAGAGTCTCTTCCAACGTTTTCCTAGGTCTTCCTCTACCCCTTCGGCCCTAGACCTCTGTCCCGTGGTCGCATCTTCTAACCGGAGCGTTAATAGGCTTTCTTTGCACATGTCCAATCCATCGTAACCGATTTTCTCTCATCTTTCCTTCAATTTCGGCTACTCCTACTTTACCTCAGATATCCCCATTCTTAATCTTATCATTTCTCGTGTGCCCACACATCCAATGAAGCATCCTCATCTCTGCTACGCCCATTTTATGTACGTGTTGATGCTTCACCGCCCAACATTCTGTGCCATACAACATCGCCGGTCTTATTGTCGTCCTATAAAATTTTCCCTTGAGCTTTAATGACATACGACGGTCACACAACACGCCAGATTAAATCAGAATGCGGACATGGCTGTAGCTGCTGTCTTCTTAAGCCATAAAACTGTTCTTATTAGAGAGGTTGCAAAGTGTGGATAACATGTACTTCTGGCAATGATATTTCTTTTCCTCAATAGAATACGAACTAAAAGGTTTCAATGTTTTGCGTATTCTTTCCTTTTTCTCACATCCTATCTTTAACTGAGGATGGGGATTTATTTCATGCTTTTATCTCATGTAGATGGATGATCTGAGATGTTCATTTGTCTTTGTTATTTATATCTTACACGTAAGTGCACAGGGACGAAGCCAGAGATTACTCAAACAATAAAGTCATAATTAAAAAGCTGAAGAATTTACTAAACACAATACTTATATATTAATCTATAAAGTTTTTCATACAACAGTCCCTTACAATATCCCTCGACGCGTTTTCATGTTCTGAAAGCGTTGGATGACAACATCATTACCAATACCATCAAATATCTCCCTCTCTATAAAAATAACCATGTTATCATTCATCCATTGATCTCCCATCCGATTTCTCAATCGATTCTTCAGAATTTTCATGGCCGAAAATGCTCTTTCAACGGTTGCAGTAGCAACTGGAAGAGTTAGTGCTAATGTCACAAGCAAGTAAACCAGCGAATACACCTTGTGTTTCTTGCATTGAACCTTTTTGCAAGATCTCCAATCTCTTTTAAACCTGAAAACTCAATGCTAGACCGCATATCCACAATGTAAGTCTCAAGTTGAATCTTAAGTATCACCAGCTCATTCATAGAGAAGTCTTTAGGATAAAACTGGGCAAGACGCAATAACTTTTGACTATCAAAAGCAGAGAAGGAGTCGGCTGGACATAAACATGCCAAACAAAGAAGTAACTCAGTGTTGGTCTCATTGATCTCGAATATTAGGACTGTAATCCAAAATTCGAATTCGCTTACCAGGATCTGATGGAAGATTTGATAAAATAAATTCGGTACTATCTTGTCCCCGAGTATCATTATTTATCTCAGTGGGGGCATCCGCCCCCGCTAGGCCCATGGTAGCTCCGCCCTTGTAAGTGCATTGTGTATGGGTTCTCAGAAAATTGGCGCGGTCAATGCTCAATACCAAGAACAGCTAGCAGCACTTCGGGCACGGCATGCTAAACGTAGAGATGAATTACTTGAGAAGGAATCAAATGCCCGACAGCATCAGTACCGGCAATTGGTGATAGATCATTACCCGAACAGCAGCATGGGCGCCTCTGATCATCATGGGTACAGTGGAGTTGCAGCCTCGGCTCCTGTTGGTGAAGCACACCGAGGGTATAATACTGATCAATATGATTCCTACAGTGAGACGGCTCGATTTCTTGGGGGTTCTCGGGATCATCGGTTTGAGCCTAGAGGTCCATATCCTGGAGGTCGTGTCTATGATACTGGTTCACGGTCTATGAAGCATGGACACGGATACGGATACGCCGATACGACACGACACGATACGGCGATACGGAAAATCTCTAAAAATTAAGATACGATACGCTATGGATACGGCAAATAAAAATGTATATAGCAACAAAACTATACATTTTAAAACATAATTCATCATTCAAATTCAAATACATTTGAGTTGTTAAAGAAGAAAAGTTCGAAATATAATCCTCTTTATACAGTAGAAGAAGTGTGAGAGTCGTGTTCATGGTTTTAATCAGAGGGAAACTCTTTGTATTCATCACATTTCAATTATAGATGTCTCCTATTAATTTTCTCCTCCTCATTACCTTTTTCTGAAAGTGTAAATGTATCCTAAAAACCGGATACGTGTATCTTAAATATAGGATACGCGTATCTATCACGTCAAATTTGTGTCCATCAATCAGGATACGTGTCGGACGAGTATCCGAGAGTATCGGGCAAGTATCGTATCCGATCAAGTATCGGATACGGGATACGGGACCAAACAGAAGTATCCATGCATCATAGTTCACGGTATTACTAATTAAGCATTATGTTAATTTTCTTGACCAGGTTTATGCAGTATTCGGTTAAGCAGGTTGTTATAATAGTAAGACTTATAAATGTGAGTTATGTTTTTGACTAGTTTTTGGGTGTTGTTTGGCTGAATGATGTCACTGGGACTGTGAAATGGTTGCAAGAGAGAATGTCTCCTTGTACAATGTAGTCTTTTTACTAGGGTTGGTAAGATCGTTGATGATCAATAAATTTCGAGAAAATTGTAGTAATGGTCTCTCAACTTTAAACTAATTGGAGCAATGGTGCCTCAACTAAAAATTCATGACCATTGGCCCTTTAACTTCTCAAAACGTGCAGTTATGATCTTTTTCGTGCGTTAAAACTTTTGTCAAACTGAGCCACGTGCCAGTTGCCATGCGAGGCTGAATCGAGGGCAAAATATGGAAAATTAAATGAAAAATTGTAGAAATAGTCCCTCAACTTTAACTTAATTGGAGAAATAGTCCCTCAACTTTAACTCAATTGGAGCAATGATCTCTTAACTTTAACCCAATTGTAGAAATAATCCTTCAAACATGACTCGTTTTGACAGAAGTTCTAATAGAGTTGACGAAAATGACCAAGACCAATGGTCATGGATTTTTAGTTAAGAGACCATTACTCAAATAGATTAAAATTAAGAGACCATTGCTAAAATTTCCTCATAAATTTCAGGCGGAAGAAAATGTAGCTAGAAAAAATCCAATTGAAACATTAAATCCTTCAGGAATTAACATCTCTCTTCCACGTCAAAAAGTTTCTCTTACTTTATTCATGTGCCCAAGACTTCCAGTAATAGAAAAAGATTGGCTGGCTATCAAAAAGAACTCTGAACATTTTAAATGTAATGTTGGATGGTAGTTGGCTCTTTATAGGTAATGAGTTATTTCCCTTACATTGTGCTATCATTTTTGTATCAACATTCTGCTAAACTGTTTTGACTCGTTAAAGATTATCTCTAAAAAAATTATTTAATATGTGTCGAATACCAACTATACTACCATTTAGTGGATTTTTTCTTCACTTATAAGTGATAGGGTTCATGTGAATCAGTCAAACCATGATAAGTAAATGATTAAACATAAGAGGCAAATCACTTTTAGGGAAGAAATTGTTCTAGAACAAGGGACGAATTCCGATCCGAACGTCCTTGTTATTATGGGTTCTATGATTGCAGTGAATTCTATCCAATCATGGATACTTAATTTAGGGGCTAGCTATTATGTGTGTGATAATTACACGACAAAAAGGCGGATAGAAACCTAAAACCAATGCTTCATTCCTACATATATTTATAACATTTTGTCGACCTCATGTCTGGATTTAAATGGATACTTTGTAAATCATGGTGATTAGAAATGTGAGGTCACATTTAAGAATGAAATAATAGGTAATGATTACCTAGTGTCACACCATTACATCCTTCAACTAGAAGGTGGGATATACTGCAATTGAAGTGATAATAATGTCAGTGAGAGCAAACGACCTTGAGAAGAGATCAATGCGCGGCATATACGTTTAGTCCACGTAAGTGAGAAGCGTTTGGAACGCTTGTACAATGAGAGATTAATTAAACCTAAGTTAACCGTTGCCGACCTGTGAGCCTTGTCTCATAGGCAAAATAGCTCGAGCTCCATTAATGTATGTGGTTCCATAAGCACTGTTTCAAGAGGTGGCTATGGCTATTTAATCACCCGTATTGACGACGGATTTGTGCATCTTATAGAACACAAGTCTGAAGCCACTGAAAAGGTCAAAGAATTTAAACCGAGGCGGAATTTCAAACTGAAAAATCTATCAAGATCCTCATATCAAAGCGTAGAGATGAGTACTTGAGTGCAGAATTCACAACCTGCTTCAAAGACTAGAATATGGTCACTATGGACTCCTCCTGGAACACCACAACTGAATGACATTTCTGATAGGAGAAATTGACCACTTACTAATATGGTTTTATCCACGACCAGGGAGACTCATATGCCTCTAATCGTATAAGGTTACACACTTGAGATAGATGCGTACTTGCTCAACTGTGTCCCTTCCTCGAGCGTTTCTCAAATTTCTTACGAGTTAATGACAAGTCGTCATGAAATTTGAACTTGATTCAATATTTTCTAACCAAGTTTGGACCTTGGTTGATCCTCCTGAAGAAGTCGTTCTTATAGGAAACAAATGGATCTATAAAAGAAAACCAAATTTAGAAGGCAAATCCGAAACTACAAAGATAGACTTGTAGCTAAAGGGTATATACAAAGAGAAGGCATCGATTTTGATGATACCTTCTCGGCAGTTGCCAAGACAAAGTCTATTTGTATTTTGCTTGCAATAGCCGCTCACTTGGACTATGATATATCACAGATGGACATGAAAAATGCCTTCCTAAATGGCTATCTAGAGGAAGAACTATATATGATACAACCCGAAGGATTTATTCCCAAATGTGAAGAACGTAAAGTATGCAAACTTCAACGTTCCATTTATGGTCTTAAGCAAGTGGGAGTTTGTCAAAGTTATGCCCTAAAAGCCAATTTATGTAATATTGGATATTGTGTAATAATTTCATATTAATTAAATAATAAAATGGCAAGTTTTATTCATTCATGAGTTTGACTTTATATTATAGTGATAATATATTATGAATGAGTCCATAGGATTTAAAGTATGGAAACAATGTCCTAAATGAGGTCAGGGCAAGGAGACTTGTATTCCATAATCATTTAGTCCTTAAAATAAATCCTAGCCGATTGGATAGTCAATTGAACATTAATTATCTGAATAGGCTGGTATATATCGCATTAAGGTTAGCATGGTCTTGTGCTACGCGTGTTGGATACAGGACGGATATACAAGTACTTGTTTGTTGAACAAGTTCACTAAACACTAACCGTTCAAGAAGCGTATGGATGCTATCTCATGACCTAGACTGCAACATAACCTGAGACCAGGGAGGCTTGACCCAAGTCAACAGAGGCCCAGTGCCTCTTTTCCTCATCTTCAATCGACCCAGCCAGTGCTGGCCTCCTTCTTTCTTCCCTTTCACATGGATCTGGCCTATGCTGGTCCATCCAATTCAACTTCCAGGCAAGCCTAGCGTGCCATGCAAGCCCAACTCACAAGCTCAGTGCCCCAGCCCCTATTCCTAGCCTGTAGCACTTCAATCTGTGGCCCCATCCAAGCCATCTCCAGCTCATCGACTTAACTGAGCTGACCCTTCTGTGGTAGCATCCATGTGGCTCCTAAGCCATGCTATATAGAACCTCGAGCCCAGTCGAGCTTTCACATTGAGCTAATCACGGCCTCGACAGAAAAAAAAAAAACAAAAAAGCAAAATTTAAATTTTCTTACCATTGGCGTGGCGCGAAGATGAAAAACAGCAATGATCAACTCTTTGCAAATACAAGCAAAGATAAAATCTAGGGGAGGGGATATAATTTTCTCTTTTTCTTGTCGGGATAAAAATTGCTAGCCAAATTTATTTAATCTTCTACAAAAGGTATATTTAAATAGGTTTTGATGGCAATTGGTTTCCCTTTCTACACCTCCTACCCTTTATTCGAGCAACCCAACATATGTGAAGGCAGTTTTGGAGCAAAAAATAATTCCAAAAGTCCTAGAGACGACACATGGGCTTTTTCCCGAAGAAAACAAGAATACCTTATTAAATGGGCAGGGCCCACAAAGATTCTCATGCACAGTCCAACATCCCTAGAGACAAGAGCACCTAATTGTGACATTACCAAATTTCGTTGCTCGTGGCAAGGAGGAAAGTAAAAAACGTTAAAGATAGGATTAATTACCAAGTTCTATCTTTAATACTTACCTAATTGAAGTTCAACTCAAACAAATAAGGAATCCTAATCATAACTAGTCAATAATACTTCCAAGAAAATCCCAAGATATCATCTAAGAACTAATATCTTTGGGATTATTCTTTCCTCATCCATCCTATGGATGACTCACCTTGGTTAATTGGATGCCGCCACATCTAGGGCAAACCCAAAACTTATGGTCGACGTTCTCCCTTTAAGTAATCCACCTCACCAATTTCCAATAAGCTTTTGCTACGCACTTAAGCCCAAAACTCTCTCTTTTTAGAGAAACTGACTTAGGCAACGAAGTTTACTAATCTAATGGAACAGGGTGAGATTGAAAATGATCACGATCGTCAACCTCACACTGATGCAACAAATTCACAAAGAACATGTACAAAACTATGATATTGCATGCTAATTCTGCAACAACAACTGGCATGAACGAACAACAAAACCAAGAGACAATCACAGTTGAACATGGTCCATCTCCCATGAGAAAATCGACTAGAGTGAGAAGGTCAACATTTTAAGATGATTTTGTGTGTTTGGCAAAAGGGAACTTCAACCTGTCATAATTTGATGATCCTATAACCTTTAAAAAAGCAATTTCAAGTCTGAATATTGATAAATGAATGGAAGCTATGAGAAGTAAACTAACTTCGATTGAGGACAATGGTGTTTGGGAGTTGGTAGAACCAATGGAAGGAATAAAACCAATATGTTGTAAATGGATATTCAAAACCAAGAGGGATTAGAAAGGAAATGTAGAAAGGCATAAGGCAAGATTAGTGACCAAGGGGTCCACTCAAAGAGAAGAAATTGATTTCAAGAAAACTTTCAATCTAGTGTCGACAAATGATGCTTTTAGAGTTATCATGGTAATGGTGGCACATTTTGATTTTTTTTTTAATCAAATGAATGTAAAAACAACCTTCTTAAATGGTGAAGAATTTAGTTTGCGAATTGGAGAAGTCCATCTATAGATTAAAACAAGCATCAAGACAATGGTACTTAAAGTTTCATCCAGTCGTCATAGAGCATAGCTTCAAAGAAAATCTTCAGATGCTTGCATTTACTTAAAGGTCAGTGAGAGTAGTTTCATTATTTTAGTGTTTTACATTGACTATATACTACTAGCCTTTAATATCTAAGTCTCTTGGATGAAACCAAGTCCTTCTTATAAAGCAAATTTGAAATGAAAGATTTAGGAGAAGCTTTCTTGTTTTGGGAATTGATATTAAAAGAGACAAGAAAAGAGGTTTGTTGGGACCGTCTCAAAAGGGATACATAGAGAAGTTTTAATGTCTTCATGTGGCACCATTGAAAGGCCAATCTCAAAAAGTGACAAACTAAAAAAGAATCAATGTCCCAAGAATGATATAAGAGAGAAAACATGAAAGGCAAACCATATGTATCTCTGGTGTTAGGCCAAACCTTGCCTTCACAATTAGTGTTATTGGCAGATTTCAGTCTAATGCAGGAAATGCACATTGGAATGCAGGGGAAAGAGTGTTGAGGCGTCTAGATGATCTCAAATCAACTTCAGGTTATGTTTTTGTAATGGCTGGAAAAGTAGTTTCTTGGAAGAGTGTCAAAAAAGACATGGTTTGCAACTTTTACTATGGTGGTAGATATTTATCTTGTTGTGAAACTGTGAATCAGGCTATATTGTTGAATAATTTATTATGGATCTTTGAGTTGTTGATTCGATTACAAATCCTATTAAGGTCTTTTGTGATAATAATGCAGCAATTTTCTTCTCAAAGAACAACATAAGATCAACTACAACAAGAAACTTGGGCATCAAGTATCTCGTTGAAAAAAGGTGCTGGCAGGATTGGTCAATATTTGATTATCTGGAGATAAGTTCTATGATTCCAGACCCCTGAATAAACCAGTACCAATTGCAGTTTTCAAGAAACACATTGCAAAGATAGGAGTGTTAGCTGCTTTTGATGCAGTAGAATAGTGGGAGCTATATGTTTGTGATTTCAATTATCATGTTCTCATATACAAGTTATTATTTTATGCATTGAAATACATATAATAAGCCATTCTTAACTAAAGAAGTTAATTGTTACTAGTTGTTAAAGTTTCCTAAAGTATACAACATTTTATTATGATAATATATGTTATATATATATATATATATATGTGTGTGTGTGTGTGTGTTTGGATGACAATTCAAGGTACTGTTATAAGGAAACAACCAAATGAGCTTCAATTTGAAGGATAAAGACAAACTGTTTTAACAGTAATAAGGAGGACTCAATGTTGGATGTGTTATAGATACATATACAATCACATCTTCCATGAGTGTAATTATAGAGATAATGTTCATTATAATGAATACCTTCCTTTAATTCTTCATGAATAATGACTAATGACAAACAGTTCAAATCATGGACTTTGTTGATTCCAATCTCATAGCCATTCAAGTATGATTCCATATTATGTTGCACTATAAAACAAGGAGTAAATTATAGCAATGGTCCCTCAACTAAAAATCCATTATCATTGGTCCCTTAACTCATCAAAATGTGTAGCTATGGTCATTTTCGTCAACTTCGTCAGAATTTTGTCAAAATGAGTTATGTTAGAAGGTCCATTGCTATAATTGGGGTCCTTCTACTCGTCAAAGCGTGTAACTATGGTCATTTTCGTCAACTTCGTCAGAATTTTGTCAAAATGAGTTATGTCAGAAGGACCATTGCTACAACTGGGATAAAGTTGAGGGACTATTGCTCCAATTGGTTAAAGTTGAGGGACCATTTCTCCAGTTGGATTAAAGTTGAGGGATCAATGGTAATAGATTTTTAGTTGAGGAACCATAACTGTACGTTTTGATGAGTTGAGGGACCAATGATAATAGATTTTTAGTTGAGGGACCATTGCTCCAATTAAGTTAAAGTTAACGGATCATTGCTACAATTTACTCTAAAACAAGTGTTGACTTTAGTGAGAGTGTAGATTTTGTTAATAGCTTCACACTTGCTTTACACGTGCTTAAGGTCTGGGATCATAAAAGATTAGCATCGACTGTGTTTGTAAGCTGCCAATGAGTGTATATATTTAGGTTTCTTTGCAAGAACAATCCTGATGACATTAGAGTTATTACAAGCTGATATAGATGTTCAGTTTTGTGGTGATAAGCAGTTTGATAGGGATAACATAATGGGAAATGTCCTTGTTTTTAATACCCTGAATATTTTAGAAATATGATGTGGATTTTCATTTTTATGTTTATGTGGAGGAAATCAAAGATAAATCGATTTATGGTTATGAAATTCAAGTGGGGGAAGTGAAATCCCATTCCTGGATGTTATTATTAAATTAAGTAATTTGTTGCATAATTCGTAGTTATGATACATTTATATTTACGAGGTGGAAAATGACGAAAAATGCCCCTAGCTGGCTAAATAGAATTATACGAGGACATATTTTATCCTCATATGTTTTACCATATTTGGGTAGAGCTTGATCCTATGAGCATGTAGGTGAAAATCGTTCGTAAAACGGAGTTTTAACGAAGGAGAAATTAACGGTTAAATGCAAGGATAAAATGGTAATTAAACATTTTTTTGGAAGGCTTCTGAAAAGCTGGAGATGAGGGAGAACCAAGGAGACCCCAAATCTCCCTTTGACCCGCGTGAGACCCGACTCCCGACTCGATTTCTGGGCAAGAAAACCGATGATTTCTCCAGCTGTTTTCCGGCGAATCACGCCAAGACACCACTTGCAGGCGACTCCCTAACCTCCCCTGTTAATTTTCCGCCCAGGTACGAATGGGTTTGACCCTATTTTCGTGAAGAACTAAGACGGAGGGTTTCGAGGGCTTCACGGCAGCGATCTGCCGTTTTTGTGAGTCACCCCGTTGATTACCACCATCAATCAACTTCTGTCAACCCTAGGAACAAAGCCCATGCGTTGGTTGAGGCGTCGGAGCTTGTTTTAGGGTCGAATCAAGAACACCCATTTTTAGGGTTTCCGATAGATCGAGGTCGATTTCAGGTGTTTCCCAACCGAATTGGACTTCGGCTCAGTATGAAAATTCTTCCCAATGGTTTGTTCTACAACCTTGTAAAACTTGGTAAATTTTGGAGTTGGTGGGAATTCGTGGTTTTCGTTCACCAGAAACTGCCGTGCGTGGCCAGAGGGTTGATTTTGTCTTTTTAAGCTAATTTCAATATTCTGAGATAATATTTGATTTTCGTTTGATGTGATTCAATCATGTGGATGTAGTTTCATTTTTATTGGCCGCTTGAATATTGTTAGTAAACGGTTTAAATTTGATGGCGAAACTATGAATGACTTGATCTCATTTAAGGGTACGTAAGCAGTCTAACAAAAAGGTTAGATGCAGAGATAAAATGACGGAATACAAAATATTGTGGTTAATAGAGTATTGATTAACCATGACTTTGTTTTTGACCTATCACTGAGAATCGCTTCCGAATAAATTTTGGATCGTTACATTGTTGAACACCACGATCTACATTATAAATTTAGGGTCCCTGCTCTCATTTGGCACACTATACTAAGAGCGCCACGCCCCATAAACTAAGGAGTGACGAGCAGCAGTAGAACCATAACCCTAGCTGCAATGGCATATTTAAGTATAAAACAAGGGATAAATTGTATAGCACAACATACAACATAATGGCAGGTTATAACTCGAATTTACAATCATTTGATAAACCTGATCGTGATCCAAAGCAACCATTGTGTTCAGACTCCATTTCTTGCCTTCATTCTTCAAAGAATCAGAATCTTTCTCCGCAGTCTTTGCCCCAGGCTCTTCTTCATTCACTGCATGTTTTGTCAACTGTCGCCGGCACCAGAGCCCAGAGGCGAAGCAGCCTCCTCTTCTTTTCTTTCAATGAGCACATCTTTCAAGTATTAATCCTCCAATATATCAAGACAAATATATCTCCTATAAATGATATAAATGGAATGTGAATCCTATTCATTTATCCTGTATCGGACGACCAACTTTCGTTAAGCACTTATAATGTTTAATTTTAAATAAATTTTTTTATAATAATTTCTGACTTAGCAATATACGATAAGCATATAAGATGTTAAGAGAAAATCTGGATAACATCCAAATCCATGAACAAACCACTCCTGAATCTTGATATAGCTTCGTAAAGGGGATAATTCCGCTATGGTGCTTTTTGCTCTCCGCATATGTTTCCCAACTGGTCAAAGTCTACATTTTCATGTGTTTCAAAAAAAAAAAAAAAAAATTAAAAAGTCCAATTTTTAGAAAAAAAAAACGCATTATGTTTTCCACGTCTGAAAAGTAATTAATTAATATATATATATATATATATATATTTTCCCTCCTCATTGAATCCTCTTCACATAAAAAAGCTCCATTTGTTTGTCTGCAAATCCGCCTTTCTGCATCTCTCTCTCTGATGATCTGCATTTTCCGAACCTGGTTTCGAACTCGTTCCTAACTCGCTCATTCTCTCTTTCTATATAAATAACATACACAAATAGAAAGTGAATGGAGGGCGTTGCTCTCTCTGAAGATCTCTCCGATTCCACTCAGCGTTCCGACTGGAACAGCGCCCAGAGAGTCTACTTCATTCCCTACAGGTCTACCTCTTTCGCCTCTCGATTTTGTTTGCGTTTTTCACTTCCCACACCACTGCATTCACCAATCCAAGCTGGTTTTTTTTTTCATAATTTTTTTCCATCAAATATTGTATGCATTTTAGTTTATGGGAATTTTCCAGAATTAGAAATACTTGGGTTAGATTAGGAATTTGAATTTTAGAATTTTGTTGTTGTTAGTATTGTTTTTTTTTTTTTTTTTTTGAATTCTAGATTTGGGAGTGTCTGAATCGTAGGGTTGTGATTGGATTTATGCACGGAATGTTCATATGTGAATTGGGTTTTCAGTTGGTGGAGAGATGCACAGGAATCGGTTTTGGGCGATTCGGATGGGAAGAGAGGGATTTTGTACGTGATGTCGCAGGCTTCTTCCTATGCTGGCCCTATGAAGCTTATCAACAACATTTTCAACTCAGATCTTGTGTTCAATCTCAGGAGAGAGGATGATAGTGTACAGAGTGGTGAAAATGTCGAAGTCGGTGTCTCAGGCCGAGACTACGCATTGGTGCCTGGAGAAATGTGGGTTCAGGCACTCAGATGGTGAGTGCTTTTTAGATTAGCTTTTTTTGCCATTTTTATGACATGGGCTGTTTTGAATATGATTGGAATGAAACAAGAGCCAGGTAGTAATGAGAAGTACTCTGTTAATCCGATGTGGTCCTTTTTCCCCCAGAATGATCTGTGTTTGATGTTGCCACTTTTGCTTTAAATGCTTTTTAGTCACATGAATAGCTGGCGGTACAGTCCTGTGCCCAAACTTGATTATTGTCGTACATTTTACGTGACATTCACAATCGTTTGTGGCCCTGTAATGGTATCTCACATTTAAGTGGTGTTTTGTTGTCTTATATTGAAATGGATTGATGTGAGTTGTTAATTGTTATTTCCATGAATGCTGCAAGGAATGTTTTGCAAGTGTTTAACTGCTTAAATTTTTACCCTTGATCTGGTTCTACTTCTAGATTAGGCAGTTGAAATTTTAACCCTAACCTTATAAGAGAAAGAAATTTTGAAAATGATTGATAGTTCTTTGACTAGACTGCAGCAACTTAATTCCTTTAACGTTATCCTCATTCCAATTATGCAGTGTGAAAATACTCCCCATCTGTTAATAATTTGAGAACAGTTAACGCTTGCTCTTGCATTAACACTCGAAAAGCAAACCTTTTGAGCTCTCCGAGGTATGTATAATGGAATTTTGCATATTTCAAAATGACTAAACCCCCTCTAAATGTTAAGGCAGACATAATAGTTATATTGTTTGTAATTAGTATTTCCAATTAACCACATTGTTGATCTCAGAGTCTGTGGTAATGAATCAATTTGGTATTTTTGTAACTCATGGAATACTATAAACGCGATGCATTTCCCTCAGTCTGAAAGTCATGGCATACTATTAAATTTTAAGGGATACACATAATTTGTTGAGTATCTTAGCACTATCCGACTGTTGTCTACATGTAGGCATAGTGATTCTAAAGTTGCGGTGAAGGACGGTAGGAGTTTTTCAGCTGCGGAAGATGACATCACCGATGTCTATCCACTGCAACTCAGACTTTTTGTTTCACGAGAAACAAATTCATTGGGAGTAAAGGTTACAAAAAAGGTCAGTATATGTACTTAATGTCTTGTTTCTGTTTTTTATATTCAGGTTTTTATTTTGTTTATTTTTAGCCTTGGATTCTTAATGTTTGGATGACTAAGATTTGAACTTCTAATGATGATAGGTTTGTGTGAACAATGTGCATGCGGGCCATCTTTTGGAAAAGTTTTAAGCATGAAAAATAATGTCACAAACATACATTTTAGCTAGAAAAGTCTGCAACATCAGTTTACTAGCAGTGTTACAGTATAGATAACGTTTTCTCCCCCAAAAAGTATACAGTTAATGACGCAAGACATCATAAAAAAATTTCTTCCATTTTGGATGGATTCTCACTTTCAATTTATGCATCTCTCACGCTTTTCATCTTTCCCATACTTTTCTTTTAACTTACAAATGAAAAATGTTGATATATGAAATTGATTTATTGCTGAACCTACTATCATATATATGCTTTTAAACTGTTATTCCACAATGTGTTTCTAACTTCTGATGAATTTTTTTACTTTGACTTGCGCTGCTTTGTGAACAAGTAAAGTATGGAAGAGTATTTGTAATTATGAGTTCGTTGGCCTGCACCTTTTCTTTATGTTCTTTTGGTGAACGACCTACGTATTATGAGAATCATATACATTCCCACATCGCATGGTAGTATATAATGTCCTGAGCCTCTCCACCCATTGCCAATTGGTTTTGAGTTGGATGCTTTGATTCTCTCATGGTATCAAAGGATGCCATATATGTGTCAGGCCCAACGGCTTCATCTACTTGCCACAGCACCCAATTTAGGTTGTCCACATGTTTGGCTCAAGGTGAGTGGGCACATCGAGAGAATCCCACATTGGGAATTTAAACCCTTTCAAAGTAGTATAAAGTAGTTTTGGCTTCTCATCCATTGCCAATTGGTTTTGGGTTATATGCTCTATTTTTTCACATGCAAAATATAATCTGCTGATTCTGATTATTGTGGGATTCCATTGTCTTCCACATCTTAAATTGATGTTCTATTATTTCATTTGTGCATTTCTCTTGTAGGATAATCCAGTTGAGTTCTTCAAGAGAGCCTGCAAAATCTTTAGTGTGGAGTCTGAGATGGTAGTTAAGTTCATTATTTAAATGTGTTCTGTTATCAAGATAAAGTGGATGGCTTTTTAACCTCTGTTATTGCACCAGTTACGCATCTGGGACTTTTCGGGGCAGACAAACTTATATTTTATAAATGAAAGAGCCAAGTCTCCTAGAGACTTTCAACGGCAGTCAGATGAGGTAAGTGGCAGCTTGATTCAACACATTTGTTAAAACTTAATTCATACTCATCAATTGTTGCTACACTGCATACTCCAGAATCTGTTTCATGTTTCTCAAATTGATTACTATTCTTGCTGTCTTCTCATTTTTTTATTTTTATCATTTTGGTGCACAATATCTTATGGATGTAATTTTATGTATGATTTTGTCCAGATACCGTTGGAGTTGCAAGTTTATGGGTTGTCAGATTCCTTTAAGTGCAGGGAAAGGAAAAAAGATGAGATAGCCACGCAACATTCTACCATCGCAAATTCCCGTTCTGGTGCTTCAGTTATGATGAATGGTTCTGCTGGAATCACAAATTCTAACTTCATCCGTTCATTATGGGGAAGCTCTTGCGAAACCTGTTCTTTAGGATTGACAGGATTACAGAACCTTGGAAATACTTGTTTCATGAATAGTTCCATCCAGTGTTTAGCACACACTCCAAAGCTTGTTGACTATTTTCTTGGAGATTATGGTAGAGAAATAAATCCAGACAATCCGTTGGGCATGAATGTATGTCATCTTTCGATGCACTCTTCATAATTCATGACCTGATGTTGTGCGATGAATGTGTTAGTGAGATATTCCTCACTTTATCAAGTATATCTATCTTTTTTTACTGTATTTTAACTTGATGTACTCTTTGTCAGGGGGAGATTGCTTTAGCTTTTGGAGATCTGTTAAGGAAGTTGTGGGCCCCTGGAGCAACTCCAGTGGCCCCAAGGCTGTTTAAGTCAAAACTTTCTCGATTTGCTCCACAGTTTAATGGATTTAATCAACATGATTGCCAAGTTAGTGGCGTTTCTTGTTTCCAGAATTGCTTTCGTTTGCGTTCAACATTTACGAGGAGTTTTCGTTTATCATACCATACTATTGTCATAGGAGCTCCTGGCTTTTTTGCTGGATGGACTTCATGAAGATCTTAATCGTGTAAAATGCAAGCCTTATGTAGAAGTCAAGGATAGTGATGGTCGATCAGATGAAGAGGTAGCTGATGAATATTGGGAAAATCATTTAGCCCGCAATGACTCAATAATTGTTGACGTGTGCCAAGTGAGCATCTTTCTCAGATTTGTCGTTTTCTTCCACTCTTTGCTGAATTAAAATCTGAACAGGATTGCAAATTGCTTACTTTTGTGATGCACATGATGATGAGCCTTGCAGGGTCAATATAAATCAACATTAGTTTGCCCTGTTTGCAAAAAGGTCTCTGTTACATTTGATCCATTTATGTACCTCTCGCTTCCATTGCCTTCAACAATGATGCGGACAATGACTTTATCAGTTGTCAATACTGATGGGCATTCTCAACCATCTCAATATACCATTACTGTACCCAAGCATGGAAAACTAGAAGATCTCATCCAGGGTTTAAGTGTTGCATGCTCATTGGGGATTGATGAAACCTTTTTGGTTGCCGAGGTATTTTTCAGTATTAGAATATCTGATAGGAGTTCCTTGAATGCTGGTGATATTGGATGATACACACACAAATGTACAATATACATACACTTGTCCTTTTGTCCATATGTTGATCTCTGAAGCTATATAGTTCTGTGCAGATATACAACAATCGCATTATACGCTATCTTGAGGAACCAACTGATTCATTATCTTTAATTAGAGATCAAGACAAGCTAGTTGCTTATCGGTCGATGAAAGATGTTGAGCAAGTCCCTTTGGTTGTGTTCATGCATCAGCTGATGGAGGAGTAAGTATTATCTTCATTTTGAATCTTATTTTGTTGTAATATTATGTATGCAAGTTTCAGACTTAGGGTGTAAGAAAGGGTGCTGTGAAGGACTTCTTTTATACTATACCTCAATCATAAATTCATAATGGATGATAACCTGTGTCAGTAATTTAAATGTATGGGTAATCACCTATGTAAATAAATGTAAATTAAAAAAATAAAGTAACATGTTCTATAATCCAATTATATATATTCCAAACTTGTTTATGAAATTTTCGTTGCCTACTAGGTTCACCTGCGCACAGAGCTTGCATATGATTTCTTTTGAGAATCACGGTAATTTTAGACCAACTACAAGGTCGACCAAACCACATTCATTGCATGGATGTGAATGGCTTTTGCTGTCTCTGTTATAGTTCATGGTCCTTACTGTTTGTCCTTTTAAGATAAATCTTAGAACCGTGAACATTTTAATCTGTGAGAATTTTCTTCAGACGTATGTGGCAGTTTAGTTGTTCATGCAAATGAGGCTAGAGTAATCCATTTTAGACACCGTCAGGTAAGATTATAAAAACAACAGAGACTTCTTGACATCAGCAATGATATTGACATGCTACGGCAATCTTAAGCTCTCCTAATGTTTGATCGCGACCTGATATTCTTATTGACTTGGGGAACAGATACAATCTGAAATCCAAGCTCTTAGGAGACTTGAATCTGAGGTTTGCATGTAAGCTGTTGGGCTGCTCATGGCTTGGACCGGTTTTTTTTGTAGAATCAAACCGGATTCACCTCTTCAGGTTGCATGGTCTGTGGCCCAATGATAACGATACACATTGGAAAATGAGCCTGCCCATTCATTAATTTGGAGGATGGCAATGTGTTTAGAACAGTTCAGAAAGGGTACTTCTGAATTGAGGGCTCAGTGGAGATGAAAGAGGAAGAAAAGTGGAGGTTAAGAATCGAGAGGGGGATGTGAGGCTGTGACCATGAAAGGGGGTGATGTCCCTGTGGTTTAAAGTGTGGCAGTGCAAGAGATTTGAGGTGGCAGATGGGTCGGAGCCTTGGAGGAGGGCATATTCAAAGAGGCTGCTGGAGAGATAGAGACGGATTTGCTGTCTTTTTTGTTGGTAATCAGTAAAATAGAAAATAACCGCCAGGAGACTATGTCCACATAGTAATATCAGTATGATGTAAAAAATGTGTGTTTTTTTTTTTTTTTTGGTTTATTGGTGTTGCCTTAAAAATCCATACCCAAGGCTGAATTGACCTCATCTGGTTCCCCAAGACTGATTTGATCAGACCGGTCTAGTCAGGTTGCAGTTTCCGTAGCTTGTTGAACACCTCTAACGGCTAGTTTTCACCTACAAAACTAAGTTTACTTTGTTGTTAAAAATAAGCCATTGAGTACTATAATATGCTTTTTCTTTATGTTATTCCCTACGAATGGCTTAATTTTATATGAAAGTTGAGTCACCATATAAGAATGTATCGAATCTGGAAGACCAGAAAATTTAGTGGCTAGTTGGAACAGAGTAGGTCACCATAGTAGAACCAATCAGCCACTAAATTTTTAGCCAAAGCAATATGGGGTTGTGTTCATCTTTTACACCTATCATTTTGACCCCTATAAGTCGTAAGTATTAAGACAAATAAATATGCACTCTGATATGTTCTTTTCTCAGATTATTCATGATCTCTTTAATACTAGTAATTATTTCCGTAACAGCTTCCTCAACCATCTTATTTCCATAACACACAGATCTTTCATTTCACGTTTCAATAAGAATTTTTATTGTTCTTGTGACATTGTCTGCCCTCAACCATCTTATTTCTTCTATATTGTCAGGCAGCACGTGCATGGGAAACTGACCTGTAGCTTTGGAATTCCTCTTGTATCAAGACTACCCAATTCTGCTAGCGGATCCGATATATGCAATTTATACTTAAAATTACTAAAGCCATTTCAAACACCCGCAAAAGATTCCCAAGAATGTTTTGATAGTTCAAGGGGCACCATTCTTGAAGAAGTCACTAGAACAGAGGATTCCATACCTCCTGTTATAGACGGCGGTGTGAACCCCTGTAATGGAAATGGGGCTGACTCACCCTTTGATTCTGAATTTCAATTTTACATAACAGATGAAAAGGGAATTTCCAAGGATAAAAAGATACTAATGAAGGAGATAGTAGAGAGGGAAGAGACTAAGCGGTTGAATGTTCTTGTATGTTGGCCAAAAAAATACATCGAACAATATGATACTCACCTTCTTAGCTCATTGCCAGAGGTTTTCAAGACTGGCCTCTTTGCAAAAAAACCTCAAGAGTCTGTTTCTCTGTATAAGTGCCTTGAAGCATTCTTGAAGGAAGAGCCTCTTGGACCAGAAGACATGTGGTCAGTGAGCCTTTTATTTTTGGCTTTAAAAGCATTTGTGTATACCTAGGAGTTGGAAGAGCTGAAATATATTGGTATTAGCCAAAGAGCATTTGGTATGTTCTGTGAAATTGTCATTTGTTTTACTCATTCCAGTACTTTTGACCTCAAATTTGGTATGAGATCTGATTTTTTCTATAGTTTATTTATTTATTCATTCATTTATTTGTGGATTAGGATTTAAAGCTCTTCTGTCTGATTTACAGTCATTATTATTGCTTATGCAAATACATTTTCAGGTTGCATGTGAGGTCATTGACTTTTTGATTACAAAATTTTGACTTCTTCACTTGTCCATCATGTTTGTTCGAATGAATTTTCTACAAATAGTTCCTTACATATGTTAAATCAGTAATTTTTATGTCTCACTGTTATCACAACACCCTCGTCTACTCATCAAATATTGGTAATTGATCTTTTAATGCTCAAAATAGTGGTCTTTCAAGCGTTACTTGTTATTTTTGCTCAGTTTTCGGAATCGACACTCAGAAAGTGGATAAAGTATATTCTCATGGTTAAGTAGTAGAACAGTGTATTTGGAGTTTGGCACGACCTCTTATCCTTTTATTAGTTATTAGATTGTGAGAACTTGCTGTCAAGGTATTTCTAATGTTAGTACTGTTATTACTATTTTAGGTATTGTCCTGGCTGCAAAAAACACTGTCAAGCCAGCAAGAAGTTGGATCTATGGAGACTGCCGGAGATCTTGGTCATTCATTTGAAGAGGTTCTCATATAGTCGGTTTTTTAAGAACAAGCTAGAGACATATGTTGACTTCCCTATTGACGATCTTGAGTTGTCAACATATATTGCCCACAAGAGTGGCCAGTTATGTAATCGTTACATGCTCTATGCAGTTAGTAATCACTTTGGAAGCATGGGAGGCGGTCATTATACTGCATTTGTCCATGTAAGTGGCGTTTCTTGCTCAATTTTTATTTGAGTTACTATTTTCTTATTTTCTACTCTTTAATCTGATGAACTTCCCATATACTATATTTTTAGTTATTTTCTTGACTCAATATTTCTCTGTTTCAAACACAACGAATAAAAGCAAAAATGTTTCTATTTCAAACTCTTATATTATTAGTTCACTTGGTCTAGTAATACTATTATCCATTTGCCGAATAAATCTAGCACGATGCAAGCCCTTAGCTGGCTTAGGCTCCCTGGAACTAGGTCTTAGTTTCCACCGTTTTCAGAGTGGTTCTTTCGTGGTGCACTAAGGAAATTAGGTTTCAATCTTTTGTAGCCTACTCTAGAAATTTCACAAAGGGTGTGCCCACTCTTTGATCTTAGTCCCACATAAGTGAAGTGTCAGGAAAGGAGTTTGCATGGTTTTGTTGCTCCTCTGCAGCTAAGAGTTGATACACTTGGGGGTTCAAAACCTTTGTAACCTCTCTGATCTCCCATTGCTGTAGATTATTGCGTTGGAATCTCCACTATGTTACATAAATAATTTGAAAGTATGCAATAAATATAGTTTTGTACCTGACATTGTGTGTAATTTGTAGTTGAGGCATAGATTCCTATTATTTCCCTTTTCTTGTATGGTATAATTAAATGTGTACATTAACTTATGTTGGTTGACACAGAGCGGTTTAACTGTATTATTTTTCTTATGTAGCATGGGGTTGATCGGTGGTATGACTTCGATGATAGCCACGTTAAACCTATCAGTCCGGACAAGATAAAGTCTTCCTCTGCTTATGTTCTTTTCTACCGAAGAGTTGTGGAAGTGTGATATCAGAGTAGAGACGCGTCTTTGAAATCCCGTTTGAAGATCAATCTTGTGGAATATATATAGTTTTTCACCTCAGTCCTAGGACTAACCACAGAAAATGCCATTCTTTTGCCTTTGGCATCGGTTAGTTCGGAAATTTCCAGCATGGATAAAAACGAGGGAAGTTGTTATGCTTAGAGGACGTGCTGAAGATGATTGTAACATAGTAGCAAATTGAAGGGATGAGCGACCATACGGAGGATGCTATGTGAAGTTATAACCATCCATGAAGAGACGTTTACTACCCGACTAGAGAGATTTCTGAAAGGGTCTGCTCCATGAAAGTGTAATTTTTTGCTTTTAGATATTGCTGATGAGATTGGTATTAGATATTCAATGGGCAATTCGTTAATTTGTAATTTTGTGTTAGCATTTTGGCGATCTTCGTTTCTCAGTCATCTTGTAACCATGGACCGCTGGAACAAGGTACTGCACTGCCGATGACTGGTTCTTCCCTTGCGGCTGAAGGAAATGTCCCGGGTTGCGCTGGTGAAGTTGCCCCAAGTAGGAAGAACGAAATATGTCCTCTTTTATTTTTTATCACTGTTCTAAAAATCCCCGTCTAGGCGCTAGGCGGTTGGTCACTGCCTCGATTAATGCCTAGGCGTTTGAAAATTAAGAAAGGGCGCCTAGACCTGTTGGCGCCCCTCTAAACCGTCTAGCCCGCCCAAACTCGCCTAGGCACCTACCTAGTCGCGACTCACTTTGATAGAAAATAGATAACTTTAATTTTGCATTTTATTTTTTTTCAATAAATTGTAAGAGACTTGTTGAATACTTAAATGAACACATTATATGTTTGTTCCTATGTTTTCATTATGTTTCAATACTTCATAATATATATATATATATATATATATATATATATATATATATATATATATATATATATATGTCATGGGTAATTCTATTAACACCCCCACAATCTTATGAAGGCACCCCCACACCTTAATTTTTTCACTTAAATTTCCTCCTTTACCCCTATTTAATTTAAGTTAGTAAATAAAGAAAAAACTCCAGCCACCTAATTATTCCTTGTCGACGGCAACACCTCATGAATACAAAGGCAAAAAAGCCTAACCAGTCGTAATTTCTCATCACTATAACACAACTCTCTCTCTCTCTCTCTCTCTCTCTCTCTATTGCATTTGCATCTGATACTCTAGATGAAATGTCTCGTTTTTTTTCTTTTTTTTATGTTCTTTTGAGAGTGAGAGACAAAGAGGGGCCACGACGGGGGTGGCCTGTGTGGGACGACGACTTCAAAGACGAAGGTGATAAAGGTAAAGGAGTATCCGGATTGGTGAGTCGAAGGTAAAGGAGTATCCGGGTTGGTGAGTCGAAGTGTTGGATTGTAACCAAGAAATGGGAGTTTACGGCTGATGTTTATGGAGGTAATCAGATATACTTGGTTGTCGAATTGGGGCTCCCGAGTGTGCTTTTTGTTTTTTGGAGTGGGGATGTGGGGTTGCTCTTTAAGAATGAAGGACAAAGCTGGAATTTTCAAGAAAGTTTTTTAATTGGAGTGTTTTCATAAAATTGTGGGGTGTGTATAAAATAACCCATATGTCATTCCATTTAATAGTTTTTGATGAAGTTATACATATTCAAGTATAAGTAGACACGTATTTATATGAAATATAATAGATTTACTTAAATACGCTTAGTCTACCAAGGCGCCCGCCTAACCGCCCAGGCGTTAAAGTCCTAACCCGCCGCCCGATTAACGTCTACTGTTTTTTAAAACCTTGTTTTTTATTGGTTGGTGATGAAATAGGGCATGAAAGAACTGTCTGGTTTTTGATACCATGAAGCAAAAAAAGTTCATCTAATGAAAGAACTGTCTGGTTATTTGTATAATTTTCATTTGTTTTTTCCATTAAACAAGTCCTTTTGTTATTATTTTTCAAACTTTAAGTTTCATTTCTGTATTTGGAAAACAACTTATTTGGCTTGGCTCGAGCATACCGTGACGTGGCTTTACGTGTCAATCAAATTGTCAATGAAACGAGGGCATGTATTGATTACGCAACTTGGAGGATGCATGCATGCATGTATATAATTTTGATTAACATTGAAGGTGATTCCAAGATCTTGATACATGCAATTAACAAATATATTCAAGTTCCTTGCCAAATTTTATATATCGCCAAGGACATTTGTGCATCAAATTCCTAACTATACAATAAATCATATCTTCCGAGAGGCCAACATAGCAGATGATTTTGCTGCATTAGGACACAACCATAACTTGTAAGAAAAATGTTAAATCAAGATTGACTACATTTGGATTTCTGGTACATTTTGTTTTTTTTATTTTATTTATTTGTAATATGTGCTTCTTGATTAAAAGAAACACAACATAATTATATTTAGAGCACTATGTTTTCTTCTCTACAATGTTTGATTATATTGGTAAGTATTTTTATTTGTAACATGGGTACATTTGGTTTTATGATATATTTGGATTTCTTGTACATTTTATTTCTTGATACATTTATAATCTAAACGTACCAAAAATCGGTATGTTTATTTTCAAATGTACCATAAGTTTTAAATACATTTTTTTATATAACTATACAAAAATTTAAAAAATTACTGAATTTTTCTTATTAAAGTATCAATGACTTTTTTTAAGGAAGGAAGAACTAATTAAATATAATAACAGAAATTAAAAGTTATTTATTTAGTGATAACGAGGTATTAGTTAAATTAATCTTTTTAATAGAAAAAGTCAGGAATTTAAAATTTCTAGATTGTAAGAAATTAGTTGTTAGCTAGCTTAAGAGAGATGTGTGTGTGTGTGTGTATATATATAACTATAAAAATGCTGAGTTGATAATTGATCAAAGCATTTTAATCAAATTTTATAAAACAACATATATTTTAGTCTAAAATAGTTAAAAAATGTAGGGAATTCTAATTATTCTTTTTTATTTTTCCACCAAGATTAAAAATTATTTCTGTTTGTTTCAAAATTATGTCTCTACGATACTTGTATATTGGTATATTTTTCACAGGTATCAATAAAAATGACAGTCGTAGTCATAGGTGAATATGCATGCGGAATTACTGGTGGAATGACGGGCAACAAGTGGTTCGTTGGATGGAACGCGCATGAGCTTTCGAATAGTCCTATTAACTGATGAGGATCTTCTCTAAATTTCTTTTTTAGAATCTTAGGAATCAATTTATCTTAATCATTAGCAATCCGATTTCGTTAGATACTGTTTGTATTCAATTTTAAATAAAAAAATTCAAAAAGATTTTTAACCTTAAGATGACTGATGAATGAATAAAATGAACTGATCCCAAGATCCTGACAAAGAGGATTTGGATTGTGAGGATCCAAATAGGATCATGTTCCCTATTAAACAAGAATTTCAGAGAGCATCCATCTCCATGTCTCAGTCTCAGTTCTAACTTGTCTCAAATCGAAAAGCAAGAAGCTATCTTCTGTCTGAGGAATCAATATTGCACGCGTGCTTTGGTGACGGGAAAGAGTTGAACTCGAAGCTCCGAGCTCTCCGGCGAGTTTCAAGCTAGAACTTGATAATTCGACCGTCGATCGAGCTTGGATTTGATTCTAATCGATCCCAGGTGACATTTCTATACTTTGTGTGTGAAATTCGTTGAGAATCAAGGTTTTGACCTTTGTGAAACCTCTCTTCTTCGTTTCCAGAATTCGGCGAGGAAGTCCGGCGAACCCTCGTCGAATCAGAGGTGGATTCGACTCCACCTTGCCAAATTCTTTGTTTTGGTAAGTTTTATAATCTATTCTTTTGGTTGACATTGGTGAAAGAATCGAGCTAAACGAAGCTCATTTTTTGGAAATTCTGCAGTCTCTGGCAACGATGTCGGCTGGCAACAGAAACCGACGGCGTTAGTGAACAGACGACATATTCGTTAGGATATTTGCAGGTGATTATTATACATTTTCAGTAGAGGCTAGATGTACTAGTAGAACTGGTAGTTGGTAGTTGATTTAGCTAGTACATGCTAGCAATGCACAGGTAGAAGCCCGTACACACTTGCGTGTTGCCCTCATACTGGTAAATGCTAGTATTATTTGTTGAGTTGCTCAGGTATGACTTTTGATTGAACATGATTTCCTTAACTATATATTGTAGTGTTGGAATTTAATTAGTTTAGCTTCACATAGATTACAATATTAACTAAAAGCAGAGTATAAATCAAACCTGAAGAAGCCATTGCAATGGAGCTCGCAGAGGTAAGTCTTCTACTCAATGGGGACCTTATGTTCTCACTAGAATAGGACTAGTTTACTGAATAAGAACGCACGCACTCCCCTTGAGCAGGGACTGAACCTTTATAGACATGTAATCTCAACCATTTCCTCCTATCACGGAAACAGTTTGATTTAAACCCCACGTCTATTTGATTTCCAACGTGGGATATCCACTCTCTACCATGTTTATCCTTATAATCCTACTTTAAAGGAAATAATATTTATTCATATATTAACTCTAACTGATTTAGGCTTCCACTAAACTTAAACCTGATGTGATAAGTTTAGAGTCCAATAGGATTCCAACATGTGGTACATAGTTTTAAACTATATGACGTTTTCCAAAATGGGGGTTAGTTGGTTTGAAATGATTTTGACTAGATAAACGATTATAATCCACTCACACTTTATTTTTTGCTCTCTCAGGACCTAGCGAGACCAAGGTGGCATCTGATGACGTGTGGGCTTAGCAGTAGTGCAGTCTTCCTATGGGATAGGGTGATTCCTCGTGTATTATGTTTTATCTAGTTGTAATAATGCATGATCATACTTTCAATTATGCTAAGCCCAACACATATTTTGTTATTACTGTTGTATGCACTATTATTATGTTCTAAACTGATGTGATAATAATGGGGTTATTGAAACCTAATGTGTCCCCAATTTGGAAGCTTGTTGTAGTGACTTGCAGGACAATTTTAGTACTTAATAGTAACAAGTTTTATAGTTCAAATTTATTCACATATTTATTACCTATGGTTTCGTCATCACATTGGTGATGTTACATTATCAATTTGGTGGTGACCAACACATCTCTACCCTTAGTTTGATGACTATTTGGATCAAAGTTAATCAATTACGCCTCCATCCATAGCTGTGCCCAATTTTGATTCCAACAATTATGACAATACAAGCTAAGGGCAACCAGATTTTCCATTAGGAATTATTGGTAGCTCGTTGACCTTGAGAATTGTGGAACATCTGCAATGCCAATGTGTGACAAAAGTTGTCCCATTCAATAGTAGCTTAAACAGATGTAATCCCATCATCAAAATTATTTTATTCTGTACCTTTTTAACGATTTAACAACTTTAAGTCCACAGATGCCAAAAGTTGTAAAATCGTGAGCTTCTAAAACTAGATCAGAAGCTTGCTCGGTTCTATAAAATTATGTAACACACAGCATGCATTTATAATTTTAACTTGTATTTTAATGTCGAAAAAGCAAGGTGTGGGTAACATGCTATGTTTTGTTTAACAATCCATCAATAACATTCATTGCCCGAATGATGTAAATTATATAACTCATTTTAGCTTTCTAGTCGATGGTTTCCAACCTACTCTTTGAAGTGATATCTTGTTTCACAATGGGGTGCCAAAAACTATGTCCATTACTTTACCCCGTATCCAGAATATAATATTGATCTATGTTGATGTACAAAATCAGTGAGACTTTAGAACAACGTAAAGTGTCAAGTTTGTGACCTTTACTCGGTTGCTTCGGTCACCTAGTGATGATAATATGTAAAGAGATAGAGATAGGGAAGCAAACACAAGATGTATGTGGTTCACCCTAAGTTTGGCTACATTCACAGAGTAGAGGAGTTCTCATTAATAGTGAAGGGTTTACATAAATACATAGGTTCAAACATAATAATCATTAGTGGATTCTAATGACTTGTTTAAGTACAATAATGACATTCGTCCTTAATTGTAGGAGAATGGTCTTCTTTTATAGTTGATGAGAGTCTCCGGCTTTCGTTCGCGGTTGATGTGGGACTCTAGGAGCTTTATTCTGATATTGACACGTGTCATGATGTGATTGGCCTCTTGGGTGGAGGGAAATTCCTGTGCTTCGGAGGGGTGCCTCATCATGAATCCCTCAGTGGGTCCTTGAGGGTATGAAGTTGACTGGTACTTGGTAGTTTCGGGATTGGTCAAGTATGGTACAAACAGTGCTCCCCTAAGTTCCCGAGTGAGGAAAGCTTCTCGGTTGGGGACTTGAAAAATCCAAGTCACTAAGTAATCACAAAACTTCTTAGTATCCAAGTGTAGTAGCATATAGTGGGAGTCCCCCAAGTTTCAAAGCGAAGAGGATAGCCGAAAGAGGTGGCTTGATATTCTTGAGTCATTGAAGAAAAAAAGCTTCAAAAATTCTCCCCTCTTTTTTTTTTGGATGTAGCCCAAGTATATATATATATATTTTGGGTAAGTTACATAAAACTATCTCAACTATGAGTCAAACCACAATCTTATACCTTATGTTTTAAACATTGCAATGTTATACCTCAACTTATGAATTCATTGCAATGTCAGACATCCGTTAACTTTTCTATCAATTTGACTGTTAAATGATGATATGGTAGGAGTGGTGCCCACTTCTTCACCAATTAAAATAAAAAAATTAATTAATTAATAAAAAAAAACAATTAAATTTATTAAAAAAATCTCCCTCTTTCTCTTTTTTCAAATGGGTTTTTCAGAAAAGGTGAACTCAAAGAGGGCCCACTGAAGATCGAATCAAAATTTGAACACCCAATTGAAGGTTGTTCAGATGGGGAAGATTTTAGCGAAGAACAAGAAGACCAAGAATTCGAAAGGAAGGCGAAAGCTTTTGTCGTATCTTATTTTTCCTCCAAATCGCCGAAGAACGCCTTGCTGTTAACCCAATGCAGATCTACGCCGTAAAGTCTTTGGGGAGCATATTTTGGGGCTCGCCCGTGAGAGCCAAGGAAACAGAGGGACAACAGAAACCCATTCTTCCTCATCATCCTTAAACACAGCCAAATCCACAAAAATCGACCCTCCAGACTCCATAAACAAAACCCAGATCGTAGATTGAGATATATATCAGAAAATTTCAGAGATCAATCTAATGGTTGAGGGCCTTCAGAGGTTTGAGAGAACGTTTAGGAGGCAGGGCCCGTCGGGGTTGATTTGTGACGACAAGTTTCTACAATAGGCGTTGAACCAAGATGAGGCAGAGAAGCAGGCGGAGGCAGCTCAGCAAGCTCAGGGAGGTGTGAAATCCAGCGCGGCAGGACCCACCATGGAGCAGAGCAGATCAATCGGAGGAATGAGCTATCAGACGGTCAAGGTTTAGCCACAAGCTATGGACCCGTATTCCCAGAAAGTCTCCGGTTGCGGGATCTGCGGCGTGTTTGGAAAACCGAAGCCAGCGTCGGCGTGCTGACCAAGACCAAACAAAAGGGGATTTGCTGTTGATTTTGCTCTGTTTAAGGAGGACGAGGAAAAAGGGATACGGATAAGGGAGCGAGGGGAGGACGACAATTTTTTGAGAGAAAGAAGGAAACCATTTTTTTTTAATTAATTTGAACTTTTAAATACAAATTAGTAATTTATTAATAATTAATTAATTTTTTTATTTCTCTTGGGGAAGAAGTGGACCCAACTCTTGCCACGTCAGCATTTAACTGTCAAATTGACAGAAAAATTAACGGAGGTCGAACTTTGCAATGAATTCATAAGTTGATGTATGACATTATTGCAATGTTTAAAACATGAGGTATGAGATTGTGATACGACCCATAGTTGAGGTAGCTTTGGGTTGAGAGAAGTCTCGCGTTGACCAAAACATTGATGGGTAGTTCGCTCCTTATTAGGAATATCCATGTTGAAAATCCGGTGACTTTCTATGTTAGGGGGCACCCGTGTGATGGTTAACATCCACAGGGGCGATAGGCTCGTGAGATTGAGTCTGCCTACCCTCGTGGAGCATCTCGAAGATTTTTTCATACTATTCTTGTATGATCTCATTCTTCATTGCTATCTTGTTGTTCTGAGCCTCAAGCTCTTCGACCTTAGCCTGAATAGAAAACTTCTTTCTTTCCTTCCTTCGTTGTCTCACACTAGGCACGATGGGGTGTCGTTTGCGTGTTATGGCTTCCTTCGCTTCCCATGTTGGAGAGGGATGCATGATCAAAGGAGAGTGTACGGACGATGGAAACTAGCTTGCCAAAGCTGGAGAGAGTAGGAATAAGTGTTTTTCCCACAGACGACACTAAATGTTGATGCACAAAATCAGTGAGACTTTGGGACAACGTAAAGTCTCAAGTTTGTGACCTTCACTGGGTTGCTTCGGTCACCTAGTGAGGATAATATGTAAAGAGATAGAGATAAGGAAGCAAACACAAGATGTACGTGCTATACCCTAAGTTTGGCCACATCCACGGAGTTCTTATTAATAGTGAAGGGTTTACACAAATACATAGGTTCAAGCATAATCATCATTAGCGGATTCTAATGACTTATTTAAGTACAATAATGAAATTCGTTCTTAACTGTAGGAGAATGGTCTTCTTTTATCGTTGAGGAGAGTCTCCGGCTTTCGTTCGCGATCGATGCGGGACTCCAAGAGCTTTATTCTGACTTTGACATGTGTCGTGATGTGATTGGCCTCCTGGGTGGAGGGAAACTCTTGTGCTTCAGCAGGGGTACCTCAACATGAATCCCTCAGTAGGTCCTTGAAGGTATGAAGTTGACCGGTGCTTAGTACGTAGTTTCGGGATTGATCAAGTATGATACAAACAATCTACAATAAAAAATTTAAGAACAAAATTAGACATATTCTTGATTTTATATATATTTACTACTTTACCATTTGGAACATGAAACAGGGTTCTCCTTATGTAAAGCATCCTGCAAGACACGACCATTAGATGTAATGGATAAATAAAGAAGTAGGATTATCTCCCCTCCCATTCTCATTCCCTTCCTTCTCCTTCTCTCACATATTGCGTTTTGTCTTATTGTCTCTATAAAAAATCAATATAAGGTGTTGACGTGACTTAACCGTGACCGTTCAAATAGGAAGGGAGGGAAAATGAGAAAGATTAGGAGGGGAGAGAATCCTCCTCCATAAATAAAAGCTTAAATCTGGACCACAAGCTCCTAACATATTAGTGGAAATATCACCTTTTTCTATCTCTATATTTTTGTCTTTTCTCAGCCACGGTTGTTACTAGAATGTGAGTTCCAGTTCTTTAAGACAACTCCAAATAAAAATGTCATAAAAGAAAAGAAAAAAAAACGTCTAGAAAAACTAATATAAAATTATCAAACAAAGACATAGTTTTTGTGTTTTGTTTTTAATCAATTACCTCAACCATTGCCACTTCTCTCTTCAGAAGTACCAATAATACAAGGCTGATATTTTACATATTCTTAACTTTTTTTCATCATACCGTGCAACACATTGTCAAATTATCGACTAATTCCTTGAAACGATAATAGTGTAAACCGACAACTTTAAACTTATGCCAAGTATATTTAAAAAATTATGGTAGATTCTTCGGTGGACACATTTCTTGTGCAAACTAATCACCAATTAATTCCTTGTAAAAAAACTCCACAAAACCATTTAAATTCACTCTTGCTAACTCCTAAATGTTCAATGAAAGTTGATTCTTTTCCATCAAACAATCGGTTGAGGTAAGATTGTCTTTCTTGATCTTAATCATGTGAAGGTTCGTTGATAAGAAACCTTTCACGATACTAGTGCATTACTATGACTATACCATATATAATTGTTTAGACAATTGTTTTCCTCTTTTTACTATTTTTCTACTCATTTATAGAACGTCTTTTATTGGCCATACCTATTTGACTGTATGAATAAGATGCACTGTGATACACTAAAGCATCAAAATTAAGGAGACTTCAGCGGAACAAACAAAAACACAATTGGAAGAAAGCCCCCTTGTATGTTTAGAACATCCACGATGTACCAATGAACTAACAAAAAACACAACTAAAAACAAGGAACTAACACCAAAAACCATCCTAAACTATAACAAGGAACTAACACAACAACATATGATTATCAGAAAATAATAAACATACTAGCAAAATTCACTATTGGCGTAGGAAATCCCAAAAAGCTAAAAATAAAGTTGAGGCGCTAACCTAGAATAGCGATGCACAAGTCGAAAATCTTGTCGAAATTTGGAGCATTAACGAATTGAACAATGCAGCATATCCTTCTCAGGTTTTATCAAGGAATTTGGTGCTATAATTGTGAAATTTGGCACCCTGATTTTGAAATTTGGTGCACGCTATATTTCTCCGCTATGAGTTTGCAAATCTCGTCGTAGTTGGAATTGTGAAAGAATGCCTATTTAGACGGAAATTAAACTCAGAAATCTTTATCCCCAATTTTCACTTATTTTTTTGTGCAGAATTTGTCGTTTCCCTCGCTTGTAGTTGTCAAACGAAGGAAAATTGCTTTCTCGTCTAAATTACCAATCTTAAAGCAAATTTCGAGTGAAACTGACGCATCCAAACACAGAGTTGTATCGAAGTGGAATTGAGAGCAAGAACAAGAAGGTAAAATAAAATATAGCGATGAAAAGTAAGGATAAACTAAAGCGAAAAATAAGAAATAGATTACGGTTACATTACGCTACTCTTGGATAGGATTAACACTAATTATGTTGGTATAACTTCTCACCCACCTGCAGAACTGTGCTCCTGGGCAACTATGTCAAACCGCATGCATTATTCGGTCGATACAATTTTAATATGGAACAAGCCATTCTCATTGTCTTGTGTTGCCCGTTATCACCATCGGCAATTCTGGCTCTTACATTGGAACTTGTTCACCTTCAACTCAAAACTTTCATGTTTTTTATTTCTTTATTTTTTTATTTTTTATATATTTTTTTATTTTTTATTTTTTTATTTTTATTTTTACCACAATACGCTTGATGTGTCTTTTGTCTTTGAAGATACCATGAAGAACAAGTTTTTCCATACGATTCTCACTGTGCCTGCTTACCTCAAGATCCAGCATTGCAAATGAATATTGAAAGTGTTCCTCTGAAAAATTAAACGATGTCGTGTCTTGCAGACTGACAGGAGTGTCCCCTATATAGGCCATCAACATGAGTAACCAAGCTTGGAACTTTTTATTTTGGGGAGGAGTTTCATGTACATCATGATGAAGAGGCTGAAGGCCACACCCAACGACGTGTTGTACGCGATGACGATTTGTTGCTGGTTCCACATGAGGCACGTTGCTAGCATGATTGCTTACTAGGGGATTTATAACAACATCGACCTTGGTCGCTTAACTAAGGGCTAAAGGGGATAGAGCTTTGCACACTGGTACCATTGTAGCAGAATGGTTCAACAAATAGTCAACTGAGTTGTTGTCTTCATTCATAATGTCTTTAATTGTACCAACTAAGGTGGTGGTGAAGCTAGAATTCTTTGTGGGAGAGGGCCTTTCATATATGTATTGAAAAAAATTTCAAACTCATAGCATGAGCAATCGAAGTGATCTTTACAAAACTAAAAGACCCATTAAATTTAATAAAGATAATCAAAAGAAGTGTATAATACAACTAAGTGGGAGGTAGAGGGCAAGGTAACCAATAAAAAAAATTGAAATTATCAGAAGAAAATACAAAGAAATCTGGTTTGAATCGTTTGATAGAAAAAGTAGGGCAAAGAAGAAGGTTGCAAATAATAGTTGATTATGTTGCTTTAGAAATAACATTAAAGTCGATTTTAAAACCTCATCCCTGAGTTTCACTAATCCACAAAGACAAAACAAACAAAACTATTAGAAAAATATAAGATACGATGTCCTTCGACTTAACTTCTTCACGAGAATAATTCATCTTCTTCCTCATGTCTCACGGTTCTACAACTGCAAATTTAAGGCCTATTAGAAATTTCTTACACAATGATCAGGATGGGCCCGGAACCACTCTGGTCCCTTAGTGGCTCCCCCCATGGGTGCAACATCATATAACGATGTGAATCAACTCATTTGCCTTTGATAAATCAAGAGTCTTTTCACGAAGCTCAACCTAGCTTGTGTTGCATCTTCCCATTGCAATATAGCTCATTGCGATGGAGTGTTGGTGCTTGTCTCACCTAATTTTAACACATAATAGGGTTTTCAGTTTTGTGCAATTTCTTCGGTAATCTGTAGTTTCAAGTTCAATTCTCGCTACTATTCATGGGTTGGTGTGGGAGATGCCAGAACCGCTACTCAAGGGTAATAATGGCATAATCAATGCTAATTCATAAAGGGTATTCTAGTATTTTACATTCACTGTTTGTGGGTGTTTACGATATCAATTATTTGTGAAAGGAGAAATGCGAATGAGATTTTTTTTAAAGTGTGAATCTTCATAAATTCTCTGCTACTTCATAATTTAACGTTATATTTTGTACAAAGATTATAAAATGTTATATTAAAAATATAAGATAGCAGAAGATCTATGGAGAGTGCTACTTTTGAAACAGTCTCTTTAGATTTCTTAGATGGATGAGACATGGTGATTTCATTTCAGCGGTTCCCTCCCTTCAAAATCAGTAAAGACTGATATGACAGTGCGATCCGGACACTCATAAAGATACTAAAGTAAAGTAAAATCACCCGTCCAGTCCATCCTTCTGGACAAGACTCACTCACTCTCACCCACACATGATTTCAAAATACCAACTACATGATTTGACGTTTCAGATTCTCTACTCTTAACCGATCAATCCCCACTCCCTCTCTGGGTATTAGTACTGTATATGGCATTTTTACGGGGCCATTTACATAATACTGCTCATTCTACAGCAATATAAGTGGGCATATTTGCAGGCGTTATAGAACAGTCCACATTTTCAACAGAACGTACCAAGTTAAATGATGGCTGTACCATTTACGACCCCACGTCTCTCATTCTTCCTTCCTCTAATCAACCCTAGGTGATGATAATCACACCCATCAACGGCGAGTGAACTAGCTAGGGTTAACCATGCACGTCAGCATGACCAAAGCAATATGCATGCATCCTGCAGTTTTATGTGCATGGCCCCTTGAAAATGCATATATAAGTTGGATAAGTTTCTTAAGTTGCTTAATTAAGTTGAATAATGAATTTCCTAGTTGAGAGGAGACATGCATGGAGCTAACAAGCAATCAATGACTTAAGTTGAGTAATGCAAATTTCAATTTTTAGGAATATTATTGGGTGGGGAATTAACATATTAAAGGTTATTTTAGGATTAATAGTGGATGGGAAAATAACATTTCAATTTTTTAACTTTTTATAGTGGGTGTGATTATAATGTGGATGGGAGAAATAGGACACCTTGAGTGGGTCTAGCAACTTTCTAATTTAATTTAAAAATAATGGATGTGAACAAAAATGAAAAAAAAAAATCAATTAATGAGAAAAAAGGGGTTTTTGAACTTTAATCATTGAAGGAGATTAAAATTCAATAAAACCTAGTGTTAGATTCAATAAAACCTACTTAATCCAAAGTCATATTATATTTTTGTTTTAATATTTAATAGATATCTTATTTAATGTCATTACATTAAAATTTATACTTATTATACACATTTAATTCATTAATTTTATTTTGCTTCCTGTAGTGAATTAGTGGCACATAATAAAATATGCAAAAACATACGTGTACCAAAAAATTTTGTACCTAAATATATGATACTAAACTAGTGTATTTAGTGTACCAAAATGTCCGTACCTAAATATAGTATACTAACCGAAACTTATTATATTAACCTAGTGTACCGAAATGTTCGTACCTAAATATATTGTAATGAATTAGTGGCACATAAGATAATATGCAAAAACATAAGTGTACCGAAAAATCTCTACAAAAATATTTTCTTATATAAGTTACTTACCAAAATGAGAATTAAAATTTGTAATATTTTCATAAAATTTAATTTTAACACCATAAAATTATAAATAAAAAAGAGAGACATTGAATACATATGCTGACATTAAATAGAATATAAGGATTAAAATCAATTTTTAACCTTATATAAGACATTTTTCTAAATTTCGTCTTATTTAAATATTAAAATTTAGTTTTCTAGAAAAAAAAAGAAGGAATGAGAACTTAATTTATCCATTAATAATTATCTGAGCTCTCTCGGTAAGAGTAAGTGAAACGTGCAAGTACGCTTGCATCATCTATATATCTTATGAATAATGGCATCTCTCTCTCTCTCACGTGTTGCTTTCGTACAGCTCGATATACACTGATAAGCAGGTTGTACAATTATAAACAGCCAAACATATTGGTGTGTATTAACCTATGGTTCCTCCGGGTGGATTCCCAGATGGATGGAATATCACATTGGTTAATTTTGTGGTCCTTCCACCCACAGAGAGAGAGAAAGAGAGACTGTGGTTGGTAAATCAACAAATGCACGTTTAACTGTTTACTTAAGAGAATAAAATATGTTCAACATGAACGAACCACAATAGTATATTTGATTCTTGGCAGTTAGGGAAAATCAATTTAAACACGTACGTAGCTATAGATAGTAAAAACAAAGTGAGGTTCTAAAGAGGTTTCCCAGCTATAGGGTTAGGAGACTTCATCAACCTCAATACTTTTTAGTAGTTGCATCATACATACATACATACATACATATATATATATATATATATATATATATATATATAGAGAGAGAGAGAGAGAGAGAGAGAGAGAGAGAAGCCTGCAGGTGCTTCTCACAGGAGGGGGTATATTGTGTATACCGGTTTTGTTTTAGTAGAAGCCATTAGTCTTTTGAGTTCCCTCTCCTGCAAAAGCCTGGTCTAGCTTTGGTTCCCTGTTGGCATCCAGCTTTAATCCAAAGTGAATGTGGGGAAAATGTGCCCACTGCAACACAAACGACCTTTTTCTCAGTTGATATATTTAGTTTTTATTCTAACTAGCACATTGATATTGTATCATAAATGTATTATCTATAACTACTCATAATACTGCACAATCTTAAAGAAAAATGCACATATTTCATACTGCAGATGCTCTATTAAAGAGTGTTATACCTTCTACAATTAGGATGCCTGCAATTTGTGCTCATGTTTATGCATCAATATATATGGTAATCTTTATGTCTATAAGCTGTTAGAACTTAATTAGAGCATATATCTGCATATTGAGGGTCACTCATGCATCTTTAAAAACTTCAATAATGAAAACTGAATTTATGAGCTAAGCCACTGGGGTTAGCCTAGTGGTGCGAGTGGATCGGAGTAAGCTACGTCAAGGGTTCTAAACCTTTCATTGTAACCAAAAAGTATGTATGAGCTAAAAGAACGTATCAATATTGTATAAGCAAGTCTAAGTAACTAAACCCTAAGCCTAATACATATATAATCAAGTTGAAGGTGCTGCTGAGAACGCCATTCATGCTGTATGGGACTTAAGCCTAACTACTATTCTGGTTGAGGACAATGATCAGAAGGCTAAGGTTGTGCTTAAAATTTTTTGACCAGACATTAATTTCCTTTTGTCCTAGACAATGTAATAAGGAACAGCTTATTCCATTTCTAGTGCTGCACTTTCTTTAGATCATCCTTTATTATTTCAGTTGGAGCCCCCAAGCTCTCTACATTTCTTAAGTCTGAGTTGAATGTAAATTTATCTTCGAGTTAATCAGTAATTCGATATGAAAAAAACCCCACAAAAACAGATTGAAGCTTTTACAAAAGGCCTCAAGGCAATTTTAAGGCGGGCTACTGGCCACTTAAAGTAAAGGATGTATACTTCTCCAGTATGAAACACTTGTATTAATTAACAATTTGTAACATCTTGTGCTTTGGATGTACTGATAAATCTTTTGTCCATATAAATAGCATTAACCTAACATTCAATCAAAATAAACATTAACGATGCTTCTTGCTATCTTAACCATCAAGTAGATTTGTAGTCTTGACTTCACATACTTAATTAATTTGTTATTATTAGTCAGATGCTAATTAGTGGCAGGCAATTAATCCACATAAAATCCAATCTCGATCCTTGTTATATGTTACTCTCATAATTCAAGTTCACCATGCAGTTTTCCGTAAGTTTTTACTTACAATCTTCAAATTGCAAAAGCCGATGGATAAGCTATTTTGAGAGCTTGATCTTTCATTATCTTCCTGATTCTTCTTTTGGCCTTTTATATTAATTAGGTTATTATATTTAAAATGATATAATATTTTATTCCAGATGTAGTGACATTCCCCATGCAAGTCTTCTCTACTTAAGCTTCTGAAGTTTGTATGGCACTCATTATTAGCTTATGCTTAAAATTATGCATTGAACTTTCCTTAAATTGCTTTTCAACACAAACTCTAAACCCAAAACCCTAAAATTTTAAATCCATAAACAAGTTGTTTTGGACATAAGCATGATGAAACACAATTACGCAGAGGATCCTATTTTCCAAGACTTGCCAAACCGTGAGTTTCCTCTTTAACCCCGGCTGGGGTCATTTTGAGGTCACAAAATATTTTTAATATAAGGATTGGGTCAATCATATTGTAAGATGTCAATGTGAAATTTTAACACGTACGTGATATTGAAATTAGTTGGAGAGGAATATTGTTTCAACTGCTAGAAAATGAAATGAGCATTCACGGATGCTGAAATTTTAAATTAATTATTGACTTCAATAATTTTTTCTATTAATTTAAATACTATTCAACCTCTAAACTTTTCTTTGAAGCTTGCATATATGAACTAAAAACCTTGTACGTAGTTTGTGGTCTGTTCAATTTTTATCTAAAGAAAAAAATTGTAAACTAAAAACTAAAAGGAAAAGAATTACAATCATGCATGGTGTGCGTACTAATCATGATGAGAAACTTAGTTCTGATTTTCATAATTGTTATTTGATTATTAATATTTTTATTGCCAAAATTGTTCTTTGATTGGTCAGTCACCATATTAGCACACACCTATCTGATTGGTATTTTTTTTTGTTGTTCTTTTAATTAATAAGTTCTCGATTATTATGATATATTGTATGACTCTTAACTTATTTTCAAGAGCCATATATATTCTTACACATGAAATATTTAGTTACATGGGTTCTCGAAAGTAAGAATCAATCATAACTCACTATAACATAGTATGGATCAACTTGGTGGTTCCATTATATATATACTACCAAAATAAAACTTGATAGTTCTACTATATTGTAATGAATTAATACAAGGTCTCCCATATATATGAAAATATTGAGAGACATGATGGCTGCTTTGTTAGAAACCCATAACTTACATTTTTAGCTGCTGTGCTAAAAGCTTCCCTATGGCTAATGTCAGGATTACTAGCCTTAATCCTTTGGATCTCCTCCCTAGAGAGAGAGAGAGAGAGAGAGAGATTTAAGTTAATTATCATATCAATAATTCATCTTCAAGGGTAATTCTATCTCTTAATAATAATAATAATAATAATTACCATCATCGTTAACTTGTATAGCAACAAAATGTGTGACAGCACCAATGATTAAAAATAAACTTACTTGATAAACCTGTTATATGCTGAAGGAACCCGCTGTCTTTTCTCTGGTGCTATATATGTTTAACAATTAATTTGAAGAAATTGGTTAGAAAAATAGGACAAAATTACATCAGTATTAGATCGAGCTACCTAGCTAAATTATTTTGTACCTCATTCCAATGATATTATTGAGATTGAGATTATACAGACATATATATGGCTAGATTCCACACTTCAAAAAGTACAAGCTGTTAATTTGTTTTTCTGAAATAGATATTGTATTAAAATGTGAAAGTATTAATACTCATGAGCATACATAGTTTCTAGGACATTGCTATCCATTAATTGATGGGTACTGAAATCTGCTATGAAAGGTCACCATCCTAGTTGGCCCGTCAGAAGTGAGGACAAATCACTAATTGAGCACTTGTAAATGGTGTTTGCATACTTATTATTCAAACTAAATGGCTGTAGATTTTTATTTTTTTCTTGTACATATTCTATTTGAAACCAAATCTCTAATTAAATTGCACATAGAGAACCCAAACTCGAATGCATAGGATGAAGCACACTCAGCTAACCTAGGTACGTAGTTGGTTTGCATTTAACAGGATCACCTTGAAGCATTGGGTGATTATTGTTCCTTGTTATTTACTTTTTTCTAATTGTGCGGAGACACTTAATTTGCTCAAAGCTATCATCATAAGATAATTAACCCAGGTAGTTGGTTTGCATTTAACATTTGGTATGATACATTAAGGTTTGGGGGGGGGGGGGGGGGGGGGGGGGTAGGTCTGGTCGACTCCATTAATTTAAAGTGACTACAAAAGATATGTCATATTATTTGTGTATGAGAGAGAGAGAGAGAGAGAGAGAGAGAGAGACTCACGGCGTATGGGAGATATTCTAGGTTGGTCATGAAACTCTAGAGACTCAAATGCATGACCAAACTTGTTGGATTTGGATGATGATGATGATGATGATGATGAGCCGCAGTTCTTATTTGAACCCTCAGAGCTCAGGTGTTGTTTCTGTAACTTTCAATTAATAAATTATTAACCAGCAAACAACCAATTAAATTACATAAAATAATATATATATATATATATATATATATATATATATATATCAGTCAAATCACAGTCAATACCTTGGCAGCAAAAGAATTTGAATTGAAATTTCAGAGACCGCTCACCACGAAAATACATAATAATAAGTTGGTATTGGTTGAATAATCACTGCTTGATCGATCTTTGAAAAACGAAAAAACACTGTCTAATCCTTAACTGATCACGAATAAATTGACTCGCACACTACATAAAACTACCTTGTTTACGCACCCATCAAATTCGTTGTGGAAATTTAGGGAATCCGAGTCAGAAAAATATTGAATATAATTACCTAAGAAAAGAGGCAAAATGCACATACTTTATAATTTTTTTACAAATATTATTACTAATCTAACTTAAACCAAAAGAATGGTAGGGTTTGAACCCCAATACAGTAAGCTTAAGAGAAAAATCTATCAACTAGGCAATTCACAACTTGCAAAGCCAAATGCACATATATATTTAAATTAATAATTAATGTACACATTACCTGGGGATCTTGATGAGGAGGAATGGTAGTCGACTGAAGGGAACCTCCAATATTAACAGAGAGCAGATTGGCACAATGCCCACATCTCACCGTCACCATATTCATTGAACTATTGCATGGAACACTCACCTGCATCCCTCGGTTCAGTTACCGATCAATATATAATGTAAGAGCTACATTGAATTATTACCTAAATGCTGTATTCTTCTTCAAAGAAAAATAAAGTAATCACTACAATACTAATTGATGTGAGATTCTAGTTAGGTTATTGCTTAGTTCCATGTTGATTGATTTTTTTGTTTAATTTGTTGGCTCCTGAATCTTAATTTCTTGCTCTCTCGCACACACACACTCAAAAGCGTTCATGTAACCATCATATGAATATGATCGTAAGCAAACCCCTATTAACCAAACAAAATACAAATCCTAAGTCATAAAACAGAATCAAATCTTGTATGAGAACAAACCAGATTACATTGATAGACATATGATCATAATGAAGAACTCTATCGATTGAAAACAGCAATACATATAGGACACACATCAGCGATAGGAGGACAAATAATGTATTTATAAAGAAGAAGATGATGAAGAAGAAGAAGAAGAACAAGGAGAGAAATGAAATGCCTAAATGCATATCGATGCTGAAAACCTCTTTTCCCAAATTAACAAAGTACTGCGGAATTGATCTCAGACCACACATGGATAAATAACTATAAGGTCTCTTAGCCCCCTTGATTTAATTACTTAAGAAACTCTCTCTCTCTCTCTCTCTGACTCACACGTAGACACACAGAAACGCACACGCGCACACAGAGATACTATTTCTTTCTTTTCCCTTTCGGTGCCCCTTCTGGCTTTTCTGCCTGACACACCCGCAAGGAAGATGATAAAAGATAGAAGGAAATAGCTCAATGCATCAACAGAGAGAGAGAGAGGACGAGAGAAAGCGACGTGACGGGAACGGGAACCATTAAAGGCCACGACCAGCAGCATTAACCACTCACTCTTCTTCGCTATCAAACATAACTACTCATGATTAAAGGAAGAGAGCCTGAATTATCATCATCATCAACTACACTAATTTAATCACTGTACATTCTGCTGTGTACTCTCCAGTGTTTAACATCTTCATTTTCCGTATATATACTTTCTCTTCTTCTTTTTTTGTCGAAATCCGTATAAATACTTTCTCAATTATCACAAAACATAACGTTCGGAAAGGAAAAAAAAAAAACAAAGGAAATCATTTTAGAAGGTTTAATTTATCAGAGGCACCTTGTGATGAAACAAAGAAGAAAAAGCACTATTTGCTGCTCTCTCTCTCTCTCTCTCTCTCTCTCTCTCTCTCTCTCTCTCTCTCTCTCCCCCCCCCCTCGGTCCCTCCCTCCCTCCTTAGACTTTATTCACAGGTTTTTATAAAGAGTAAGGAAAAGGTGCCTTCTGTTCTTCATTGGTACTCAAAACCTGAAATATGCAACAACTGGATCACATTTATTCATCGAGAGAGAGAGAGAGAGAGAGAGATTAACTAAGGAATGAAATGATAGAACGATAAAAGAAGATGAATCAGTACTGCCATGGCTTAGTAATAAATTAATATTATATATAACCCTACAATTTAATAAATATGCATATAAAAGTAGCTTGAGATGAGAGTAGGAATCTGCATAAAGTTGTGCACATATAGCTTGGGATCTGAAACTTCAACCCTAGCTTATAACCTAGCTACTTGTTGCCCTAGTACATGGCCACGAGAATCCCGTAGCGGAACACATTCAGGAGAATTGTTTGCTATCTTTAGCCGGAAGCAATCTTCCCTCACTTTTGAAATTGTTATAAATCCACTTAACTCTTTATGGGGTCGATCGATTGCAATTCTACAACCACTGGTCGATGTTGACGTACATAAAATGAAATTTTCTTATTATTTTCATCTACTGGGAGGCCTGCAGGCCAAACAACCCAGGTACAATTCTTCATAAAATGTAAGGTAGGAGACAGATTCTTTGATCAATTCCTTGTGACTCTCAAGAATTTGCAATTCTTGGAGTCAATTCGAGTACTTAAACTTTAACAGGAAAAAGGGCATTTTAAGTAGTCGGTTAAGGGACACAATTGTTTTATATATTCATAAAAACCCAGTTATAGATTCTTCGACACCTTTAACTAAGTTGTTATTTTGGGGTGCATAGAGGGACATGACGAATCAAATTCATTCTTGATCTGAAAGCTAAAAATATGAAAGCTCGGATATTGGTCAATTCAGCTGAAGACATGGCACAAAGAAACCTTAGAATTGAATAATTAAGGACGGACAGGACTAAGTGAGAGAGAGAGAGAGAGATATACCGCTAAAATGGTGTTGCAGAAGTTGCAGTGAACATAACAAACGCGTTCGGATGCCATCAAGTCCATTGACATAGTATTTCAAAGCTTAATTTGTAATTTATAGCCTGATCAGGTAGTATTTCTTGAGAGAGAGAGGCTAAGGTGTGAAACAGAAAAAAGAAACAAGATATAATTTGTTATTATTAAAGAAATAAAAATGTGCAGAGAAATGAACACAAAGACAAAAGATGAGAAAGCAAGAACTTTTTATGAGAGAGAGAAGAAGAAAGAGAGTGAGGATGGGACTAGTCTGGTCGGAGTGGAGTGGGAATAGATGTAAATTGTAAGTAGTGGTTTTTGTAATATGGATTTATAAAAGGTGGTTTTATGGGAAAGGTTGTTTGTGGATCATTTGAGAGAGAGAGAGAGAGAGAGTGTGTGTGTGTGTGTGTGAGAGAGAGAGAGAGAGGTGGTGGGGGTGGGGTTGGGTGTGCTATGATTGAGGGAATGAGTGGGTCGGAGTGACCCATCTCTTAAGTCTTAACCCTCCTCTTGGCTTTCTGTAGCGGACGAGGGGGGCGCGATTGAGATATTTATGCTTGGAATGTTTAGGGAAGAGAGAGAGAAAGAGAAATTAATAAAAACAGATCTTATTATTGGGATAAGATCAATGAGAGAGATAGAGAGGAGCTTATGAGAACGAAATGAACACATGCACAAGTTTTTATCTGTACGAATAAAACAAGACGTGTATGAGTTTTTATTGACATGGAATGTCACGTGAAATATATTTACACCATATTGTTTGTCATCTGATAGACGTTTTTAGGATTGCTGTCATGTATTTGTATTATGTGTGTCTATCAAGTGTCCAAGCTAGAGAGAGTCGCTACAAAAAGAAATTCATTTCCAGACGAAATATTCATCGGGCAAATTAATAAGGTTTCATCGTCTATACATTTGCCCGATGATGTTTTGTCGGCCCATATCCAATACATAGAACCCGTCATTCAAATGTTTGCCTGACGAATTATAGTATCCCGTCAAGCAAAGTATAATTGCCCAACAAGTTGTATTTGTCGAGTGAAGTGTGTTGACGAATGGAACTTGCCTGATGAAACGATTTCATCGGGCATTCGAAAATAAAAAATAATTATACAATCTTTCACCCGACGAAATAATCATCAGGCAATTAGTTTAAAAAAAAATACAAACTACATGTTGGACGAGTGTTTTCATCAGGCAATTAATTAAAAAAAAATACAAAACACATGCTCGATGAAAACATTCATCGGGCAAACGTCTTAATTTTTTTTTTCAAATTCAAAATTTAAATTAATTAATTAAAAAAAATCTAAAAACCATAATGTTAAAAAGTATGTTTAATTATACTAAAACTGAAATATTCATACAAATGTATGTAAAATATCCTAAACTAACTACCACTAGGGTGGCTGGTGGGATGACAGCTGAAAAGGTCACTAGGAGGATCGAGAAGGTGAATAACATAAGCTGTCATTGCTTAGGCCATTGCAGCAATGTGTTGCCGAAACTCCTCCCATCACTGGGGTTGCGCTTCTTCCCGAGCTTCTTTTCAAGCTTTTTCTTCTCGCTGGGGTAGGTCACTAACTTCATCTCCATCTGCTAGAGTCTGGGAGACGTCCCGCTTAGAGTCTGAGGGCTAGATGTAGAAGATCCCCCGAGGTCCCCAACCTGGCCCACTCCTAAGTCGCTTATCTCTTTGCCTTTCTGTCGCCCAACTCCGTCGATCAACAACTATAGAGACACCTTTGGATCAGATGTCAGCTCCTCTATTGGCATGTCTGGTTGCTGCTGAGAAAGGTTGGCGAGATACTCGTCTTTTTTCTGCGACATAAAAGCCTACAAAAAAGGAGAAACCAATAAAGATTATTGATCATAATATTTACTAAATTTTGAAATTATAATTATGAACTTACTTATGTAAATGTCATCAGCCATCTGGTTGCTAGAATTGGCATGCGCATCCCCCAATCCTCCACTTCTGGGAAAAGTTTACCTTTCTTACGCTATTCTTCGACCCTATAAGTGAGGGGTTGAGAACGAGAGCGATAAAGGTACGGCTTCGCTTCCTGGTTAGCCTATTTGCCCCTAATTTCCTATGTAAATAAAAAAATTAATTAAATTAAAAAAAAAAAAATTGGAAAAACATTAAATTGGAATTAATTTTTTTTTAAAAACTACGGAAATTCTAGTCTCTGAAAATGACCGCATAACCATTCCCACTTGGCCATCCTCTCCACAAACTCTAGGGGTAGATCAGTAAGAGCTTTAGTAGGAGATGCACACGTCTAGTAGTACACGTGCAGCTTGTACTTCCTCCTCCTTATACCGTCAAGTTCACACTCGGTTTATGTACTTAGATTAAAAAATACATTAAATAAGTAAAAGTAATACATTAATAAATTAAAAAAATTCACACTTACTGAGATCTGTCTCATCATCTCCTTTCACATCTCGGGGGAGAGGTTTTTTCCATGAAGAGGAGAGCATGGGGCACTTGGTGCGAATGATGGCAACAGTGTCGTTAGTCAACAAGTTGTTGACCTCCAAGCTCGCTCGCCGATGCAATTGGTTGTAATCGACAACGATTTTATTTTGCGTTATAACAAGTGATCCGGTTCGAAGACAAGCCTCTAAAAATCCCTTGCACCTTGAACATCTTCCTAGCTGGGTTCTCAGTCTCCCTTGGGTGCATGGCGACTGAATTTGCATTGGCCTCAGCAGTGTCAACATGGGGATTAGGGCTGGCACAACCTTGTGCCATCTCCGGCTGTGAACACGCCCAACAGATTAGGGCACTTGGCCTGATGAAGCAGATGTAGTAGGGCCGGCAGCTGAAGGAAAAAATTTGTGAAAACAAGTTCATTTGAGCAACATCTATGCATGCAATTAACAATTAAAGGTGGAATCATGCTTGTATGCACTCAAAAACAAAACTTTACCCATGAAATTCAAGGCCTAGTAGTTGTGGTGAACCAAGACTCAACTCAAATATTAAAGAAAAGAGTTGAGAAACTTTTATACCTTTGAAGCACCTCTTCGCTTAGCAAAGGATATTCACCCATGTGAGGGCCTTCTTTCCTTAGTCTCCTTGCTTATTGGCTCCATGGATGTGGATGGAGGAACTTTGCTTCTTGGCTCCATGACTTCTAATGAAGGAATGCATTCTCCAAGTTCCCAAGAAATGAAACCTCTAAGTTTCCACACCAAGGAGAGCATTGAGGAAAAGATGAGTGACCTAGGAAGAAATGGATGCTAGTCCATTCTTCCTAGGGTGGCCGGCCTCCTAAGAGAAGAGAGAGCTTTTTGTGTTTTTCTCTTTTCTCTCTAGCAAACCCCTTATGAGGGAATGAGTTATAATAAACCAATTCTCTCTCACACTCTCTATGGCCGGCCATGTGGGTTCATTGGGCTTTCATGCCTTTTTTGTTTTCAAGTTGTCATACAACTTGAGTTATTGGACTTGACATTTGAAGCCCATTGGGCCTTGAGGCCCAAAACTAACCCGAGATCTAAAATGAACTTATTTGTTCGATTAATTAACCTATTAATTAATCCTAGCCATAAATAATTAAACCATTTAATTATTCTTACTCATCTCCGTTGTTTCTTCAATCTCTACCTTACACGGTGTACGATCCATTAGGTTCCTTTTAGCGAGGCAGTGGGCGATTAGAACTCTTCAAATCAATTGTGAATTGAAACTTACTTTTCAATTCTCCCTTTAGTGACTATACACCTTTAGGGCTTCCACAAACCATGAGTGACACCTAGCAGTATGTCATGGCTACCCAAGCTAATCAGAAGAGGAGGAGAGCCTATTTAGTTTGGGATTACAATGCAATATGATATTTCTCTAATACAATACTCTTGACCACATTATTTGATTTGATAGTTTATTCATGTCTACTATCCAATGTGATGCTCTTACTTATATGATTACCTTGAATGTGATTTGGAACGAATTCCTAAATCTCATTCATACGTTGGCCAAAGATTTTTAATTATATCATAGAGTATTCTCCCTCAAATGGTTTGAAAGTTAGAGATCCCTTGTTGCGCATTCACTTGCCTCCATGGCTAAGTGGCTTAACCTCGACTATGTCGTGGACATCCTTTGACGGAGTGACTTTGACATAGTCAAAGATCAAGGACCTAACCATAAGACAACTATGATGCCTCATGTCAAATGACTACTTTGCATTATCTCAACCATGAGTTTTCATGTGACATGAGTATGAGAACTCCTTGTGGATCGCGTTCAGTGGACTCATTCTCTATTGAGCACCTACATGCTTGTCTTGGTGTCAGTCACACCAATGACTCTAGACCAGTCACTCTCTATAAGAGAAGACATAACACGTACTGATCTTAACGGATTGTCAATACCCAATTGGCAATCTTATGATCAGGGACATTTAGGATATGTACACGAAAGAGAATGGTCTCATAAATCTAACTTCTTTAGATCACATTCTCCTAATTACATATTCCTTGGACTTATCGTTTAAGAATATAACATTTATATGAGACGGCTTTAAACAATAATCTTGCCCTTTATATTAAACTAGATTAGTTTAACATGTGAAATGTCCGTAAAGTATCATCATATGCTTGGCTTTAGGGCACATTCCCAACAATCTCCCACTTGCACTAAAGCCAATTAGCTTGGTCATCAGTGATGATACCTCTTCTGAATTCATTTCAAAAATGGTTGAGTAGTAGGCCTAGACAATGGATATCTATATGTTATCCATAGAAGCAACCTCGAGAATAACGACGTCACCATTATACATGATTCTTAATCATGTGGTTCAGTCTCTCATTTGAGTTCGGATCTTGATGAGACCTTGATTCCTTGGCTTGAGCTATCACCCCATTAATGTCGTAAAGTGGGTACACTAAAGATACTTTATGGTTGGAACTTGATGAGTTAATATTATATTATATATTTTACCCTATTCTTAGTATAATTTGGTGATTATTTTGGTAGAATTTTGATACTTTGCTTTATATTTTCAATATAGGACATTTGATTTCCTCTGGAGCAAAACATAACCAAACGAACGAATTTTGGAGTGATTAAAATTAGAAGATGTTCGTGTATCTCTTGGGTTATTCGTGTCAAAATTTGGAATTTTTCTACCAAGGGGTTATTTTCTGGCGATTAAATGAATGAGCAGTGCGGGTTGTTGGAAAGTGACGTTTCTGGGCTTAAATTGCATTTTTTGAGCCCAAGATGACCTCATATGGGTTCGTGGCCTTCTGGAGAAGTGTTCAGAATAGTCCAAGCTTTAAATCCAGCTATTTTGGGTCAGTTTTGGAGCTAAATTGGGTCCAAAACGTGGCTGTGCAGATTCCTAGACGAATTTACCAAGTCAATTTAGGATTTTATTTCCTATTTTATTTCAATTTATTTAGTTTCCTAGTTTTATTCTAAGACCTTTTACTAGAAGGATTTTATTTAGAGTAGTATAAATAAGCCTTTTAGAGACCTAGGGTTGGAGGGGACGCATGAAAGATTGGGAGAAGTTTTTGTGCAAAGATTAGAGATTTTCAGACTTTATTCTACAAGGTGTTTTCATTCTTTTTCTAGTTTAATATAATTATGTTGATTTTAATTATGAGCATGAGTAGCCATGATCCTATTTTAAGACAGAGATTTTCAGACTTTATTCTACATGGTGTTTTCATTCGTTTTCTAGTTTAATATAATTATGTTGATTTTAATTATGTTTCCTATTTTATTTCAATTTATTTAGTTTCCTAGTTTTATTCTAAGACCTTTTTCTTTTGCTAGGGTGAAGCCATGATCCTTTGCAAGAATATGTAGTCTCTTTCTAATTTTCTTATGAATTTATGCATGCAAGTTTTGGATTGTTAATCACTGTGCTGTAAACTATTTATTTGTCTTAGTGATTCGCAACCATTAGGATATTTAGAAAAGTAATTTGATGCAATTTTGGCGGAAGACTGTCCCTAAAATTGACTAAGGCTTCTTGTGGTTAACATGTGTAACTACTTAGGATGGACGACACGTCTTAAGAGTTATATGGTTTTTCAAAAGGTTTTCACAAAACTTAATGAGTCTTGCATGTTCATATTCGATCTGGACGCCACAGACTGGTTGCATGTTAGATATACATTCTATGTTGGGGTTCCAAGTAGGGCATACTTTAGGAAAACTTAACCTTCAAAATATGCATGTGTAATTCATAAGAAGTTAGAAGAACTACGTAGGATTGTTAGGGTGACGGCGGAACCCTAGTATTTTCTCATTTGAATTCTAAAAATTGTTTCCTTTTGCTTTCTCTAAAAATTGTAGATTTTAATTAGCCTTTTTAATTAATTTTATTTTTCTTAATTTAGGTCATTAAATCACCCTTTTCCAATCTTTGTTTCTAAATAATTGACTAAGATTTTGGTTTTGCATTAAGGGTGCGTTTGTTGCACCGGACTATCTCGGACTGTACTAACTTCAGGGACTAAGCTGGATTGGCTTGGCTTGGACTAAGCAGTACTAAAATTGTGAAGCATTTGGTGCAGTACCAGACTAGCCAAGACTAAATTTTTTATTTTTTATATTTAATTATGAAAACTTCCACTTTCTTGTTTAAAAAACATTTTTTAAAGAGATAAAAGATGCTTTATTGAAAATATCATTCATCTCACAAACAAAACGGGGAAAGGATTTTGCTTTTACATGAAAGTCTACATATTTTTTTCACCATCATGAGCTATCAATACTTATACAAGTTGCAACTACTTGTGCTTAAACTTGAGTTCATTCACATATTCTTCAATGCCCTTCAACTAATTATGTAGATCTTGAGTGCTTCAATTGCAACTGCACATGCTACGTGGTGTCCAGAATATGTAATTGTGAACACGAATTTTTCTTGAAACGAAACGCGACAAGAACACGTGTACAAACAAATATTTTGTATTTAATTTTGGGGTTGCTATCTCTTTTAACCTTGATCCTCTGATTCGATCTCCGTAAGGTGTTGATTTGTGGATGTGCGATTGATCCAAGGGCTGTCGAGGCTTGATCTTGGATGAACGGTTGGAAGTTTCTTCAAGGACTTTTGGGCTTGATCTTGAAGGTTGATGAACGGGACTTCAAGGGGCTTTTGGGCTTGATCTTGAAGAACGGTTGTGCGGATTTCCTCAAGGGCTTTTGGGCTTGATCTTGAAGGTTGATGGATGAACTGATTTGTTGATGTTGTTGATCCAAAGGGCCGTTGGGGCTTGATCTTTAGGATGAACGGATGAACGGATCTTCAAGGGCTTTTGGGCTTGATCTTGAAGAACGGTGAACGATGAACGATGAACACTTTCTTCAAGGGCTTTTGGGTTGCCTTTTCCATCGAACTGCATAAACTTTGGCGGTTGGTAACCTCTCGGCATCCTCAAGGCATCGATCTTCTTGGAATAAGGCTTCGAGTACAACACTGAGGTATAAGAGCTTCCTTCGTACTGCGTCTTGATGGTGCTGGCGATCATCTCCTGTAGCTCCTGGATAGAGAGAGATCCCAAGAGCGCCGCTGGTTGGTCTGGCTCTTGCGTTTCTTCGACCTTCTCCACCGGAGGCTCCTCTTCTTCAGCGACTTCTTTCTTTATGCCAGAGCCGTCTCCTTCCTCATGTTGTGCTCCTAATCTGTTGGCCAGTGCGGCGATCTGCAAGTCTTTCTGATCCACGGTTCGGGTGAGTTTCGCGATCGCTTCATTCATCTGCGCCAGCTGCTCTTCGACCGAAGCAGCTCCAGTGGTCATGACCTGCATAGTTGTGCTGCTGTTCGAGTCCGCGTCGGAAAGCAGGGACTCATAGTACTTTCTCGGACTTTCCTCCTTTGGCGCCCTTAGCGAGGCTAGGGTGATCACAGGCTCGTGCCTCGGGTGTCCTTGTTCCTCTGGCAGAGCTGGCACAGGGATGGAAGAGGCGGCAGAAATAGCTTTTGCCTTGCTTCGGGTTGTGATGCCTGAAACGTCACCACCTGCAACGAGGATGTTCTTGTTCTTCGCTTTGATTGCGGGAACAGCTTGATCCTTCCTTGATGCCATTTGTGCTTTTAGAGTGTGCTTTGATTTTCTTGAACGGAGAAAGAGATGAGAGGTAGAGATAGTCCCACTGGGCGTGCCAAATTTGTGAACACGGATTTTTCCTGAAACGAAACGCGACAAGAACACGTGTACAAACAAATATTTTGTATTTAATTTTGGGGTTGCTATCTCTTTTAACCTTGATCCTCTGATTCGATCTCCGTAAGGTGTTGATTTGTGGATGTGCGATTGATCCAAGGGCCGTCGAGGCTTGATCTTGGATGAACGGTTGGAATTTTCTTCAAGGGCTTTTGGGCTTGATCTTGAAGGTTGATGAACGGGACTTCAAGGGGCTTTTGGGCTTGATCTTGAAGAACGGTTGTGCGGATTTCCTCAAGGGCTTTTGGGCTTGATCTTGAAGGTTGATGGATGAACTGATTTGTTGATGTTGTTGATCCAAAGGGCTGTTGGGGCTTGATCTTTAGGATGAACGGATGAACGGATCTTCAAGGGCTTTTGGGCTTGATCTTGAAGAACGGTGAACGATGAACACTTTCTTCAAGGGCCGTCGGGGCTTGATCTTGAAGAAGGATTTGACGAAGAACAAAGAGAGCTTTCTTGATCCTTCAGGATTTGCTTGGGAGCTTTGGAGCTTCAAGGTTTTGGGGGAATTCTCTTCCAATTTGGGAGTAGAGAGATGTATTTGTGAATTGGTGATTTGATACCTTGATGGAGAGGCCTATTTATAGGCTTTTGGGAATGAATTACCACCACAAAATTTTCCCACCCAAGCACCATTACCTAATTTTCCCACTTAATAACATTTTAAACTTTGAAGTGGTAAATTTATGGCCTAATTTCCCACTTAGTACAATTTTAAACTTAAAATGTGCTTGCTTTGTCATTTCCCAAATGAGAGAAACTTGTTTTGATCCGTAATGGATTGAAATGTGTTTACCTTGTCATTACCCAAAATGAGAAGAAAAACTTGTTTGGATCCATAATGGATTGAAGTGTGCTTGCCTTGTCATTGCCCAAAATGAGAAGAAAGAACTTGTTTTGATCCTCCAAGGGTATTTCTTCCTATTTTGTTGAGTCACACGCCATGTGTACAATTTGTACGACCCGTGGCGTTTGCCATGTATGCCCTGACACGTCAAAACTTTAATGCGTTGGTGAACATTTGTTTCACCGAAATTTCGATGTCTACAGTAATCCCATGAGAAAAAGAACCAAGCTTGCTGCTCTGAAAGGATATGACATCTGAAACTTCTGGGCTCACAAGAACGCTGATTGGCATATATTCAGAAGAAGAGCCTTTGCCACAGATAGGTCTGGTTTAATGTTGTATTTGTCACCACTATACATGTAGCCAAGCCTTCCAAATGCACAGATTACGTCGCTCCAAATGCACAGATTGCATCATCATAAATAGAACGCAACAATTGTATATGGTCCCGCAATGTGCAATACAAATGGAGCTGGAAGATCAAACTTTTGTGGGCAGTCAGTGTGCAATAGAAGGGGAACCATAAAGAGATCTCATGCAGACTTCTAGATACAAATGCCAACTAGAACACATGAGCAATGAACAATAAATTGGTAGATAATATTTTGAGTGTCATTTATTAACACTAACTAATGCCACCAAGGACAACTCAATTTATGTCGGTATTAAAATTTAAATCAATTCGAAGATTCTAAAATACTAAAACAGCAATTGGCTAATTCAAATGTGGAACCAATCATCTATTTGAGGAAAGTTTCACCGTCATTGACAATCTTGGAAGTCCTATACTTATTTTGCAGCACCACATTCCTTCCTTTTGAACCCAATGTAACTCCAACCAGCTCTGCCACCATGTCCACCCCTACCTGCACCCACCACCGCCACCAATTCAACCATTAAATTAGCCTACTTCACATCTACCTACGGTCCTACATCATTCAAATTTAAATCAATTCTAAGATTCTAAATTACATACAGAGCATCAATTATAAGAATCACACACAAGCAATTGTACCTCTCACAGAGAACAGTGTCCTTACAAAATCAGCGGTTCATAAGATGCAGGTGATATTGAATGCAATCAAATACATGCAAGACTGACAAGTTCAACCAATTGCTTAATCTAAAATCTCTAAACACAAAAATACCCAATCGATTGAGCAAACACCATGAGCAACAACAAAAAACAGAGGGATAATTTCCACTGAAAGATAATAAAAGATTTACCATCACTTCCTCATGCTCTGAAATGACGAAAACATAGAAACCCAATAAGAAACCCCTCAGACTTCCAATGCCAATACCAATGATTCCAAAAAAATTAAAACTCCCATTTTTTCTCTGCTGCTTCAAGAATCTGCAGACGAAAAAAAAAACAACAATGGAATTTTAATATCCAATAAGATTTATCCAAATTAACATAAATTTATTAAACCCCATTAACGAGATTTATCCAAATTAACAAAATTTAACCCAAATTGACATAAATTCATCAAACCCCATTAACACAAACCTAATTAACAGGCTGTTGGGGTTGGAGAATGGGTCGGTGAGGGGGGCCTTTGGCGGCGAACGCAGTGCTTATCCGCCCACTCGAGTAGGCCTTTGGTGGCGAACGCAGAGTACGTGGCTTGAAACCCACAAGGGAGCAGAAGACGAGAGGGCGAAGGTGCGACGAGAAAGAAGAAGACGAAAGGGTGAAGGGGCGAAGGTGCGAAGGAGAAGGGAAAGAGCGGGACTAGCAGTCCGCTCGCTCTGGAGGGTTCTCGCTAAGACCTTCTGCGAGGGTTTTAGTTGACGCGAGTCCCGGTTAATGCCATTAAACGTAGTTCTTGTTGCTAACAAACATGGGCTTGGACTAATTATTAGTCCAGTCCAATCTAGTGAGACTTAATGAAGGTAAACAAACACAACCTAATTGTTTTAAATAATCGCAGCGGAAAACGACCTTGCTTGAGCCATTTATACTACAACAACTTTGTTCTCTTGCAAGTATTTGTGTATTTTTATCTCTACTTTTGTAGTTGGTAAAAATCCTATCAGAACCGAATAGAGAGTTCATAAATGAACTTTCCCATCCAAACACCATTGTTGTAAGCTTCTATATGGCGATATATTTTCCATGCATGATGGAACACACTAAAGTCATTATAAAGAAATATCCAATTATCTCTTCATTCATAATGAAGAGACATCCAATGATGGATATGATATTAGATTCACAATCTAATACATTTACGCTTCCATTGCGTTACTCTAATTCTTCCTCATTCTTGAGGAATCTATCCTTTAGTATTTCTTAAATACTTAAGGACTCACTTGACAGTTGCCATGGTTCTGATCCTAGGCTTGCACTGATATCGTCTTGTACCGATCTTGGTACAACTCATATCAACGTTTTTCATACAATATGAAATACGTAAATCACCTTTCTGCGTATGCATAAAGGATTCTATTTATGCATTATGCTTCTTTAGGAGTCAAACGGGTACATTCCCTTTTAGAAGAGCAATTTCCCAGTCTGATTGGAATTATCCTTTCATTTGAAGTTTATCATTCGAGAAACTTCCTACATCTATCGTCTATCAATAGGGATTGAGATAATCCAATTATATCTTAAAATCTATCATTATAGATTTCCATCCCATGTATATAGACTATGTCTACCATGTACATTCTATCATTATAGAATGTTTAAAGTCATAACTTTAACGAAGAAGAATTCTTTTCATTTCCAAAATTAATATATCATATATATGTTCAAATTTAGGAATATGATTAACTCCCATAAATCTTTTGTAAACCTAGTAAACAAAAGATTCATTTACATCTTTATGAGAAATCAAACGATTTGATCTTTCTCTCATAAGACGTTTATAGCTCCGACTAGCTTGCTAAGATTCATGATGTATGGATCTCTACAACTTACACGTTTTGTGATTCCTAGTCTTAGACATATATTATCAAGACTATCTTGATAATGGTTTCGGAAACCCATATTATGTCCAAACATTGAATCACAGTTTAGTTGTAGCTAGCAATCTTCGAATTATCAGAAACCAAGACTACGTCAAAGATGGTTTCTTCCAAGCCAACAAATCTCATTGATTGTAGTCACCTTAAGCTACCAATTAGCTATGAAGGTTTCACTATTTCGGGTCAAATGGTACTATACCATTTCCTTGAGTATATGTCGTATATACACTCAATGTAGTCATAAGGATTTTCATTCTTATTTCTTTCGAATTAAGAGGTGTAACTCTATGACATAGTCATAAAGTTCAAACCATTCAATTGAGACGGTTTATAGATCCTTCTCGACTTCCTTGGAGCTAGTGTTGTAGAAATTAGGTTGTTATATTTGTTGATTATCATCTTGTCTCTCAAAGAACCCATTTTTTGAGTTCTATCTCTCGTTCATTTGCTCTATCTTAGGCAAATCCCATTGTAGGATTACAATGAACTACCCAACAAATAACATTTGTTAGTTGGTTTATAGAAGTGATATCCAAAGGTTAATTTAAGGATATCCCACAAGATTGTTCTCAAACAAATATTGCTTATTAGCACACAACCCCAAATCTTAACACGATTAAGACTTGTCTTTCTTTCAAACTACATCCTATGGAGTCATGAAAATTTTGGAAGATCTTCTAATTGACAATCATATTGTCTTACAAGTATATAACTTATATATGGGTAATTGATAACATCCAATAAACTACATCTTATTTGAGTTTGTTTTTCTCCCAATGGAGAAATCCATTATCTTATGATGCTACTTTCCTTGATATCTTTCAAGGAAACTCTTCTTAAGTGTTATTTTTTTCCTTGGATCAAATCTAAGGAGCTAAATACTTTAGATGTCTTACTCATTTAACTTACATTCTTGAATTCTTTGAAACATTTGGCAAAGTATTTGGACTTGTGTTTATTCAAAATAAACGATAGTCCAACCGAGAATGATCTTCGGTGAATGTCATACAACATGAGTAGTATTATGTTGTGGACAAGTGCCACTAACATCTAAGTGAATTAACCTCAACAACTTTGTGATTCTTTCTTCTTTTCAAAAGAATAAAGATTCGAGACAATTTTAACAAGAAGGCATTGGATCCGGATCTAATGATCCAAAGTATCCATCTATGACCAACTTGTAATTTATGTTTTAGAGGTGTCACAACTCAGTGGGATTAGTCACTACCTTGCAACCTTGTGGGTTGTAAGCATCGTTATATTCTAAACAGTTAACACTACCACATCATCTCTACTATAGAGACAATCAATCAGATTACAATAATCCAATCATTCATTAATAAAGAACAATGTTTTGTCAAACAAAACATTCATCCATCTCTTATAATTATAGTGACGGAATAAAGTTCCTTATTCAAATTGGAATGTAAAGACAATCTTTGTTTTTCCAATTTCTTTGGTAGTTTATATGAGGAAGTAAGTACTATCTGCTTTCCCAGGGATCTATATTTTATTCACGTTCCGAATGTGAAGTACTTTCTCTTCTCTCATTAATCTTCTACTTCTTACTAGCCACACTTTTACAACGATTGTAAAACATAGTTACTAATAGGGAATCAAGCATTCAAGTAGAAGAACCAACTGTTTTGAACTATTCAAGAACAATTTATAACACCTTCTAAATGTGTGTTCTTGACACTTGCAAGACATTTCTTGCAAATACCCCTTCCAATGTCCATCCTTTCATAAAGAAAGTTTGTTCCCTTGGAGTTATTTCGCCTTCTTCATTTCACTTCTCCATTGACTACAATAGTCATGGTCCCTTAAACTCCCACTATCTCTCTTGAAACTTATTTCAATTATGTTATACACATCAAACGATTTGGAGAGCATGTAGTTATTGTTCACTATATAGTTTACTATAAACTTAGTGGACCATTTGGATAGGGACTCAAAGGTGAAGTCCTTGCCTAGTTTCCGTCTCCTAAAGTGGTTTAACACTTCAACACTCAATGATTCAAAATCATCATAAGTCCATGTTGATGGACTACTTTTGTCAATCAACCATTATGTTCTAAACATGATTACAAACTTTCAAGAGTTGTTCAAGGCAACTCTCATTTCTTCATAAAAAAATTTGTAAGTGAAGAATCATGGCACATAAAGTGTTCATACCCTTGTGCTAATCTTCTTAAGTTCCTTTGTTCATAAAACAAAGGAATAAGCATTTGTTGTTTGTGTTGTCCTCTTTATGATAGACGTTTCTAACATGTTCTTCCAATGATACATTATCAATAGGAAGATTATGAGGATGAGACTACTTAGGTACATATACAATCCATTCAAGACAATCTATGGGATTGTGGTACCAAGTCCGGAAACTAAAGCCTTCGTCTTTTTCTTTGTCAAGTTTTGGATAGCGTTTGCAAATATATCGGTAAATAAATATATAACGAATATAAATTGATTGCTTTTAAGATATTTGATCTGGGTCTTTAAATCAAATAGCACCACCCACTATTTTTGGCAAATTCCATATCCCTCATTGGAATTCGAGAGTTTTGGAGGAAACTCTTAGTAGGGTATGGGAGGCTATCAAGCCCATCTTACAATGATATGACGTTGGCTAGCATCAATAATAATGAGAGAGTACGCTTACTCATTTACATCTCATGTAAGTACCCATCTTATGTAGCCTCTAGAGAATGATGCCTCACAATGATATGATGTTGGCTCCATTGCACTTATTTAAGTCATTCCCACCATGCAAGTTCGGGTAGGGGTTCAAGAACAACCTCACAATGATATGATGTTGATCATTCTTGTTGCCTACCTTCACAACATCATGTATGTGTATAGAACTCCTCCTGAGTGTAAGCACATACTTTGTACTCCCCCATGATAGGGTGAAGTCGGTGTATGAGTCACAAACGATCGGAGCTTACCACGGTGGAAGGCCACGAAAGAGTGTTCAAAGAACTATCACGCTTGTCAACTTAATAACCGTTTAGTTGAGGGTTTTTAGGTATCATCACATATAAGCATGCATTTTAATCTCATTAAAATAATTTGGTCCTATTACAACTATTAGCCCATGTGATTGATTTAGTAGTATATGATACTCCCACTATGCTTGTAAAACGATTTTTAAAGCAAGAGCATATGATACTACTAACATAAGCTTTGCATTCATTGATGAACTATATAGTTGCCTTAGGGTCTTAGGATAACTATGAACCTTTGATTCGATCCAACACAAGCCTAGTCTTGGATCTCGGTCTAGGGATGGTAATTGATTTTACTTACATGTTTAATCACATTAAGGCGTGTTTTCTTATTGGGCGTTGGACCCAACTACTCTAATTTCATGCATATCCAAAAAAAAAAAAAAACAAGAGAGAAGTACTTCAAATTACAACATTTGATCGTAGGCTTAGGTTCATAATCACCATTTCTTTAATTAATTAATGCTTTAACTAATTAAACTTGAATGCAACATTGTCATTTGGTTTTTGTATCCATAGAATTGATTTAGATGGAGCTAAATATAATGAAAATTCAATTCTCATTTAAAGATACAAAACTATTTTGCTCTCAGCTAATTTGGGCCAAAATGAAATAACCTCAACTTTTGGGCTATATTGCAAAACACAAACTTTTGAGGTCACTTTGTAAAAACACAAAAGTCCACTACTTCATGTAATTACAACTAGAACCCAAAAAATTTCAACAAATACAAAAACTTCATTAAAGGAGCAAAACAATTTGTCCTTTAGTGATTTTGGGACCTTTACGTAAAAACGTAAACTTAAAGTGCAAATACACAAAAGTATCAAAACTTTATGTAATTGCATAAAAGCCCAATAGTACCCCCATTATAGGGGTGGCTGGTCATGGTGAGTAGAAATGGTGTGTGTGAGTTGATTTGTGTGTTTGAAAGGTGATTGAAAGTTGTAAGTGATTGGTATGGTGTGAATAGTAAAAGGCATGAGTGTTGTTTGAAAAATCATACCATCTATCACTAACAAAAACAAATAAACAACCAAACACATTTTTTGAATCAAAACAACAAACATTTTGGTTCGTGGTGTGAACAACAAGAACAAAGCAAGAACATTGAAGAATATCCATGAAAACCCATCAGAGCTCCATGAATGTTTTCACTCAATAAAACTCAAATTTTCACTACTTAATAGAGGGTTAACATCCTAGGGTACTTATGTGAAATCCCGTTCCTGGATTTCATTGTTATAATCTACGTATTTGTATTGTTGAGATTTTATATTATTTTTCAACAATTTATTTTAATTTGTTTGAATTTAGATTTTAATTAAATTAGTTATGAAGTTTGAAGTTTGGAAATTAATTATTTAAAATCCGTTGACATTTTGAGGTCACAAATTACATTGTTGAATAGATTTCGAGATCACGAACGTATAGGCGAAAGCTGTTTGCGAGTCCGGGTTTTAACGGTATAGTTACAGATATTTGAAGTTGTGTTACTAAACTATTGATTTTAATTTATTTTAAAACCCCCACATAGTGGGAAAGGGACCAATTAGAAATGGGGAAGGAAAACCAATGGGAAAGAAGGGGAGGAAAAAAAAAGAAAAAAAAAGAGGAAGAGAGCTTCCCGTCTAACACACCCACGACAGAACCCGATTTCAAACAGGTGTGAAATTCCGGCCACTTTCACCATATTTTCAGGCAAAATTCACCCATCCATTACCTGCAACCTCTTCCACAACCTCTCATCGCTTATTTCCAAATAAAATTAGAAGGAATTTGGTTGAAGTTTGGTGCAAAAACCACTGTGGGTGCCGCGGAAAATCTTTTTCTAGATCCACCATTTGTGAAATGATCTCTTTCAATTAACACCACCAAAACACTCAAGTAGAGGCCAGGAACAAAGCCCAAACAAGATTGGGGACGTTGGAGTTCGAATTGAGGTCGAATTAAGGGACACCCATTTCTAGGGTTCCGGCGAGTTCGAGGGAAATTGGAGTTTTTCCATGCCAAACTGGACTTGGCCACAAGTATAAAACTTGCTCTACTCATTGAGATCTTCATTTTTGTAAATTTTAATAATTTTTAGAAATAGTTGAATTTTCCGGCAAGTCAGGGCGACCGACCACCACCCGCCGCAGCGCGTGGCCAGTGGGCCGACGATATCTTTCTATGTTCAATTAGATGCTCTGATTTCATAATTGATATCCGTATAATTTAGTTTGATTGTTTGAGTTTAGTTTCATTACTATACATCACTTGACCATTATATGAATTGATGATCCGATCGTTGGATCGTCATCAAACTTTAATACATTATAATACGTAATATTTGAGGACCATAGAAACTTACGGATCGGAGATCTGATGTACGGATCTTCCTGAGTTGGATTTCTAAGTTTGTAAAATAATTGTTGACCGCCACCTTATTCTAGTAATTGGCGGAGATCCGACAGTCAGATCGCGATGGGATTTTAGTACATGGTTCTAGAAGTGTAATGGGGACTTTGGGAGGTTACGGATCTGAAATCTGATAGGCAAATCTTCCGGGTTAAATTGCTAGGGTGTGGACCTCACCGTTGATTGGAAGTTGGCTTTTGGTCAACTTGTCTCGAACCATTTGAATTACAAAAATTAGTATTACTAAAGACTCATTGAGGCTTTGCGAACTTGTCTCGGTGAGTGACTTTAATATGTGTGATATGGTTATTACCTTAATTTCTTATATTAATATCATATGTGAATATGTCTTGGTCTTATAAATGTGATTTGTATTGAAATGTGATTTTTATATATTAACCATAGACTTATGTTTATTAAACATGATTTAGCATATGTACTGATGATGATTGTGATATTTATGTGTTTAATTATCTTTTTAATAATGTGAATGATAAGTAAGATAAATGTTATGACTGTGTGACCCTAGAATCATATTAGAAGTATGTTGTGGAACTTATATACTTATGTGACATATTAGTTGGTGGCCATGAGAAGTTGATGGTGTAGGTGACTACGTTATAACTTATAGGGGTTGAGTTGGTGATAGGTTGTGTATTGAATTTACTGCATCATGTAGCAGGGGTACATGGATGGTCCTGCTTGGTATATCCGCGTTGGGGGACCATACGTATTTCAGGGGTGATCATGCTTGGTATATCCGCGTTGGGTGATCACCGCCTGCATGATTAGACTCTGCATATGGTCCTGCTTGGTATATCTGCGTTGGGGGATCATACGCCTTCTAGGAGTGATCATGCTTGGTATATCCGCATTGGGTGATCACTACCTAGAGCTATATGATACAGTCCTGCTTGGTATATCCGCGTTGGGGGACTGTTAGCGGTGATCATGCTTGGTATATCCGCGTTGGGTGATCACTGCCTATGTTATTAGACTATGCTTATGGTTCTACTTGGTATATCCGTGTTAGGGGACCATACGCATTCTAGGAGTGGTCATGCTTGGTATATCCTCATTAGGTGATCACTACCTAGAGTTAGGATACAGTCCTGCTTGGTATCTCCGTTTTGGGGGACTATTATGGGTGATGATGATTAGTTGTACTTGGTACATATGAAATAGGTGATCATAGTTTAGTTGGATTCTGTTGAGTGGTCCGAAATCCTTGTTATTGCGCATTTCCATAAGGTTGGTCTAGAACCCCACATTCGTGTGAGTGGAAATTACCCATAATAGACCTTATGAAGATAAATTAGAATTACCATGTTTATTACTTATAATTCAAGTAGGGAATTATAAAGAGTTCCTTATTTAAATTCGGGAATTTATATGTTATTTCGTTGATTGATTAATGTAGTTAGATGTTAATATCGGGCACCTTTGATTCATGGAATTGATTAATTGATGTGATTGTGGAATGACATTGGGTATGATTGAAATTATTATGATTAGATTAGTTGATTAATGTGACTTGAGAATAACACTGTGCTTCGTTGGTTCTTTGATATGTTACATACTATGATTTGCGGTATTATGTGAAACAGAGTGATTTATATGATGGATGAATTGGAAAGCATCAGTATGAGTATGGCTTACATGCGTGCATGGAAAGATGATAATTGTTGTTTGGCGTAAGGTTGATGTGTAGTATGGTGCTCTATGATTTTTTGTTAGAAGTATTTTACAGAAAGATTAGAGTTTGACGAATGGTGAACTACGAATGGCTTGATCCATTTTGAGGGTACGTAGGCAGTCTAACGAGGAGGTTAGATGTAGCCATAAAGTATATGAAAAATTATCACACAATTCGAATATTGAGTTGTGCATTGTCCATATCCCGGATGGGGGTATGTGAGTTATACGAGTATTTGGTAACGTCACATGTCGATCCTGAACGTATGTCGGGATTAGGGGCGTGACAACTTAGGGGGTTCCAAAAGTCAATTTAAAACACTTTTAACAAGATAAACATGAACCCAAAAATCCAACCTTTGGATATGGCCGAATTTCCGCATTAACATGGCACAAAATTTTAGCTCCAAAATTCATGCTCATATGAACTGCATCTACAACATTTGAGATGGCAAATTTTCAAGAAAAAATTATATTCAAAGAATCAAGAATAAAGCTTGTAACAATTAAACCATTCAAATCAAAGACTATGAACTACAAAACCCAAAAGGATCATCATATAATTGGCTTTAAACAATAATCTTTGCCCTTTATATTAAACTAGATTAGTTTAACATGTGAAATGTCTGTAAAGTATCATCATATAATTGGCTTTAGGGCACATTTCCAATAGCAGCCGACTCAGTAGTGGTCACCTGGGTATCTTTAATGCCGGGTCACTCCTACAATTTTCACAATATTCTTACATTTCACAATATTCATATAATTTTCGCAAATTCCTACAATATTCACATACTCCTACAATTTTCACTTATTCCTACGATTTTCACAATATTCCTACAATTTCACAAATTCCTACAATTTTCACCAATTCGTACAATTTTCACATGTTCCTATAGTTTTCACATATTCCTACAAAGTTCACAATATTCCTACAATTTTCACAAATTTCATCAAACCATCACACATGCAATTTATATAAATGAAACAGATGAACAAACATACCTTTGATTATTGGGGAAGAGAGATCACAAGGAGAGAGAGAGAGCGCACAGTGAGAGAGAGAGAACATGATGAGAGAGAGAGACCACGACGACAGAGAGAGCACAGAGAGAGAAAGAGAGTAGATAGAGAGAGGGAGAGGAACATAGAGCTAGAGAATGAAGTGGCACAAGGAGGAAGAAGAAGGCTCTCGGTGTTATAAAATGTCAGATCTTTGCCCGACGGATAAGTTCGTAGGGCAAAGGTCTTAAAAAGTGTGCCACGTGTAGTTTGACTTAAAAAATTTGTTGGGTAGACTAATGTAGTTCGTCGGGCAAAGGTTGTATAGAAATAACTTGTGGTTAAATTTTTGGCAAAAAAAAAATGGTGGGAAAACATGTTTGGCCAACAAATGTTACAAACTTCATTAGGCAAATTTTTTAATCTGGGGATAAATTTGATTTTTTGAAAAAAAATTGGGAGAAATTTGAAAAGTTTGCCCGAGAAAATAAGCCAACTTCGTTGAGCAAACACCAAAAGTTTCATTTTTCTCACTTTTTAAATTTATTTTCAAATGGTTAAAAGATCATCGAATTTGATTATCAAGTCAATTGAGTGTATGATTTTACCCTCAATTAGCATCCTTGCAAAAAATCATTAAATCGGAGCTAAAATAACTGTTTAGTCGTGAAGATACGTTTCTAACTGTCGAAGAATTTCGTCCCATTACCTAACCCCCAAAAGTTTGTTTTTGTGATTGTTGGCGTATGCAGTCTCAGATCTACAAACAAGTTTGACAGTTGATCGTTCAAATTAGTTATGTAGACTACGTATCCCATCAAAACAACAGATTCAACAAACAGTTAGAGTTTATTTTATACTTCTATTAAGTAGAACGTAAGATTTTTGTGGTAACCACTAGTGTAAATATTTTAATTTGATTATCTGGTCTGTTCATTGTATTCTTCTAGGGTCGAGGAGGGTCCTTGCATACAATCATCAAAATCGGAGCTAAAATAACCATCGTGATGATAGTTTTCTAACCGTCAAAGGATTTCATCTCGTTACCTAATCCTCGAAAGTTTGTTTTTGGTATATGCAGTCTCGGAGTACATACCACATTGACATTTGGATTGTTGAAATTAATTTTGCTGATTGCGAAAATTATCAAAGGAATTGAATATGCCAAAATGCTCTCACCTTTGCCCAACGAAAAATTTTAATTTTGCCAGACAAGATCCTAAATCCCAAACCCTAAATCATAAAATATACTTGCGTACGATGAAATTCGAAAGTTCATCTTGCATATGGTGGCATACTATGCACCAAATTCTTCCCTTGGAGCAAAAACTTTGCCCATCAAACGTTCTTCGTCGGGCAAATAACTTTGAATGAACTGAAACGTTGACCATGTTTGCCTGACGAACTATTTTATTCTGTTAGGTAAAGTTACCTTGTTCGACGAAATATGATTTATTGGGCAAATGATAATATCTGGTAGTGAGTGAAGATGTTTTGCCTCATTACTCATTCGTCATTATTTCTCCTTCTTGTCATTTCTTGTTTTCAAAGTTTTTTCCTCCATACCGGTTCAATATTTGTATTATTTTCATTTTTGGTTGATTTACCTTAGAGGAAAAATGTTTTGGTCTCTTATTTCGACATGACATTTATGTGTTGCATCCCAATCTACTTTTTAATTCTACGTTGTGAATGAAGCTTTCACCACACCTAACCTAATTTTTTTTTTTTTTGGAAATATGAATTTTTTTTTTGGTCAGAAACTAGAAAATCACATTAAATTCTGAGATTAATATATGTTTGCATAGTGAAAATGCCTACTTTATCAAAAGTAAGTCATCTTCATAGATTTTCTGTCACCTCATATTTTTGACACAATTGTCGTGCCAACATCATGAAACATTATGCCAAAAACATAAAATAACAAAGAGTCCATGAAAAGTCCTATTTTGAGAGAGTCTCTTTAACATTTCTCTTGCATCATTTCCAAAAATGTTAAGTAATCACTTTAGACCAAGTTCATTACACATGATGCTACCAACCATGCATATACACATGATGCTACGACATGCTCAACCTATGTTAAAAAATATATTTGGACTAATCACATTCATATCTTGGGTAAATTGTCCTTGTGGGGGTAAATATGTCCTTGTCGATTCCATGCCACACATATTATAAGTGCATGCAATATAATTTGTATGTTATAATGTTTTTTTTTAAAAAATAAAATTATTATTTTTAAGGGAGAGAGGAATTCAAAACTATTACAATAATTTAGACGAGGGGTGAGTTTCAAATTCAGAACACATGGATAGAAACCTAACACCATATCCAGTTTGTGATTTTGTCTGTATAGACATATACCATACGGAGCTAAGTCTAGTCGCTATACAAACATCTAACATGATTACATCTGGACATCATAGTACAATAGTGATGTAGGTTATGACTAGGAGACGTCATGAAATTACACAACATCATAACATAAAATGTCCGAATTACGTACAAGAAAGGTAAGTTTACATTATAATCGTTGAAGGTTACACTACAAGGTTGCTTATGATGCTAAGGTTGTAGTTAATTAATAATAGAGAATGACGTTATTACTATAAACATGGTAGGTCATTACATTGTCGATGTTCTATTGCAATGTAAAGGTAGTTTTTTTTTTTTTTTTTTTTATACTTAGATGTGATTGAATTACAATAACAATGTTTATGATTACACTATTGACGTATTACAATATAAATATAGGTTATTACCAGGGGATGTAATGAAATTACACAACACTGTAACTTGAATTACAAGAAGGTAAGATTACTCTACAATAATTCAAAATTACACTCGAAGGTTACATACTTATGATAAGGTTATAGTTAATAAGACAGAATAGGATTGTTATCACTATATCAAGGTTGATAGTTACATTGAGAACATTCTATTACATTGTAAAGGTAGGTTTTTACAAGTAGTCATGATTGAATTACAATAGTAACGTTTAAGATTACAGACGTAGGTTATTACTACAGGCAAGATTACAACGATGGTTACTTACAATTTGGTCAAAAATGCATTGGATCAGGAAGAGAGAGAGGAGAGACGATGGAGGTCATGTTAGTGGTGGCTAATTGTGGCGGCTAAAAATCAAACTGGCGAACGTTTCAATGGTGGCCACGATGAAGATGGAGATCGAAGATGAAATTTGAGAAGGTGGAGACTAGAGAAGGTTGTGGTGATGGTTTAAATGGCCGCTGCTATCACGAAGATGGATATCAGATATAGATGCATTCTGGGCTATCCTCTTCTACATGTTCATTGTCATTGTCGGCGGGGAAATGGATGATATTCAAATGTTGTCGTTCGTGGCATAGATATTTGATAAATATTGTTGATATATACTAGTCATATGCTCACACTTGTTGTACGCCTATTTGATTGAGCGATCTAGGGTTTAGAGAGGGGGGCCGACTATGGTTAGAGAGAAGAGAGAGTGATTTAATTGTGTGGTGTGTTTGATTCACCCCATTGTGCCTTTATTTATAGTAGTAGGATAGGTAAAAACCTTTCCCTTTAGGATTACAACAATTAATAGGTAATCTACTCCTAATAGGAATATAAAATACTTTCCCAGATTCCCTAGGATTTACACAATCACATTCCTATTGTAAATATGACTGCAACACTCCCCCTTGAGTGTGTAAATACTCAATAGACCATCGCAACAAATCTTCAGTAGATAAGGTAGAATAGTTGATGAAGTCATCGGCACAATGGGTGATCGCGAGTCTCAAATTTAAGTGAAGCATGCATTTGTAGTAAAACTCACAAAACATCGCTATGGTAAAACCCAAGGCATGGGGAAAAACCCATAGACTAAGGAGAAAAGTGAGAAGTATGCATAATGTCTAAAAAAAAAACGTCAAACAGGACGAAAGTAGTGAACTCAACGGAGTATGATCATCCCAAGATGGGCGCCTCATTAAAACCTCGTTAGGTAGCAAAAGCCTAGTGGGAAAAATGCTCCTAGTCGTAGGAAAAAGAGTGCATTAAGATCATGTGAGTATGCTTCTAAATACTCCCCCTGAGTTAGACATAACTTCTAAATAAGAGAACTACAAGCGATTCAACTCAGATAATTTACGCATACTGATTCCTTGGATGAGCTTCTGAAAAGTAAACTTAGGCAACGACTTGGTGAAGAGATCGGCCAGGTTGTTGTGGGAACGGATTTGCTTGACTTCAATGTTCTAATGCTGCTGCTGCTGGTATGAGTAAAAGAACTTCGGTGCTATGTGCTTGGTGTTGTCTCTATTGATGTATCCATTCTTCAACTGCTCAATACATGTTGCATTGTCTTCAAATATCGTCGTAGGAAGGTCAATGACTGATGTAAGACCACTAGTGCTTCGAATATGTTCCATGACTTCTCTCAGCCAAAATCACTCACGCGATGCTTCATGCAAGGCGAGAACTCAGCATGGTTCGACGAAGTCGCAACTAGCGTTTGCTTGGTAAACCTCCAAGATATAGCGGTGTCTCCAACGGTAAAGACATAGCCTGTTTGAGAACGTGCCCTATGTGGGTCAGACAGATATCCAACATTTGCACAACCAACAAGGCGAGAATCAATTCGAGAATCATAGGCAGCAACAACACTCGGAGATTCGCGGGTATAGAACAACCCCAAATCCGTAGTACCCTTAAGGTAACGGAAAATGTTTTTAACACCATTCCAGTGCCTGCGTGTAGGCGTATTACTGTATCTATCTAATAGATTCACAGCGAATGAGATGTCGGGTCTAGTGTATTGAGCCAAGTACAATAAAGCCTCATTGCACTTAGGTAAGGAACTTCGGGTTCCAAAATCTCTTCCTCATCCTCCTTTGGACGGAAGGGATCTCATTTAGCATCTAGAGTTCGAACAATCATGGGTGTACTCGAAGGCTTCGCTTTATCCTCATTAAAATGACGCAACATCTTTTGGGTGTAGTTCGATTGATGTACTAGGATTCCATCCGAACAATGCTCGATCTCCAGGCCGAGACAATATCAAGTTTTTCCAAGATCCTTCATCTCAAATTCTAATTTCAAGTGTGCAGCAATTTCTCAAGCTATGCGGGAGTACCGATAAGGTTCATGTCGTTGACATAAGCTGCAATGATTGCAAATCCGGAATGTGACTTCTTTATGAACACGCATAGGCATAATTTGTTGTTCACATAACCCTGACTTGTCAAATATTCACTTAGACGGTTATACCACATCTGCTCGGGTTGTTTCAATCCGTAGAGTGACCTCCTTAACCTAATTGAGAGAGTGTTTCGTGGTCCAGAACTATTTCAACCAGTCAATGGAAGTCCTTCTGGAACTTTCATGTATATTTCCGTATCTAGATTCGCATAGAGATACGCGGTTACCACGTCCATAAGCTGCATATTCAGTTTTTCGAAAACTACCAAACTGATTAGGTAGCAGAACGTTATAACGTCCATTACAGGGGAATGCATCTCCTCGTAATCAATCACAGGGCGCTAAGAGAAGCCTTGCGCTACGAGGCGTGCTTTGTATCGCACTATTTCATTCTTCTCATTACGCTTCTTCACGAAAACCCATTTGTAGCCAACAAGCTTTACGCATGGTGCTGTAGGGACGATAGGTCCAAACACTTTACGTTTCATGAGCGAATCGAGTTTAACCTGGATTGCTTGTTTTCCGTTTGACCAATCGGTTCTACGTCAGCATTCATCGACGAAATATGGTTCAATGTCATCACTAAGCATGATGTCAGTAACTACTGATTACGCGAATGCATCGTCGACGATTATCTCATTCCTATTCCAAACTTCATCCAATACTGCGTAGTGGACCGAAATCTCACGATTCTCGGGAGGCCGGCATGTTTCGTCTGAAGCATGACCGTAATCTAGAATAACTTCATGTGTTGGAATGGATGAGTGAGCGATGGTTAGATTCAAACTAGGGTCACTAGTTGGTGCCATTTTCCTCTTCCAGGGTTGTGAATCCTTTGAACCAAGGGGCCTACCACGCTTCAGGGTCGGAGCAGGTGATTGGCTAGCCACCAATGTACCTTGTCGCGTGGAAGGTGCAGCCTCCCCACCTTCGAGGACGGTCCGGCCTTCCCATGCGGGTTGTTGACGTACGCGGGGTACATCTATCCTTGCAGGTGTGTTTGCAGTGGGTATATGTGATCTTGTTACATTTGCTAGATCATTAAAAGCATCCGGCATGCTTTGAGCAATGCTCTGAAGATCTATAATTCGTCTCACCTCAGTTTCAGACTAGGCAGTGCGGGGATCTAAATGAGACATAGTGGGAGTATACCACAATAACTCACGGTGTTCTATGGGAATGTTAGCATGCTTATCTCCCCCTTAACGACGGGAAGACTGTCTCATCGAACTGATAATCCGCAAAACGTGCAATAAAGAGATCTTCTGTCAAGGGTTCTAAGTAGCGAACAATTGATGGCGAATCATAACCAACATAGATTCCCATTTTTCTCTGAGGTATGTAGTGGCGGCGCTATTAGAACATAAACGGAGCACCGAAACACCCGTAAATGTGAGACATCAGGCTCGTATCCAGTGACCAACTGTAACGGTGAATGTGGTTGAGTAGCTGTGGGCCTCAGGTGGGCCAACATAGCTGCTTGCAATATTGCATAGCCCCAGGCAGATACCGGCAGTTTAGTTCTCATAACCAAAGTCTGAGCTATCATTTGAAGGAACTTTATGAAAGCTTTTGTTAGGCCATTTTGGGTGTGAACATGGGGCACATGATGTTTTACATTAATCCCTATTGACATGCAATAATCGTCAAAAGTCTGTGACGTAAACTCTCCAGCGTTATCTAGTCAAATTGACTTAATAGGATAATTAGGGTGGTGAGCCCTTACCTTAATGATTTGAGCCAGGAGTTTAGCAAACGCGGCATTGCGTGTGGACAACTAGCAAACATGTGACCATCGTGTCGATGCATCAACCAACATAATAAAATATCTAAATGGTCCGTAGGTTGGTTGGATAGGTCCACAAATGTCCCCTTGAATCCTTTGAAGAAATTTAGGGGGGACGTGAATAATCTTTGTATGTGAGGGTTGAGTATTCAACTTCCCTAAAGAACACGCTTTGCATGGCGGAACTCCAACATAGTGATGTAACTTATGCCTGTATGAAGATTTGAGGATACGGCGATGTCCCAAACGGCCATGCCAAAGCAACAAATTGTCCTGGAACTTAGGCATAGGCCTGGCCACATTGTGGGCTTCTATGTCGTGAATGGTTATGATGTACAACCCACTCGGCAAACGTTCCATCTTCTCGTGAATATGCTTCTGTCCATATTCATATGAAGTGATACAAAGAAATTCAGAACCATGATCTTCAGTGGTTTGAAGATGATATTGATTATCTCGAATATCTCCAAAACTCAGCAACATACTTCTGGAATGTGGAGAATAGAGTGCCTCCTTAATGGTCAAGATTGTACGATTGGACAACATGATACGTGCCTTTTCATATCCTTCAATCAGGTTGGATGGGTCTAAGAGAGTTGTCAAAGGATCTTTCTTGGGTATCAAGTTAGTAAAATAGTGTCGTTGACGCAAGATGATGTGCGTGGTTGCACTATCTGCCAGACAACTAACTTCCTCACTAGACATACCTAGAAATAAATTGATTGAATTGGTCACATGCATAAATATAAGTCCATTCATTCAATTAAGCAATTCGAGAAAATAATATCCATTCAAATAACAATCCATAATCCAAAAAAACCCAAAACCAAACAAATTATTCCAAATACTTAGAAAAATTCTTCAAAATTAAACCATAAACCTAGAAAATAGGGGGTTAGGGCCGACCACTCCTAGTGGGTTCGGCCACTAGGGGTAAAACACCCTAAAAACATGTGTAATTTATTCATCCATAGGAGTTGATGCCTCCTGAAAATTTGATATCTCCATTAATGTAGTTGCGTATTCCGGATGATCCACATGTGCAAAGTTAGACTCATGACGAGAATGATACTTGGCAATAGCCTCAGGGGAAGCTCGGCATACGCGTGACCAATGATCCTTTGATCCATAGCGATAACACATGTTCAGTTCAGTAGAAGCAGCCTGAATGGGAGCTTTGCCCTTGTTCTTGAAGTTTGGGGCCTTAGGGGCGAGCGGTGGACACTGGTGGGTCACATTTCTTCCCTTAGGTGCGACACTCTGTTGACCTTAGGCCCGTGGTAGGGCTTGCCACCCATTACCATGACCACAACGGTTCTTGTATCGTTTATAGCTGCTAGAATTAATCGCATGCGCTTCAGGTGCGGCGTTCGACCCTGATGGGTCGAGCTTGATGATTTTTCATCAAAAGGCTGGTTCTGCTTTCAGCGAGAAGTAAAATAGAGATCAAATCCGAAAACTTGGTTAATTTATGTGCTTTGTATTGTTGCTGCAGGACAATATTAATGGCATGGAAGGTCGAATAGGTTTTCTCCATGAGATCCGATTCGGTTAGTTCCACTTTGCAAAATTTCAACAATGAACTGATTCTATAAACTTCAAAGTTGTATTCATTCATGGACTTAAAGTCCTGGAAGCGAAGATACTGTCAGTCGTGTCTTGCTTCAGGCAAGTATATGTCTTTCTAGTGATCGAAACGATCGGCCAGAGCAAGCCAAAGGGTGCGTGGGTCCTCCTCAGCGAGATACTCAGTCTGCAGTGCATCATGGGTGTGTCTTCAAATGAAGATCATTGCAGTTAGATGGAGCTTCACATCTTGAACCACTTTAGATAGTTTCTTCTAGAGACTTCTAGAGCGGAGAAATCGAGCTTGTTCAAGTTCGACATGTCCATAAAACAGAGGGAAAAAATGTGATTAGTCATATGGTAAGCCATAGAACATACAGGTTCTATAGACATGTATTTGTTTAATTTATGCATGAAAACTGCAGGTTTCATGCGGTATATTTTGAATGAAAACTTCAGGTTTCAAAGGCACTAAATTTGAAACAATAGGTTCAATTTAGTTTTATGAACAATTAGTTTAATAATGAGAGGTTCATGCAAGAAACACAAAATGCAATATACTAATTTGAATATAGTGGATTTGAGGTTCTTCGGGAACGAGAGCTTCATTACTACAAAAGTATGTTACGGTTCAAATATAAAAATAAATTATTGAATCATTAATGTCCAAAAGTGATCTTCATGTCAATAATTTAGGATTCATTATCAGATTAATGGACTGCAGGTCTCTTTTAATTAATTCAATAAATCGGCTATACAAGGTCGATTGTAGAAGCTAAATAATATTAAAAGAATATTATTGGGTGGAAAACATAGCATAGCCCAAAGAAAGGATGGGTGTCATGAGCAAAAGAGCTCGGGTTGGTTGCCAAAAATAGCCCTTGGGGTGGCTTCAGGCCAGGGGTCCAAGGGTAGGCCCAAAAACCTACAGGGGTTGGAGAAAAACCCCAGCCGCAGCTGGATTTCATGTTTGGGCTGAGGGGGGCACATGCAGGTCCAATGAAAGCTGGCCTGTGGATTTGGGCCCGCGAGAGTTAAGCCCAGCTTTGTGGGCTGGCTAATTAAGGCGCGGGTCGGGTAAGAAATCCCAGCCAACTGGGCTGGATTGGATAGAGGCTGCAGGCCTGGGCTGCATAGATCCGAAGTCGAAGCTTGGTTTGGTCCGAGAAAGAGCAGCAAGCCACGGGACAAGGTGCAAATGAGCTTAAGGCTTAAGGCCCATCAAATTGACGCCTGGTCGAAGCCTGGTGGTGGCATGCACAGTGGTGGTGCGGTGGGTGTGCCGCACCATGTCTTATTTCCCCTTTTTTTTTTCTTTTTTTTTTCCAAAATCCCCTAGGGTTCAGGAAACCATAAATATGCTTCTAATTTAATTTGATACTTTGACTCACATATTTCACATAACAATTTAATTGTGCGATGCATGAAACAAATATATATATTGACAAATATATAAACATATACAATATATATATATATATATATATATATATATCGAAAGAAAAATATAAATATAGAGGGGTTCATGCATCATGGGGAATGTTTTCATGCTTCGTGGACGTTTCAAATATCTTCTTTTATTTTAAGCGTACCTGATTATTAGAAAACAAATATAAGCCTTTGAATTTTGTAGAAGATAGCCTCCTCCTACGATCCATCAAATTCCTCAGCTTCTGGCAAGAGCGTCCTGATAACGTGTTGTAGGCCTATTTGATTGAACGATCTAGGGTTTAGAGAGAGAGAGAGAGAGAGAGAGGGGCGGCTATGGTTAGAGAGAAGAGAGAGTGATTTAATTGTGAGGTGTGTTTGATTCACCCCATTGTGCCTTTATTTATAGTAGTAGGATAGGTAAAAACCTTTCCCTTTAGGATTACAACATTTAATAGGTAATCAACTCCTAATAGGAATATAAGATACTTTCCCAGATTCCCTAGGATTTACACAATCACATTCCTATTCTAAATATGACTGCAACAACATTTTATATGTGTGTAATTAATTTTGTCCATTATTTATTATAAAAATATTTATATTACTTTTTTTAAGAAAAAAAAAACTTAAACAAAATAAAAATAAAATTAGAGGCGGAACTTGGAAGAAGGGGAGAGGGTTGATGAAGAGGGAAACGTGGGTTAGAAAAACCTTCTTAATTTTTATTTAAATTTTAATTTTTAAATAGGGTTTGTTATGATTAACTGGTGTTGAGGCCTAAAATGTCACATGCAAACCCAACCAAGCCTCGAAGCCCAACTGTCATGCAAGCCTCCATTCAAGCCTAAATACATGCAAATGTGCGGGATCTAGGAAGACATATATTTACGAACATACCATGCTACGGTAATTAGATCAGATCACGCCATGCCTATTTATCACGCTAGTCACTATTCACGCTAAGCCCAAGTCACAAGTCGGGGGCTTGTCAAGTGAATTGTGGTGTGAATGGTTATGGAAGTTCATTGGGCCTACATGGAGTCAAGATTGTGGAAGACTTTGGGTTGTTTAGGAGCCCAAAGTCCAAGCCCATGACCTTTGTATTCCACATGAGTAAGTTTGAGAGAGAATTAGCCTAGTTTGCTTCTTTCCTTAGCAAGCCAACCTTCTTAGTTATAACCAAACTGGAATCTTGCATTAAATGTATGTTAAACCCAGCAAGTCAGGCATTTAATGCTGACTTTCCCTTCCCAGTTTGCATAGACAATGAAAGCGCGAAAGCTGTGAGGCGCGCTACCAAAAGTAGCGCATGCGGAAAGCCGACCTAGGAAAGCCGCACCTCAGGAAGAAGCAAACTGTAGGTCTCAACAATGCAACTATCTTACACCAAAAAGAAAATAATATGAGAGCTAAAGAGAAAGGAAGGGAAGACCAAGCCACAAAGGGAGATTGCTTTGAAGCCTAGAGAAAGACTTTTCACTTACATAAGGAAGGAGAAACCATTTGAGAAGGGGGAAGTAGAACACATGAAGAGGATTAGAGGTAACACAGAAAAAAGGGAGAAAAAATGTAGAGAGACAGACCCAAGAAGCAACACCCAAGAAACATACCCAAAGAACTTCATTAGTCCAGAAATATCCTATAAGGCTCAAGAATCATCATCCATGCAACCTTAGTGTTTCCCACAGCTTTCCACTAACATCTCAGCCATCGTAAGCCTTGATGTTACCCTAGGAAACCCAGATTATTTACCAGGAAACACCATGCAACCATGCCAACTCTCTCTCTCTCAACATGTTAAACTAAGGAACTTCTAACTTCCACACCACGTTTCTCTTAATCAAGTCATTATTTTCCTAAATCATGTTATCTTCGAGTCGTTGATCTAACCAGGATATTTCCTAAGACAAGCTAACTCTTTTGAGATATTCCAGGACTTGGTACGAAACTGAACCAAGAGATACAAGAGAACGTTCCCAAAGCCCAAGTCCACCTCGACCTAAAAGTCCCCCAACACCTGGCTGTGAGGTTTGTGTAAAAAAACAGCAAAATTTGTGTTTATGTAATTACTAAATTGCTCATGTATTTTATTTTTGTTCAATTTTGATGAGAGGGTTAGAATAGTAGTTTTGTGTAGTTTTGGTTGACAAACAGTGTACTATTAATAAGTAGTTTAGATTAGGTCGATGTTTGGTAGACATTGGTGGTGTGACATCTATATTTAGTACCACAGCGTCATTAAGTAGTTTAGATAAGGTCGATGTTTGGTAGACATTGGTGGTGTGATGTCTATATTTAGTACCACAACGTCATTGTATTGTCATTAACACAGCGTTGATACAAGATTGTTATATCGTTGGGAGTGGTTGGGAGATTCCAATATTGAGATTTTTTTTTTTGAATATATACGATATTATATACATTAAGAGGTGGGGGAGTGGTAACCTTATATTGGGCTAGCCATGATAATTTAGTTTGAATTCGCCTTTAGCGAGAATCGAACCTAAGACCTCTTACTTATAAGTGAAAAGAAATTTCACTAAATCGTAATACTAAGTGACCAATATTGAGAATTTTATAATTAAATAATTTTATTGAGGAAGTGATGGGCTAAGGTTTGACAAAATTGGCTTCAAAAGAAGATTTGCGAAAAAACGAATTGGGCTGGGCTAATATTGCTACCCAACTTATGTTCCAGCCTCTGCAAATGCAAGCAGGCCAACTGACTTTATACACCTAATCCGGTGGATGATGTGGTATTTTGTTGACTCAATTTAAGTCATTTCTCTCTTCTTCTTCTTTTTCTTCACACTTATGTTTATTTCTCTATTAATTCTCCCTTGACTTATGCAATTTGATGGACAAACATATTAAGAATGTGTCGATAAAAAATAAGTGTGGAAATCACTTGGCTTATGTTTTTGGCCTACGTTTTAGTCTTCACCTAAAATCTTGGTCATCGCCTCATGTATGAAAGATTTTTTATTGTACTCGGAATACAAGACATCACACCACATATCATAATAAAAGAAGAGAGATAATATGGGTTGTTTTATTAACAGTAACACCCCATATATTGTTGAATACACCCCACATATTTAATACACCTCACATTTGCTTTTTCAGTTAAAATTTATCTGAATACACCCCACATTACTTCCAATAATATCCTCACACACTACACTCTCAACATAAACTACATATTTTATACAGACAATCCACACTGTGGAGCCAAAAATAATCACAAGGCAACACGTGAATTTTGGATATAAAAGGACAAAAATACCCTTGAGGCATACCGGGATTCCTACACGCGAGCAGTGGGCAATCATCCCTCAACCAAGTCAAAAGTGCCCAAAATAGGTAACAATTCAAAACTATTTCATCCATCCTCATCCAATATTCTCCACAAGGTAACTCCCAAAATCTTCCCTTTTTATTATATTGATTAGCTAATCAATTCCATAACTCCCAAAATAACACAAATCAATAACCTAGCTCACAAACAAGGCTAGGTGGCCGGTCCTCTCTCACCGTAGGAGGCCGGCCACTCTCTTATTTAAACCACATTCTTTTCCTCAAAGTTCAAGTCGACACTCTTGCTAAAATTCTCCAAAATTCTCAAACATTTTCTCTCTAAATTCTAACTTTGGCATCGGAGGTTCTTCAGCCAAAGCCTCCCCCCCCCCCCCCCCCCCAAAATTCATCGTGGGTGCTCTTGGCCTTGACCTAAGGTGTTAATTGTTTTGTAGGTGCAATTTTGTCCAAGATCAAGGAGGTAGAAATTTGCATCCACACACATTGTTATGTGCATAATTCAAACAATTATCCTAGATATGGCGATCCTTTTGGGTCCCGCATGCACAGTGGAGCTCTTCATCCCTTTCCCAGGCAATACGAGCAGCCGTCGCTTCCATACTTTTCTGGACATTATGCTGAAAACAATCCTGATCCATATGGGCTTTACCCACATAATGGATTGTTTCACCATCCTACTTGCCCTTGCTTCTATTGCTATGACAAACACCTGCGGGGTTCAGCGCAATACGAGATGGTCAAGTGACCTTAATCCCTAAATGGGAAGCTTTGTTCATTTTCTGGTTGTGCTCCATTTGTATATTTAATTAGGTAAAAATTTTCATTGCATATTAGGGTTTATAAGTTATTTAAAATGTGGGGTGTATTCAACATTGTTTGGGGTGCTAATAAAAAAAGCCATAATATATATTTTTAGTATTCCTCCATTATATCATGACATGTGATGCATCGGCTTGTGTTTTTGTAAGCACACTAAAAATTTCTCATAATGTATGAATGTACTCAATTGAGTAGAATATTTCTCTGAGTTGAGCGATTTACATAAAACGAGAACTTCAAAGTATTGTTTTCTATCACGCATTATCGTGTATTTTTTTATTTTTTATTTTTTATGAACAAACGAATATTATCTATCACGCATCATATGGTTCAAATTCACCTTTAGCGAGAATTAAACCTAAGACCTATAATTAACAAGTGAAGAGCAATACCACTTGACCGTAATACTAACGTTTCCACATAATTTAATTGTCTAGGGTGGACCAAATGATAGGAGCATATTTATACAGCTTTGTTATCTTATTTATTTGCATTTACTTCGTTAATTTCCATTTATTTTTGTAATTTATGTTATTTTCGTATTATTGTATGTCTAGTTGGTAAAGATGACAATAAATAGCTAAATGGAGCAATTTGGAGCAGTTTTTTACTTGGATTTGATAGCATGCGTCGATAGCATATGGGTTGGACGTTTTTGGTGTTTAAAGAGTGCTAGATATGTGCTAAAATCTGGAGAAATTAAAGTTGAGGCTTGGAAGACAAGGAATTACACAAGAAAGAGGAATCCTAGTTGGAGAGGAACTTTATCTTATCCTATCTTATCTTATCTTATCTCCAGTTGCAAGGAGGAATCCTAATCACATTCCAACACTTTCTACTTGATTTTTAGAGTCCTAAAATAACTCAAAAATGCCAAAACCCTTTCCTCCCTGGATTCAGTCGTCCCTCTATATATATGACATTCCTGCAGAGACTTAGGGTGTGTCGCGCCTATCATGAATCCATTGAAGTTGCTGAAGTTTTCAGAGTTCTTTCGATCTTTGTTTTAAGTTTTAATGTTTATTTTAGATTGTTTTTCAGTTATGATGAACATGCATAACTAAGTTTCTTTTTAGCTAGAGGAGAATTCGAAGCCATGATCATATGTTTTATATAAATTGATTACATCCAGTTATTGTTTCATAAGACATGAACGCGATTTACTTATCTGCTTTATAGAGAACTTATTCTTGTATGTTTATTAAGGGTGCACACTTAGTTTGCATGTAGAGATTTGATGCTAGAATATAAGGGAATTTCAACTAATCGTTATGAATTTATATTTTTAAGTAGTAAAAGTCACTAGTCATAATTGAGTTAAGTAAATTTTTGGCAGGAGTATCATGCTTTTCGTAGTTACGAATATTTTGTCAATGTTTATGATTTTCGCAGAACTTAATGATCTTTGAGATGTATCTCTATCATGCTTTTCATAGTTAGGGAACTTGAGAAGAATAATTTGGTTGCGTCGCTGAGTCCAATTCAATGAACTTAAGAAAATCTGAGAGTTGAGAGTTAATTAGTGCTGTTCACAATTAATTAGGGGCATTGTCATTTGTGATTTATAGAAAGAATAACTGGAAATCGATTTGTATGCATATGATTCATGTGTGGAGAAGATTCTTTAACTATCCTTTCATCCATATTCCATTCACAACTCAATTTACTTCTTACCCTTTACTTTTGTTTTAGTTAAATTCGTCCAAAATTCCCCCAGTCATTGTTTTGATGTTAGTTTAACTTAGTTTTCAGTTTTATAAGTTTAATTTGTGTTGATTAGCATCCCTTCTAATTCCCGGAATAGAACGATCTCTACTTACTCATACTACGATTACATAATATATAAGGTTTAATTTATGTGTTAGTTTCTACCACACCACCAAATAATATTGACCAAATTTAAAATTGCAACAGACGATAGAAAATTGGTGTTATTTTAGTCCAAAAACGAAAGCCATGGCTCTAAACCAAGGAACAAAATTATCGTTTTTTCGGGGTCCCGATATTTTTTTAACTATCCAAATGATTTTCGTGATAATATCGCGATATTATCGATAATATCGGTAATATCGCGAAATTATCGAAATATCGCGATATTAGCCATGAGCTGGCACCCTAATAAAGGTCACCAAAAGGCCAAGAAAGGAACGGTCTCATCAGCATTGGAACTTGGCTTTTGTAGGCAAGCTTGCTTGCTCACTTTTCTCAAGTGGCCGATGTGGGACGAACGGTTTTTTCAGCATTGGAACTTGGCTTTTGTAGGCAAGCTTGCTTGCTCACTTCTCTCAAGTGGCCGATGTGGGACTCTCACTCGTGCACAAAAAACGCTTGGCCTTTTGGCAACCTTTTGGCAGCCAAGCTTGCATAAAGCTTGCATAAAATATGTATATGTTTATATACTTATATATATATATATATATATATATATATATATATTCAATATGTATATGTTTATATACTTATATATATATATATATATTAACAATGAAAAAGACCCACTAAGTACATCTATAAAAATATAAATTGTACAGAAATAGAAATGATATCGACTTGGGCAATGGTAATTTTCTTTGTTTGTATGTATACATAAATACACTAAAAACATAAATTGGCCCAAAAGAAGTAATAGAACAGAAACATCAATTCCCCTCTTCATTTGAATTTGTTAGTTCTGGGTGTTCAGTTTCTTACTAAGAGCAATGCATCAAGTTTTAAAAATTGTCTGTCTATTTCTTGGCTAGCTGGGAATGACGCGGTTCCAGGGAGGCAGTGTTTTGATCAACAGGCCTGGATATATTTCTATTGGTTCATTTGATTTTGACCCATCTAATTGAAAATTGACTTGGGAGTTTGATTTTTCATTGTTCTCTGTCCTAGCTTAATGTCACATTGAAAGGGTTAAAATATTAATTATATTAGAGAAGGTTGGCATGGAAAGAGTAATAGCATACTTTTTTTTTGTCAATAACATTCATTAATTCTGTTATGTGCTGATAAGTGTTAAAGTGAATTTATGACTTGAACTAGATTTGAACCAAATCTAATCTGGGGCCGTCCATCCATATATTTGTGGACAGTGATCAAATGCTAATGATTGATCACTAAAGATTAACAAAGATAATATGTTCTGCAGCTTGGCAAAAGAAGGTACAATCCCTCTGCTTATCATTAATTACTATATATTTTCTACACTCACAATGTTTGCCAGCTCGCTATATAATCAACTTGATAATGTTAAATCCATCATGCAATGCATTTCCTTCCAACTTTTTTTGATAAACTAATAGATAATTGACTAAATAAACATCCTGCAAAGTTTCAATAAAAATTTCCAAGTTTTTCTTACAATTTCCGTGGTTTCCATGGAAATTTTATCGATATCGATATTATCCCGATATTTCCATCGATATTTCCGTGTTTTCGGACTACCGATATTTCCGATATTACCGATATTTAATACCTTGCTCTAAACACCTCCTATCTACCACTCTTGATTGTACTACCTACCCTTCTTCCAACTTCCTCTTCCCGTTTTCTTAAACTTGGCATCTTCTCTCTCAAATCCTCACCCCTCTCTCTCTCTCTCTCTCTCTCTCTCTCTCTCTCTAGCTGCTACCGGAGGTGGGAGACGATGAAGCCCAGCAGAGTACTGGCGGCTCTGTTCCTTTTGGTGGCTGTCTACTGCGGAATCGACCCTTTTAAGCACAGTGCAATTGTGGAATTCCCGGACTTCCAAGCCCATAAGGTGGAGATGCCGCCGTGGTCCTTGGTTCCGGAAGACAAAGACACCGAGAACCTCCTGCAGAAATCGGAGATTAAGTTCCTTAACCAAGTGCAAGGCCCTGAGAGCGTCACCTTTGACCCGCTTGGCCGCGGACCTTACACCGGCGTTGCTGATGGCAGAGTCTTGTTCTGGAATGGCCAAGCTTGGACTGATTTCGCCTATACTTCGCCTCATAGGTGAGATTTTCGGAATTGGGTTTCTGGGTTTTACTCAGTTTTGGTAGTGGTGATTGTTGTTAAATACTTCTGTGATGGTTGCTGTTGTCATAACTTTTTGTGCAAGAAATGTGATAACTAGTAGTGTTTGTTGAAGAAAGTACATTGCACAGTAAAAAAATGCATGAATCATTTCTATTTGCTGGTTGGTTGGTAGTCTAATGTAAGCGAAATTCCGTTCTCAGTTCAAGGATGCAATTGCTTGTGATTATGATAGTTGATCATTTGGAGCTCCGATTTTCAAACTAGCAATTCGTAATGTTGGTTTCGTTTAAAGCTTCAAAACCTTAGTTACTGCCAGAGATGCAATATATTGAGCTTCAAACTATTGAAACTAGATCTCATCATGGAAATTGCGCTTATCAACGAAGAGATGATGAGCTAATTAGTTATGCTGTCGTTGAATTTGCGTTGTTTTCGTGTATTTGTTATTTTGAAAAATAATTGAGTGTAATGCAGCTGTGTCTTTTGGTTATTCTCTTTCAGTTATTATTGTTCGAATGATAAATTTCTTTGCTTGTTTTGTTTCGGGGTACAGGTCAGATATATGTAGCCCAAAGCCATCACCTTTGAGTTACTTGAAGAATGAGCACATCTGTGGAAGGCCTCTGGGGCTACGCTTTGACAAGAAAACAGGTGATTTATACATCGCAGATGCATATCTTGGTCTGTTGAAGGTGGGGCCAGAAGGTGGTTTGGCAACTTCACTTACGACAGAGGCAGAAGGGGTGCCGCTAAGGTTTACTAATGATCTTGACATTGATGAAGAAGGGAATATTTACTTTACAGATAGTAGCACCATGTACCAGAGGAGGTAGGCTATGCATTTCTTTAAGTTCTCTCTGAAAAAGCATACACAGCAGGATACACCTTTTCCTTCTGAATGTGATTGGTTTGAGATTAGTACTCTTGTTGATATGATATGGAATTGACAATTTGACATCGATGACCCCTTCTGAATATTGGGGGTATTCAATCGTTTGTGTATTTATGTTCATTAGTCCTTATCTCTTTTTGTATTAGTTGAGTTGTCTTCTGCTGGGCCTGTCAATGGATCTTCAGCTTCTATACATCGTTCCATTACTTGGTTGGTTACCAAACAGTCAAAGATGAAACCAAAAGATTAGTCATTACTGTGGGTGACATCTAGTATCATTCTTCTTACAAATCTTTAGTCCTGTTCTAACTACATTGTGTGAATGTTTTGGTTTTTCTTTTCCAAGAACCGTTCTTTTTGTTTTGTTTTTTTTTCATTTTGCTTGTTTATTTATATTCTCAACGGAAGAGAAGCACTATGCATGATTCTAACAGAAGTAATTTCATTCAGGAACTTCATGCAATTGGTTTTCTCTGGGGAGGACACTGGGAGGGTTCTAAAATACAACCCAACCACAAAGGAAACAACTGTTCTTCAGAGGAATATCCGATTTCCAAATGGTCTGTCTCTGAGCAAGGATGGTTCTTTCTTTCTCTTTTGTGAAGGAGCATTGGGCAGGTGAGCTTGTATATTCTTTTTAAAACATTTAACTTCTCAGGTTACAACCACTCTATGCAAATTCAACCCTTGTCTAGGTGCGGTCCGTGCATAAGTAGGAGATACATGACAAGGAGTTATGGACCCTTGTTTGTCTTCATGATCCCATAGATGTCGTTTTACACATATATTTGGTTGCCTTGGAACCAAGTGCAGTTATCTTAATCTGTTCAGGAAAAACCTTCAGGAATAATTTTGAACTTAATTATAAAGCACATTCCATTATTGATGTTGTAGATTACGCAAGTACTGGTTGAAAGGTGAAAAAGCAGGAACTTCAGAAGTATTTGCAGTGCTGCCGGGATTTCCAGACAATGTCAGAACTAACGAAAATGGTGAATTTTGGGTGGCACTCCACTGCCGCCGGAATTTGTACACTCATATTTGTGCTGCATTCCCACAATTAAGGAAATTCTTACTCAAGCTTCCAGTTCCATCACGGATTCAGTTCCTGCTTCACATTGGAGGCCGACTCCATGCAGTAGTTGTGAAATACAGCCCAGAGGGTAAGATTTTGCAAATATTGGAAGATAGCGAGGGGAAGGTTGTTAAAGCTGTGAGTGAAGTTGAAGAAAAGGATGGAAAGTTATGGATGGGGAGTGTTCTGATGCCCTTCATAGCAGTCTACGACTTAGATTGAGGTAAAAACCGTAAAAGTGTTTGTTTACCTAAATACAAGACCATTTATTATCATGCTAGAGGTTTCGGTGTTTCTGTTATTAGGTTCAAACCTTTAACTTGTCATCCCCTCTCTTTTCTCCTCGATGTTGCTCATTTGGAGGAGTTAGAATGAATAGGACCGGGGATTGTCGTGTATCGTCATTGAAGGAGACGGACTGCAGAACGTAAACGTGTGCGTGTGCTAAGTTTGTAACAACTTTGTGATTGAAATAAGAGGAAACTCTGTAATGACCTTGTTCAGAAAAGGTATGTTTTCCTTCAACATTTAATTCTTCTACAAAAGGATTGCCCATTGTGTGACTTAGCCGAACTCCCTCTCTGCCTAGTATAAAAATATTGATGTACTTAAAAAAAAACAATAACAATAACAAGGCCTTTACCCACTAAGTGGGGTCGGCTATATAAATCCTAGAACGCCGTTGCGCTCGGTTCTGTGTGGCGTCTTCCGTAACTGTTAGATCCAAGTACTCTTAAGTCTTTTCTTAGCGTTTCTTCCAAAGTCTTCCTCGGTCTTCCTCTACCCCTCTGGTCCTGAACGTCTGTCCCGTGATCGCATCGTCTAATCGGAGCGTCGGTAGGCATTCGTTTCACATGTCCAAACCACAGTAACCGATTTTCTCTCATCTTTCCTTCAATTTCGGCTACTCCTACTTTACCTCGGATATCCTCATTCCCAATCTTATCCTTTCTCGTGTACCCACTCATCCAACGAAGCATTCTCATCTCCGCTACACCCATTTTTTGTACATGTTGATGCTTCACCACTCAACATTATGTGCCATAAAGCATTGCCGCCCAAAATTCTTCTACAAAAGCACATTACCAAGTACACATCAGTTATTTTTGCTTCAAACCCTTAATTTGAAACATAGCGAGCCTAATCGAACTGAAGACTTTAAATGCAAGAGTGAATGCTCTTACCAAGTAAGTTAGAAACAGAGTAGTGATGGTTGCTTTCAAACAGTAGGCATCACTCTGGCATTTCAGTTCTCATTTGTTTCTACACCTTTGCTCTGGAGTGCGATCTAAGATACAAGTTACAGTTTCTACTTCAGATCGCACTCGGTGAGCAAAGGAGAACAAACAAATCCGAACTGAAATATCAGACTGATTCCTATTGTTTGAAAGCAACCTCACATTCATAGGTAACATATCGTCTCCAAGATGTTCCCAATAATCATTTCTGGGAAAAGAGTTCTTCAAAATTATTCTTGCATTTTGCAAGCGGAAAGGTTGATGGAGTAAAGAACGTCGAATTTGCATCATAATCCCACCTGTAAACCAACTTAAACTGTTCAATCAACGTGTTCCCTGTTGCTATGCTACGCTACAAGCAAAATTACAGACAGTAACTGTGAACTTCATCTTTCAGCTTCTTGAGAAGCCCCTCCACCTTCAATCTTGCCCTGCTCATCCTTCAAGGAAGTATTAGGAACCGGATGCCAACCATTTACCCTCTCTTTGCCGAGGCGGTCTTGATTCCCAGAATCCTGTTTACCAAAGTGATCTTTCTTAGAAGGCTTGCTAGAGTCTGAACTACCTGTTACAACATTTTTCTTCCCACTACTTCCTTTGTGATCCTTCGTCAACGTGCTGGTAGTTTGTGTCTTCGATTCGACCACAATTTCCTTCAGTGCTTCTTCCAGTTTATCTAGTCTCACTTTCACCTCCAAAAGCTCTGGAACAGATCCTGCTTCTTTTCCATCAGTAGCGTTTAGTTCGTCTTTTGCTTTTGCTTCTTCTTTCTTCTTTTTCTTCTCCAGTTCCTGAGATAGCGATTTTGGTGAGAGGAAGAAAGATAAACGGCAATCCAGTAAAGTTTTTAGCGTTAGCTACCATATAGCAACATCTCATTCAAGATCAATGAATGATAAACGTGAACTGTTGTCGACTCTGGAAATCTATAGGTGCTGCCTAAGATTAATGAAAGATTTAAATGAAAGCTAATATAGCTCTGTGCTGTTCTGTGTTAATGCTAGTGGAAATTTTGCACTAGTTTTGCCTGATGAATTTGTTATATGATTGCCCCAACATTCTTTTAACGAATCTGCGTGGAAAAATGGGGCCTCCATTCTTTGGAAAAATCAAAGCATTTTAGTGAAACTCGTATATACCTCGCTCAATTTCCAAACATGCCCTTACCGAACTTGACATCATCATATTTCTGTGTTAGAAAACAATGCACCGTCTTTGAAACCAATCATTGAGATGAAACTTTCATGAGTATCGATGGAAGAAGAAAGAAATTTGGAGTTCAGTAAAAAGAAATTCTAAAGGATCCAATATTCGGACAGCGTATATGTGCGCGTGCGCGTGCGCGTGAGTGCATGATGAACCAACCAGATGAGTGTATCAGTAAAAATGCGTTGCGACCTCTTTCCGCAAAGTTGTTTTGTAAAATCGACAGATTCATAAGGAGTGTCATTGTAAATCCAATGCATGAAAGAAGTATAACAGATGCATAAGGATGGTCTATGATGGAAGATAATGTCACAAAGTCCAATAGAGACTTTACTATATATGCACAATTTAAAGCTAACATAAATGTTTAGTTACCGCTTCCATTCTTCTAATTTCATAGCGAGCACACTGAGCCACCAGATACACAGACATGAAATAAGTTTTCAGATAGTGATGTGAAACCACGCGAAAAACCAAATATGAAATGTGATACGTACCCAAGGAAGGCAGGCAACAAAAGAACAGTTGTACCAAATGGAAATCGAGCCTGATCATGAAAAGGAGAGAAGCAAAGAACATGTTTCAGTACCAGTAGGACATCCCAAGTACAGAAATATCTTTCATCAATAGCTTCTTTACAAAGTAATCGACGCCACACACACACACAAATTAAGGCAAAAGTAACCTTGACAAACGGAAAAAAGGAACAAGGCTTTGCTGCAAAATGGTGAGAATATACAACAATCCCTTTCCATTTCCGGGTACTAATGCATTCTTCGATTGTTCCACTGCTCGACCTAAAGCATTAAACTTTTGTATTTCTTTAACTCAATTGGAAAATTCTAACAATTAAAGAGCCGAAAATACGAATGATTTACTTGGTTTTTACCCATGCACCAACATTTACTTGAACTGCTGGACATCTTGATATGATGATATCCTTCAACAACTTCAAATAAACAAGAACGCCACTAGCAAGTGCTTTAGCAACTGGCTTCAAACCCAATTTTCAATACCACCTTTGCCAACATTTGGTCCTTTTAATAAACTTTTCAATCCTACATTCTACCAGCTATATAAGGCCATCCCCAATGAAGAGAGCTAAAAAATGGCCTGATTTGCCCAAAAAATTATCTAATTTGTCCAAAAACTCATCTCCAACCGATGGCTAGACTATAACTCTGTGGAGCCTACCAGACTATCATTTGGCCAAAAGGGTGCCCAAATGTAGCCCCCTTCTTAGCCCCTTTTTGGAGCCCAGCTCATCAATTGCAATAATTGATTTTCAACGACTAGATTTGAAAACATTGAACGGTAAGTTAACTAAATTAACCAATAAATTTAAAGTATAAACTTAAAACTAATAAATATTGAGGGGCTATGTTTAGCTCATTCGGTTGAAGATGATATATGAGTATGGTCACTCTTTCTGTAGGAGATGGCATAAGTATCCTATCTACACATATGCCCCAATCTGTTCGACGAAATGCCAAAGAGAAACAAAAACGACCGACAAGTTCCAATCAGAGCCAAAAGCGATACCAACGTTCAGGACAATCAAAAGAACGAGAAAACAAAGCTAAACAGCAGAAAATTCGAAGCAAAACAATACCCAAAATTATTTTTCGAGGGGAGAGCAGTGAAGAGCATTTTAGTGGTGGTCATGAAGTCGAGCTTCTCCAACTGCTTATACTATTCCTGGTACAAACTCACACTCGTTTCCTGGACGTTGCCGTTGTTGGCATTTGCGGGGGATTTGGCGCAAAATGTTCTCCTTAGTTGTAAGATTGTTGTGGGTTTGAAAGGAGTTAAATTTTGTAACCAACTAAAAAGGAGAAGGAATTCATGATTAATCGTTGGCACCTTGTTTCCGCTTATAAGACAAAGATTGGAAATTTAGGGAAAAAAAAGGACAGAGAGATGAGTGGATGGATGGATCAAGTAGGCACCTGAGTAGCAGGGGAGTCATCGATCTCCTACTGGATTTCATTGCGGTTGTTGGAGTATGAAGGTTTAACGGTTTAAAGTTGTTTGGGCGAAGATTTCATTGGAAACGGGTCCTCGGACCTCAGCACAACTCCCCAAGGGATCGGCACTTTGCATGTGTAGTCGGGCTCTTGCTTGTTGATGTGCTACAAGAAGAGGACAAAGTTAGTTCTGAAAGGTGCCTTTGTGGAACCTTAGGTGTAGGCCTTAAGGCTCGAAATTAAAACTAAGTGCTAGGCGTGCCACTACTATCTCAGTATAGCAAATGTAGAACAAGTGTGTTTTAAGTCTATTACTTGCGCCCCAAGTTACGCGAACTTCTTGTTATCAAAGGATTGTCGTGGATAGGTCATTAAGTTCTTTTTCTTACCTTGGAAATAAGGACTTTTAGTTCATAGTCTTGTATGTTCCAAAGAAGAGAGTCTAGATCCCCTTAAGTCATTTACTCGGTTCTTGATTGATTTCAATGATAACATATCCATTAAACTAACCAGATCCAAAGGCAAATGAGACTCTTAAAATAGGAAAACAAGTGGATATGACTTGAATACATATTGGAGAATGCATTAAGTAATAGATCTACAAATTTAGAAAACAAACAAAGAGCTTCGGGCAAGATTTCACCTTGTCTGTCAAGGTTGAACTTCTTCCAGTCACTTCTCTTTGTACTTACAAGGTTTATATGCTAAAAAGGGATGAAAGGTAAACAAGTTTACACGAGGGAATCGATACTACGATGCTAGAAGGTAGCAGAGCTTTAAACCAGAGAAAGATAGGCTTTCTAAGGAAATCTAGACAAGAGATAGCTTGTTGCTAAAAAGATCTGAGATCTAGGTTGATTTCAGCTTTTGAATGCAAATCTGGCTTGAGAGCAGAATTTGTATGTTTGTTTGTTTGATTGGTTGAGTGTCCTTAATGGTAAGCACATAGCTTTCATTTCTGCTCCTGCACCTGATATCTTTCCTTCTCATCAACTGAGGCTGCTCCCTCTGCTACTACTGAAGACGTTGGAGAAATGCCCCCACCTCTGTCATCAACTTTTTCAGCAACATCTTTGCCCGAGCTTGTCAAGAAGTTCGGGCAAATCAAGACCAAGTTGCAATCTCCTTCGCCTTCATCCGAGTCTCCTCTCCTCAGAAATGCTCGTCAAATCTTCAAAGATTGGATGAAGAGGGACTTTACTGCCTCCTTCAGTCTCAAAATTCTTCATGAAGCTGAGAAGGCCCTCACCGAGCTCTATAAGGTCGATTTATTATCAAAGGCTCAATATGAGTCATTTTTTAGTTTCTTTGAGAATGTGCGAGCACTGAGGGATCAGCATCAGAAGGCAGAGCGGGCATCCAATAGAATTAGATGCTTCCATGAAAAACACACAAAGACCTCAGCCACTCTCCAACAGTTGGTGGATGAAGGATCAGTAATGGAAGATAGGATCGCAGTGGTTGATTCTGAGATCCAGAGATTGGAAGAGTAGCTTTCTTCACTCAAGGCTGAGAAGATGAGCTTAACCAATCATCTTTCCAAAAAAGTAGAAGACATGGAGAAGATTTCTTAAGAAGTGGAGGACTCCAAGAAACAACTTGTCAATAGTAACATGTATCTAAGGGAGCCAGGCAGAATTTACTTGTCAATAGTAACATGTATCTAGGGGAGCCAGGCAGAATTTTCACCATCATGCAAACTTACTACTCCAAAATATCTGCCTTGGCCGAAGATGCAAAGTTGCTAGGCTAGGACCATTTGTAATCTTTTTCATGAAATAAAATATGTTTCTTCTTTATCTCCATTTGTCTTACTTCTTGCTTTACATTGAAGTCGTACCGCACCATCTGACTTTAATCTTAACCTTCTTTAATATAACAATCTCTAACATCCCACAGAGTTGGATGATATTTCTTTAAAAACTTAGCATTAACTGGATGTCTTTGCAAGTTTCCCTCTAAATCTGCCAAGTAATATTCTCCCTTATCCAGCATCTGGTGAATAACAAAAGGTCATTCCCAAGTAGAACTCCATTTCCTAAAGCCTCTAACTTGATCTCCCAAAGGTAGAATTGCTTTCCATACTAACTCTCCTTCCTTGAAGGTCTTTAATTTTACCTTCTTGTTGTATGCTCAGGGCAACAGTTCTCCATTTCATGCTTCTTCTCTTTTCCAATACACCAACAGTCTTTTGATTTAAGGACCTGACTGCAACTACTTGGTCCTTTATTCTTTGTTCTGACATCACTGGTGTTGGGCAGTTAGGACTATATGGAGCCTATCCCATTCTTTGTTCTGACATCACTGGTGTCGAGCGACCGTTCTTATCAGCTTCTAAGCAGTGAAGGATCCCAATACTAGGATTATAAAAGCTAGCTTCTGCCACATTAGCAGTGGGGAGGAATGGTCGTGACTCGGCCTCCACCATCTCCCAAAATCCTGGTTTCATGGCTCCTTCCTCGTGGTAAACTGCTACCTGTTGGTGTAAGGTGGAAGGCACATAGAGACTCTGATGAAACCAATCTCGACCTAGTAAAGCTCTATAAGTGGAATTGTTGTCCACCACGAAAAAGGCTAACATGATTTACTTGGAACCCAAGTCAACCTCCAGGGGCAATGTCCCATGAGTTTTAGTGATGGCTCTAGAGAAACTGGAAATTGTTAAATCTGTGGGGATAAGATCCTCCTCACTTCTACACACCTTTTTCATCTGCTTATATGGTAACACATTAACCGCAGCTCCTCCATCAATCAAAACCCTCTTGTAGGGCATTCCCTCTAGATGAGCAATTATATAAATAGGCTTAAGATGGTTGGCTAGGGTCAAACTCAGGCGACTGAAGACCATTTTGTCTGAGTACACTCTCTCGGGCTCTTTTTTTGTGAGCTCGGGCAAACCTATTTTGCCCGACTCCTCTTTTCCCGCTTCTTCAACACTAACATGTGCCATCATAGGTTCTGCTGCCAGGTAATCACCCTCCATTGTGGCAGGTTGATCATGCTTTAGACAAAACATGGCAGATAGAACAAATGTCATGTTTACATGGAAGTTGCTAGGTTCAGGTAAGTCTTCATTCTTGCCCCTAATGTGGTCTATGAATTATCTAACCAGGCCTGTGCTTCTTTTGGCAACATCAGCTCGGGCAACTTTTCTTCCCGAGTTATGCCAAAGTTTGGCATTTATTCTGGAACTTCGCAAAGAGTATCAATCAACAAAGGTGAGGGCATTCTCCTTTCAGGCGAGATAGTTCCAAAACATATTGGCTCCGGGCTCCATCTTGGTGTTGGTATCATTACCATATCCTCTTAGGCTCTCCTCAGGACTCTGTATTTCCCAAGATGAGGGCTTTGTGGGACATGATCTCCTTCCCTTTCAGTCTTGTTATTTGCCTTTTCTACCTCAATTTTGCTTCTCAAATGAAGTTGATTTCTTCCCCTATGAGGTACTTGTAAACACGAATATTCCTACGATGAACGAGACAAGAACACGTGTACAAAATAATATTTTGTATTAATTTTGGGGTTACAATCTCTTTTACAATTTGATCCTCTGATTATATCTTCATAAAGTATAGATTTGTGGATGGGCTGTTGATCCAAATGGCCATTGAGGCTTGGTCTAGGGATGAACAATGGTGTGGATTTGTTGATGTTGTTGATCCAAAGGGTCGTCGGGGCTTGATCTTAGGATGAACGAGGATGAATGGATCTTCAAGGGCCTTCGGAGCTTGATCTTGATGAACGATGACGGATCTTCAAGGGCCTTTGGGCTTGATCTTGACGAACAGTTGGTGGATTTCTTCAAGGATTTGACGAAGAACAAATAGAGCTTTCTTGATCCTTCGGGATTCTTGGGAATTTGGGAGATTGGGTGCTTGAAAACTTTTAGTGTTTCAAAGCTTTCAAGGATTTGGGGGCATTCTCTTCCAATTTGGGAGTAGAGAAATGTATATGTGAATTGGTCAGTTGAAATGGATGAAATGGCCTTGTATTTGTAGAATTTTTTAAGGCCTAATTTTGAATATAATATTCAGATGAAATAAATCATTTCTGCTAGTTGTTCACACTGTTGCGGCGGCGGTGCTTTCAACTCTTACGCTCCATAGGTTCCCCACTGTATGTTGGCTTAGCAACTCTTACGCTTCATTTGGGCTTCCTATTGTTGCGGCGGCGGTGCTTTCTCCCTTGCTCCACCTTTGGCTTTGTGGCTTGCTCCACCTTTGGCTTCCACCTTTTTTTGTAGTTCACCATTGTCCACCCTTCTTCATTGTCGGTAGGTGCATCTTGGTCGCTTGCCCCCAGCGGTGGTTGTGCAGAAGGTGCAGTGTGACTTGAGCATTGGCAGGAATGGTCATGAATCCTTTGAAGGGGAATGGGATAGAAGGATCCAAACATGATCGTAGTAGTGTGCGTTGCGGCAGTATCTTCTAGGTTGAGTTCAATCTGCCCTTGTTGTGCCAGCTTCATAATGAGTTCCTTGAGGATGAAGCATTTACCAATGGGATGACTTACAATACGATGGTACTTGCAGTACTTGGGATCGTTGATGCGATTCATCTCTTCGGGGCGCTTGCATTTCGGTAACTCGATCACTTTCTTTTCCAGCAAATCGTCTAACATTGCAGCCATATCTGAGTCAGGAAAAGGGTACGCCTTTTGCTTCAGCTCCCTTAAGGTGTTTTTGTACCTGTCTTGGGTGCGAGAAGGCTCATCTCTCTTTATCTCCTTCGTTTTGTTTTTGGAGGAAATCTTAACTGGCGCAGAAGAGGTTTTAATGGGGGTAGTGTTGATAGTAAAAGCTTCCTTGGCGGGCTTCTTCCCATGATTGTCCACCTTCGGAGCAAATACCTTATCCTTTTTTAAGTCAGAGATTGACTCCTTCTTTCCATGATGGGCGATGCTCAACTCCGTGTCGTGGGCACGGGTGGCTAACTCTTCGAAGGTTCATGGTTTGATGCCTTAGAGGATGTAGTGCAACCCACATTGCATGCCTTGGACACACATCTCAATCGAGGAGATCTCTAAGAGCCTGTATTTGCAGTCGAGGCTTAGAGTGTGCCATCGGTTGATGTAGTCCACGACTGGCTCGTCCTTCCATTGCTTTGTGCTTGTCAGCTCTAACATGCTTACAGTGTGGCGGGTGCTGTAGAAACGGTTGAGGAATTCCCGCTCCAATTGCTCCCAGCTATTGATGGATTCAGGCTCTAGGTTCGTGTACCAGTCGAATGCATTCCCTTTCAGAGAGCGGACAAATTGCTCGAGGTAGTCTCATTTCGTCCCCGCGTTATTGCAAGTTTCAATGAAATGGGCGACATTCTGCTTTGGGTTTCCCTTTCCATCAAACTACATGAACTTTGGTGGTTGATAACCCTTCGGCATCTTCAGGGTGTCAATCTTCTTGGAGTAGGGTTTTTAGTACAACACGGAGGTATGTGAGCTCTCTTCATATTGCGCCTTGATAGTGCTGGCGTTCATCTCCTGCAGCTGTTGGATAGAGAGAGATCCCATGAGCACCGCTACTTGGTCTGGCTCCCGCTTCTCTTCGACTTTCTCCACCGGAGGCTCCTCTTCTTCGTAGGTTTCTTTCTTTAGTGGATCAGCCTTTAGGTCGACTTTCACGTCGTGCTGCGCCTCTAGTTGGTTGGTGAGTGCGGCGATTTGCAAGTCTCTCTCCTCCATAGTCCATATGAGTTTTGTGATTGCTTCATTTATTTGAGCCAGCTGCTCCTCGATTGAAGTCGCTCATGTGGTCATGACTTGCATGGCTGAGCTACTGCTCAAGTCGGTATCGAAAAGTAAGGACTATGAGTACTTCCTTGGGCTTTCCTCTCTTGGCGCTCTTAGTGAGGTCGGGGTGATCACGGGCTCGTGCCTCGGGTGCTCTTGCTCATTCGGTAGAGTTAATGCAGGGGTGGAAACCGCGGCAAAGAGAGCTCTTGCCTTGCTTCGGGTTGTGATGCCCCAAATGTCACCACTTGCGGCAAGGATGTTCTTGTTCTTCACTTTGGTTGCGGGAACAGCTTGATCCTTTCTTGATGCCATTTGTGCTTTTTGCGGATTTGAAGATAGAGATGAGAGGTAGAGATTGTCCAACCGAACGTGCCAAATTGGTAAACACGAATATTCCTACGATGAACGAGACAAGAACACGTGTACAAAATAATATTTTGTATTGATTTTGGGGTTACAATCTCTTTTACAATTTGATCCTCTGATTCTATCTTCGTAAGGTATAGATTTATGGACGGGTTGTTGATCCAAATGGTCGTTGGGGCTTGGTCTAGGGATGAACAGTGGTGTGGATTTGTTGATGTTGTTGATCCAAAGGGTCATCGGGGCTTGATCTTAGGATGAACGAGGATGAATGGATCTTCAAGGGCCTTCGGGGATTGATCTTGATGAACGATGAACGGATCTTCAAGGGCCTTTGGGCTTGATCTTGACGAACAGTTGGTGGATTTCTTCAAGGATTTGACGAAGAACAAAGAGAGCTTTCTTGATCCTTCGAAATTCTTGAGAATTTAGGAGGTTGGGTGCTTGAATGCTTTTAGTGTTTCAAAGCTTTCAAGGATTTGGGGGAATTCTCTTCCAATTTGGGAGTAGAGAAATGTATATGTGAATTGGTCCTTTGAAATGGATGAAATAGCCTTGTATTTATAGAATTTTTCAAGGCCTAATTTTGAATATAATATTCAGATGAAATAAATCATTTCTGCCAGTTGTTGACACGTGTCTTATTTGATGACTTTTCTTATATATTTCGATTTTTCGTTGAGTCACACGCTACATGTAAAATTTATGTGACATGTGAATATTGAAATTTTAATGCATTGGTCAACATTTATTTCAACGAAATTTTGATGTCTACAATACTTTCTCAAACTTCACATCTTCAGAGGTTTCCGAGGCAGTAGGGACTTTTAATGAGTTCATGTGGGCTTTGTGCTGCCTCTGGACCCTCATGATCATAGAGGTTCTCATTTCTTTGACAGGTCTTCCATCTTTTCCTACTACGTATCATTTTTGCTCGAGTCGGGCAGGATTCTTTTTCATGACTGTATTCATCATCCTCTATTTTATTCTGACATCTCCACCTACATAGCTCAGCTGGGGAGGTCTCACGTCCACCGATTTTGGCACTTTTGCTTCTCTATCTTCCACTTCTTCGGAGGCTTCGTCGTTTCTGAATACCTCTGATAAGCCCTTTGGTTGAGAATCTCCTCCCAACCTTTGAAAAACTATTCTGGATGTCTCTTTCTCAACTGCCCGCAAGATGCTTCTGCGGGCTTCTTGTTCTTCTTTTTCTTTTCTTTTGATCAACTCCTAATCAATAATAGCTCCTGACGCTGGCACTTCTAACTCACATTCACACTAGCACTTGCTACACAAAACTAGTCTTTTAACTATGGCTGCTTTGGGTTTCTCGGGCAACTTGATAGTTCCTTCAGTCGACCTATCAACTTGCCTTCTTTCTGCTTTCACTTCCCAGGTGGCCTTCCTTTTCCCTTTTTCAGCCCAAGTCAAGTTGATCATGTTTATTGGGGCTTCTGGGAAGGGATTTGTGTCAATCATCATATTGGCTTGTGGTTTTTCCAACAACAATTTTCCCTTCACTATGAGGTCTTGTATCTAATCCCTAAATTGGACACAGTTGGTTATGGAGTGATTGAAGGTATAGTGCAGCTTGCAATACTTCTTTCCTCTTAGCTCTTCTGGCTTAGGCATCTTTTTGGTGCTATCGGGCACGATCACTCTTGTCCGTACCAATTCTTCATAGATCTCTGAGGCCTTGGTTAAATCAAAAGAATAACTCTGGTATTTATAGGGCTTCATAGGGACAAATCCACCATCATTCATCACCATTTTCTTATCCTTGACTGGTTGGACTAACCCATTCACTATTAAAGGTTTGAATGGGGTATTCATCTTTGTCGCGCACATGTCCATCCCTTCTCTTCCATGGCCATTATTTTGTTCTGGCTCAGCTTCTTCAAACTCCACTTGGTGAATTGCAGCTTTATTTTTGTAAAAATAACGAGCCTTAAATGAGTGTTTCACTTGTTGTTCTTCAAGCAACAGCTTCTCATACTTTGTGGCAGCAATCACCAACTCTTGCAACTCATTGAACTGTACATCATAAAACTTTTTCATCAAAGGCAGCATCAAGGCCTTTTGAGCAATGGATATAAGTTGGGCATGATTGATAGGGAATTGACACCTCATTCTTGTCCTTTTGAACCTTATCATGAAGTCTTCTGTAGACTCATGTTCATAATGTTTCACCTCCACTAAATCATTGATAGACATCTCGGGCTCCATCCTATAGAACTGCTCATGGAAAGCTATCTCCATTTGTCCCCAGTTAGCAATAAAATTAGGGGGCAACAGAGAATACCATTGAGATGCTAGGCCAACCAATGAGTTCCTAAACAATCTTAATTGATAATTAGGATTGTCTTCAAATGCCACACAATGGTTTGAGAACTTGAAGATGTGATCTCTAGAGGATACACTGCCATCCTCCCCACTAAAAGTGGGAAACGCGGACATCTTGGAGTTGAGTGGAAAAGGATTCTGCTCATCAATATACTCCGAGTATGGCTTCTGGTAGGTGATCTTAAACAGTGGGCGAGCTTGGGGTTGAGCATTCTAGGCCACCATCCTTCTTAACTCAGCTAACTCATCTTTGAGCTGCTGGTTAGCTATATTATTGTATGGGGTATGTAAGGTTCCCTATTTCGGGCTGCGATCATTGCCCGAGAAGGTTTCTTTCTTTGGATCGGGTTGTCTCCACTTGGCATCCCCTCCCTTACTGGCCAATGGTGGGGGCTTATAAGGAGAAGGCTTGTCTGCCTTAGTAGGCTCACCTTTTCCACTGGATTATTCGATTAAGCGGGGCATCCCATATTTCTTTCTTTCTTGCCCGCTATGCCCCCTACTATCTAGTGAAAATAATAGGGGATCTAGCAACTCCGCTTCTAGGATCTCCTCCAACACTGGCTGACTAACTTTAGATCCTTCCTTGTTTTTTTCTTTAACCCTCTTTTCCTCAAGCAAAGGAAATAGGGGGATAACTGGTTCTTTCTCAGGACTAGCCTCTCTTATCACTTCCATGGCATAACCATTTTTTGGAGTAGAGTACTCCAGATCTAATCTTCTTTGCAAACTCTCTGTTAAAAAACAGAGTCTGCTTACTTTTCATCTGGTTTCCAGAGTGATCTTCTCCATACTTTTCAGCAGTTGTACCATGGTGACTTGCAAATCTTCATTGGTTAGCTTCCCTCCTAACTTCTTGGATGAAGTCGGGCTTTCTAGAATAGCTGGTCTTTGCAAGGAAGGAAAATCCTCTGGATGATTTGTCATGCTTGATCTTGGTAGACACTGGGGTGGCCCGTATTCTGTGTTCCACCTGAAGGTTTTCTCCTTCATTCTTCTTCTTGGAATACAAGACTAAATGTTGTCCCACTGGACGTGCCAAAACTATGTTTGGGCGAAGATTTCTCTGGAGACGGATCCTCGGACCTCAGCACAGCTCCCCAAGGGATTGGCACTTTGGATGTGTAGTCGAGCTCTTACTTGTTGATGTACTACAAGAAGAGGACAAAGTTAGTTCTGAAATGTGCCTTTGTGGGGCCTTAGGTGTAGGTCTTGAGGCTCGCAATCAAAACTAACTAAGTGCTAGGTGTGCCACTACTATCTCAGTATAGCAGATGTAGAACAAGTGTGTTTTAAGTCGATTACTTGCGCCCCAAGTTACTCGGACTTCTTGTTATCAAAGGATTATCGTGGATGGGTTAAGTCCACATTAAGTTCTTTTTCTTGCCTTGTAAACAAGGACTTTTAGTTCATAGTCTTGTATGTTCGAATGAAGAGAGTTCATATCCCCTTAAGTCATTTACTTCGTTCTTGATTGATTTCAATGATAACATATCCATTAAACTAACCAGATCTAGATGCAAATGGGACTCTTAAAATAGGAAAACAGGTGGATATGACTTGAATACATACTGGAAAATGCATTAAGTAATAGATCTACAAATTTAGAAAACAAACAAAGAGCTTCGGGCAAGATTTCACCTTGTCGGTCAAGGTTGAACTTCTTGCAGTCAATTCTCTTTGTACTTACAAGGTTTATATGCTAAAAAGGGATGGATGGTAAACAAGTTTATACGAGGGAATCGATACTACGATGCTAGAAGGTAGCAGAGCTTTAAACTAGAGAAAGATAGGCTTTATAAGGAAATCTAGACAAGATATAGCTTGTCACTAAAAAGATCTGAGATCTGGGTTGATTTCAGCTTTTGAATGCAAATCTGGCTTGAGAGCAAAGTTTGTATGTTTGTTTGTTTGATTGGTTGAGTGTCCTTGTCTCTGGGGCCTCTTCTTCCTTTTATAGGCCAATTAGCCCAACTGATGTGACTTTGCTCTTACTCGAAAGCACTTGAAGGGTAGTGAGTCATCAGCCTTTTTACTTGTAATGTCACTAGAAAGTGTTCTTTGGCTAGTAGTAGGTTAGTCTTCATCACTTGTCTTTTTAATGGTAAGCACGTGGCTTGCATCTTGGCTGAGAAAGCTTCACTTTGCCTTTGGGCTTGGTGCTGGGCTCCAGGCAAGTCCCCTTTTAGTTGGCATCCTTGGGCTTTCCTGCATCTAGGTCCAAAGTTCAAATATTAACCCAAACAAAAGTATTGCTGAATTAGAATTCTCAGAAAATTGTACTGATGGTTCCTCAATATTAATAGGTTTTTTTTAGCCAAAATGGTCCCTGAGATTTTCATAACACATAACCTTGGTCCTTGAGATTTAAAATCATTAGAAGTGGTCCTTGAGATTGTCCACCATCCATTATTTTGGTCATTCTATTAAAAAACTATGTTAAGTGGTCACTGAGCTTTTTAATGGAATGACCAAAATGATGGATGGTGCACAATCTCAGGAACAAAAGTTATGTGTTATACCCTCAACTTAACGGAGTTTTTTAACGGAATGACCAAAATAATGGATGGTGGACAATCTCAGGGACCACTTCTATTGATTTTAAATCTCAGAGACTAAAGTTATGTGTTATGCAAATCTCATGGACCAATTTGACTAAAAAGTCATATTAATACAATTGGAGCGTTTGTACTTCAACTAAAAATTCATGACTAATCGTTCCTTAACTCATCAAAACATGCAGTTATGATCATTTTCGTTAACTCTATCAGAACTTTCATTAAATGGGTCATGGTGAAATGACCATCGCTACAATTGGATTGAAATTGAGGGACCATTACTATAATTGAGTTAAAGCTTAGAGATCATTGTTACAATTTTTTTATTTTGTTTTTCATATTTGTCCCTTAATTTAGCCTTATGTGTGTGGCACGTGACTGAACTTGACGAAAAGGACTATAAATGTACATTTTGATGCATTAAGGACTATTAGGTATGAATTTTTAATTGAGGGACCTTTGCTCCAATTCAGTCAAAACTGAGGGGGCATTGCTATAGTTTTGGTCCCACACTTTGGTCACTCACTTTCAAAACCAATCAATGTCGTCTCTGACATTCAATGCCTCATATCAATGTGGTCCTTCCGTCAAGATTCCATCAACTATTCTGTTAGCTTGTATGTGGGACCCACAAATCCAATCAAATGGTGACACGTGGATTACACAAAATAAGAGCTTTTTATCGCAATTGGTCCCTGACATTGATCCAACTCCTCATTTTGGTCCCTTAGTTTCAAAAATTAATAAATTTGGTCCCTGACTTTCACTACCGTGTATCAATTTATTTCCTCCATTAATGTGGTCCCACTAATCCAATTATATGACTCAATATGGATTAACTATAAAAGAAAAACTATTTTTTTAAGAGTGAACCAAAAGAAGAGAATTCCGCGCTGTCATTTTTCTCGCATTCCATAACCCTAATTGGAGAAAAAAAAAAAAGGTAAATTACATAGTAGCCCCTCAGGTTTGAGGTCTATTACAACCTCATACAACATCTTTAAAACATTTCACTTTCATACCTCACGTACTATTTTATTTCAAAATAATACATCTGTAACATTTTCCATCAATTGATCCGTTAAGTACTTACGTGGCTGCCAAATGTGTGCCATGTGGCAAAAAAAATATTTTTTAAATTTTTTTTTTCAAAAAACCTGAATCTTCTAAATTAAAATTAAAAAAAAACAAACAAACAAAAACAAAAGCTGAACCCGCAACCCGCACCCCCCCCCCCACCCACCCAACCTGCAACCCAGAAGTAGAAGAAGAGGAGAGGAACAAAAAAAAACCCATCTTCATCTTCCCCGACCCCCCTTCATTGCAACCCACCCCTTTCTTCCCCTCCCGTCTTCCCCAAACCCACCGTGCACCCATCTTCCACCTCCTCCTCCGCACCCACTACCTGCAACCCAGAAAAGAAAAGAAAAAAAAAACGCATCTCCCTTTCCCTGCAACCCAGATCCAGTCTTCCCCAATGAATATGGATTTAAGGAGTGGGGTGTGTAGAGGAGGGAAGAGGATGCGTGCGAGGGTGGGTGCGTTGGTTTTTTTTTTCTTCTTCTTTCTGGGTTGCAGATTGGGCTCGGGTTGGGGGGGGAGATGGGAAGATGGGTGCGCGAAGGAGGTGGAGATGGGTGCAGAGGGGGAGGTTGAGGATGGGCGCGGACGACGGATGGAAGATGATTTGGGGGGGGGGGGGGGGGGGGGAAGGTGTGTAGGTGGGAACTAGGTTTTCTGGTTTTGTTTTTTTTTTTTTTTTTTTTTTGGTTCAATGTTCAGGTATAGGGGAGGGGTAGGGTGATGGGATCTGCATTTTGTAACTTTTTTTTTAATTTAGAAGATTAAAGTTTTTTTTTAAAAATTAAAAATTAAATTTTTTTTTTGCCACGTGGCACACATTTGGCAATCACGTGGCATAAATGTGGCAGCCACATCAGCACTTAACAAATCAATGGATGGAAAATGTAACGGAGGTATTATTTTGAAATAAAATAGTACGTGAGGTATGAAAGTGAAATGTTTTAAAGATGTTGTATGGGGTTGTAATATACCTTAAATTTGAGGGGCTATTATGTAATTTACCAAAAAAAATAAATCCAATTTGATACAATCGAATCCAAAATCAAATTCATATTTGATGGTATTTAGGATTATAATCAACTAGAGAGAATGAAGTAGGCCTGGCAAACGGGTCGTGTCTGTCGTGTTCGTGTCGTTTTCGTGTAACACCTGTTATCTTAACGGGTCGTGTCGTGTCACACCCGTTATCTTAACGGGTCCTTAACAGGTCGGGTCACTTTACCCAACGGGTAAAATGACCCGACCCGTTATGACCCGTTAAGAAAAATATTTTTTTTTCCTTATATTTGCACATACCACACATTGCCACATAAATATTACTTCAAAACATTAAAACTCATTTTTCGTTTAAGTACTACATCTACACTCGAAAATAAAAGCCTAATAAAAAAAAATCCATACACTACTAATCTATTACAAATATTAAATGTGCAAGGATATTACAAATATTACTTCAAAACATTATATATATATATAATTATATTATATAGTTATTATAGTTTTTAGGGATATAAAATTGTTAAATTAATATATATAATTATTATAGTTTATTCATACTTTCATTAAGTATAACATAAGATTTTGATGTATCCACTATTGTAAATATTTTAAATTGAAGATCGAGTTCATTCATTGTATTCATATAGGGTCAAGGAGTGTAGTTGTACAAAATCATCAAAATCGGAGTTAAAATAACCGTTAAATCGTGATTTTTCGTTTATAACCGTCGAAAAGTTTTGTCCCGTTACTTGATCTCTTAATGTTTGTTTTTTTTCAATTTTTGGCATATGCGATCTCGAAGTATATATAAACATGTTTGACGGTTGAATCGTTGAAACTAGTTTCGTAGAATGCGTATCCCATCAAAACAATATATTCACTAATACTTAAGAGTTTATTCATACTTTCATTAAGTATAACATAAGATTTTGTGGTATCCACTATTGTAAATATTTTAAATTGAAGATCGGGTTCATTCATTGTATTCATATAGGGTCAAGGAGTGTAGCTGTAAAAAATCATCAAAATCGGAGCTAAAATAACCGTTAAATCGTGATTTTTTGTTTATAACCGTCGAAAAGTTTTGTCCGTTACTTGGTCTCTTAATGTTTGTTTTTTTCAATTTTTGGCGTATGTGATCTCGAAGTATATACAAACATGTTTGACGGTTGGATCGTTGAAACTAGTTTCGTAGAATGCGTATCCCATCAAAACAATAGATTCACTAATACTTAAGAGTTTATTCATACTTTCATTAAGTATATCATAAGATTTTGTGGTATCCACTATTGTAAATATTTTAAATTGAAGATCGAGTTCATTCATTGTATTCATATAGGGTCAAGGAGTGTAGCTGTAAAAAAATCATCAAAATCGGAGTTAAAATAACCGTTAAATCGTGATTTTTTGTTTAGAACCGTCGAAAAGTTTTGTCCCGTTACTTGATCTCTTAATGTTTGTTTTTTTCAATTTTTGGCGTATGTGATCTTGAAGTATATACAAACATGTTTGACGGTTGGATCGTTGAAACTAGTTTCGTAGAATGCGTATGCCATCAAAACAATAGATTCACTAATACTTAAGAATTTATTTATACTTTCATTAAGTATAACATAAGATTTTGTGGTATCCACTAGTGTAAATATTTAAAATTGAAGATCGAGTTCATTCATTGTATTCATATAGGGTCAAGGAGTGTAGCTGCAAAAAATTATCAAAATCGGAGTTAAAGTAACCGTTAAATCGTGATTTTTCGTTTATAACCGTCGAAAAGTTTTGTCCCGTTACTTGATCTCTGAATGTTTTTTTTTTGTAATTTTTGGCGTATGCCATCTCGAAATATATACAAACATGTTTGACGGTTGGATTGTTGAAATTAGTTTCGTAGGATGCGTATCCCATATTTCCCTCTCTTTTTTGTTTCCTTTTCTTATCATTTTCTTTTTTCCCTCCCTTTTTTTTTTTGAAAACTTCCCACCCCCCTTTTTCTTCAAAAGGCGGATGCATATTAAATATTATAGTTTTTAGGGGTATAAAATTTAATATATATATATATATAAAATTATTATAGTTAATATTTTGGGGGTATAATTATTAAAGTATATATAATTATTATAGTTTTTAGGGGTATAAAATTGTTAAATTAATATATATATATATATATATATAATTATTATAGTATTTTTTTAGGGTTATAAAATTATTAAATTAATATTCTGCTTATCGTGTATCGTGTTACCCACGTGTATACCCGAACCAACCCGTTATCTTAACAGGTGCTTATCGGGTTACCCGATAACGACCTGATTCGTTATCGTGTCGACCCGAACACCTGTTAATTTCGTGTCGTGTCGGGTTATCGGATCGTGTCAAGAATTGCCAGGCCTAGAATGAAGAGTGAGTTCAGAAGCCCAAGTATTTTACTGGTGTCATAGTGCCTTCCTTTTCCTTTTGAGCATACCCTGATGAAGACGACGATGACTTTTTTTTTTCTTTTAGTTTTGGTTTTCAGTTTCTTATTTTACTTTTAGTTTTAAATCTTTAAAAAAAATAGTTTTTTATAGTTAATCCATGTGGCGTCATATGATTGGATTAGTCGGACAAAAAATATTGACGAAATTTTAATGGAAAGATTAAATTAATGTGTGGTATTGAAAGTCAGAGACCAAATTTATTGATTTTTGAAACTCAAGAACTAAAATAAGGAGTTGAATCAATATCAATGACCATTTGCAATAAAACTCTTATTTTGTGTAATCCACGTTTCCCACTTACAAAGTAACAAAATAGTTGACATAATTTTAAAGGAATGACCAAGTTGATGTACGGTAGTGAATGTCAGAGATGACATTAATTGATTTTGAAAGTGAAAGATCTAAATGATGGGTTTAATCAATCTTAAGGATTATTGGTGATAAAAACCCACTCCGAATTGAGGGAGGGAGAGAGGTGCAATTTACGAAGGAAAAGACAGACTAGAGAGAGGAGAGTGGTGGGGCAGGAAATAGAGAGAGGGTGGGCCAAAGTTTGTCACCCGTTGGATTCCCACTGATGGCCCAGATTGGTTTAGTCACGTACATTTTCTGATCGGACAGAAGCAAAACCCTCCCCACGAACAAACAAATTTAAGAGCTGATCGACAGTAAGATTTCAGGAGCAGCAGCAGCAGCAATGACTGATTCTTCATCATCCCCTCTTTCTAAGTCCTTCGTCAGTGAGCATTGGGAGGGTTACAAGGATTTCTGGTGCGAACGATTCTCCTTCCTCACCAACTACTCCAAGTTCGTTAAGCGGGACAAGCCCCTCCCTCCCTGGTCCGACTCCGACATCGAAGCCTTCATTGCTCTCGACCCTGTTCATGGCCCCGCTGTAATTTCTTACCCTTCTGTTTTTTTTCGTTCTTTTCAGTTTATAAGTGTTAATGGTAAATGGGTTTCTTTGATTTCGTGTTTTTGTGACCTCTGTGGACCTGGGTGTTCGTATTTTTGTTTTCCTTTTGATCTTTTTCCTGTTTTGTCATCTGGGTATTTGTTTATGTTTCTCCTTGATTTAAATATTGAGCTGTGCCCCTTTCTGTCGTTGATGTTCGAGTGCTCAATCTCTTGGTGGAGGTGTGTCTAATTTCTGGATATGAAGGTTTTGTATTTTCTGTTTCCGAGATGATTTTGGTTTTGAGTTGGTGGTATTCATCTGGGTATGGTTTTTCTGCGGCTTTCGTTTCATTATTTTTTCGCATACTATCTATGCTTGGTGCCTTTCAGATTACTATTAAGTAAGGTTGGTGTTTTAATGTATGGATGGTCTACGGGCCGGGTGTTTAAATTGCTTAGGGAAAACGATGAAAGAAACTTCATAAATTTGCATTGGATTTGATTCAAGACTGTTGCTCTTTTGGCATGAAAGTAATCAAAATAAGAGAGAGACATGCACTGTGTTTGGTTTTGAATTGTAGTTTAATGATTTGTTGAAGAGAAAAAATAACGACTCTAAAATCAAACAGAGGCGCATGAACTAGTGGAGAATGCAATGAACTATGTGGCTGGAGAGCTCTTCTTTTTAATTTTCTGTCATGTATTCTAAGATTATTGATTTTCAAGAAATTTAGTCTAGTTACCAGCGCAAGCAAGGAAACAACTAACCAGTCTTGACCGTGCAAATTGTTGAGGTTCACTTCCAAAACGTGTGATGTATTTCCAGTTTGGGAAAAGAAACACGTCTAAATTGCTACTCTTCTTTTGGTATCTTTCCATATGTCTAGTTATGTCGCCGCAGACCTCAGCCTGAAGTGCAGCATAAATGAAGTGGAAAAGCATATCAGATTTTCTTTACCTTTTATAATTTACTTTTCTTGTTTATTCTTTCTGCAACTCCTTAAGTACGGGCTTTGGATTTAGTGTCCTAGACAAAAATGACTAATTTCCAAATGCAATGAAATACCAATTGATAATCTTGACTCTGCCGACGCTTCCTATCTTTGTATGTTGTATTATATTATTGTCCAGTAACCTAGTTATTGTACCTGTAACTCAAGAAGATGTCTGCTAGTATGATATCCGGCTCTCGTCTTATGGTTCAATGATGCATTTCTGTACGGCTAAGATGGTCAGTTTTCTTTAAATAGCTGAGTTAACATGCTTTTATTTTTCAGCTGAAGACTGCTAGGGAAGCAGTGAAATTTGGTCTTGCAGGAAGTGTTATTGGAGCAGTATCAACTGCTGGCTTTGCGTGGAGATATTCAAGGAGTTTACATGGTAACCTGTTGCCTCTTTCTTTTAGGTGTTCACTTTTTACGATTCTATATGAACAAGTACTGCACAGGGATCAGATGTGTTTGGTTTCTTGTTTTTACCATAATAATTAAGCTGGCTATCAGTTGAATCTGTAAAAATTTCACCATTTCTTCAATTCTGCTTGATATTTTTTTGTTTTAAAGTCCAATATTTTCTTTAAACAACGCTTCAAATTTGTGGATGAAATAAAGACACATCAACACATCTTATTGCTGTACTATGTCATGTTCAGTGGCAAAAAATGCTAATTCTTATAACCAGGTATGATACAATGGACTGACATTCATTTCTATCGGTGGCAAAAGAAAATATCATATGAATAGTTCATTATTTCTTCCTGACGTTTCTTCTGTTCCACTTGGCCTGCATTGTTTATCTATATCCTGGAAATATATTTGTTGAAATAAATTTGGATATACTTAGTACACATATTTTACCCTTTCCTTATTGGTTTCCGTATGCTTCTGGTGTACATGGGTGTGCCATGTTTTCAGTAAAGTTACTTTGTAGTGTCCTGTAATCTCATGGTCCGTAAGCAGTGGAAGAAATTTTCGTTGTAATCTTGTTTTTTGTATTGTTTTCTGTTTTAACTGGTCCCCTTTCCAACAGCCGGACTTCAAGTAATCTGTAGCCTTCGTTGTTGAAAACAAATTAAAATTAAGTGTTCATGTTTTGGTAGAGAATCATAAAGTAGCGGAAGGTTATGATCCAACTATTTCTTTGTCTATCTGAGTGAGCTTATGGTCATGTATAACATTATAGATTGTGAAGATGTTAGTAACATGTCATGGTAAAATCAACCGCATTCCGACCTTACTATGTTGTATTGTAGCAGATGAGTGATATTGCTCAAGTGACGTCTGTCTGCATTTTAATTTCAAATCTTCGTGTTTGAATCAGAATTATAACAATGGACGATAGGTTATAGAAAATCTGGTTTATGAACCCTTTTGCATTTTACAGGTGCTGGACTGTCCTTTCTAGCTGGAGGTGTTTTTGGTTGGGCATATGGACAGGAAGTTGCGAACCACTGGCTGCAACTTTACAGGTTGGACACCTTGGCTGCACAAACCAAGTTCCTCGAGTGGTGGCAGGACAAGAACGAGAGACGGTCTTAAACTTGGCTTCCTCTCGGAAGCAGAGATAATAACCAATGTTCCAGTTTTACAATAAGAATCAAACACACCTGTGTTGAAAAATGTAATGGGAAAAATTTGGGTTTACTTTTAGCTTTGTCGAGATTTGTTTTACTTTGAACTCCTTTCTCAAAATCAATCTGATAGCACTGCAACACTTTGTGATCTTTCAGATGCTACTTCCCTATTCAGTTTGAACTCTGCAAATTTCGAAGGATGTTTTGTGTGCTGAAAATGTTGCTGTGTTAAGGTAGACGTTATGGATGCTACGTACGTTATCTTGGAGGCGCGCTCTATTTGTGATAGATATCACAATTAAAACGCGCCTCGTTTGAGAAGTTACAGACTCCGCCACTTCGGAATATGACTTTCACTTTCCTTATCCAGGGGCAAGATCATAAAAGAATCGAACAGACTATGCCTCGTCTTCATGTAAGAAAAATATGGCAGTATAATGGGCTTTTCTTATTCAATGACACAACCATAGTATCAATAAACGATGACCGAGGAACTTGGATAAGATTTGTACTATCACAAAGTAAAACGTAGAAGAATGATAAACCATATTAAGTTGTTTTCTTTTACGAACGATAATGTTGGTGGGTCAAATTATTAGTTGTAAGGGGTGAAGGGGATCAGTGTTGATCGAACGCGCATAAGCATGATTTCTTTCCACTACTGACGTAACAGTCATGTTGAACTTACAAGCTAAATAGATCAGAAGAAATGGACTGTACAAAGAAAACTTGCATGCCCCTTAGTTTGCAAAATAGTAAAAAGTCAACAGCAAGAGTATGAAGAGTCTCTCGTGCCCAAGTAAATACAACTACCTGCAGGCTGCAGACTGGGGAGGACATATTCCGCAGGGTTGGGAGCGAAGGCCATCCACAAGGCCAGTAGGTGGTACATCTTCCAGCTTACAAGTAGACTGGACAATGTGTTGCATATCTAGATCACCAGATTGTTGCCCATTTTTGTAACTCCTCACTCAAGTAATGGCGACCATTTTTCAGCCATCAAGAGTGGTGCTTTAGCTTATGATAAAAGAAGAAAAGTCATTGTTTCTCCAATTTCTTAATGCAATGGGTCTCCATAGCTTTTGCCATCAATTTTAAGAGTATTGATGGTGTGATGGAATCTGGGTTAGGCCTTTGTTGTTTTTGGGGAGACGGGAGTTGAATTCACGATTGAGATGGTTGTGGCAATTTTTTTTCAACTAGGGATCATTTACAAATATTGTAAAGGGTCATTTTGGTTCTAGTCCTTGTTCAACCTAATTGTTAATATTTATTAAGATATTTTGATCCGAGCTCAACATTTTAATGTTGCATTATTTGAGAACAAATTGTGAAATTCAAACAAATTCAAATTGTATTTTTGAAATATAAAAATTACTTAAATATCAATAATAGAGTAATATTGTTCTTCACATAGTTCTACCCAAAAAATAATGTACCCACGTATTTGTTAATATTTTTAAGAAATAACTTGATATATTTTAAAACGTAAAACAAATACTTGTATTAGTATTTAAAATTACGGGTACACATCAAAACTAAAAAAAAAAATATGGGCATAAAAAGAAACTAAAAACATTTCAGTACGAATTGAAAATAGAAATATGTGAAAAACATTAAAAGAATATATTTAGAATTGATTAAATAAGTTTTTCAAGTTTAAAACAAGATTATTTAATATTCAAATAATGATGTGCACAAATGTCTAAGGACCTTGATCAAAAATGAAAAGAAACAAAGTTTCAAGTAATAAGAAAGAAAAATGAAAAATGAAAGCCTAATTTATCCTATTGTAAATTTACATGGGTGTCTTAGAGAAATATATAAATTTAATTATGTGCCCCAAAATAAAACTTGATGTAAAGTGCTAATAAAATATCTGAAAGTGCTTTGGTGAAAGTGTTTTTGAATCCAATCCTTAGGAAAAATCTGAGTGGATCCTAGAAAAGCACTTTATATGTTTCCTGTAAAAAGACACATCTCTGATATTTCTTCCAAAAAGCACTTAAAGTGCTTTTAGAATCCAAAATCAATTTCACCAAAAACGTTTTCAATCATTCTAAAAACACTTCCAAACGAGCTAAACGTTGGTAAGCTTGATTGGAAGCAAATACTCAATCACCTCCTAAATAGCCAACAGTTTCTCATGAGTTCACCATTTTGACTAGTGACGAATTTGTTGCAACAACTTCGAGCGATTGTGGTTGCGATATAAGCCTACCGAGCAAACTCCCACAAAACATGGGCAGTAGGACAACGTTTCAACAATGTACCAAGACTCCGGGATGAAATGAAGGATCGAAGCACGCCTCAAACAACTATCAACCACCAGACGGTGCGACAATCAGTGATTGTCAAGCGGGAACTACGAGACCAGTAGGGATTTTGGAAATCACCGGTAGCCCAAAATCCCTGCTGGTCTCGTGGTTCCTGCTGGTAGACATTTTGACAACCTTGGTAGAACCGGAATCGGAACGATAAAAGTAAATACAAAACCTATAAGGAAAATTAGGGGATGGTTCACGGCAAGCAAACCCAGTATAGGCACGACAACAGGTACTAATGACAACCAAATTTTGGACATGGGCAAATACAGACCCCTATAAGTTTAGGGCAAGGGCAAAGACGGACAGAGATGTCTTAAGAGCCTTGTTACAATGGCATCAGTGTAATATATAGGATTTACGTAGTGTTATAAGAAGAGAATACAATATGCAACTAATCTCACATCTCAAATCCAATAGGAATGCATAATCAACCTATGATATACTCTATTTAGTTCAACAATGATCACTTTGGCACCAGCCCAGCCCGATGACAGACATTTCGACAATTTGATGCTGTTGTGTATAGGACCACAACATTCAGTTCAGTCCTAACGTAGTTTGGCAGAAGAATGAAAAATATTCAAAGGACCTACAACACGAAGAAAATTACTGTATAATCCCATATAAAAGTAAATTGTCTACACGTATCTATGTATGATTCAAGACACCTAACATGTACGACGGAAGTATATTCATAAATAAGTTATAAGATAAACCAATTTACAGGCAGATAATGGCATTCAGGTTTAAACAGTAGAGCATTTACTCTATGGTTTCTTTATTCTGAACCAGATCTTAATCAGCAAACCAATGCTCTTTCCAAACGTAAACAGACCATCCACTGGAAGACGATGACCACGGCAAAGCATCATATCCACATGGCTCTGGTAGCTCAAAGGGGAGATTCCACCTACATATAAATGAGTAACTTTCCGTAAGGTCGTGGTTTGCCAAGCAAATCAAATCTTTGGCAGATGAGACAACAGAAGATACTGTAATCACTAGTTAACAAAGATGGCAAGAGTAATGAACTCAAATATAGAGAGTAAAAAGCCAATAAAATAAACTATCAAAATCCTCACTCTTCAGTAAGAGGCAGCACATCTAAATGTTGCATGATATAGTAAAAGCCGCATGTTAGTCATGGGGTTCATTAAATAATTCCCTCACAAAGGGCAGAGATTTTCACAATAAAAGGTTCTGTGTTTCATTTTTTACCATCACCAGGTGCTTCGTGCAATTTGCAATCAATTAAAGTGTCAATCATTGCACAACAATCAATTCAACGGTCGCTGAGTTCTGACCGTCCTTGAGGACCTTATCCCTAACCTGTGTTTGGATGAGACTTCAAAATTACACACAACATAGGCTGATCCCTACAAAAAGTAGACAGAGGAATATGAAATGACAAGAATCAAGACTCAATACACTCAGAGAACCATCAAATAACTCCTTCAAAGGTGTCATTTTGTAAGTCCCTTGTTTACTGTCTTTATACTGCATTTAGCTTTGTAGTGCTTGAGTAGTGCATTGTGGTTGTCTAAAGATCCTTGGTACTTTGAAAGTCCCTCGTCCAGCACAGGGTAAGAGACCTTGAAACTTGGGTCAAATGCCACTTGTCCATGGAAATCGAGGTAAGGGGCTTGAAGTAACTTGGTATTTGGTTTCATTGATGGTACTCCCATAGATCATTCCTGATATAGATATCTAGGAAAAATTATCAACTCGTATACATGTCCTGCAAATTGAGGATAACCAGATTCCAAAGATGCAGTCACTTGAACAATCCATGGACAGGTAGAGCGAGAGAGGAGATTTGGATCAGAGACTGAAAAGTGTGTCACAGATTTGATGGTAGTGGATTTTTGACATTTTCTTTTCTGGAGTTACATGGAACAAGAGTCATAAATTAGACTGATATGTGAGACCATGCATCTTGATGGAAAAGATTAGATTCTGAGAGAAAAAGAGCAAGGCGAAATGCGAACGCGCATGAATGGTAAAGGTAAGTGACCTGGGGGTATAGAGTGAGCAAAGTGAATTGGTTGAATTGATCAACCACATTTATGAACTGAAATTCGTCCAATCAACACCCAATAAGATTATGGTTCAAAAAGAAGACAGCGCCCACAAGGATTGATTGCTTGACTAATTATGTGACTGGACCAGGCTGCTAGCTCATAGATCTGTGCAACTATTCATATGCATTAGTTTTCAACAATTATAAGCTCATCCAAATTTCACACGCGTATCAACTCCTCTTAAGGTATACAATCACATTCCATCCACAAACACCAAAATGCTATCCGACTCTGTTAACCGATTACCAAATTGGCCTCCAACTTATGAATACCCCAGCTCTACAAGACCGATATCTTAGCTTTCATTACTTGGAACCTTTATAAATCTTAAATTGTTTTTTCTTGCCCTTCCAAAGATAGCTACTGCAACCTTATTCAAAGGTACATTACTACATTAACAATGAACGGCCTCTAACCTTAAGAAACACAAAATTCCTCAGCTCGATATGCTAACCACAAGGTTCCGCATTCAGCTAAGAGAGCTTCTGGTGAAGAATATTTGTTCTTACCATGATACTTGAAGAGAAAATACTCCTATATGCAGGAACATCATTAGTGCAGCTTCTGCCAAGGAAACAGTCCACACAAAAAGGCATGTATAGAATGCACATAAGATCATAAAACAACCTTTCCCCTCCCTCGCACAAATCTTGAACTCCCAAAGAAATCCATGCCTATTTCTTCCACACTACCAAAAAGTTAAAATATGAAGCCACAATACAGAGAAAAGAAAAAAAGACAACACACAAATCAAACACCAATATAATTCATCAAGATAAGCAATAAATACATTAACCAACTTGAGAATAAGACACGAGACTCATGCAAAAAAACATGGAGACCCGAAAGACAAGAGAGAAAATAAACTAAATAAAAACAAAAGAAAAGAAAAGAACATTACAGGAAAAATGTCCAAGTGGATTGAGAAAAGGAAAACACAAAAACTACATATCGAGTTCTTCAATGCATACAAAATTCAATTCATAAGACTTACCTTACCTTATATAAAGAACTTCTTTGAGTTAATGCAATTGCTGAAGAATGCCTAATTTGAACTAGAACCTGCAGCACAGGCAGCCGGTCTATTGTGGTCATTTAAAGAATTTTCACCACCACTTTCTGATATCCGCCGACTGTCTGATTCAGAAACCGGACTGTCTAAACTATTTGACACAGAAGCCTCATTAATTGTGTTATTGTCTTTTGTTTCCAGACGCTCCATCATGCGTGATACAGTTGCGATCCCTGCATTAACCTCTCTTTTAACTTCTGAACCAAGATCTGCCATGGAAGCATTGCGAGAGAACAATCTCTCCTTCCAACCTCTTGTGCTCTTTGAAATTGACTCTTTGTATCTAATTGAAAATGAGAAACAAATACTTGTGATGTTTATGAAACAAGAAAAATTTGTCTTTTTTTGTTTTGTGTGTGTGTGTGTGTGTGTGTGTGTTTGGGGGTGGGGGAGATTCGGGTGTGACTCATTCAGAAAAGGAATAATTAAACGGCAAAGGTTAAAGCATATTAATACCTTGTTGATTTTTTTTTTTTTTTTTTTTGGCGTGGGGGGTTGACTCATTCAGAAAAGAAATAATTAAATGGCAAAGGTCAAAGCATGTTAATACCTTGTTGATACTGCATTAAATCGAGATTTCAGAGATTCTGAAAAGGATTGCAAGTCTGATGGTCCAGCTCTATCTTGGGTACTTGGGGATGACTGACTAGGCGACCTCCTAAAGGAAAATGATGATATGATAACAAGAAATATGTGATTTTATGCACCAACATATATCCTGACCAAGCTGAAGAATCTAGTACCTATTGCTCATGGAAGACCCTTGTTGATTCGGAGCCGAATTACTAGATCCAGATGCCGATGCAGAAACAGGACCAGATTGTGACGAATGTACGGGAGTGGTTACTTGAGAAGATTCTTCCCCATTCATAGGAGGCGAAGGGAAAGTTACTGCAATTGAAGGAGATGGTTCACCTTCTCCCATCTGATCAGGGGAAGAAGAAGCATGAGCCGGAGGTGCATTAGGATTGGTAGAGAAGACCAGGTATTGTGGACGACCTTGAGCTGATGACCTATTCCTTTGTCCTTCCCTTCTGGCAATGTGGCGTGCCCGACCCATTGCGGCAGCAGCAGCTAAGTGCTGGATTATACGCTCTTCAAGTTCAGCATCATTTACACCCATAGGTAACTACATCAGGAGCAAAATTGATTAAAAAAAAAAAAAAATTGAATAAGAAACTCCTGTTTTGGTAGGTTTATGCTACATGTGACTTAATGACGATAAAGAACAAAGACAGAATACAAACATGCTGCAACTCAAAATCCCCAAGAGTTGGATGATGAAATATTGTGGTATTTCGAGGTGGATTCGACCTAATACTTCTCTCTTGTTCTACTGCCTCTAGCAGTTCCTGGCTGTAAAATTGTAAATACACACAAAATGAAGACCTTATCATTATCTAATAGTCCTATGAATCAATGGAATATCAGGACCAGTAACAAAATACTAACCCAGTGGGATCCTTCAAGCTGATGGGTTGCCAGCACATAGGGCATTGGGAGCTTCGCTGACACCTACAATTGAAACGAAATTTCAATTTTTGAGAACTTTCAATATCATCAATATAAGATCAGTTGCTAGAACAGCCACTCATTTAATTATTTTTTTCCCATTTGACATTGTCCTAATTCTTTTGAAATGCTAATATAACTCACATTTTTAAAACCCATGTTTTAACTACTTATTCCTCACTTGCCTTCCACTGGGCCCAACAATGGTCCCAACCTAGCACTGTCCCTCCTCCAATTAGTCACCTTTGTTCTAAACAAATTCGTAGATTTCTAATTATAACAAAAAACAAAATTGAAAATTTGGTTCTTCAGGAGAGTCATACTTAATCTTCACCAAGAAATTAAAAACGCCATTACAGTTTTTGTTTAGTTTTGTTTTCCTTTCAGGTTCTCCCAGCTGAAATAAAATTGTTTCGCTCCTTTTCTTTCTTTTTGTCTCAGTTTGTTATCTTCTCCTTGGTCATTCGTTCTAAATTTTTATATTTCTTTTTAATACATTGTGTGAAATTGACTGAGCATTCCTTCTATTAATTTTGCCTTCTCTTAAGTGACTGCAGTCCGTCGCTTTTGTTTGGAATATAATTTTATGTGTAATAAGAAAGAAATACAGAAATGACTTCTGGCTTTAGAAAAAGAGGGGAGACGGGGATGTAAAATGCTACAAGCGGAGGAAGAGCAGATGGAAATTGAGTAAATAAGTAGGAAAAACATGGTTCTTAAACATACAAGGTAAACTAACATTTTAAAAAATTAAAAGGACAGCCATGTGCCAATTGGGCAACAAGCAACTGAACAAGTGGGTATTGCAGCAATTGATGCTAGCATCGCTCTAAAGATAATAGGGAACTGCACAGGAAACGAGTTTCTGGCAGCATCTAAACTTAAACCGAAACATCCAGGGACCAAATTTGCATTAATATAATCCATTGATAACCAATAAAAGTTTCATTATATCTAGCTTGATAACCATAATAATTGAAAGAAAGATTCATTTTGTCACATAATAGAAGCTAGGATACAGATTTATACCTTTTTGGTTCAAATTATGCCCAGGTCATTATTGTACAAGTTGATTAAGGCATGGTGTTGGTAGTACAAAAGTCAAAGGTATTACTAGCTTGACTATCATTATAAATCTAGAAATTAGACTAGATGTGAAACTACTATGACAAGACAGTATGATCATTCTAATCTATTCCTACAATGCTTAAGGCAACCTGTTGAGTACCTCAAGGACGAAACGGGAACAAACCTATGTATCAATACAGAACTATTTAATCACACTTTCAAAAATACAAAAGGACCGGAAGAGAATGTGAAGTATCTTTGAAGGCTTTAGCAACTAGAATTGGAGCGGCCATTATGCCAATTATAACATCACATTTCGTAATTTTCACGAAATTTAATCGCATTGAGTCCCCACTCCTTTGTTTGGTAAATTAGGAGAGAGGGGGAGAGGAGGAGGAGGAGGAGGAGGAGGAGGAGGAGGAGTGGAGGAGGAGAGGGGGTGGGGGGTGCAGTAGTGGGACAAAAGATTAGAATAACCTACGTACTTATTCCAATTTTAATACCGCACACAGTATTCCCTAGAAGTAAAGATGTGGAACTAGAACATGGTTGGCTAAAAGATTCTGACACAAATGCAATGCCCACATCTAATCTTTATTTCCACAGTCGCAATATTTGGCTACCTTAATATCCCATGTTATAGTTCATACGTGTTTCATGAACAAGAATAAGAAAATCTAACTATCATATCGACAACAAAAAATTACAAAGGAAAAATGAACATTAAATACTAAAAAATGGATATCAGAAAATACCACTCAAGAATGCACTGAAGATGAAATTCATGCTTGCAACCGGTCAACTGCATAAAGCAAATGAGGATTGATTAAAAGGAAAACCATAAAAGAATAGATAATAGTGCCTATACTATTTATATATACCGTAGAAGGATCGTTGTCGCAGAAGGCCTCCAGGCATATACTGCAAGCATCATCACAGGCTTCCTGGATTCCTCCCTCCACAAAAGCTGCTGCTGATGTCAAGTGGGCATCAGATTTGTTGGTCTCTTCTCTTCCCGGAGCCTGTAAGGCAAACACTACAAGCTTAGAAAATACGATATATACAAATTCACATCACTTCTTTTCCTCGGGGACATGGAAGCATAAACAACGAAGGTGAAACATTAAAGCAATCGAAACCAGTGTAGTTTAAAAATTATGTACATAATCAAATAATTTACAACAAAAGAAACCGGTTTCGCACTGGGAGGCCAACACTAAGAACCATAAATAATTTAACCCACCAAGATAAACAGATCAAAATTCAAAAAATCAAATTAAGAGCTCTAAATATTGCAAATAATCCCCTTGAATTCAGAATTAAAGCAATCAAGTACACTAAAACACGTGATAACCAACAATCAGAAGAATCCAGAGTCAATCAAACAGTGTTTGACACCTAATTTAAGAGGGAATATCACAATTCATGAGATTCTGATATTTTCTTACAAATGGAAAATTATTTCAATCAACTCAGGGACAACCAAAACAGTGAAATCACAAAAGTATTTAATTACCTCCATGAAAAACTGTAAAGTCCTGAAAGTATACAGCCAACAAATGGATCTTTGATTGCAGAGATGAAGTTGGAGTTGGGGATTAAGGGGACAGCGAAAACCCTAGAGAGAGAGAGAGAGAGCCTTGGGGAGTTTGGTTGCTAATGAGTTTCCCTTTCGGTGTGCTATATGCTTTGTTTACTTTATTCATTGTGAGCGAGCGAAGACTTGACTATTCAGTCACCACAGTGCTCACACGTGTCCTTCCCACCGAATCTCTTTGACGATTCTTTCTAACTCATTTTACCCGCCACTCCCTTCCGCCCTTCTCGATCTCATAATTTTTTCTTGCCAAATTGGTTGTTCTGACCAAATTTCACAAGTTGGTTGTTCAAATGATCCTTTACCTATAAATTTGTTGTTTTATCATATTTTTGTAGCCTAATTGGATTATTAGTCTCTGTATTAATAGAATAGTAGCAAGATAGCTCGTGTGGTAAAAAAAAATTAGAATTCAAGCCCATTTGCTGAAGTCTGTTAGGATTTAGGCCTAAAATTATAAATTTCGTAAACTCTCCATTAATTAATAGCACGTGAGCTACACATATGAGGCTAAACGAAACTCTCCGTTAATTGTTAACACGTGGGGCTCACATGTGAGGCTAACTTTATCATTTTAACCTCACATTTGAGCTTCACGTGCTAACAATTAACGGAGAGTTGATGAAATTTTCAATTTTAAATCTTAACAAACTGCACCATAGGGGTTATATTTTAACTTTTTACTACAAGGGCTATCTTCCAACTACTCTATCACCACCAAAACGATTAATCCAATTAAGCCTATTTTTATCTGTGAAATGTCTAAATAGTTCTCGTATAAATACACACTCCAGCGACTCCATCAACTCTTCAAAATTCGAAATCTCATTCTCTTCCACACAATGGCGTAGCCACCCATAAGGCTAAGATGGGTTGTAGCCCAGCGAGATTTTCTGTAAGAGTAGTGCTATCCATGCACTCATTTTTACTGCTCACACACCCCTCTTAATTTTCGGTTGTTCAGATCGAATTAATTGAAGATGATCACTGACAAAAAATTAATAAGGTTGTATTGGAGGTAAAAATGGGTTTGTGAATAGAATTATTCTTTTGTAAACGCATGCTTATAGCCTACTCAATTTCAATACGTACTATTATTTAATGTATATTTAGTAGAGGATAGGTAATAAATAATATGTTGTATGCTAAAAATTATAAATTAGTATCTCGAGTCCCCCTTTATCCTATTCTTTAAAGAAAAAGATCATTTACCCTATGTAATTTAGCCTTTGTGCTTCTTACTCAAGAAAAGAAAAATAATTTTTTTTAAATCCACAATTAAATCTCTGTCTCCGCAATTCCTTACTTTCTGTTGCGATTTTCCAATGAATGTCACATTTGGTACGTTCTTAATCACTTTATTTACTTATTCTTAATTTAATTAGTAGGTTAATTATTTATATGGTCCTTGAATTTATCGGTTAGGGTTATGATTTTAAGAACAGTTTAGATTATATTGTCTTTTATATTGATTATTAAATAATTTTATATTGATTATTATATAATTTTATATAAGCAAAAAAATACTATTTTCAGCTAGCCCACCCAGGAAAAAAATCCTGACTCCGCCCTTACTTCCACACAACTCTTTCTTTCCTTGTTCGAAATTCTCAATCTCCTCCCTTTCTAAACCTCATTATCGTTCATGCTCTCTCTATGTTTCCCTCTTTTAGGCAGGACCGGGTGGCTTAGAAGGATTTTTTGTCCTTCTTTATTTGGATGCGCAAGCGTGGCACTACGTGGCCTAGGTTGGCAAACGTAGAAAAGATGTGAGGCTAAATTGGGTTTGCGCCTTGAATTTAAATTCTAATCCAACAATTAAATGGCTGAGTAAGGAACTTCTTCTCAACCTAGGCTTTTTCTTTACCTCGAAGATAAGGTTTTGAACGAACGACCAAATGATGTATGATGGTGAAGATCGAGTGAGAAAGTAAAAAGAATATGAAAATCAATGAGATTCTACTTGTAAGAAAGTAAATTAAATGAAGAACGATTGTGGAGAAAATAAAGGTGATGTAAAATTAAATAGAGGTCTTGGGTGTTCTCGAGGCTTATCCCTTAATTAAATTCATTTTTTCTAAAAAAACATGCGCATATCAAATTACATAAAAGATATGAAACTGAATGACAATACGTAATACAAATGAATTGAAATGCTACGAACATCACCGCGATGCTAATATTAAGATCATACATGAACTGACTAATCACACTCATTGTGTACGGAATATCTAGCCTAGTGTGAGTAAAGATATTAACTTTCCAACAAGGTGCTGCTAGTTCCTTATTGGTTGGTATTGATCTTCATGCACACACAACTTGTAATTGATCTTTATTAGTGTGTCACCAAGTTTCCAAGCAGGCACTCATGTTTCGTCAACAATTCAATTACATGCTTTGAGATAGAAAAATACTTTTTGATGATACAAACACTTCGATCCCTAAGAAGTACTTCAAAGGATCATGATCCTTCATCTCAAATTCTTTGAACATATTGCATCTCCTCTTTATGCTTAAATTATGGCACTTATACATGGTTTGCTATGGGAAACAATTATGGGACATAAAAATTGGGTGTTGAGAGCAATTCGCTCTAATCATAATAGCTTGCGCGTCTCTTGACATGTCCTATGTTGGGCAGATAGTGAAGGATGTGAAATCAAGACCAATGTTCTAAAAAACGTTAGACGCTAGTCGGGCGGCAGGTAGGGGCCTAGCGCCTAGGCGGAATTATGCAAATTTATTATATATCTTGTAAATAAGTGCCTATTTACACTTTAAAAAAAACATACTTGATAGAAGTAGAAGAATAGCAAAGTAGATCCATCCAACAAGTATAATATTTAAAAAACAGTAAGCATATAATCATAATAATGAGTATTTTTGGATGACAGACTAAATTATTCTTGTTCATAATCCTTGCATTGGATTTGAACATAGACTAAATCATTTAACCTTGTTGTATCTAGTTTATTTCTTTTCTATGTATGTATCCTCTCAAAAGTGCTCCAATTCATTTCACAATTGCATGAACTTGTAGTCAATCCACCCTTTGCAAATTAGGTACACAATTTCCATAACTATACCATCATGAAACTAAAAAAGAAAAAAACACACAATTAATTAAAAAAAAAAAACGCCTAGGCGAGGCCTAGTGTCACATCCCCGCCCGGGCCCCTACCACATCACGGGCTCTACTCCGCCGTAGCACAATATTGTCCACTTTGGGCCCCGGATACGCCCTCACGGTTTTGTTTCTGGGAACTCACACGAGAACTTCCCAGTGGGTCACCCAACCTGGGAATGCTCTGGCCCCTTTCTCGCTTAACTTCGGAGTTTCTACGGAACCCGAAGCCAGTGAGCTCCCAAAAGACCTCGTGCTAGGTAGAGATGGGAATATACATATAAGGCTTACATGATCCACACCCCTGGGCGATGTGGGATCTTACACCTAGGACCGCCTAGCTCTATACCAATTTTTCGAAACAATTTACACTAAATCGAGGCAGGCTTTCACCACCTAGGCCTATTTTTAGAACACCGATCAAGACATTATTGAGGAATGAAATGCTTAAATAAACTAAAAGTAGGGTGTCCAACTATCGGAGAGTTGATCCTTTTTAATCACTCTGAGTGAGAAAGAAGTAGCCTACTGGTTAAATTAGGAGTCTTGAATCTTTATGATTGTCTCGTATAATAAAGAGTGGCAGTCCAAAGTAACCTTATGTCTAATTCGATTCGCCTAGTAGTTCACTTTTCCACCCAATATCTAAACTTCTAATTTTCTCATCCTATATATTCAGCTTTCAATAATAATGTCAATTTTCATTAAAATAATAATTAAAAAAAAATAGAATAGATAAAACTGGTAGTAAATTTCATTTTCAAAACACAATGTGGTGGCGTATACCATTGATTTAAGAATTTCAAATGCCTCTTTTAATCTTTCTAATTCTTGAAAAAGTAGACTGTTGAACCGAAATTATTTACTTTTAAAAAAAAGTAAAATAAAAAGATAATTCCAAACAAGTGGCTTAAATCAATAATTTTAAACGTGTGGCTTTTAGAGCATCCCGAATGAGGGGCTCTATATAGGACTAGAAAAGTGGTGGATATAGAACGGTTGAAAAATAAACCTTTAAAATCATGTTTTGAAATAAAAAATGGAGAACAAACAAAAAAAAGAGGGAGTTTTAACGAAACACTCCCGGTACTGTTCACTTTTAACAAAAAATCAAATTTTTACCTTTACCTGACATTATTCACTATACCTTTAAAAAGAGCTTTTCGTTAAAAGAAAAGTTTTTTTGAATTTTTCATTAGTTTTCCTAAAAAATAAAGATTGGGCCCTCAATTTGGTGTGGGTCCACTTATTTTTTTAAAGCTAGATATAGTCTAACTTTTTACCATCTAAGAATTGAAGTTGCTAGATGAAACTCCATTTTCCAGCCTATTGAGAATGAAATTTTTATTAAAACTACAAATGTGATAGTCTAAAAAAGAATAAAGCCCCATTAGAAATGCTTTTAAATCTCTTGCTTGGCCTTCATGCCGACCTTATATTCTTCGTTCTTCAATAATCCCAAGAATATAACAGGTACAAGACTGACATGCCCAAATCTTACTCGCCCACGTGTCACAACCACCACTCATATGTCGCCGGATGAATAATACCTGTAGGGGTGCGTCTAACTTCCAAGAAAAATGCTAGGATGAATAAATTTTTACACTCGATAATTGAATAGGATCTTATATATGATTACTTTTTATGAGGATCTCCAAAATCACTTCACTGTTTTCATTTGGTTGGTCTGAAATTATTTTATATTTTTTATATAAAATTGAACTCAAACAATACCTAATAAAAAATAACCATATAATATAAGATGAACAGACTCGAATTATCTCTTTTTTTTTTTATCATTCTGATCATCAACTGCCACACGTGTCATGTGGTACAGAAAATGATATAAAAATTTGTTCTCTGCCATCCCATCTCTCCAAGAAAACGACATCTCCAATTCCTCTAGGACCAATTCCAAATTCGCACAATGCCACAGAATCATTACCAAATGAAAACGACATGACGGTCCCAAAACGACATCCGTCACGATTCTCTCCGGGAAGCACTCCTCCAAAATCCGGCACCGTGAAATCGGTCCCACATCTCCTTCTCCAACAAATCAGCGCCCTCCGTTTCGGCGTTGCTCTTCTTCTCTTCGTCACCTTCTGTACAGCTGCTCGCTCTCTTCCCGTTGTCGTCGTCGCCACCGCCGCCGAGCCGTCCCTTCTTCTGAACAGCGCACCGTCGCTTCTTTTTCGTGTGGGCCCAGGCCTTCATGCACAGTCCCTTCGGGACCTTGTACACCGCCAATATAAGCAAATTCATTACACTGCACGGGCAGCAGCAACACACCGCCGCGCACTCGGCTGCCGCGCCGCCGGCCACTTCTCCGACTCGCCGCTTCTCTCGGGGCGGCGGCCGAGTCAACTTTGGCGATTGAAAGAGGGGGTCCCGAGTCATCGCCGAGTCAAAATCACGAGTCAAAACAGGGAAGGGAATTTGTTGGAATTAGGGATCAATGAAGAACTGGATTCTGGGGTGGCGGAGATTGAGATCTTTGTGGATTCATGGGGCTTCATGGGGAAGATCTTTCCCACAAAACCACAGAATCCCAAACCCAAAACGAGAGAGAGAGAGAGAGAGAGAGACGGAGGGGATTGGGGAGCGAAGGTTTCGGGAGAAAAACGGAAGTATATATGATTTGGTTTGGGTTGGACGATAAGAAGAAGAAAACTGAAAGGGCGTGAAATACGTGGCAGCCAGCAGATCCGCTCCACGCGGACACGATGAGTCGGAGAGAGAGATCGAGACGAAAGAGATGTGACAGATTTTTCTGAGGTTGCATTTCATTTATCCCTTTTCTTTCAGTAATGTTATTCTCACCCTATTTTTATACCACATTCATATAGCATCTGAAGTGTCATCTGATATGGACATCCACATCATTAAAATGAATTAAATGTGGACATCCACATCATTAAAATGAATCAGAATTTAATTTAAACTAAAAACCATTTAATAAACCAATAATTTAAAAAAAATTGGAATTAAATGATGATTGTGACATACGAGGAGTCTCTCCTTCCTTTCCCGTTCAGTCTACTCCTTCCCCCATTTCTTCTTCCATGCCATTTTTTTCACCCTAGTTTTTTTCACGTTAGTGTGGACTACCACAATCTCAACTAATTCTCATACGACAAAGATTCATTGACGTCGACAATCACAATCAGATGTCAATGCAATTTTCACCAATTCGCTGCAAATTTTCAAGCTTTATCAGATAATTAAGCAATCCAAATTTCCCAATTATGTCTCACAGAAAGTTGTTTATTTGTTGGATAATCTGCAGTAAGGGCAAAAGAAAGAGAACGGCTTTGGGGGCGGAGGTGGCGTAGAACTTGCTGGAATGATCTTCCATTTTTTTTCCTTGGTGGGGTGCTGTCTCTGCTCTATGAATAGCTCTGGTGTGGTGAGTCTGATTATTTACATATTTAGGTGAATAAGGATAGTATTTCTTACTGTTGTAGACACTTTGTACTGTTTGATTTGATCTTTTTGGCGCCAAGGTAACTTCTTTTCCAATTATGTTAACGGAAGTAGATTACTTGTTGTAAAGTTTCAATCTTTGGTTAAAACGATGGAGATTGGATATATCTACCGAAAGGGTTTGAAAAGTAAGAATTTTTAAATGTGATTTTGTTTCTGGTGTACCATGGTTTCTTTATTTGGGGGTTTAGTGAAAGCTTTTTGTGATGTTTAATGTTGTAGAGTTTGATCAGAAGAAGAACCAGGGAAATCGAAAACCCGAAGCAGATATATTCAGAAGAAGAACCACAGAAGAAAGTTGAAATGAGGAGGAGAAGAAAGAAGAGTGAGAGCAAGAGCTTGACGGGGCTTTCAGTTTGAAGAGCTAAAAGGGTTTATGGATCTTGGTTTTGTTTTCTCAGAGGAAGATAAAGATTCAAACTTGGTTTCAATCATTGCCAAGTTCAGAGTTGATGAGATGGCCAAGGCGAATGAGTTCATAAGGAAGCAACGACAAAGAGATTGGGAAGTTGTTCGGCTTTCTCTCATCGAGGTGGAAAAAAAATGTGGTGATTGATGACAAGTTCAGCACCAAGGGAGAATTTCACATATATGTTGATTTCTGGTGTCACTTTTCAATGATCATATGTCATCCGTTTAGGTACACTAGTTTCAAGTACATATATGCAATCAACTTTGTCATGCTTCCCAATTGCAATGTTGCCGAATAAGTATTTGTTCTTCGTAACATTGTTTATTTATGTAGTATTGATTGATCGATCGATCTTTAATTTAAGTATTTGTGCTTCGTAACATTGTTTGCAAAATAAGAAGACAACCGCTCCCATTCCCGAGTACAGTTCCCTTCCAGAACCGAAAAAATGGAGAGTTTGACTTCTATCTGTGTAAGTTGCAAGTTGGCTTTTCAGCAACTAGCCAGTTTATGAGACCATGTCAAGTTCACCATATCCATCAGCATTACTATATGGACTGTGCACCTGATAAAAAGAGAGACATCTCATTTAGATGAGGACCTAGTTGGAAATTTTTAACTGGTTGCCTGCTGAGTCTTTATTTGAAGGCTACAACTTGACTGCAAAGTGTAGAAGATATGGATCAGGCCAATCCTCTTTGACATTCTCATCTTCCAGAACTTAACGATTTTATGATTCGAATCATATCGAAATTCTCATCGAGGTAGGTAATTTCTTACAGTTCGAGTCAGAATATATATTAAGATCAAGTTAATCAACCAAGTTTTTTGGTATGGAGATTAGAATATTTTACCTTTGGTAATCGCCGATTTCAATATCTTGAGCCTTAGCTAGGTCATGTATATAAGATTCTATATGAAAAACACATCAACGAAATTGTCCAAGAAGTTATGAGTCATGTACATAGTTCTTAGCCCCTTCAAAAATTGGCAATATCATACTTCTTCTGAAGCTCCAGCCAGGCACCGAAAAATGCATATATATGCATATGATATCATATATACCTCTGTTTGTGTTTATATATGTCATAAACATAGTAACACAAACTCAACGGCAGCAACAAAACCATTTAGTTTGTCAGTTATGTAGCTCAAGGAACATATGACATTGATGGTGACTAGAGTGCGGATAAGAACTTGATTAAACTCCGCTTTCAGTACAAGAACAATTAGAAGAGTAACACGTCTGCATACTGGCTGCTGTTACAAAATATTTGGAATGCATTGAAATCTATGTTTAGAAGAAATAGGATCCAAATCCATAAAAACTCAAACTGCATAAAGAAATTGCTTTCATTTTTGCTTCCATTGCTTAGTTGAGCTCTTGGTCATCGTTTCCTCTTGAAGTGGAGCTATACATATTGTACATACTATAACCTCCATTCCAGTATGGATATTGTTGACCCTAAATAAATAGAAAAAAAACCATAAGAACTACATATAGAGCATTATACTATGTGATGTAAATAAATATTTAATTAATAACAACAAAAGAATTATATGCAACTTCTCAATGTTTACCTGGACATAATTTCCATGCATAGTAGGATAACTTATATTTCCAATCTCAGACTCTTTGTACAACGGATTTGGATGACCACCTTGACTGAGTCCCAATAACAAAGCCATGTTTTCCTACAATAGGTAATATTTGTTCAATAGCTAACACAAAAGTAATTCAAAATCACTATCAATAGGACAAAATGCACAACTTACATTAGTATGGGGGAAAATAGGATATTGGTTGGCAGGCATGCAAATTTGAACTCCTTGTGTAAGATGAGAATGCTAAATCCCAAAGAATAAAAGTAATTACAATTACAAAGAGTAAGTTGGCTTCTTAGCCCTGGAATGTTATTCCTTTGGTTTCAAAAAAAAAAAGAAAAAAGAGTAAGTATGTAATCACAATTACAAAGACTAAATATAGTAATTATAATGACAATGATTATTAACTAAGGAAAAAGATAACAAGAAGATCAATACATTTATCGCATACCTGCACAACGACATTACTCTCTTGTGTTGCAACTATGTTATCATTTCTACAAGGAGGTGGACCATCAATATGGCATATTGTATCACTTTCTATGGATTGCTACAAAAGTTGCAAGTGAAACATGTTATGATTTGTCAACTTATTAGTTATATAAAACAAATATGTTGTTACCTGTGTTCCTTCCTCATCTGTATTGTCTTTACGAGATGTAATCTTTTTCTGTCGTTTTTGTCTTCTTTTGATTACTTCATCAGTCTTGGATTGTTTCCTTTTAGATGGTGGACGACCTTTACCTCTAGCCGACAATGGCGTAAGTATACGTTGACTTGGGTTAGGAAGAGGATCAGAGTTCATAGCAATAGGTGACTGTGGTGTTGGTTGAGTGCTACTAGCCGCTCCATCATTTTTACATATTTGCTCCTTTAGTTTATGCATCCATCTTACCACAAGCATACACTTATCATCAAAATCATTGGCTAATTCCTAAATGTCATCAAAGGTTTTCTGCATCTTATCAGATCTTTGTGCTTCAGGTGTAGCAACCCAATTACTGTAACTTATCCTAACCCTTGTGTGGCATCTTTTCACATCCTTCCTCCATCTCCGAATGATATATGTATCTGGCATAAAGTCAATGTCATGATGAACTAAAACATAAAGCGCATGTCTACATAATATGCCTCTAAACTCAAACTTGCAGCAATTGCAATTAACTTCAATCTCACACTCATTAAACTGGACCTTGAAAATGACAGTCTTCTTTTTGTTCTCTTTGATCAGAATACGCTCCGCTGTTTGGTGCTCCAAAATTGCATTATCAGTTTCAACTGAAACCCTGTCACAATACATTATACTTGTCAATTCCTTTTGGAACTCCTTGAATTTTGAAATCGTGTAAACAGCTTGAACTTGCTTTTCGATGTCATAATGAGTTGCACAACGAATATTTGAAGAGAAAGAATCAAAATCTGCAGAGGCCTCTTTTAGCACCTTACTCCTTAATGCATTCTCATATTGCTCCACAAATTGTTTTAAAGTAGTCTTGGAGTTCACGTGGCCATCAAAAAATGCATTCATGCTCTCACTCCTTTGTGTCGTTGACATTCCAGCCCAAAATTTATTTTTCACATACACAGGCACCCAATGATGTCTCTCTGCATATAAGCTTCTTAACCATTTACGTGCTTGCTTTATAAACTTATATTTTCCAATCATCTCAGCCCAATGTTCTTCTAAATCTTCAGAGGTCATTGAGTCATAAACAATGTTATCTAACGAAGAGCTCATAGACTCATATTCCTTATAACTTTTGAACTTATCAGGAACCTTTTTCATTATATGCCATAAGCACAACCGATGTCGAGTATTAGGAAAAACAACTTCAATCGCTTTTTTCATTGCTTTATCTTGATCTGTAATTATTCCACTTGGAGCATGACCAAGCAAGCCAGGTCTTAAACAACCAAATAAAGGAGTTGGTATCTTCCCTTGAAATCAATCCACATCCCAATAAAATTGATTGCCCGTGATGATTAACCCCCACAAATGGAGCAAATGGCATATCGTACTTATTAGTCAAGTACGTTGTGTCAAATGTTACAGCATCACCGAATTCTTCATATGCTGCCCTACTCCTCGCATCTGCCTAAAACACATTTCTTAAACGACCTTTTTTTGTCTAAATCAATTGCATAGAAGAAATTTGCATTCTGAGCTTGCATGCTTACAAAGTAGTTTTAAACTGCAGTGGCATCCCCTTCGCCAAGTCGTAAGCGCCTTACCTTTTCAATATAATTTCTACAATCTTTTTCTAAACACTTCATGTTCTCATGCCCCCCAACTTCAACCACCACTGAGTTATAACTTTTGTTGACCTGATTCCAGCTTTATCATTCACTTCAAGCTTCCTTTTTACAGAAGAACTAACTTCCCGAAAACACTTCCAATAACGAGTTTTTGTTGGACTCAACCCATGATTATGATCAAGCTTTACAGAATTCACTCGCCACTTCTCACCCAAGTATAAACCTGCCCTTAGTTGAGCCTTGCAATCATTCTTTATACTTGGATATGGCTTAAGAGGATTACTTGAAGTACTTTTTGATGTACCTGATCGAGGTCAACACATAGTAATATACCTCAATTTTCCATCATCTCCCTTCGTTGATGATCTCTTTATCACTGGAAATCCTGATTGTCTCCCATATTCCTTGTAATATGTAGCCACTTGATCCGCGTTGTCAAAGATAATTCCAACTTGAGGCTTTGGACCTTTTCTTCCACATTCATTGTGTTCTCCATGTTAGTCCCATTATTTTCCACTGCATGAACCCCATAGCTTTCTTCTTCAGTGGCATCAGAAGTTGCTTCAATTACATCATCTTCTTCAATAGTTTCATTAGAAGTTTCTATTGTATGAACCCCATCGCTTTCTGTTTCATTACAAGAACTCACTTCAACTACATCATCTTCTTCAGTAAATTCATTAGAAGAACTCTATGTTCCTAAAACATAAAACATAATTATACAAGTTTATATATTACACCACAATATTAATGTAAATACACTAGCCATATATGCAAGTCTCTTAATTCTTGTGTATGCACTGCAATGGCTGAAAAAACAAGACTCTCATTGCGGGTGGGAATCTTGGGAGGCTTACCAGGACTGGCTCTCGAAAATTTAGGTGAAAAGGAGCTCACTGGGACTAACTTAGAGAACCCACTGCTGGACTCAGCCGATGCTTTGGCGGGTGAGCCCACTTTGCTTTGCTTGGGAGCTAAATATTCTAAGCCTTTTGAGGGAGATCATTTTGCTGCATTGATCTCTTCGCTTCGAACTTCTAGTATAACTTCACCTCCATTGGAAGAAAGCTTCTCCGACATGCTTACTTCCCCGCCTTTCAAAAGCTTTTCTCTCTCTATGACCTTCATTGAAACCCTACCACATCAAACATCACAAAAATCTTTCATTAAACCCCAACTAAACAAAACACCAAAATCGGAATGGCATTCAAAAATGCGAAATTTTCATTTCCTTTTGGTAGATAAATCCCAAGTTCCCTCTTTTCTTTCACGATTAATCAAATCTTTATTTCCTAATTAAATATTGAAGATTTATATCGATGACTTTCTCACAACACCATAATAAAATAGTTTTGATCAAACTCTACAACATTAAAAATCACAAAAAGCTTTCACTAAACCCCCAAATAACGAAACAATGGTACACCAAAAACAAAATCACATTTAAAAATTTTGACTTTTCAAACCCTTTACGCAGATATATCCAATTTCCATCGTTTTAACCAAAGATTGAAACTTTACAAGAAGTAATCATACTTCCGTTAACGTAACTGGAAAGAAGTTACCTTGGCGCCAAAAAGATCAAATCAAACAGTACAAATTGTCTAAAACAGTAAGAAATACTATCCTTATTCACCTAAATATGTAAATAATCAGACTCAGCACACCAGAGCTATTCACAGAGCAGAGACAACACCCCACCAAGGAAAAAAAATGGAAGATCATTCCAGCTAGTTCTTCGCCACCTCCGCCCCCAAAGCCATTCTGTTTCTTTTGCCGCTACTGCAGATTATCCAACAAATAAACAACTTTCTGTGAGACATAATTGGGAAATTTAGATTGCTTAATTATCTGATAAAGCTTGAAAATTTGCAACGAATTGGTGAAAATTGCACTGACATCTAATTGTCGACGTCGATGAATCTTTGCCGTATGAGAATTAGTTGAGATTGTGGTAGTCCACACTAACGTGAAAAAAACTAGGGTGAAAAAAAATGGCTTGGAAGAAGAAACGGGGGAAGGAGCAGATTGAACGGGGAAGGAAGGAGAGACTCTCGTATGCCACAATCATCATTTAATTCCAATCTTTTTTTTAAGGGAGCTTTAATAAAAAGGGCTTGAACTAAGTTCATTTTAACCAAAAACCATCCTATAACTTTTTTTAACCAAAACCATCTCATAACAAAATAAAACCCACCAAACCAACAGACAGCTCGACCACCAGCCAGTCACTCATGGGCTCTCCTTTGGCCCTCATCCTCCTCCTCCTCCTCTTCATCTCGCTGAGTACTACAACTTTCCTTTTTGAATCACCCTATTTCGTTGAGTATTGAAGAAGTTATATCCATTTGAATCTTACCCAGTTTTCGGCGACCTCCGAGGCTTTCGAGGCGTTTTCCGGCCAAACCACAACGAGTTAGCCATTGTGGAAGGTACCATTCTCTTCGTCTCTTCGAGAACTACGATTTTCGTTTTTGAATCACTCGATTTCGTTGAGTATTGACAAAGTTATGAGCGTTTAAAGTTTGTCCAACCCAGTTTCCGGCGACCTCCGAGGCTTTCGAGGCGTTTTACGGCCAAACCACAATGAGTTAGCCATCGTGCAAGGTACCATTCTCTTCTTCTCTTCGAGAACTATGATTTTCGTTTTTGAATCACTCGATTTCGTTGAGTATTGACAAAGTTATGAGCGTTTAAAGTTTGTCCAACTTTCCGGCCGAAATCCGGCCTTCCCTTCCGTTTAGCTCCGGCGAGCAGCAACCACACCAAGCCCTTTGGGCCATGCACAAACAAACACTGTATCTGGAAAGAAAATGAATAACAGTGTCGCTGGAAAAACTAACACTGTCGCTGGAAAAAAAAACACTGTTGCTGAAAAACTAACACTGTCGCTGGAAAAAAAAAAACACTGTTGCTGGAAAAACTAACACTGTCGCTAAAAAAAAAAACACTGTTGCTGGAAAAAAAACACTGTCGTTGGAAAAAAAAACACTGTCGCTGGAAAAACTAACACTGTCGCTGGAAAAAAAAAAAAACTGTTGCTGGAAAAACTAACACTGTCGCTGGAAAAAATAACACTGTCGCTGGAAATAAACTAACAGTGCAGTGACTTAAATTCCAGAAACAGTGACTTAGATTCCAGAAACAGTGTTACTTAAAATCCAGAAACAGTGACTTAACTTATAACATGGTTTTTGATTAAACAAAACTTATAACATGATTTTTTATTAAACAAAACTTATAATATGGTTTTTTATTAAAACCAAAACTTATAACATGGTTTTTTATTAAACAAAACTTATAACATGATTTTTTATTAAAACTAAAACTTTTCAAGCCTTTTTCATTAATTTTCCTTTTTTTTAATTATTGGTTTATTAAATGGTTTTTAGTTTAAATTAAATTCTGATTCATTTTAATGATGTGGATGTCTACATTAGATGTCACATCAGGTGGTATATGAATGTGGTATAAAAATAGGGTAAGAAGAGCATTACTGCTTTTCTTTAAAAAAAAGAGAAAACTAATGAAAAGTTTAAATTTTTTTTAATTTTAATAAAAAACAACAAATAAAGATGTAATGAATAGTATTAGAGATAGGTAAAAATATGTTTTTTCGATAAAAGTGAACAATATCAGAAGTGTTTCTTTAAAACTCCATTTTTTAATTACTTTTTTATAGTACATAAAATTGAAGAAAAAATTATATGAAACTTAATTTGTTATTGAATAATGCTGAGCAATACAACTATCCACTCAAAACTTATCATGTGACGAGTTATAAATATTTTTCACATTTCTTTTATATTTAATATATACCATTAGATTAATCTAAAAGCTCTGTTTTTTCTTTCTTTTCTCCCTCTCTCACTATCCCTCCTTTTTCTTCTCAAATTTTTTTTTTCTCCCTCTCTCTCCTTTTTCTTCTCAAATTTTCCCTGCCGTATGAAAGTGGACATCTCAACTTTAGCTTTTCATAACATGCTTCAAGAAAATCTCGAGAAGCAGGTATTTGTGAGAGGAAATAAGTGTTAACCAAAATTAGGAGAATGATATGACAAATAGATTGCGAAATTCAACTCCATAATCTGGAGTGAGTATGTAGGTTAATATTTATATATTTTTTTTGGGTCAAAAGGTAGAGAAATTTTATAAAATAAAATTCAAATGGACAAATTATATAAGGATCAACATACAGAAAGAAGACGTCACTTATGTAAACAAAGTATGAGTAAAGGTTATTCTCAATAGTAAATTACAAATAGTACATAAAGGTAATAAACATGACACGGTTTCAACCTAAAAACAGATCCTCCACAAGGACTGAAACAGTAAAGGCTCAAATAGTACATATAGATTTAAGAGTTTACAATTGAAATTTTAATACTTGTAGAATAAAGATTAATGGACAAACTACTAGTCATAAATATATTAGGATTACAAACTTCTTATCGAGAGAGGATCCTCATCGGATTCTCTTTCTGAGGATCTCGGGGATCCTTCAATCACATCCGTTCATCGTACATCGTGCGGCCAGTTTTTGTCAGGTATTGTTTATATTCAATTTTAAATAAAAAATTTACAATGATTTCTGATCGCACAATGTACGATGAATGAATGTGATTGGAGGATCTCTAGGATTCTCTGAGGATCCTCCTGGCTTCTTATCGATCCTAGATTTGACAACATGAAGAGTTGAGCTGGGCACGACGTATTGACATTCTGGGCAATAAAGTATGTTGGTTTATTACAAAAAACCTAGATAAAAAAAAATCTTACTTTTGGAAGCAGACAATTACAAGTTTGTTGTAGCCTATTTTATCTGACAAGGAGAGAGAGGGCCAACGGCAAAGAGAAGAGAGAAAAGAGAGATGTCATTGTAGAATTGTAGGGGAATGTGTGTTGTTATAGAATTGTAGGGGAATGTGTGTTGTTATCCCTCCTACATTGTGCCTTTATTTATAGTAGTACAAGGAAATAGGATATTCCTTATTCCCCAAGGAATACAATATACAATAGGAAATGATAACTAGAATCAAATCTAATATAGGATTTACACAATCACACTTAAACTAGGAATGTTTACAACACTCCCCCTTGAGTGTGTAAATACTCAAGGTAGATTTAGCATCATGCAGAAGTTGAGGAAGTCAACTCGTCGGCACTGATTCTAAGGAACAACGCTTATTCTCAATAAGGTAGGAACTTGCATAAGTAGTAAGTCTCACTAAAAAACCTAAGGCTATGGTAAAAACCCGAGTAGGGACAAAATTCATAGTCTAAGGAAAAATGTGTGAGAAATGCAAAGTTAAAAGAAACGTCTCGATGACGTCATCAGGGATATGACCTGCCCAAGGTGGGTGCCTCGTTAAAACCTAGTTAGGTAGCAAAAGCCCAGTGAAAAAAATGCTCCTAATCGTAGGGGAAAAGAGTACATTAAGATCAAGCAAGTATCTATAGGATACTCCCCCTGAGTTTGACACAGTTCCAAAGAGAAATAGCAAAGTTACAACTCAGAAAGTTTACGCATACCAATTTCATGAACAAGCTTCTGAACGTTGTCTTCGGCAGTGATTTGGTGAAGAGGTCGCCAAATTGTCTTGTGAACGGATTTGCGTGACTTCAATCTTCTGATGCTCTTGTTGTTGATGTGAAAAGAAAAACTTCAGGGTAATGTGCTTGGTGTTGTCTCCTTTGATGTAACCCTTCTTCAGCTGTTCGATGCAAGCTGCGTTGTCTTCAAAGATCGTCGTTGGGACATCAATGGCAGGATAAAGGTCGCAAGAGCTTCAAATATGGCCCACAACTTCTCTCAACCAAAAGCATTCCCAAGTTGCTTCATGTAAGGCGAGAATTTCAGCATGGTTAGACGAAGTGGCAATTAAGGTCTGTTCAGTTGACCTCCAAGAGATTGCGGTGCCTCCAACGGTAACGACATAACCCTTTTGAGAATGCGCCTTGTGCGGATCAAACAAGTGCTGCCAGTTGTGGAAGTGATCGGATTTGACAAACTTCAGAATTATATTCATTCACAGACTTAAAGTCTTGGAAGCATAAGTGCTGCCAGTCGTGTCTTGCTTCAGGCAAGAATATGTCCTTTTGGTGATCAAAACGATAAGCCAAAGCGACCCAGAGTGCACGTGGATCCTCCTCAGCAAGATACTCAATTTGCAGAGCGTCATGGATATGTATTCGGATGAAGATCATAGTGGTGGCTTTTTCAGCTTCACCAACAGGCTAGTCCGTTGCTTCTTCAATGGCAGGAAGCAAATTCTTTGCAGTGAGGTGGAGCTTTATATCTTGGACCCACTTGAGGTAGTTCATTCCAGAGACCTCCAAAGCGGTGAAGTCGAGTTTGTTCAAATTTGACATGTTCCTATCACAAAAGAGATGGACAAGATGTGGTTAATGTAATGGAGAAAAATTAATCCATTCACATAGGAGTAGAACATACAAGTTCTAATAGACATGTTTTGGTTTAATTTTGCATAAAAAACTTCGGATTTTCATGGGTGATGTTTTTAAGTGAAAAACTTCAGGTTTTCGAACAAGGCATGTATATAAGAAACTTTAGGTTTCAAAATAATTATGAACTTTAGGTTCATATATTCTTGTAGACAAACACAAATATATATGCAAGCAAATATGCAACAAGAATATGTAAAAAGAAAAAAAACTTTAGATTTACAATTATAAATAAATTTTAATTATTTGGACTTCGGGCCAAATTAAAGTGTGGGTGAAAAAAATATAAAACCCATTGGGCCTAAAAATAATTAGGCGAATAAAACTGGGCCCAAAAGAAAAAAAAAGCCCACGGGGTGGCTTAATAACATTGTGTCGTGTGACTTAGGCCCAAAATTGGACTAGGGTGTCTCAGGGTGGGGCTGCAGGCCCACGGGGAGAGGAAAGATAGGGGGGCTGCTGAGAAAACATGCGCTAAGAAAAACACAGGCCGCTTAAAAAAATGGACCCTTGAAAAAAAAATGTCACTCGACCAGCTGTAGGCGGGCCTAAATATTTTTTTTCTTTTCTTTCTTTCACGGGCTGGGGAAACATGCATTGGGCCAAAACAGGGAACCCAAAGGGTTTTTGGGTCACTACAGGTGAGCCAAAAACAGGCTGAGGAACTAAAGCCCACTAGGGGTCGGGTCGAAGAAAACCAGGACACCCCAACGACGTTGGGTGTCAAAATTGAATTGGGGGGGGGGGGGAGGGGGAACGCCGGCGTTTCTTTATGCGACTGTCCTCGAGATCTATGGCATGACAAAGCATGGGGGTCCAACTGAGGACCCAAATATGAACGAATATTGGAGAAATTTCGACGTGCTATCAAAACCCTAGAAAACGAATCAGGATTTCAGAGAAAATTCTGACAAGATTCGAGAGAATCATTGGCCATAGGACACCGTGGAGGATCTTTAGGTCGTTAAGGAGGCTAGGCACGGCTGCAGGCTCTGCAGCACGGTGATTGGGTGGTGGCAACACCTTCTGGGTGTCGGGGTTAAGGTTTTGAGCTAGGAGCAGAAGCTCCAGCTGTGGTCTTTGGCTTGGAGGCCCATCGACAGGGATAGATGATGGCACGGGTTCGAATGAACCCTAGGTTTTCTGATTTTTTTTTCTTTTTTTTTCAATTCAATTATATGCATATTCAAAATAATAATATGTTAATGGAATTCAATTTGACACATATACAAATATATTTGATACAATTCATAGACAATTTTATTGATGCATATGCAATTCATAACAAATATCAAATTCACATAATTGAACAATATGATTATGAGGCATACACAATTTATGTAGAATCTAAAATTCGTAAAACGTAAAGTAGGGTCATGCATCATGGTGAATGTTCATGCTATCAGGGATGCAAAAATATCGAGATAAAAATCGTTGTTTTGAAAGAACATTATTGCGTGATGATATGGATGAACTGGTTTGATGCAAAAAAATTGTCTAACGTCAGATTTCTAAGCGCAGCGGTAGGAGCATGCTGATAACGTGTTGTGGCCTATTTTATCTGACAAGGAGAGAAAGGGCCGGCAACAAGGAGAAGAGAGAAAAGAGAGATATGTTTGTAAAATTGTAGGGGAATGTGTGTTGTTATCCCTCCTACATTGTGCCTTTATTTATAGTAGTAAAAGGAGGGAAAATATTCCTTCTTCCCCAAGGAATACAATATACAATAGGAAATGATAATTAGAATCAAATCTAATCTAGGATTTACACAATCACACTTAAACTAGGAATGTTTACAACAAAGTTCTCTAATATCTAACAATTATAGATTTTTTTGCCACACAATACTATGGTCTAGTGGTATTTCTCTTCACTTGTAAGTGAGAGGTATTAGGCTCGAATCTCTTAGATGGCGAATTCGATATCAAATTAGGCTCCCATTCTATGGCTTAGCTGAACTACCCCCCCTTCGTGTAAAATATATCGTTGTACTAAAGAAAAAAAAATACAATTATAGATTTTTTATTGGGTAAATTACACAAAACTACTTCAACTATGGGTCGAACCACACTATCATACCTCATCTTTTAAAAATGACAATGTCATACCCTCATCTTTAGAATTTGTTGCAATGTTAAACCTCTGTTAGTTTGTCTATGAATTTCTCAGTTAAATGCTGACGTGGCTTGATGCGGTGCCCAGTTCCTCGCCCAGATGGATTCACGTGGCACCACACCCAAAGTTTTCCCACCAAATGGCATCTAGCTGAGATTTCCAATACACGTGGCTTTCTCACCAGATGACAAGCGGATATTTCATTAAAATTAAAAAATATATTTAAATTAAAATTAAAAAAGTAAAAGTACGTTGTAAAGTGTGCCATTCGAATTCATTCCCCCCGTCTGGTACACCTAAACCCTATCGATCTAATTCGATTCTCAATTCCAAAAAAAGAAGAACCGTAACCCTAGTTCTCATACTAGCGGCTCCAAATCTTGAACAATCAGATTAGAAATTTAGCGAAAACCCCAAATCATCTGGTCGGCTCGCTTCCCTCACTTCGTTAGTGTTGGAAGGGGGTTTCATCTGGGCTTCATTGACTTCGAAGAAAAATCGAAGGATTCAACATGGGATGGTACGTGTATGAGGATCTCGACGAAACGACGCCTACCAAATGCATACTGAACTTATTTATTGGAATGGGTTGAATGTGAGTTTTGTTTATTCTTGTTTGAAAAGGTGGATTTATGCTTTGTGAATTCGAAATGGTACCTAAGGTGTTGGATAAAGGGTTTGTGGCTTTGTTTATTCTTGTTTGGAAATGTGGATTTATGCTTTGTTAATTCGAAATGGTTCCTGAGGTGTCGGATAATGGGTTTCTAGCTTTGTTTATTCTTGTTTGAAAAGGTGGTTATATGCTTTCTTAATTCGAAATGGCTACTGAGTTGTTGGATAATGAGTTTGTTGTTTTGTTTATTCTTGTCGATATAAGGTGGTTTGTTGCTTTGTTGCTTTTTTTATTCTTGTCAAGAAATGGTTACTGTGGCTGTTTGCTTATAGTGCGTCGGCTTTGGCTTTTCTTAGTCATGTGCTTTGTTTGTGAAGAATCTTGTGCTTTGGTTTTTGTTGGATTCTGATTAGGTTAAAATGCAATTGCTTTTGTTTGTTGTTGGCTTTTAATTAGGCATCACAACCACTAGCTGAATCATCTAGAGGCACCAAGCAGAGAAAGACCAAGCAAACCAATAACTGAATCATCCAAAGGCACCAAGCACAGAAATACCAAGCAATCCATCCACTAGTTTTTTTTGCACAGATGGTTGTTTTTTGTAAAGGAATTGTAATGTTAGGACATGTTTTATGCATCCAGCAGGTCTTTTGTGAATTGAATGGATGATGTAGTAGGTTTTTATGAATTCAGTAGGTTTTGTAATGTTGGTTGGAGATGCTAGATGAACTCAGATATTTTTATCGGTATATCTGATCAACAAAAAAAAAAGTAGGAAATTCAAACAAAAAAACACTGTTGCGGTTATAAGTAACTGCATTCTTAGTTAAAATAACAGGATTCAAGCTTGCTTGTGTGTAAGTCAATGACAATGACAACTATTCTTCCCGGTTGTTCCTTGTGATGAAAGAAGTACAAGACTCCAGCTTAGAGTTTTGATGAGCTGTCACTAAACTAAAAAAGAAAGAAGAGAAAGAACTGGGAGTTGGCGCATACATAACTGGTTGCTTGCTTACCAAGCCATCATGTCAAGCTCCTCCAGTTCGATTATTATTCTTGGGAGCAATTTACTTACGATACTTAGTTGACATTCATAAAAAGTATCTAATGAATTATGAGTTTAGTACATCCTGTTTAGTAGAAAGAGGTTTTTGAAACATCTCTAAAAAAATATATTATGATTATTAAGAACTCAACGGGACTTACCCCCTCTTTCCTTGTCTGATTCGAGTTCTCGAACGAGGAAAAAGATCTAATGACTTCAAAAGAATTGAACGAGGAGCCGTGCTGCTAAATGGAAGGATCTTATCAACGTCCATGAATGATAAATCATAGCATAGATCGAACTTGCCGAATCGGAAAATTGGGTGAGCCACCGGTTTATCTCTCCATCGAATCAAATTAGCCAAAGGTGTGCGTTCATGAGCCCATGCTAAAGTTTCAATCAATTCCTGCCAATATCCACGCCAGGAAATCGATTGCTTGTTGAACCCTGTAAATGTGAATTGCGTGAAAGTAGGATACTCCAAATTCGGGAGGCATATGCTGCAACGACAACTTCGTACCTATTTAGTTCGGAATGTCTCGATGAAACGGAGTTGGGATAATTTCTATAGTCATTGCCCGATATTCCGCCTCAGCTAAAAAGGAAAGACTTATTTTCATATTGGATGGTGGTATAATTGTTCCCTATAGAAAGGAAACTTCGGGCGTAAGCATAACGTCTATTAGTCAACCACAACGTCCCGGTTCAGGAATTTTAACCCACCAACTAAGAACGGCCATGCACCACCACCCATAGAATCAAGAAAGAGCTCTCAGTCTGTCAATCCTTACTATGTCTGGACCTGGTAAGTTTCTCCGTGTTGAGTCAAATTAAGTCGCAGGCTCCACTCCTGGTGGTGCCCTTCCCATGCATATTTGAATTAGGTTGGCACCGGTGGAACCTATTACATTTTTACACTAAAAAAGTGTGTCCCAACGGATATTTGACACAAAAAACAAGGTTTTTTTCCTTCTAAAATTATTACATTTTTATTGTAAATCAATTCAATCACTTTATTAAACCACAATATTTTATTGAATCTACATCTTTAAAATAATAAAACAACTCTCTAGAGTCCACGAGTTCTCTACATCCATCGTCCTTTTTCTATCTTGGTACTTGGGTTTTGTGCGGTAACAAATTTGTTTTGAAAAGTTGAAGATATTTTGCTGGTGACGGTCTTGCCCATCATATAAATAATGTTTGTGGTTCTTCGTTCTCCATCTAAGTTTCAACTTTCTACAACTGACGGGCAACATATGGTTGAAGGGCAGCAACAATCCATAGATGACAACAATTCCTGCTAGAAAGATCATAGGGGCTTGGGTATTGAAGGGGTGGCCGCCCCTTCTCGTCCCTTTGCTCACTTCTCTTCTGCAATAGAGAAGCTGCTTCGTATTATTTGCTTGGGCGCCTCAAGGCTCAAACTGTCGCAGGTTACGAAAACAGAGATTGGGTGGAGATCAAGAGAGAGGGAGAGAGAGATTCAATCGATTTGATTGCAAAATGGTGAAATGAATTGAGAATAAAAAATATAGTAGAGATTAGACGGAAATATAGAGAAATGGAGAGAAGATTAAACATAAGTCAAGGGTAAAATTGAAAACTCATTGCTTGGGCCAGTCTTATTGGTCTGGTTTGATGCTGGATTTGTATTAACCATTAAATAAACTTATGAGCACGTCTAAGGTGCGGACCGAAAGCGAACGGAGGAGATGAGCTGAGAGTATCGGTAGACCCGGGTGAGTAAGTGTTTCTCCATTCCCGTTCAGTTCACGGGAAACCCAGAAAAACTGTCTGGGTTAACTGAAAGAAGGAATGAGGCAAGGGAGAAGGGATGAACAAAGACGAAGGAAAGAGGGCGTTGGGACAGAAGATGAATAGTGGTAGGGCGTCTGCAAGTGGGATTTGGGGAAGATGTGAATCTACGTTGGATGGGGTTGAACTCGTCGCGGTTCGTGGATGCCCAAGTGACGATGTCATTGGAGCTGACTACAATTTGATGGGGTTGGGTAGGTAGAGAGGAACATTTTGGTAACCACCTCCTGGGACAGCCAGGTATGTATGCATGTAGCCTTATATTCTGTTTGGTTGCTAAGAAAGTTTTTCTATAGGATTGGATAGGGATTCAATTTCTGTCATCAAACTACCAGGCAATATAATATATGATTGGGATTCACGTATAATTATTTACTACAACATGCTTATTGCTTATGTAATATGTATGTATGTATGTATGATTCACGGTAACTGAAATAGATACACCATTGGATTGAATTTATAATTTCTTTTCTTATCTTTGCAACCAAGTGAAGTTTATTGGTAGGATTAAGTAGTGACTGCTGGTATGCCCATTTTTATGTTGTATTGCATTGAAAAAATTTGGACATTTATGCTTCTGCAAGAAAAAGATAAAGACATTTTCCCATTGTTAGGCATTTGCGTTGCTTTCTTTTGAACTCTAAACTCATGTTAATTGCATTTCTACTGCAGCTGTTAGAAATGAGTTGGAAGACACTATGCAGTTTTTATTAGGGGTGGGCAAACGGGTCTAGGAACCGCGGGGCGGGCCGGGTCTAGCCGGTTCGGGGCGGGTATAAGTTTTGTAAACTCAAAATGGGGCGGGTCGAGGCGGGTCCATGTAACTGGCGGGGCGGGGCGGGTCTAAATTTATGAAATACCGGGTACCCGGACCCGGACCGTTTCCACCGTCCATATATGAAGATTAAATCTCTACCATTCAGTTACCACTCTTTCTCTTAGTCACTGACTCTCGCCTCATCTCTCAACTTTTCCAGGATCCATCCTCTCTCTCGCCTCCCACCGCTTCCTCAGCGCCTACTCCACCGCTCACTCCTCCTCTTGTTGAAGCCACGACGGTCTTCATCGGTGCTACTCCTACCCCATCTTCTCCCGGATCAGAGTCGTCGCTCCCCTCTCCCACTCTAGTCGAGTCCTCTTGTGAACACCACCACCGCCGTCGAAACCTCCTCCATGAAAGGCGCATTCTCCAAATATTCCGATTACCTCAACAATCTCGTAATCCCTAATTTAAACTTCACTAATTTGCAGCTCTGCGAGCGATTCAAAGGTTTTTACAATGTGGGTTTTTGCCTGTTTGTTTGTAGAATGACAAGCGGGAAAGGATCGTAAAAGCAAGCCGCGATATCACCATTAACAACAAAAAGGTCATCTTTCAGGTTCACAGGTAAGAAAGCTGCGACCTTTCGCTTCAAATTTTGTTTCTGTTTTTTGGATTTTGGTTTTTTTTTAATTTTTAATAATTTTATTTATATCATCATTGAAATGATGTTGCTGTGGAATTTGAACTTGAACAGAATCAGTAAACACAACAAAGAGGAAGTCCTGCAAAAAGCTGAAAAGGATTTAGTAGCTGTTAAGGATTTAGTAGGCTAAGTTTTCTCGGCTGGTTACTCTGGGATTCTCTAAGAAAACTTGAAGCTTGAATTGTTTTTGTTTTATGGGTGATTTGGAAAATGGGCGTAAAAAAAAAAAGAAAAAAAGAAAAGGAGACCCGTGTACCCGGCCCGTTTGAAATGGGTCGGGTTAGGTCCGGTTTCTGTTTTAAAATTTGTTGCGCCCGGCCCGTCCCGGCCCGTTTCTTTTACATCCAGGTCTGGTCCGGTCCCTTCAAAATTGGGCCCGGACCGGCCCGTGCCCAGCCCTAGTTTTTATCCCTTATGATATGTATATGTCAGAGTGATCTGTTGCTCAGTCTTTATCCCTTACAATATAATATAATCATTCATATTAACGTAGGTTTATGAAGATTTATTGACAAGTTGTATTTAGGTTTTATATTGTTGTCCGCTTGACTGCCACTGAATGTATTGCTCAAGTTATGGATCAGTTGCTTGCTAAAAGTAAAAACCTTTTGCTACTTGTGAATTTGCATTAGCTAGTATTTTAAACCAACCAACAAGTTTCATGCTTGCCTAGAAAGAGATTATATTAACTTCAAGGTTCTGCAAGGAAAGCTAACAACAATTCTTGGTTAATTCCTCAGGGAGCTTTTGATTTATGTGAATTCCATTGCAATTCTTACAAAATCTTACACAAATTCATTGTTATTATTGTGATATATTAACATAACGATATGCCATTCATATAATGTAGGTTTATGAAGATTTGTTGACAAGTTGTGTTTAGGTTTTATATTATTGTCCGCTTGACTAATGTACTGCTCAAGTGATGGATCAGTTGCTAGCTAAAAGTAAAAATCTTTTGCTACTTGTGAATTTGCATTAGCTAGTGATTTTAAACCAACCAACAAGTTTCATGCTTGTCTAGATAGAGATTATATTAGCTTCAAGGTCCTGTAAAAAAAGCAAACAAAAATTCTCGGTTAATTCTTCAATGAGCTTTTCATTTATGTGAATTTGTTTGCAATTCTTACAAAATCTTACAAAAATTCATTGTTATTATTATGATGTATTAACATAACGGTATGACCATTCATATGATGTAGGCTTATGAAGACTTGTTGGCAGGTTTTGTTTAGATTTTATATTATTGTCTGCTTGACTACCATCGAATGTATTACTCGAGTTATGGGATCAGTTTTTAGCTAAAAGTAAAAGCCTTTAGCTATTTGTGAATTTGCATTAACTAATGATGTTAAACCAACCAACAAGTTTCATGCTTGTCTAAAAAACAAGTTGTATTAGCGTCAAGGTCCTACAAACAAAGCTAACAAAAATTCTTGGTTAATTCCTTAGGGAGCTTTTGATTTATGTGAATTCTTTTTCAAATCTTACAAAATCTTACAAAAATTCTTGGTTAGTATTGTGATATATTAACATAATGGTGTATGATCATTCATATGATGTAGGTTTATGAAGACTAGTTGATAGGTTGTGTTTAGGCTTTATATTATTGTTCACTTGATTGCCATTGATTGTATTGAAGCCAATCATTTTCTTGTTAAAATAACTAGATTTACTTCCATTGCCCTTAAATAATTTGACCTTTGAATAGATCCATGGTAACATAACGGTATGGTAATTCATGTCATGTAGGTTTATGAAGTCTTGTTGACAGGTTGTGTTTAGATTTTATATTATTGTCCGCTTGATTGCTATTCAATGTATTGAGGCCAATCATTTTCTTGGTGATTTTTTCTTGGGAGTTTTAACGAAAAGCCCGCGGTACTGTTCACTTTAACGAAAAACCACATTTTTATACTAAAAAGTCAAACCTGATACTATTCACTTTACCCTTTATTTTGTCCTTATCGTTAAAACTCAAAGTTTTCAAGCCCTTTTCATTAGTTTTTCTTTTTTTCTTTTCAATCTAGGTCATTTGTGTGGTTCCATATTGTATGTTCTTTTTTGGAGTATAGCGAGTTGGGAAACCTTTTCTTTTCAAATTAATATATTTTGCTTTGTTTCATCTTACAGGTGCAGCTAAAACTTCATTATCTAGATATTCTTGATGAGCCTATACTGTGGACTGAGAGTAAGGACATAGGTAACAAGAAATCTGGGGGTGTTCATGACGGCACAACCATAGTCATGTGAAATAAACCAAAGGAGATAACTAGAGATGGAAAATTGTACTTGTGAAATGTGTGTTTCTTATGAAATGTAGGTTACATTCGTGTAAAAAAATTGAAACATTTTTTTTATTATACATATTTTGAAAGTTATGACTACATATGATTCGTTTTGAAAGTTAAGGAAAAGTAAAGACATAAGCACTAATTGGATTATTACAAATTTTAGGCCCCCTAAAAATATTGTTCATGAAATTTTGGACTTAGACTCTTTTACGAAATTTGGAGGCCTTGTTATTACGAGTGTTTATATAATTATTTTTTTTACATTTTTCACATGTTTAGATTAACTTTTACTAATTTTTTATTTTTTTTAAGTCATAGGGAAAACATTATTCACGAGAATTTGTATGATTTTAAAAATTCAAAATATGATATAACCATGGTAAAAGTGTAGAGGATGTAATCTTGACCATTGTAATGTTTTTTTTTCACATTTTTTGCACTTGAAAAGTAATTATTATGAATTATTACACATTTTTAACTCCCTTAAAAACACTATTCATGAGGATTTTTATGGTTTTAAAAGCCAAATGACTATAAAATCACTGCCAAAGTGTAAATGATGCGATCATGAACGTTCCCATATTTTTTCACACTTATAATTTTTATGATTTTCTTCATATAATTTGATTTTCCTACAAAATACTAAAGCACGATTAAAAATTCATAATAATTAATTAACAAATGTGAAAAATGTGAAAAAAAATATGACAATGCTCGTGATTGCATCTTTTACGCTTTGACAATTACTTCATCATCATTTGGATTTTTACAACCCTCCAAACTCTCATGAACAGTGTTTTTATGTGGAGTGATTATTAATAAAAATTCATTATAACTAACCTAGAAATGAGAAAGATGTGAAAAAATATACCAACCTTTTGCAATGGTTAGATAGTCATTTTTATTTTTGAAACCCTCCAAACCCTTTATGAATAGTGTTTTTCCTATGACTTCAAAAGAATTTAAAAAAAAAATAGTAATAATTAGTTTACAAGTGTGAAAAAATGCAAAAAAAAAAAAAATATATATAGAAACACTCGTAATGACATGTCCTACAATTTTCGTGAAGGAGTTAACTCCAAAGCTCGACACCATAATCCATAAACCTTAGCCACAAACTCTAACCATCCAATTGTTGTTTACATGTACCCTTTAATTTTCCATCACCATAAACCCTTTTCTGGAGTTTCTTTTTTGAAAACATGATCTCGTAGTGAATTGAAAAGGGTGCACAGGTTGATATCATGTTTTGATTTTTAAGGTTAGTGCAAATATTACTTGATGTTTATAAACTCTCTAGATATTATAGAACATCGAGCAATATTTGCACAAATCTTAAATTTTCAAACATGATATCAATGATCCAAATCGTTCATCTATAATTCCACTAAAATATTATGTTATGAAAAAAGAAAGATCGAAAAACATGTGATGATAAATCAAAGTGTAATGTAAACGAAAATCTGACGGTTAATGTTTGTCCTTAAGATTTTTGGACTCTGGGCTCCTGTTTTGGATTTCACTCCTTCATGAAATATGTAGCCCTTCTCACTACGAGCGTTTCAATATTTTGTTTTTCCCCCATTTTTCTCATTTATAAATTAATTACTATATTTGTTTTCAATTTTTTGGGCAATCTTTGTAAAAACACTATTCCCGACCTTTTCTAACGTTTCAAAAATCCACATCATTTAACTATGACCAAATCATAAAGGATGTGATTCCATCATAAAGGGTGTGAAAAATGTGGAAAAATATGACAACGCTCGTGATCTCATACTCTATCCATTGACTACGGTTTGATCGACTTTAGATTTTTGAAACCCTCCAAGCCCTCGTTGTGAGATCCCACATCGACCAACGGAGAGGGGGTGATGTGCCTTATATGTACATGCTCCCCTCCCTATAGCACGAGGCCTTTTGGGAGCTCACTGTCTTCGAATTCCATCGGAACTCCGAAGTTAAGCGAGTTTGGGCAAGAGCATTCCTAGGATGGGTGACCCACTGGGAAGTTCTCGTGTGAGTTCACAAAAACAAAACCGTGAGGGAATGGTAAGCCCAAAGTGGACAATATCGTGCTACGGCGGAGTCGAGTCTGGTATGTGACACTCGTGAATAATGTTATTCCAATGAATTAAAATATAATAAAAAATTACTAATACTTAATTTAAAAGTGTGAAAAATGTAAAAAAAAATATAGATACGATCGTAAGGACAAGGCCTACAACTTTCATGAAGGAGTCAACTCCGAAACTTCACACCATAATCCATAAAACATAATGACAAACAATAACTGTCTGATTGTGGTTTACGTCATCATTTGAAATTGTTTTTTAGAGTTTTTTTTTACTGAAAAAATGATCATGTATTGGATTAAAAAAGATGAACGGTTTGGATCATTGATATCACGTTCTAATTTTTAAGCTTAGTGCAAATATTGCCCGATGTTTGTAAACTCTCTAGACACTATAGAACATTGAGCAATATTTGCACTAACCTTAAAAATCAGAACGTGTCAACGATCCAAACTGTTCAACTTTTTCAATCCACTGCAAGATCATGTTTTGAAAAAAGAAACTTGCAAAAACGGTTTCCAGTGATGGAAAATTTAAGAGTAAATGGAAACGACAATTGGACGGTTAGAGTTTGTTACTAAAGTTTATGGATTATGGTGTCGATTTTTGGAGTTGATTTTTTCATGAAGGTTGTAGGTCATGTCATTACGAGCATTTCTATATTTTTTTTGTATGTTTTTGCACCTGTAAATTAATTATTACTTTTTTTTTTTTGAAGTTATAGGGAAAACGCTATTCATGAGTGTTTGGAGGATTTCAAAGTACAAATGACGATCTAACCATCTACAAAGTATAAAGTATGTGATCTTGAATGTTGACTTATTTTTTCACATTTTTCCCATTTCTACGTTAAATATTATTAAATTCTTAGGGGACTTTGGTATTTTCTATTTTGCAAGAAAATCAAATTACACTATAAAATTCATAATAATTAATGTACAAGTGTGAAAAATGTGACAACAATAATAACACTTGTGTTCGCATCCTTTACACTTTAATGATGATTACATCGTCGTTTGAATTTTTAAAGCCGTGGAAACCCTCAAAAACAATGTTTATAGGGGAGATAAAAATGTGTAATAATTCATAAGAATAAATTTACAAGGACAAAAAATATTCCGGTGATTGGTACATGATCGAGAACACGATATCTTCGACGTGGTATGTTCGATAAATTCAGTCATTTAATATCATTTACAGATGCTAATTTGGTTTACTGTATAAACTTCCATAACGAATCATATCGTTTTACATGTAGGTAACAAACATTTTGCAAGTACAATTTTCCACCTCTAGTCCTTTATTTGTATTTCACAAGACTATGGTAGTGCCATCATGAACACCCCTAGATTTCTTGTTACCATGAAAAAAATCTAGATTAAGGTGAATGTACCATCCTAACAGTTCTAGAACCGCCACCGATGTCCGCACTGTCATACCACAGTATAGACTCATCAAGAACATCTGGATTATAAGGTCTCACCTGCACCTGCACGATGAAACAAAGCAAAAGATATTAATTTGAAAGAATTGCTATACTACAAAAAAAAAAAAAAATTAAAAAATAAAATAAAATAAAACCATACAAATCACCTAGATTGAAAAAAATCTTCCCCAACACAAATCACTAAGTTTGATGAACTGAAACAGTTTCCAACGAGACTCATTTCCTGGAAACTTAGTAGAGCGTAGGTTGAGATACAAATTGATGCTAGGAAATTGAAAAGTCAGATACATCCACGAAAGAACCAGAGACATCAATAATAAAAATTTTGAGCATTTTCATTCACCAAAAGCAAAACAACTTAGCTAATGCAAATTCACAAATAGCAAAAGATTTATTTTTAGCTAGCAATTGATTCATAACTTGAGCAATACATTCAATGGCAGTCAAACAGACAATAATATAAAACCTAAATACAACCTGTTAACATGTCTTCATAAACCTACATCACATGGATGATCATACCGTTATGTTAACAAATCACAATACTAACCAAGAAATTTTGTAAAATTTTGTAAAAATTGCAAATGATTTCACATAAATCAAAAGCTCCTGAGGAATTAACCAATAATTTTTGTTAGCTTTCTTTGCAGAACCTTGAAGCTGATATAACCTCTTTTTAGACAAGCATGAAACTTGTTGGTTGGTAACATCATTAGCTAATGCAAATTCACAAAGAGAAAAAGGCTTTTACTTTTAGCTAGCAACTGATTCATAGCTCGAGCAATTCATTCAATGGCAGTCAAGCTTACAATAATATAAAACCTAAACACAACCTGTCAACAAGTCCTCATAAACCTACATTACATGAATGATCATACCGTAATGTTAACAAATCACAATACTAACAAATTTTTTTTGTAAGATGTTGCAAGAATTGCAAAAGAATTCACATAAATAAAAACACTCCCTAAGGAATTAACCAAGAATTTTTGTTAGCTTTCTTTGCAAGATCTTGAAGCTAATATAAGCTCCTTTTAGACAAACATGAAACTTGGTTGGTAACATCATTAGCTAATGCAAATTCACAAATAGCAAAAGGCTCTTACTTTTAGCTGGCAATTGATCCAGTACTCTAGCAATACATTAAATAGCAGTCAAGCAGACTAATATAAACCTAAACACAACCTGTCAACAAGTCTTCATAAACCTACATCATATGAATGATCATATCGTTATGTTAATATATTACACTGCTAACCAATAAATTTGTAAGAGTTTGTAAGAATTGCAAAATAATTCACATAATCAAAAGTACACTGAGGAATTAACCAAGAATTTTTGTTAGCTTTCTTTGCAGGACCTTGAAGCTAATATAACCTCTTTTTAGATAAGCATGAAACTTGTTGGTTGGTTTAACATCATTAGCTAATGCAAATTCACAAATAGAATTAGGTTTTCCTCCTAGGGAGATTAGTTCAAACTATGGTTATCCACCCCTTCTGAGCCCGAATAGGCTATAGGGAATTTCACCCTGACTGTGGCCACAATCAAGCAGACTCACCAGCGCGAAGCATCAAACCAAGGACCTCCCAGATTTCTTTGTTTATTGGGGAGCCGCAGTCTGCGGCCTTACCACTGGACCACTTGATGTGGTTCAATGCAATGCAACTAAACAAGATGGAGTTGTAGGAAACAAATATACACAGAAAAATACCTCTTCAAATAGGATTACACACAGAAGATGCCTTTGCGAGCCACCACTAATAATCAATACCTGAAGATTCAGAAGCGAAATAACCCTAAAAAAATCGTTGATGATTAGCCATAGAGCCACCACTAATAATCAATACCTGAAGATTCAGAAGCGAAATAACCCTAAAAAATCGTTGATGATTAGCCATATATATATATAGTCTGGCAGTCCCAAATAGTCAAGAAAGAAAGACCATGGTATGATTGTAGAAAATTTAGAACCCTCTTTCTTCCACCTTCTCACGCCTTCCCACTCTTTCCCAGCCCTCATATCCTCAAAGAAGAGCTTTTTTTAGTTATGAGGCAATTTTTTTTAATGAACGGCATGACCAAGGTATACAAGTTGTATAAACTACAAATATTGTCCTGTAATTTCTCCAACAAAAAATTGGACAAATCAAGATGCCACAAATGTACCAACTGACCAGTCTTTCCTGGGAGTTCTTCGATAGAACTCTCAATCAAATTTAATGTCCTAAGACATTTCAATTGCAAAACTAAATTCACGTCTATGCACAATGATTTTCTTGAGCTAAAAACCGTGAGGGTGCGTAGTTTTTTTGCATTTGTAACATGAGGTAAGAAGTGAATATGAACCATAGGGAACATATGTTAAGGTTAAATGGCAAACCTTGCTGCCAAATACCTCTATCTCATTGTTATCACCTTGATTAGCCTTCATAATCAAACATTCGTTCTTGGTGATAAAGTACACAAAGTCAAGTACAATATCATGCATTTTGCAACCTATAATTTTACCACCAACATCATCTTTCTTAAAATCTTGAAAAAAGGACCATGCAACTAAGTAATAAAAAATGATGTCAACAATTATTCCCTTATCTTTATTTTGCTCTGAATTAAGAAAATCTTGTGATATCCATAGATTTATCAAACTCATAATCTTTGGGAAAGACACCACAATATAAAATGCAACATTTCTCTGTAGGGTTCAAATCATAATAACTTAAAAGCAGTGGTCGGAAAATTTCTTGCTCCACTTCTTTCCAATCCCATATCTTACTATCCAAAACATCTTTCCATTCCTACATTGTTCTCTTATTGCGCATGAGACTACCTAAAGTCTTTGCAACAAGAAGCAAACCCTAACACTTCTTTACAATTTCCCTACTAATATCTCCAAACACCCCATACTCATATACTTCCCTATTAGGAAACGCCATTTGTTTGAAGATTGACAAACAATGTTTTTCACTCAACTCTTCAAGATTGATTGTGAAAGGGATTGATCTCATCATACTAGCAACCTTTTTTTTTCTTGTGATGACCAATATTCTATTGCCTTAAGCACCATTTTGCATTAATGGTAACTTTAATTGGTCCCACTATTTAGTGTCTTCAGTCTACACGTCATCCAATACTAGGAGAAACTTTTTTCCCTTAATAGATCTAGACATACATTGTAAGACATCATCCCAGTTAGACCTGCCATTCGTGTTATTTTCGTGACGTACCCGATATTTTAACAGGTTGTGTCGTGTAACACCCATAAAAGTAAATGGGTAATATGACCCAATCTGAAATTGACTCATTAATATTAGCAGGTAATATGACCCGACCTGTTACCCGTTAAAAAAAATATATTTCAAATCAATAAATAATGAAAATGAAAATAAAAAACATAATTTGACCAAAAAAAATTGGAAAACATAATAGTGAATTAGTATATGCATACTACAATTTCACATAAATATTCAAAACATAGAAAGAAAGAAAAAACATTTGTCTTTCAAGTATTACACATCCCAAAATAAGAGCTTAATGAAAAAATATTAGCACATTACTACAAAATACCAAATGTTGAAGGATATGCAAAATGAAGGGAGTTGCGTTTCAAGGTGGAGGAACCTTGCATGTTTTTGACAATTAAACCCTTCAATTTTCATCAATCACCAACGGAAGTGATATTAGAACTTTGGCTTGATATAAGTGAAATAGAATCCAAAGTAAAGATTCAATCTCACATAAATGAGATTAAATCCAATGGCTATTGTTTAAGCAAGGTTTTTAATGGTTTTTTTTAATTAATGTAGATGTTAGATCCCACATCGTCCAAGGGAGTGGATCCTCTATGCCTTATATGTACATGCCCACCTCCTTTAGCACAAGGCCTTTTGGGAGCTCACTGGCTTCGGGTTTCGTAGGAACTTCGAAGTTAAGCAAGAATGGGCTAGAGCATTCTCAGGATGGGTGACCTACTGGGAAGTTATGCTCGCGTGAGTTCCTAGAAACAAAATCGTGTGGGTGTGGCCGGGGCCCAAAGCGGACAATATCATGCTACGATGGAGCTGATTCCGGGATGTGACAAATTGGTATCAGAGCCAATCCCTAGCCGGAAGTGTGCCTACAAGGACGTCGGGCCCCTAAGGGGGGTGGATTGTTAGATCCCACATCGCCCAGGGCAGTGGATCTTCTATGCCTTATTTGTACATGCCCACCTCCTTTAGCACGAGATTTTTGGGAGCTCACTGGCTTCGGTTTCTGTAGGAACTCCGAAGTTAAGCGAGAATGGGCCAGAGCATTCCCATGATGGGTGACCCACTGGGAAGTTCTGCTCGCAGTGAGTTCCCAGAAACAAAACCTTGAGGGTGTGGTCGGGGCCCAAAGCGGACAATATCGTGCTACGATGGAGTCGATTCCGGGATGTGACAGTATAAGTGTGAATATATATATATATATATATATATATATATATAGGGATAGGATCAAGGGACAAACATTTTGACACTTTTTTTAAACCTTTAGATTACAAAACATCCAAAGGTTCATATTCATTCATTAAATGACATGGATGCTTAAGTGGATTTTAACTAATATTAAACATAAAAATAAAATTCAAAAAGCATAAGATATGGAGGGTAATTAAAATTAAAATTAAAATGGAAGAAACCCTACCCTAGTTTTAAGCGTGCAAACAAGAAAGCAGGTAGAACTCCATTGATTTGAAGTATTGTAACCTCCATCTCCATCTTTGCCGATGAGGTCTACAACTTGATATGAAATTTTGATACCTTCTCCAACAAATCAAGCTATTAGTCTCTTGAATCTTTATTACGTAAGTAAAACGTATAAAACCCTAAATCGTATATTATTGTTCATATATGTAGGGTGATTAAATTAGGTTTTGTAAAATCTTTTTAGTTTTGTCGATTTAGGTTGCTTATGATTTTCCTACTTTTTTTAGCTTTTCGAATCAAACAAACAACTTGATTTCATTCGTCTGCGCTTTCAATTTTTTTTTTATTATAGCAGTTTTGTTTCCGCTGAGTATTAATCTTATCCCTGGTATCACCTCTTTTTTTTTAAATCATTCATTTTTTTGTTATTTATTAGGGTTCATTTATTATAAAATGAAAGAGGAGTTTCATCCAAGGCATTGCAGGGAGAGAGATGGAGGTTACAGTATTTTCAACTTTTTATTTTTCTTATTTTTTGATTTTTTTACGCTAGGTTCAAAGTTTGATTATTGGTTTTTTCAATTTTATACTATTAGATATTAATTTTTTTAATTTAGATTAGTGTTTTCTTTATTAGTTATAATCCACATCATCATCCAAGTCATTTAATGTTTAAAACTCTCCACATCACTCTTAATCTAGACCGTTGAATGTTATAAAATTTGAAGGCTACAAGGAAGTGTAAAATTATTTGTCAAAATATTTGTCCCTTGATCCTATCCCATATATATATATATAAACACTTGTAATAACAAGCTTTACAACTTTCGTTAAGGTCTCAGCTCCGAAAATTGCCACTATAATCACATAAACTATAGATCTAAATTTAATCATTTATTGTCTTTTACATTTATGCTCCATTCTTCTCACCAAATTTTGTTTTTTGAAAACATGATCTCTTAGAGGATGCAGGAAGATGAATGACTCGGATCGTGATATTAGGTTCAGAGTTTTGTCATTAATGAATATATTGCTCAAAGTTTATAAAGTTTCTATAAACTATATAACATCAACTCATATTTCAGTTCACTGTAAATATCAGAATGTAATATCAACGATCCGAACCGTTCTTTTTTCTTTATCCACTAAAAGATCACTTTTTTTTTAAAAAAGAAAATCTAAACAATGAAATTCGTTGAGTAGAATAAAGCGTAAACAACAATTGACGGTTAAGTTTAAATCTAAGGTTTATGGATTATGGTGTCGGATTTCGGAGTTGACATCTTCATGAAAGTTGTAAAGCTTGTCATTACAAGTGATTGTATATATATATATATATATATATATTTATTTTTTTTTGGGTAAATTACATAGTAGCCCTCAGGTTTAAGGTCTATTACAATCTCATACAACATCTTTAAAACATTTCACTTTCATACCTCACGTACTATTTTATTTCAAAATAATACATCCGTTACATTTTCCATCCATTGATCCGTTAAGCGTTGACGTGGCTGCCACATTTGTGCCACGTGGTTGTCAAATGTGTGCCACGTGGCAAAAATATTAATTTTTTATTTAAAAAAAAAAAAACCTAAATCTTCTTAAAAAAAAAAAAAAATTCAAAAGTTGAAACAAAGCCCTACCTGTGCCTCCCCAAAGCAAAAACCCAGAAATACAAACCCTCCCCCCGCGCCGCGACCCTTCCCTTCCGCGCGACCCTCTTCAGCCAGACCCTCCTTCCCTCGCGACCCTCCTCACCCAGAAACCCACATCCCTCCTTCCGCACCCACCCTCTTCCCTCCTTTACACACCCCCACTCTCCTCTACACACCCCCTTACTCCTTAAATCCACACCCATTCCTCCCACCTCACGAACTCGACGATGGCGGTGTAGACGAGATCTAGGTTTTTTTTTTTTTGGTTGCAGGTAGGGGAAGAGAAGGGGGGAAGATGAACCAAAGGGTTTTTTTTTTTTTTTGGTGTTGCAGATTCACACAGGCTGAGACTTGAAATCGAACTGGAAAAACGGTTCGCCTCGAGTCGGAGAGTGAGGAGATGGGACAAATGGTAGAGACGGAAGAGAGAAGCTATGGAGGCAGGAAAGTCACTAGAGAGTTCGTTGTAGGAGAGGAATAGGAGTTTGAGGGCGGTGAAGTTGGAGAGGTCTGGAATGGGGCCGGAGATGCGGTTACGCTTGATGCTCAAACAGAGGAGGGGGTTTGCGAAGATTTCAACTGAAAATTCACATGCAAAAGCCAATTTCGTTGATTTTTGTTTTTTAATTGGAACCCAAATCCTGTTTGGGGGAAGACGAACCAAAGAGTTTTTTTTTTTTTTTTTTTTTTTTTTTTTTTTTTTTTTTTTTTTTCTGGTTTGCAGAGGGAAGAAGATGAAGATGGGGGATAAGACGGGAGGAGGAGGAGGATGGGTGGGGAAGACGAACCAAATGACTTTTTTTTTTTCTTTCTTTTTTCTGGGTTGCAGGGAAGAAGATGAAGATGGGGGAGAAGAGAGGAGGGGGAGGAGAAGAGAGGAGGAAGAATGGGATAAGGTTTTAGTTTTTTAATTTTTAATTTTTTTTAATTTTTAATTTAGAAGATTTAGGTTTTTTTTTTTTTAAAAAAAATTATTATTTTTGCGTGGCACACATTTGGCAGCCACGTGGCATAAATGTGGCAGCCACATGGCATAAATGTGGCAGCCACGTCAGCGCTTAACGGATCAATGGATGGAAAAGGTAACAGATGTATTATTTTGAAATAAAATAGTACGTGAGGTATGAAAGTGAAATGTTTTAAAGATGTATGAGGTTGTAATAGACCTTAAACCTGAGGGGTTACTATATAATTTACCCATATATTTTTTTTTTTTTTACATTTTTCACTCCTACAATAATTATTATTAATTTTATTAGTTTTGCACTCAAATAAAAAACACTATACATGAGATTTGGGAGGGTCTTAAAAATCTAAATAACTTATAACCATCGTCATGAGGATGCACTCATGAGCATTTATATATGATTTCACATCTTTTAGACTTGTACATTAATGATTATGAATTTATTTATTTTGAACTCCCTCAAAAATACTATTTTAGAATGAATTCGTAAAACGAGGTATGACATTGTAATGTTTAAAACATGAACTATGAGATTGTGATTTGACCTATAATTGAGATAGTTTTGTGTAATTTACCCTTTTAAAAATGGGTACGTTTTGGTATTGTGAGCAGGGTTTGTATCCATTTTAATATGGGTACGTTTTAACCATGAACAAATTTCTAGTGCTCAACCGTGGCAAAAAATTGTCACCTAGTACTACGACCTAGTGGTATTCTTCTTCACTTGTAAGTGAAAGGTCTTAGATTCAACTCTCGCCAAAAGCAAATTTGCACATTATTGTTGGCCCATTGTGAAACTTAAAAAATCTTCATAAATGACGGATTATACGACAAGGACAATCAAATATGTTAAGAGATGGAATCGAAATACTTCATACGCTGCACGCTTCTCTTATACTGTTAATTCTGACACAAACACAACCAAACAATGCTACGACTCGCGACTTACCTACAAAAAGAGAGTACCCGGTAATCATCTTTACCAACATCGAAGCACAACCCCGTCCCTCTCGAACATTTTCCTCTTCCTCCTTTCACAGCACCTCTTTTGATGCGTTCCACAGAGATATCGGCTTTCGCCTGTTGCTACTGTAACTTAGCTCGACGTTAGACTTCGAATGAATATTTCGTAATTTACAAGCATAATTACACACTCTAACCACCGATGTAGCCCAAACGATGAAGCACTACTGCTATAACTAGCATGCATATTGCCAAAATCAGACCGGATCTGCCTAGTAGCCAATTTTTCGTCTTCTTTGCACCTTCCACTCCTCTTTGAATCCTATCTGCCCATTTCATCTGCAACGAGAAGTTACAGAAGAAAATAATCAATAAACAAAATCCATACTGAATGCACTAAATCACAGCTCCACTTGGCTGCAGGAGAATAATGGGTAAAAGATATGGAATCGTATGTTTCAATATCAAATCACTCATCAACACACTGATTCACAACTGAAACCTCCTCAACTATGGTTTGTTTTAAGATATGGTGGATATTTACACTTGTATGACAAGTACTAACAAAAATTGAAGCAAATGCATTGAAAATCAAGTCATTAAATCGAGTAGGAAGTTACCATTCTGTCCAGGTCCTGCGGTGACAAAGACGACATTGCTTGCTGAGCTTTTGCAGCTTCTTCCCGAGAAAGCTTGAAACCAAACTGCTCGCCCATGTTTGCCATCATGTCGGGGCTCATATTTTTAATCATTGATGAGAACATCTGCCAGAAAAACAACCAAAATAAAAAAGTTGAACGCATGATCATGCAGGATAAAAATTGCTCTACCAAAAATCATAACAATCAAAAGCTTGAGGTTCAAGTCATTATGCTATCAACATTATGGGCACAGTTAGGAATCTACTAATATATCAGCCTGTTCAAAAAAAGTTAAGGTAGAAATCCTTCTTTCGAAACATCACATGTAGAACAGCTGCGATGTGTAAAATTAGTCGCGAGACAGTTGATCATCCATTGCTACACTGCTCATGTTTCAGGGCTTAAAAACCTTTAGTTTTCACTTTTAAGGTCCAGTAAATTCCTATGACAGTTAGGGGTTTGCTGCTTGAATGGGAGGTGTTGGAACAATAGCAGTCCAATCAGAAAACTTTCTTCTACAATGAATAGCCAAATTTATGATGGTTTCGAGCTCCAGTGACATGACTTGAGTGTATCTTATCAGATATTTTTCTCATGAATGACCGACTTTTAGTCTAAGCGCAACTTTTGCACACATCCGAGTAATACTTATGCTCCCGCTTCTAACATCTTAAAAATGAAAATAACAAAAATAATTAGAAAGAACATGCAGACCTTGCACTTTGAGAACCAATGAAATAGACACGCAAAGAATAATATGATTTCAAGGAAAAATATCACATATTTTAATGTAGAAATTGAACGAACCTGCTGCATTGCAGGATCTTTCATTTGGGTCCTCATTTGTTCTTGCAAATCACCAGCAGAGGCAGGGAAGCTCGACTGAGGAGAACTCCTCAAATTAGGAAATATTCCTTGAGAGCTAGTTTCACCCACATCCTGAGGTGCATTTACTGCAGAATTCTCACTGCTTTCTGTATAATCTGATGAACTTCTTCTGTTACCAGTGACTGGTCCTTGTGTTGAAGATGAACCTCTCCCATTCAAAGAAGATGCTACTCCAAACATTTTCTGTAGCTCCTCCGGTGGCATTTTACTCATCATATCAGATGCAGTTTTAAGCATATCCGGTGAGACATTTGGAGGAACTGATCCAGGCTTAAAATTGTTGAAATTGGAACTGGAAGCCAATTCAAGCATTTTTTGAAGTTCTTCAGGTGACATTTTGCTGATCATGTTTGAGGCAGTCTTAACCATGTCAGCAGGAACCTCTTCGGAGTTTTCAGGATTCAAAGCAGCCAGAGTGTTAGGATCAGCATTTGAAATGAAATTCTGGAACGATCTGAAATCCAAGCACAGAAACAAGTATAATAGTATAATGTCATAAGGATGCATATTATTAAAATCAACGGAATGAAAAGATAGAAACATCAAATATTTATAAAATAAAACCAAGAAGCTTCATGAGCAGAATGCGGGAAATTTCAAAAATTCAAAAAGAAATACCTTAACTTATGACAATTATGATCTCTGATATAGAACATCCTATTTGGAATATTATTTCAGTATGGACTATGGAGAGACAATGCCACAGAGAGTTCCAACTGTGTACCTTACCAAGTTCTCTTTGAAACTGAACGGGCTTCATATTGCTATAAAGGCTTGATTTTACTTTTATCAGATGCCAAGTGAAAGTACATCCATATGATTTCTTAGCTTTTATACTTCTGATTAAATGTTTAAATACCATGTTCAGCCAAATGTATCCCAACTTCACTCTGTTGGGTTTTTCCAGCCCATGACGAGTTGTCCTAAGAATATTAGGAATTATAGCCGAACCACGTTAATTCTTGGTGTGATTTGTCTTGGTTATTTGTTTCCGATTTCCGAGTTTGTTTTGTTTTCACACTCTTAAACGCTATATTCGCAACACACGGCACCATCCTCCCTCCTACATGCACATGAGCACATATGGCCACATTCAAAATTTAGGACGTATACAAACATACATCTGTGGTGCATGCAAATCACATGAAAACGGGTCGCATTTGACTTCCACTAGATGCGCACACCACACACTGTAACTCACAAGACTTCTTATGGTAGATTTATTTATTTATTGGCTAACTTAGGGCCTGCTTGATAGCCATTTTGTGTATAGTTTTTAGCTTTCATTTTTTGTGGTATAGATAAAGGGAAAGTTTATGGGGGAGAGGAGAAATGAAGAAGCATGGAGGACGGATGTTGGAAGGAATGTGAAAGAAGTGTATATGGAAAGATGCACAAAATGAAAACTGCAAATAATTGTCTTCACTTTCAAAGTTGCTCCTTTGTGACTGAAAGGTCATGGGTTTGAGTTGTGGAAACAGCCTCTTTGCAAATCAAGGGTAAGGTTGTGTTCGACAGACATTTCCCCAGACCCTTGCAAAGCACGGAGCCTTGTTGGCTTGGGGTCGCCCTTAATATATTCCTCCTTCCTTTCTCCTACTACCTACCCCCATCTTTCTCCATTTCTCCTTTCCCCCATATACATTCCCTCTGCCTCTTGCACAAAAAATGAAACTCCAAAATAAAAACTAAAATGTTATCAAACAGGCCTTTCAAGTTTGGAATTAAATTTTTACAAATAAGAAACAACAACAACAACAACAACAAAGCCTTTTCCCACTAAGTGGGGTCGGCTAACAAATAAGAAACCAAAAAAAAAAAAAAAAAATGAATGACAAAAAGATGAATTAAAACAACATGAGTGGATTAGTTTTATATATCAAATGCTCTCAACACAAAAAATTTTTTAAAATAGTATCATAAAATCAGAAGACAGTTTTTTATGAACAAAACATACCTGATAGCTTCTGGGTCACTTTTAAAAGCCTGCAAACGATCTGAATTGGTTGACAGAAACTCAGTGTTTGATGTGCTTTGAGTCCTAGAAGCATCGCTAGTTTCCTGTGGTTGTGCCGCAGAATACTCTGTAGAAGACCTTTTATGGTTGGCAGATGACACAGTCTCAACTTCTTCAGTTATTTCTTCAATTACTAATCCTCCTATCAAACAATCAATATTCAATATCCTATAAAGATATGGGTCCATGCATCTAGGTCAAGAATTTTAAAGGTGGAAATAACAAGCATACTTCTTGGTCCAGAAGAACCACCCTCTTTACGCAAATTTTCTTCGGCATCCCTGTAATAACAATAAATATCATTTACAATGTCAAAACAATCTCCATTTTCTATCCCAGCATTTGAGAAAAAATTGGAAAAGAAAAAGGCTATACATCACTGTTCAAATGCCCCTATACTTGTGTTAATTATGACCATATAGCAGCCATGCATATGGCATATTTCAATGAAGCCATGAGAACAGGATGATCAGATCAGAGACAGATATGAACAAAGAACAAAAGAAAGGGCCACACCTTAAAACATCTGAAATAGTTTCATCATCAGGTGAAACTTCATGTGCCTTGCTCAGATCAGAGACAGCACCCTAAGAGATGCAACAATGAGCATCAGGTATAGAAAACAAAGGTCAAAATTATGTAAACCAAACATGCTTCAAAAGATGCTTCAGAATTCTCTGCGAACAAATCATATGCATATGTATATAAGCATACTCACTTCAAATTGACCTATTTCTTTATACGCTTGACCTCTACGGTAAAGAGCCTTGACATTGTCTGCGTCATATGCCAAAACCTGAAATAAGAAGATATATCATTTAAAATATATTAAAGTCAGTAGCTTGCAAGAAAAAAACACGAAGATACATGTATCTGTGAGCATGTTTCCTCATATACCTCAGAACCTTCTTTTATACACTCGTCATACTGCCTTGTTTTCAAGTAACAAGACATTAAGTTGAGCGAGCATGCCATCAGAAGCGACCTGCCTTTAGAAGATGGAATCCCACTTAGGTTCTTCTTTGCCTACAATTTTAGACACAGGAGTATTTATGATCAGTTGGAGGCCTGACTCTGCAATGTAAAAGGGGGGAGAAAAAAAAAAGAAACCAAAGGTATTATAATTGCACTTACAAGCAAGTATTTCTGCATGGCTTCATTGAACTTGCCCTGGCTGTGAAGTGCATTTCCCTGCAAATGTGATATATTATAAGAAAATAAATTAGACGCCAAAACAATACTTAAATGTATGAATAAACAATGACCGAGTCAGTAGACGATAATATTTGTCTTTATCCTGATTACTTATGTATTAAAGAGCAAGTCTATAGGGTATCAAATCAGAAAAGCAGCCAGATATTTAGGGCCTGTTTGGTAGTGTACTTGAATCCAATTTTTTAAACTCAAAAACAGTTTTTAAGTTTTAGGCCTTAAAAACTTGTTTGGTATGACTATTTTCAAAAACAGAACTCAAGACTAACTCAAAAATATAGTCTATTATTTAAAAACATAAAAAGTGAGTTTTTAGAGTTTTTAAACTTAAACTTACTCATTTCTTTTCTCTCCCTCATTCCCTCTCACTCCAAATATATATCTCTCTCTTTTCTTCTTTCTTTCTCCTCTTTTTTTTTACCTTTTTCGTCTATGCTCCAATCCAATCAAGTTTAAGTCGTAAGATTTAAATTTTTTAAATCACAAACCAATCAAGTTTTTGAGTCAAAGAAATTTGTTTTCAAGAAATGTTCTTAAGAAATATTTTGAGAAATGATAAAAATTTTCAAATAGGATACCAACAGGCCCTTAGCTTTTCAAAAATAACCTTACCAGAGCCTAATGATCAGCCTATCTTTCCCAACCCTAACCCAGCCCATACCACACTTGTAAGCTTGGAATGACTTAAAATCTCCACTAGAAATGGATTTCAATCAGAGAATCAGGATACTGTTTATGCATGCTAAAATTACAACTCTACAACTTGAGTTTAAATAATACAACTGCTCAGGAGTAAAATCTAGTGGTATGATTACAATTTCTTGATGTCATACAAACTGATTTTCACGACTCATGAAGGATGTACACTGTGCATCAAAATCAAGATTTTCCTAAAATGGGTCCAAAATAACAGATCTAAACTAGAGAAAATAAAACCAATCTTAAGGCTGGGAGAATCAGCTTACACTACAAAGCCATCAATCATTTGATTGTGTTATTAACAATAGAAAAAACGGAATAAGTTTCAACATATATAGTGTAAAATCTTCTAATCCTAAGAATTATAGTCCCACATAACGTCTAAGTATCCAACCTGATTCTTCAGCATCTGAGCTCCATTGAGTTCATAAGAGATCTGGGCATCAACACGGGTACGCATAGCTGCTATCTCTTCAGGCGAGGCACTAGCCATCTTCTCACCAATCTCAGCCATCTCTTCCGGACGTGTATGCTTCAACTGCTCTGCAGCCTGTTTCAAGTCTTCAGGCCTCATGTTCTTCATGCCCTCCGAGGCCATCTTCATCAATTCTGGATTAGCCATCATCTGCAATGCCAGTCAAACAACAACCACCACCATCAGAAAACAAATGTGGGAACTTCTTTTCCCGGAAAAGAAGCAAAGACCGTATCTGGGAAATAAGCATCGGCTAACTCTGTGCCAGCCAAACTAATGACAAAGAAAAACCTCCAAATTTCCTATATAACGTAAACACTCCATGGTCAACCATTTGGTAAAACCCCACCAGCAATGCATCACTATACCATATGAATTGTATGACATACGTGTGATGCGAAGGATTAAGGCTGTCCATAAATCAAATTGTTTAGTGGATTGGATTTCACTCGACTGCCTACGGCTCCATGCAGCAAAGATGCAGTCCATAGCTCAAGTTTCAGAGACCCAATAACCCCAATAATCACATAATGCATAAAAGCATTGAGTCCAAATTCAATATTGGTACATAATCAAATCACCCGATTATGCAAGGAAAAAAAAACACTAAATACAATCGATCAAAAAATCGAATCGAATCCCTAAAAATTGGGAAATTGAGAAAGAAGAAGAAGTTGAAATTGGACCTGCTGTTGGATCCTGGCGAACTCCGCGGGGGACATGCGACTCATCTGCTCCTGAGCGAGCCTCATCAACTCGGGATCCATCATATTCATTCCGTTGAACATCTCAATTCAATCAATTCAGTCGATCAGAAATTTGGTCCGATGCGAAAATTATTTGGGGGAATCGGAGAATCTGTGTGGGGAAAAGAAGTTGGAATTTGGGGATTGAATTTTGGGGGAATTGAGGGGGATTTATAGTAGAGGGAAGAGAACAAAATAGGATTCTTGAAGAACAAGTGAGAAGGTCGCCCACCGAACCAGAATTAATTGAATTGAATTAGTCGTCGTCGTCGTCGTCGTCTTCTTCGAATGGAATAGGGAAAAGGAAGCTTGATGGAATGGGAGGAAGAGTCGGAATATTCGCGTTTATTTCCGCAATTACGATTCTCGCCTTGGCTGCTGGCGGTCTGCCTCGTCATCTCGCGCTTATAACTGCCTCGCACCGCATGTTAATCACGTGGCCATTGTGGCATTGCATGTTTGTTAGCTGACTTTGTAACATAATGACCGTGTACTTGTGTCATATAAATTTTTTATTTAATAGTTGTTTTTAATTTTCTTCTTTGGCTTGAAATATGAGAATGAACCATGATTCAGGTGTTAATAAGCATGCAAAAAATCTCCACGGAGGCAATAGGGGAAGTCAGCAGGCTTTGCTCTCTAACGAGGGCATTGCAAAGGAAGCTAGTTTTCCACACCAACTCATCTAGCAAAGAATGGTTACACAATGGACAAAGAGTAGTTTTTTTTTTTTTGGGAATTTTGGGTCCTTAGGTCTCGAAAATCAGGCATGGTTTGGTACTGAGGTGATTCTGAAAAAAATGGGTATAAAAAAAAGCTGGGAGGGTTAACATTCAACTTCAGCTTTTTTTTCACAATTTTGGGTGAAAAAAATCCAAAAACACAAAGCTGCAAAACCCAGCTTTGAAAACCCGGCTTTTTTTTTCACATCTGTTTTATATAAAAGTTTACCAAACACTCTGCTACTTTATTTCACAGCTGCTTATTCTCACAGCACAGCAGAAACAAATTTTTTTCAAAGCACAACAATACCAAACCAGCCCTCAGTCTGAGGGTCTAAGTATGAGTGGGATCGATTCGAAATGGGCCTGGAACCTGGGACTAATATAAGGAAAAGCTCTATTATGGTTCGATTTGAAATCCAAAATTTCCTTTTATGAAAATTGGCTCGGTTCAATTTTAAATGATCCAATTCGGTTTCAATTTTGTTGGTCAGTGCTGGAATTCCCATAAACTCTGGCGAGGGAAGAATGGAGGCGTAATTCAGCCGAAACTCCCATAAACTCCGGCGAGGGGAGAAAGCGTTGATTGGAAGAGGGGGAGTGTGATTGAATACAGACATATCTCCGGGATGCAGAATCAAATCACTGTTGTAGTTCTAAGAAAAGAATATATATGATGTGTGTTACATCGAAATACATCATTGACGAAGGTGCTTTGGCTTAGGCTCGTAGGAGATGCTTCTCCATGTCTATGCTTAGACAAACGGCATGTAGAGATTTTGTGAGCCTATGTTAGGTGTAGAGAATATGAGATCATTGAAGTTCAATGAAATGTCAGAAAGAGTCTTGGATCATAAAAGACTAAGAGAGAAATACCCAGGCTACGGTATTTATCGAAGATCTTGAGAGAGTAATCCCTATTAAATCGGGAGACTATGTAGGAGAGAATTTATGATAAGATATCTAATCCTCCTAGGATTATGATTACATTACCTAATCCTTAAGATATTCTAATTTGACATGAATTAAGGTCCCTTACTTGAGAGACAAGTAATACCTTTAATGGGCTTAGAGCTAATACATTGGTTTGTGGTAGTCCGATCTAAAATACCCATGTAACTCTGATCTCATTTAAAGGTTTTCCAATAATTCTAACCACCTTGAGTGCCACTTGTCATGGGCCCAAAAAATCATAGTCCAGTAAATCCCCTAACTATGCTTCCAAGAATGTGCTCCGCTCGAGAATGGATAGTTACCAATGAACTATGAGCGAATCTTTCCAGAATGACCTTTTCCGGAATACGCATCGGAATGACTTTCAAACTTCTTGTTGATCCGGAGCTAGCCAAGTCCAACTAGTCCTACTTGCTTGTCTCTCAAAGATCTTCTTTCAAAGTTCCCAACCATATTGTAGATCCCTTGTCGGAGTTCCGAATGCATAGTTGAAAAGTTGGATGCAAAGAGGAATGCACATATTGTGGAGCCAAAAATAATCAAGAGGCGACACGTGGATTTTTGGACAAAAGAAGACAAAAATACCCTTGAGGTATAACGGGATTCCTATGCGCAAGCAGCGGGCAATCATCTCAAAAGAGCTCAAAATAGGTAACAATTCAAAAACCTATCTCATCAAATCCTTTTTACAAGGTAACTCCCAAAATAACACAAATCAAGAACCTAGCTCACAAACAACGCTAAGTGGCTGGTCCCCTCTCACCCTAGGAGGCCGGCCACTCCCCTATATAAACCCCCTCATTCTCTCTAAAACCCACTTCCAATTCTCTTGCTAAAATTCTCTAAAAATTCCCAAACAATTTCTCTCTAAATTCTAACTTTGGCATCGGAGGTTCTTCGGCCAAAGCCCCCCATTCATCGTGGGCGCGTGAGGGTCTTGGCCTTGACCAAAGGTGTTAGTTGTTTTGTAGGTGCAATTTTGTCCAAGATCAAGGAGGAAGAAATTTGCATCCACAAATTGGTGCTTTCATTGAGAGGAAGAAATCCACACTCGTAGAAGACTCTCGCATAAAATGGTTTTTTCTCTATTTTCTAGTCCACTTGTATTTTTTCATACATTCTTATTATTAGAATTTTTTTATTTGCAAAGATTCTTTGATAAAACGTAAAAGAGAAGTACAATGGCTAGAAATTTAGAAAATTCAACAAGTGAAAATTCCAATATTCAAGAGATGGGACCGCGGCGATCCACGAGGCTAAATGTGACAATAAGTGGAGCAGCACCACCACCACGAGTTTCCACCACGGGAACCACCGCGGTGGCTACCATGGTAGCCACTGATAAGCTCATATTTATATATATTTTACATCAAATTCACTTGTCTTTCCTTAGTTAGTTCCTTATATTTTTGAGCTATTTACTTTGTTTTTGTGTTTTGTAGGATTTTTCAAGCAAATAAAATAATAATAGCATATGTGGAATTTTAAGTAACAAATTCGTCAAAACTGCCTGTGCAGGTCAGCTGACTTTGGAAGAAAGTTGCGGACAGCTCAGAATGAATTAGAGAATGAGCCTTATATGCTTGGAAAGCTACGGATGTCTATTTTCTGGAACATTTTGCAGATTGTTAATATCATTTTTCTAGAAGAAGTTATGGATGTTTTAACACTGAAAGGTTGACAAGAGGCTGAACAGTTTGTAACTGAAATGAAAGCAATAAACCCAATCAATCTAGCAGCCAAAACTGATGCAGTAAAGAACAAGCCAGCTGACCCTTATTCAAATATAAAAGGGAATGGAATTAAAGATGAGGATTAAGAGGGAGTAATTGGCATAAAGGCTACCCAAAGAGTTACAATTGTTTTACCATTTCCTCTCACTTATTGTCATCACTAAATGGCTATTAGTGGGTGAGTTAAGGAGAAGAAAATTATGCAGCAAGAATTGGTTTAAAAGCAGCATTAGGGAAGAAAGGAAAGGAGGCGGAGGCCTCATGTCTTTCTTTTGGTTTCATTTAAGAATTATTTGTAACTAAATTTGTAGTAGTTAGGGGCTGTTTTGAAGCCCCGAATATGATTGCAAGTGTGCTATGACATTTCGTTTCAATTTCTTTTATGAATGGATGAAAATTGCTTCACTACTTGTCTCATTGATGAATTCTTTATGTGTCTTCTACGGATGCATACTTAGTAAGCATATCTAGGATTCTAATGCTATGAATATGTGTGTGCCTGCCCTTGGCGAATGAGGACCTACATATGTTCCAGAGTAGTACTTGTTAATTGCGATTAACATGTGAACCAATTTCTAGGATAAGTAAGACAACGCCAGTACTTACGATGCCTTGTGATGACTCAAACTCTTTTCGTTCTTAATGATTTCTACTTGTTAAATCTATGAACACGCCATTCTAGATTGCATGCTAGGGACTAAGTTAAGTTGAAAACGCCATTCTCTTAACATACCACATAAGAAAGAGTAATAGGTTGAGTTCTAACATTGAGCCAACTTGAGCATCTTCATCCAGAAATAAAAGGAATTTGAATGAAACATAACATGTTTGCATGATTATTTGGTGGTGGATAGCACTTCCCCTAACTCGTTTTCTTAACTTGTGAACTACAATCTATTTTTACTATTTAAAATTTGTTTCTGTCCTGTTTTTGTTCGATTTAATTTAAATATCAAATCAACTCCAAAAATCCCAAAAATTTGTGTGAGTGTATCTCTGTATGTCTAGTATCTGCATATAAAATTTCGTAGACTTTAGATAAGTTTAAGTTGGTCTAATAATTATTTTTCGGTGGCTGGTCAGTAGGGACAGCATCCCAGTTTTTGTGACATTTTAAGTAGTTAGATAAAACAATCTTCTGCGGGAAAGACCCTTATTTTCATATGCTACAATTGACAAATCTTAGTGTTAATAAGGAAAATCAAAAGGATATTTGTGTGCTACTTTGTGGTGTGCTTTTAATCCCATCACCATGGCCCCGAGCCGTGCCATCCAAGGCCACGGCCCAAGCTATGTTACTCCAAGCCCAACGCGAGCCCAAGCCTCGCACCCACGTGTGCCACGCGCCAAGCAGCCCACTTCCGTGGCCCAGCTTGCTCCCGCCGAGCAGCCCACACTCGTGGTCCAGCCTGCTTCCGCCGAGCAGCCCACCCTCGTGGCCCAGCCTGCTCATTTCAAGCAGCTCACTCCCTCCGAGCAACCCACTCTCATGGCCCAGCCCGCTTCCGCCGAGCAGCCCACTCCCGTGGCCCAGCCTGCTCTCGTGGCCCTCCGAGTAGCCCACTCCCGTGGTCCAGCCTACTCCCTCCGAGCAACCCACTCTCGTGGCCCAACCTACTTCCGCCGAGCAGCCCACTACCGTGGCCCATCTTGCTTCCGTGGCCTTTCAAGCATCCCAAGTCAGCATAAGACTATCTCAACCATCCGGGGCTACCATCGAGTCGGAGGCATTCTCACCATATTTCTCTACGAATTTGGCACTTCCCAACTCAAATCTCGCGCTCAGAGTCTACCACCCTTCCACTGCTCAAAAAGGCACATTCCTTCCAAGCTCTTCCAATCCAAATGGCGAACAACACTTGTCTCGACAAGTCATAGAGTTGACGAGCGCCCTAGCACAACAAACGACCTTGGTAAACCAGCTTTTGCAGCGCACCAAGATGCAACGTGTCCTAAACGAGGTGTCCTGAAGAAGGACAAGGGTAGGCGAATAACCTCTCCAGTAGCACCCGGGCAAGCAGCCACTCGACCAACCCCGAACTGAGCGTTTGGGCAGAGTACACTATTGGGCCCCCGAGATAGCGTATACTCTTGTCTTAACCCGAGGAGGAGCGTGCACTTTCAGTTAGGCCCACGGACGAACATACACTCATGGTTGAGACCACACTTAGATGAACAACATGGACAACCTTCCAGGCGAAGTGTTCATTCGCAGCTAGGCCCGCAAGGAGCATCATCCACCTCGCATCGGAGTAGGCAGCACGACGGACGGAGAGAAGTAGTCACTCAATCCGGCTCAAGCTCAACCAGCAGCTTACGAAGACTTCCCTCGTCTACTAAGAATGAACCACATGCACCGCAGTCGCGACATAGACGAGCCGAGCACGTAGAAGAGCAGCCTAGACCAATAGGTCACGACTGGGGGCAGCCGAGAGCTCCACCACCCCCAACAAAGGCAAATTTAGGAAGAAGTAGAGCGACGAGGCACTATGACGGGATATGACCAACATAAGAAGGTCACCATTCACGGACGAGATCGAGCAGGCAGAGCCTCCACATGAGTTTAGCATGCCACATTTCACATCCTTCAAAGGAGATGGAGACCCGGAGAGACACTTGAAGCACTACCGAAGCGCAATGATCCTCTATCGAAACAACGATGATCTCATGTGCAAGATATTCGCCACTACTCTATAAGGCGAGGGGCAAGATTGGTTCTACACCCTGCTGCCACAATCTATCCGGAGTTTTGATGAACTTTCTTTGGTTTTCACCAAAGAATATTCATCATATCGCTCAATCAAGAAGAAGTCCGATCACTTATTCAACGTCAAGAAAAACCCAAAGGAGTCGCTTCGCGACTATGTGAAGAGGTTCAAAGCAGAGAAGGCAAAGATAATATGATGCAACGACTCGATAGCTAGAGCAACCTTCCAAAAGAACTTCCAGCAGACCACCTGCTCTTCGGAAAATTGATCATGAAAGAAAATCTGACTCTGGCAGACTCTTTCGCTCTTGCAAAAAAGCAATCACTTTGGACGAGGCTTGCTGATCCAGATTCAAGGACTCGAATGAGTACCTGACATCACCTCCCAACTATCCAAATCGGAAGCAGCGGATGACCTATTTATATGTTTGACGGTATCTGAAGCAGCAATAAGCTCTACCATCATACGAGAAGAATTGAGGGCCCGACTACCTGAATTCCACAGTTCAAAAGCTCTCCTCGATGCAACCAGAAATTCAAAAGCTAACTTTGGCGATAGTTGTTGCAACCCGAAAGCTTAAGTTATACCTTCAGACGCATGCAGTCATCCTAATGACGTGCTATTCCGCCCAATCTAGACGCGCGACGATAAAGGCTCAGACACTGGCGGTGCAAAGTTTTTTTTTACGAATGCAACAACTCAACTCAGAAGGCACACCAAGGGTAGACGAACACTAGAAAGACGCACTCGGAAGCAAGTTTTGTCCTCGTCGCCCCAAAAGGTTCTGTATAGGAGCAGCATGTACCAGCAGTTGAGCACTACCTCCTGCTATGTGTCACATAGCCCCAGCTAACCTTTGCTCCATAATTCAACTCTAGAGTGGCCCGATACCGGCATTTGAGCATTTTCTGCTACGTGTCACATGGCACCAGCTCCACGGCTCCCTACCGCGCCTTCACGCCTTCACGCCTAGCCTAGGCAATGCAACAGAGCGGCCCAACGACACCCCGGAGGCAGCCGAGCACACCTTAGCCGCACCTGCTCCCTCAATGGAGATTTTTGGCATTTGCATGTCGACGACACATCCAACTACAAAGGCTTAGGAGCAGGCGTGGTCCTTGTCACCCCAGACGGTTCAATGCTCGAGCAGGCAATCACTCTAGGCTTCAAAGCATCCAACAACGAAGCAGAGTACGAGGCTTTACTAGCAGGCTTTCGAATAGTAAAAAACTTGGCGGTGAAGAAGCTCGCAATTCATTCCCATTCCCCGCTAATCACCAGCCAAACTACTGGGGAGTACACGGCAAAACATCCGAGGATGGCGCAATACCTAAAGAAGGTACGCAAGCAGCTTGAGGCATTTCAGATTTACACTCTCACTCAAGTTCCGAGGGCAGACAACGCCCATGCAGACGCGCTAGCCGGCTTAAGCTTTGCCCTCGATCACCAACTCAAAATGCTCTATTTCGATGGAGTATCTAGACAAGCTAAGCATAGAAGCGGAGCTAGCAGTCGAAGTGGCACAGACCACATCTCTGCTGCCTAACGCCTCCCGACGACTTGAAGGTTCTAAGCTCAATCCACTAAGGCGTTTGTGGAAACCACTCCGAAGGCCGATCCTTAGCACATAAGGCTCTTAACGCAGGCTACTACTAGCCTACCATGCACCAAGATGCTAAGAAGTTAGTACAAAAGTGCGACCGCTGCCAACGCTACAAGCCAGTACCAGCATTACTTGCCAGCGAGCTACACCCACAGATGAGTCCTTGACCATTCATGCAGTTGGCAATCGACCTGGTAGGACCTATGCCGCCTACTACTAGGGGCAGAGGCATGATGATCATGGCAACCGACTACTTTACCAAAATGGTAGAAGCAGAGCCCATGATGACCACGACTCAGACGGACATAAAGTGCTTCATGTGGAAGAACATCATTTGCTGATTTGGCATCCCTCAATCCATTGTCACCGACAATGGCCCGCAATTTGTGGGCAAAGATTTGGCGAACTTCTTCCAAAGATATGGCATCAAGCAGTATAGGTCCACGCCAAGATATCCTCAAGACAATGGGCAAGTCGAAGCATCAAATAAGACGATCCTCGACTGCCTCAAGAATTCCCTCACCAACAAGAAGGGAAAATGGCCAGACGAACTCCCCGGATGTCTATGGGCATATCGCACCACCAAAAGATGAGCAACCGGTGAAACTCTTTTCTCTTTGGCATTTGGCTCAGAAGCAATCATTCATCCCAATGTCATCAAGCCAAGTATCATTGCTTTACTACCAAGCATTAAGTAGAACAATAATGAGATGGCCACAAGCTTAGATCTGGCAGAGGAGAAGCGCGAGCAGACCATCACCCGCATCACAGCCTACCAGCAGCAGCTCCTCTCCAGCTAAAACAAAAGGGCCAAGATCCGGCAATTCTAGCCCGGAGATCTAGTCCTAAGAAAATACTTCATCACTGCCGCTAGAGAAGGCTCCAAAAAGATGGATCACATATAGGAAGGTCCTTACAAGATCAGCAAAGTAGGCGGCAAGAGTAATTACACCCTCGCCACCATGAAACGACAAAAAGATCAAAAAGCAGTGGAACGCCTACAATCTGAGGAAGTACCATGTGTGACCTCTCGCTACATCAAAGCCCGAAGACTCAAGCAGCTCAACGGGCACCACCTCACAAGCCAAGGACTATCCAGTTGTTATGCAGTTCCTACCTTATAGCTCAGTTCTCGTTCGCTTTAGTCATTTTTCAATAAGGAATTCAGAAGTAATCACAACTTGGCTTCGCTGCATTTTTGGACAAAAGAAAACAAAAATACCCTTGAGGTATAACAGGATTCCTAAACGCAAGCAGCGGGCAATCATCTCAAAAGAGCTCAAAATAGGTAACATTTCAAAAACCTATCTCATCAAATCCTTTCTACAAGGTAACTCCCAAAATAACACAAATCAAGAACCTAGCTCACAAACAAGGCTAAGTGGCTGGTCCTCTCTCACCCTAGGAGGTCGGCCACTCCCCTATATAAACCCCCTCATTCTCTCCAAAACCCACTTCCAATTATCTTGCTAAAATTCTCTAAAAATTCCCAAACACTTTCTCTCTAAATTCTAACTTTGGCCTCGGAGGTTCTTCGGCCAAAGCCCCCTATTCATCGTGGGCGCGTGAGGCTCTTGGTCTTGACCAAAGGTGGTAGTTGTTTTGTAGGTGCAATTTTGTCCAAGATCAAGGAGGAAGAAATTTGCATCCACACATATTTTGCATTACCCCTAGAAGGACTTAGATGCCTTAGGACATATTTTGCTAAATTTATTTCCCTCAAGCTTTAATCTTCTTAGAGTAAAATATTTAGAACTTTCCATCCTTACTTCATTTTCACAAAATAACATTTAATCCGACAATCTTTATAGAATTAACCAACTTGGAGTATTAAGTAATAGAGTTAAAAAAGAATAAGTTTGTAGGCTTAGGTGAGCTTTAGACGACCTCCTCGATAACATTGTAGAAAAAATGTTATTCTTAAACTTAGTTTTTATAAATATTTCCATTGCGATAATCGGAGTACCATCTTACTCTGACACTAGGCCTACGACTCATGAAAAATCTCTTGCTCCAAAACTTGCTCTGATGCATTAATTAAATTAAGGATGAGAAAGTGACGAATCTTGTCCAGAATGACCTCTAGATCTTAATGTCAGTCTGACATGTTTCAATAGACTTGTTGGTTGAGTCATAATGATTGTTTAACACTTGTAGAAGACTAATTTAAGTGTTTTATAAGAAGTTGAGCATGACTAATTCCATTTGTTCAGTCACCATGCCTCATTTTGGGTATGACGATTTTAATAGTCGCAACGTGTAACCAAGAATGGCTTCCTTCCTAGTCCAAATTGCACGTTCGTCCTTAGTATGCCTTAAACAAAAGTTTGTTAGGGACTTGATCGTATGCACGTTGGATCGAAAACACATTTGCTTTGGACCTAAGCTTTTCCAATCAAATTACACTTAGTTAACTTTGCAAAGTTACTTTTGAGAATCAGAGCTCTGTTGGAATAAAATTCATCTTGAGGATTTCCTAGTCTGGATGCCTCATTCAGACTTTCTTTAGGCACGGGACTGCCGCATAACGTACTTGAATTAGTACACTGGTCCTGGATAGAAGTAATTGTACTTCGTAGCAGGAATTTAGAGCCACCACTCGGCTGATTTTTGGTTCGCCTTTTTCGATTATTCTCCCGAATGGCCAGAGCCTAGGTTTGAGTATATAACCCACAACCCTTAGGTTGCATAAACTTTCCGGAAGTCGGATGGTGCATTGGAAGACTCTAGACAACGAGGCTATGTACTAATGTTCGTAGTCCGCCTAATGTAACCGTGCTTAATACGGTTGGAGTCTCCCAAGTTGCTAACTGAAAAACCAAGAATGGGCTTTATCACAAGAGACTCCTCTAACGATGCTTTGATTGAGCCACTAACAAACCCAAGTTTGTTCTTAGCCTCTAGAGAAATAATCAGGGTACGACTCTACATTGCGTAGTTGTCACCCTCCAAGGGTCGAGTGACAAAAGAATGCCCATGAGAATGCCCATTGTGGTCTGAGTGATGAATATAATAGGGATCATTGAAATCCATAACCTCTGTAGGCGAGATGATGGTGGTGGGCTTCTTCTCGGAGTTTTAGACATGGTTGTCAATGATATTGGCGGAAGCAAAAGAAAGCAATAACAGGCACCAGGACGGCGCTCTTGTACCATAAAGAATTTGATAATGAAGAAAAGGTTTTCTTATATTTTATGTATCTTTGTACAACTTGTTTACATTCCTTATATAGGAATACATCTAGTCTAAAATGAGTAAACTAGCTGGCAAATAGCTAAATTTTAGGACCTAATTACAGTAATTACAATTTGATTTATTCTCTAATATTTGATCCACAAATCAAGCTTTAAATGGCGTTGACTTTGATTTCTAACAAATAATTCCAAGTGATACGAAAGCGAAATAGTAAAGCTGAATAATAAGAGAAATACACATGCATATATATTATAGCAATATAAGAGATTTCACAATACTATTCTCAAAATTCGATTTATCATTAAAAACCTTTAAACACTCATATTGGCTGAAGTTAAGACTCATATTGGCTGAAGTTAAGAAAAGGAACACAATAAGGCTTTTCTAAAACCAACTTCACTACAAAAATTAAGGATAATTGACATAAAAAATGTAGGCAATAAAGCACTTGTCGATTTTGGTTAGTTATAATCTGTAGAAATCCTTCCTATGATTAGGTGACTTTTGGTTAAGCAACCATTCAAATAGGCTATGCATATCTTGGGTCATACCTCTTAATCAAGAGGTATATTTTCATTTGAATTACACCTCTCTATGAAAGATGGCGTTTTAACAAACCTAATATTGCTTTTGAACCTTAAGTATGTATAGATGCACTATGCATATGCATTAGAGTCATTAGTCACCTGAAGGAATATTCGTTTGAGAATCTTGGATTATGTCTAGAAGAGTTGTCATGCTAAGAGATTGATAGACAAGCTCATTAAATATCAGGGTAATCTGCGCAGGTCGTGTGGCGTTCGATTTGGACCGTTTGCAATGAATTGGACCAGGGATTTGTTGATTGTGGGCTTTTAGGGCCTTCATAGAGAATGTGGCCCATTAGTTTGTTACGATTTGACTAACAGTATGAGTATGCAGTCAATGACATAGTAGTCATATTTGATAAGTTACATCTCGTTACCTGGCTAAGCAACAAACAAAATGTTATTGCCAGATCAAGCGTTGACGCAAAATTTCAAGGTATATCTCATCGCATTTGTGAATTGTTGTGATTACGAAATTTACTTTCAGGCTTATGTTTTAGATCATGGAAATTTGGATTGTGATAACAAGGATGCAATCGACATTGCTCACAATCCAGTTCAAAACTAAATATGTTGAAGTGGATCGACATTTTATCAAGGTGAAATTGGAAGTTGAGCTAATATATGTACCGTTTTTTGAGTTTGAAGATCAACTGGCAGATGTTCTTACAAAAGCCGTGTCTAGCAAAGTATATCATAGCTCACTCGAGTTGGCCATTGGTCACATCTATGCACCAAATTTATTTTATTTTATTGTTTTTTTTTGGGGGGAGGAGTGTTCACATGAGCCCATCACATTTGGGCTTAGTTGACTTTGTAATTATGAATTTGGACAATCATAAAGTTTAAAAGGTGGAATTATAACTGAGTATTGTAGCCTATTTTATCTGACAAGTGGAAGGGGGCCGGCGGCAAGGGAAGAGACAGAGGAGAGATGTGTTTGTAAGAATGTAAGGGAATGTGTGTGTTGAGGATCTATTATTCCCCCATATGCAATGCCTTATTTATAGTAATAAGAGGGAGAAGAAATTCTTCATCCCCAAGGAATTCAAGTTCATATAGTAAAGAATAACTAGAATAAAATCTAATCTAGCATTTACACAATCACACTTAAACTAGGAAAGTTCATAACACTCCCCCTTGAGTGTGTAAATACTCAAGGTAGATTCAGCATCATGTAGAAGTTGAGGAAGTCGACTCGTCAGCACTAATCTGGGAGCAACGCTATTCTCAATAAGGTAGGAAGTTGCATAAGAAGTAAGTCTCACTAAAAAAAACCCTAAGGCTATGGCAAAAACCCAAGTAGGGACAAAATCCATAGCCTTAAGGAAAAATGTGTGAGAAATGCAAAGTCAAATGAAACGTCTACTGGACGTCATTAGGGATATGATCAACCCAAGGTGGGTGCCTCGTTAAAACCTAGATAGGTAGCAAAAACCCAGTGGAAAAAATGCTCTTAATCGTAGGGAAAATAGTACATTAAGATCAAGCAAGTATACTTCAAGATACTCCCCCTAAGTTTGACACAATTCCAAAGAGAACTAGCAATGTTACAACTCAGAAAGTTTACGCATACCAATTCCTTGAACAAGCTTCTGAAACGTCGCCTTCGGTAATGATTTGGTGAAGAGGTCTGCCAGATTGTCTTGTGAACCGATTTGCTTGACTTCAATCTTCTAATGCCCTTGTTGTTGATGTGAAAAGAAAAACTTCAGCGCAATGTGCTTGGTGTTGTCTCATTTGATGTAACCTTTCTTAAGTTGTTCGATGCAAGCCGCGTTGTCTTAAAAGATCGTCGTCGGGACATCAACGGCGGGATAAAGATCACAAGAGCTTCGAATATGGCCCACAACTGCTCTCAACCAAAAGCATTCCCAAGTTGCTTCATGTAAGGTGAGAATTTCTGTATGGTTAGAATTTGTAGAGAAAAATGTCTTTAACACCAGTCCAGTGTCTGCGTGTTGGTGCATTACTGTATCTTGCCAAAAGATTAACAACGAAGGAGATGTCGAATCTAGTGCATTGAGCTAAGTACAATAAAGCACTTATCGCACTTAGATAAGGACCTTTAGGCTCCAAAATATCTTCATCATCCTCATTCGGACGGAAGGGATCTCATTTTGCATCAGACGGTTATACCACATTCTTCCATATTGCTTCAAACCGTAGAGTGAACGCCTCAGCCGAATTGAGAGCGTGTTCTGGGGTTTGGAAATATTTGATCCGGTCAATGTAAGTCATTCGAGAACTTTCATATAAAATTTTAGTATCAAGATCCCTATAGAGATACACAGTTAGTACGTCTATCAGCTGCATACTCAGTTTTTTGAAAACTACCAAACTGATAAGGTAGTGAAAAGTAATAACATCCATAACGGGTGAATAAGTTTCATCATAGTCAATCTCGGGGCGTTGTGAGAAGCCTTGCGCAACAAGACGAGCTTTGTAATGCACAATTTCGTTCTTCTCATTACACTTCCAAACGAAAACCTACTTGTAGCCAATGGGCTTTACATGTGGGGGAGTGTAGCCAATGGGCTTTACATGTGGGGGAGTAGAAGGTAGAGGTCCAAAAACCTTACGTTTCGCAGGCGAATTGAGTTCAACTTGGATTGCTTGTTTCCAGTTTGACCAATCGGTTCTACATTAACATTCATCAACGACACGGGGTTCAATGTCATCGCTCAACATGCTTTCAGTAGCTACTGCATATGCTAATGCATCATTGACGATCATCTCATTTCTACACCATACATCATCTAAGCTAGCGTAATAGATCAAAATCTCATGATTCTCAAGAGGTGGATTTGTCTCTTCAAGGACGCTTCCATAATCTAGAATTTCATCACGAGTTGGATCGAATGAGTAAGCGACAGTCGGATTCACGGTAGGCTCTTCATGTGCCTGTGCTGTGGGTTTCCTCCTCCGGGGGTGTGAATCCTTTGAACCATGAGGTCTGCCATGCTTATGTGTAGAGGCAGATAATTGGCTAGCCGCTAATGTATGTGGATCACCAAAGTTGGCGTCCCCGGCCTCCAAGAGGGAAGTCTGTCGTACATTTGGTACATCCATCTTTGTTGGCACACTTGCGCTAGATCGATGAAAGCATCTGGCAGACTCTGAGCTATGCTCTGGAGATCTAATATGCACTGCACTTCAGTTTCAGACTGAGTGGTGCGGGGATCTAAATGAGACAAAGTGGGAGTCGTCCACGATAATTCTCGTCGTTCTTCAAGAACGTTGACGTTCTTATCTCCCCTTAACGACGGAAAGACTGTCTTATAGAAGTGACAATCTGTGAAATGAACGGTAAACAGATTACCGGTCAAAAGTTCTAAGTAACGAATAATCGAAGGAGAATCATATCCGACATCGATTCCCATCCTTCGCTGAGGCCCTATTTTTGTACGTAAGGGCGGTGAAATCGGCATATAGACTGCACAACCAAAAATCCGTAGATGTGATATGTCGAGTTCGTATTCGGTAACCAACTGAAGGGTGCTATATGGTTGGGTCGCAACATGCCTCAGGCGAACCAGCATGGTTGCGTGCAATATTGCATGGCCCCAAGCAGCGATCGGGAGCTTGGTATGTATGACCAACGATCAAGCAATCATTTGTAAGTGCTTAATGAATGCCTCTGCCAGGCCATTTTGGGTGTGAACATGTGGTACTAGATGTTCAACTTCAACCCCAATCGACATGCAATAATCATCAAAAGTTATAGGTGTGAATTCTTCAACATTATCTAATCAAATATATTTGATTGGATAATCAGGGTGGTGAGCCCTAAGCTTGTTAATCTAAGCCACCAATGTGGAGAAGGCAGCTTTCCTTATGGACAACAAGCACACGTGTGACCAACCTGTTGAAGCATTAACCAATACCGTAAAGTATCTAAATGGTTTGCAGGGAGGTTGAATCGGCCCACAAATGTCCCCCTAAATCCTTAGTAGAAAAATGGAAGGATTCGAACGAATCTTGTCATAAGAAGGCTTAGTAATAAGTTTTCCCATAGAACATGTTTGACATGCAATTCCTTGAATCGAACCTAAACTTCGAGTTAGTGGATGCCCGTGTGATGATTTGAGGATATGGTGCATTGTTATTCGTCCAGGGTGTCCCAAACAATCATGCCAATGTGTAGTTTCATGCGCCATCCTAGAGGTAGGGCCGGCCACATAGTGGCTTTCTATGAGGCATATGGTCATAGTATACAGACCACTCAGGATATGCTCCATCTTCTCTAGAATATGCTTTTGGCTATATTTGTAGGAAATGATGCATAGAAATTCAACCCCATTTTCTTCATGGGTTTCAGCATGGTAGTTGTTATCTCTAATGTCCTTAAAACTTAACAACGTTCTTCTGGAATGCAGAGAATAAAGTGCCTCATCAATGGTCAAAATTGTACCATTAGACAACATTATACGTGCCTTACAATATCATTCGATCAGGTTGGATGTGCCTGTAAGGGTTGTTAGAGGTGCATTCTTAAGTACGAAGTTAGTGAAATAGATGCATTCATGCAAAACGATGTGCGTGGTTGCACTATCTGCCAGACAACTAACTTTCCCACTAGTCATACCTAGAATGAAAAATTAATTTGAGTCAGTCACATGCATAAAAGTTTTTAAAATGAATATTCATTCAAAAAAAATTTAAGTATTCAAGGATGGTAATTAATTAAAAAACTTAATATTAAAAAAAAAATCACCAACAAATAATCCAAACATAAAGGAAAATTGTTCAAAATTAACCAAAAACATAAGTGGTGGTGGTGGTGGGGGGGGGGGGGGGGGGGGGGTTCAGCCATTACAGTGGAATTCGGCCCCATGGTCTTATTTCAACTAAAAAAAATAGTATATGTCTAAGATTCTAATTTTCAATACCTGTGGTATCCTCCTGAAAGTCAGAAACCTCCATTTTGATACTCTCTGGTTTGTCCACTTGCATAAAGTTTGATTCAAACTTCTTACGACAAGAATGATATTCAGCTACAACCTTCTAAGCTCTATATTGTTGTTGCAGGACAATATTAGTAGCAGAGAAGGTCGAATAGGTCTTCTCTAGGAGATCCTCTTCGGTCAAAGTTTCATTACAAAACTTGAGAAGTGATTGGATTCGACAAACTTCAGAATTATATTTATTCACAGACTTAAAGTTTTGGAAGCGCAAATACTTCCAGTCATGTCTTGCTTCAGGCAAGAAGATGTCATTTTGGTGATCAAAGCGATCAGCCAAAGCGACCCATAATGCTCGTGAATCCTCCTCAGCAAGATACTCAGTTTGCAGTGCGTCATGGATATATCTTCGGATGACGATCATAGCAGTGGCTTTCTTTGACACACCCCGACCGAGATCGAGGCATACTGGCCGTCACCTATACAGGTTTTACGGCGAGGGGTTATAAAGATAGTTTTTGAAATGATTTTCGAAAGATTTGTTTTTGCCCACTCACGACTTTGTTTTGCGCCCCTCCAGGTATTAGGTAGCTTTGTTGGTGGCTCACGAGGACATATCGGAGATTCTGATAGACATCACCAATGTAGGACCACCTTCGGGTGTTAACTACTTTAGTTTTTCTTATGCATTGACTGCACCTAGACTTATATGCTCTGAATGTGTAATCACACTTATTCGGTTTTTATTTATTCGTATTTCTTCTTATTCTAATGCTTCCGCACTGTGCACATGGCTACGTCACCTTCACGTGACGGCCAGCATGCCTCGATCTCGGTCGGGGTGTGTCAATTTGGTATCAGAGCCTAACCCTGGTCGTGGTGTGCCGACGAGGATGTCGGGCCCCTAAGGGGGGTGGATTGTGAGATCCCACATCGCCCAGGGGAGTGATCCTTATATGTATATTCTCATCCCTACCTAGCGCGAGGCCTTTTGGGAGCTCACTGGCTTCGGGTTCCGTAGGAACTCCGAAGTTAAGCCAGTAGCGCGCGAGAGCACTCCCATGATGGGTGACCCACTGGGAAGTTCTCGTGTGAGTTCCCAGAAGCAAAACCGTGAGGGCGTAGTCGGGGCCCAAAGCGGACAATATCGTGCTACGGTGGTGGAGCGGGCCCGGGATGTGGTGGACCCCGGGCCGGGATGTGACATTCTTAGCTTCGCCAACAGGGTTGTCCGTCTCATCTTCAATGGTGAGACGCAAATTCTTTGCAGTGAGGTGGAGCTCCACATCTTGGACCCACTTGAGGTAGTTCTTTCCAAATACCTCCAAAGCGGTGAAGTCGAGTTTGTTCAAATTCGACATGTTCCTATCACAAAAGATGGATAAGATGTGGTTAGTGCAATGGAGAAAAAAAAATCAATCCATTCACATAGGAGTAGAACATTCAGGTTCTAATAGACATGTATTGGTTAAAATTCGCATGAAAAAACTTCGGGTTTTCATGGGTGATGTTTTTAAGGAAAACTTCAGGTTTTCAAAAAAGGCATGTTTTTAGAAACTTTAGGTTTTGAAATAATTATGAACTTCAGGTTCATATGTTCCTGCAGACAAACGCAAATATATACACAGAAATACGCAACAAGAAAATATGCAAATATAACTTCAGGTCTAGAGTTATAATTGAATTAATTATTTGGACTTCGGGCCAAAAATTAAAGTGCGGGTAAAAAATTTATAAAACCCAAATTGTTAAGCTCGGGGCCCAAAAAACATGGACCAAAGCCCACGGGTGGGCTGAGCAAATTATTAGCCTTGAAGTCCAAGCCAAAATGGGCTGGGATAGGCTCGGGTAGCAGGCTTGGGGCTGCAAGCCCAGGGATAGGGAATGGGCTGCGAAAAACAAACCCAAAAGGAAGCCGGTGCTACACAGTGCACCAATGTTCTAGCAAAGCTAGATTGTGTGCGGATAAGACACAGATGCACCAGTAAGGGCTGGGATCTGGTGTGTCGCATGCGTATGAGACACCTTAGCCCTACGGGCTGGTGTCACGCTTGGGCCGAGCTTGGGATTATGGGCTGCAATCTATGATCCCAGATTAATCAATCTCTCCAATGGGCTGAAAAGAACACCAAAGCTCAAAGGGCTGGTGTTTGGACTGAGGGTAGCCAAGCCCAGGTGGGCTCGGGTAAGGACCAAAGAACATCCCAGCATTGCTGGGTAAGGTCGCTAGAGTTGAGGCCATCGCTGTTACTTCTGGTGGTCGTGTTCTTGGTGAATTTTGGTCGGGGGAAGCACGGGTTCCACCTGGAACCCTATTTTAAACGAAGAAATTTGATTTCTCGATGTTGATTGTGAAAACCATGGGGATTTCGAATTGAAATCCTCAAAAACTTAATGAAATCGACGAGAATTTCAATAATCATTGTCGAAGACGATGAATTTGTCCCAAAAAACAGAACTTCAGGTCGTGATTCCTAATGAAAATCGGCGTTGGTGCCGTGGCTCGTCTGCGGACGAGTGTGGGTTTGGGGACGATGCCATTGACAGCGTCATTTTGGTTTTCATGGAGAGAGAAAGCTGCTGGCTCTCGGCTTGCGGTTCGGCTCAGTCACACAGGTTGCAGGCCTGGTGATGATGGCTCAACGAGGCGCAGCTTAGAAGCAAGCGGCTCGCGATGCGACGGGATTGGTTTTTAATAAACCCTAATTTTAAAATTTTTCTTAATTCTAGATTATAAAATTTAATTCACTTGCATGCATATTCAATCAAATATTTTAAGGGAGTTTTAACAAAACACTCCCGATACTGTTCACTTTTAACGAAAAACCAGTTTTTTACCTTTAACTGCCACTATTCACTATACCTTTAAAAAGGGCTTTTCGTTAAAAGAGAAGTTTTTTTTGGACTTTTCGTTAGTTTTCCTATATTTTAATGCATAGACATATATTTGATGCAATTCATGGCAATATCAAATTCACATAATTTAACAATTATGGATATAATGCATACATGTAGAATCTAAAATTCGAAAAACATAAAGTTGGATCATGCATTATAGTGAATGTTCATGCTATCAGGGCTGCAAAAATATCGAGATAAATGTTTTGAAAGAACCTGATTGCGTGATGATATTGATGAACTGGTTTGATGCAAAAAAAATTTCTTCAATTTCGGCTTTCCATCTCCAAAGCTTGTATCACGTTCAACACAAAAAAATTTAAATTAAACCAATAAAAGTATATGAATCAATAAAATCAAAATTTAATCAATTAAAAATAATTGAAACGTAATACTCCCTTGATTGAAGACGAATAATTTTCACGTCAGATTCCTAAGCGCAGCGGTAGGAGCATGCTGATAACATGTTGTAGCCTATTTTATCTGACAAGGGGAAGGGGGCCGGCGGCAAGGGAAGAGAGAGAGGACATATGTGTTTGTAAGAATGTAGGGGAATGTGTGTGTTGAGGATCTGTTATTCCCCATACGTAGTGCCTTTATTTATAGTAATAAGAGGGAGAAGAAATCCTTCATCACCAAGGAATACAAGTTTATATAGGAAAAAATAACTAGAATATTTACACAATCACACATAAACTAGGAAAGTTCATAACACTAAGAACATTATCATACAATGACACTAATTAAGTATGCTTTTCAATTTTGTGTTTATCTAGTTAAGGTAACATACATGTATATACGAAAGGTTGATTCGTCGTGTTTCGGGTTTGGAAATCTAATTGTGAATCTTTGCGATGAAAATTGATGAGACTTTCTTTCTTAATTAATAGTTAATTGCTAAAAAGATCTTTTTATTTTGACAGGGAATATTCTAAACTAGTTAAATTTACATAGGGAAATAATAATAGGTGGAATTTTAATTAGAGAAATGACTAAATACTTTGAATCTATATAAGTGTAATTCTTAATTTTGCATATACCCAATTACGGAAACATGTATAAATGCACAAATATATGTGTATATAAGAGGACCTATCTAGCGGTAACATGCATTATAAACCTAGGTAAGGCTTCATAGTTCATTCTCCTTGAAACTATACTGAAGGCATAAAATTTGTAGTCAATTAAACATGGCGAGGCTCTCATGGTTTCCAATTGCTTTCCTTCTAGTCCTTGCCTTGAGCTGCGCCATTGATGTCATGGTAATAACTCTCATACACTCGTTGCTAAATTAAGCATCTTTGTCCGCGTGTTTATCTTCTAAGTTGGTTACATTTTCTTTGCGCAGGCTGGCGGTGAGGGATCACTTCGTCCTGAACGTATGCATATCACTTCTCAAACTCTTGTTCTTAAAATGATTTCAGCTAATTTAATATATAATTGATACAAAATTCAAATTACTTGATATATTATTTTTGTTTGCTGTTTTCATCAGAATGTGGAGCGGCATGTGACTACCGATGTTCACAAACTTCACATAAGAACCCATGCATAGAGTTCTGCAACATGTGCTGCCAAAAATGTCTGTGTGTTCCATCAGGCACATATGGACATAAGGAAGAATGTCCATGCTATGACAACTGGAAGACGAAAGAAGGAGGTCCCAAGTGCCCATAAAGCCAAACGAGTTTGTTACACAATGTTTAAGAACCACATTAACTGGCTATTACGAATTGAAACTGCAGATTTTGTTCTTGCAAATCCAATCCATAGCCTACCTGGAATAATTGCTATTTACTATATTCATCAATCAGGAAATTAATTCTTTGTTATATATGGTGTCAAAGTAATCTACCCTCTTTTTTCTTTTTTTTGCACATTCTCTCACTTTAACCAAACGATATGAAACTCAACCAACAATATGTTGAAAATTATATATTATAATATTAATTTATAATATTTAATTTTGTATGAATGAAAAATAAGAGTCAAGTGTTATAGTTGAATTCAAATTCATGAGTTGCGTCTGTTCGTTGGAACTTTAGGTAACAATCACAATGTTTCAAAAGGGGTGGCTTGAGTTCTATATAAACTCAAACATCCCACATGTCTAAGGGATCGAAGAAAAGAGTTTTCTCCAATGTCTTTTATTCTTTGTTAGTCAGACTCCGAGTCGTGTCTTGAGAGTACGGAATATATGAAGTTCGCTAGAGTCCGAAGATTGAAGTGCTTTGACTTCGGATTATAGATTGTTGAATCCTAGTAGACGGAAGCCTACAGAACTACAAGCACAAGAGTAAGGGCGAAATTCTGTCTTTAGGACATTGCATTTATGTAAGCCTCAAACTCCAAGTTTGTCGGTTTTTATAACTTTCTCTCTAGTTGTTTATATTAATCTCATATATAATTGATGTTGTGAATTTCTTTATGATTATTATCATTGGAACTATATTGTTATTTTTCATATTTTCTAATATTTCTCTAACAATCTAAAGACATATATTTTATCTCTATGGAACAATCAGAAAAATATGAATGTTTGCGGTTCTCATATTGAGAGTTTAAAGCTGTGGCTTTAAAAGTGTTGGACAACATATGGTGTTGTATTTGATGTGAAGCCAAGAATTGAATGTTTCTTGGCATTATACTGTCAGTTTACTCTCGTTAGTTTCTGATTTAGGTGAGAAATAAATATATGTTTCTGTGGACTGTATGCAACAGTGTAAATCTGGGTTTGTATCAAACATGTTATCTCATAATTGAAAAGGATTCGATATAGATATGTCTCAGAAAATGCATTCAACCGTAAGTTGAATAGAAGAACTTCCTGGATGAAAATTTGTATGGGCATTCCCACATTGCAACAGAAAGTCAAATTGGTTGACTGCAAGAGTTAGATGGTTTGTGATCAAACCAATGGATATTTTGGCATCCCCAATGACTTTTCTCAACAGATGCCTTGCTTGATCAGTTTGGTTGGCGGTTGCCAAGCAAAATGTCTGTATCACAAACTTTCAATTCATTCCCACATGGACTAGATATGCATGATACAGATGATCGAAGATTTTGATTTTCGCGTGGGTTTCATTATTGTCAGATTCAAAGGTGATTTTATGAAACCAAAATTTTCCTTCAAGACTAATCAAAAGGATTTGGAATGTTTCGAATGCATATATACATGGCTATTAGAAGATATGTATATAATGAATGATATGACGCCAATCCAATTCTGGGTTGGAACTTGAGCATGATGGGAATATTTAGAAGATTATACTTCTAAAATCTTTTCAGAGGGAATAGTTATGACGGATCTTGGGTGAGTGACCAAACTGTCTATTTCAGATAGGTGCATACCAAATGTTTATTGGTTAATAAAGAAATGCACTAGTAATATGCATATATTTATCAGATTTATGTGTGTATTCATAAAATCCATGTCTACATTACACGGTATATAGAAATGCATTTATTATCGTTTGTCATATCATAATTGCAGATTTGTATTTCTCCAGTGTATATCAAGTGTTGTAATATGGAGAATTATGAGTACTTTCTCGAAAGAGGAGTAATGTAATGGGAACCATGTTCTTCATGGTAAGACGATGAAATTTGACTTTAAGTAGTGACAATCAGTAGTGATGTTGTCCTTAGTTAAATTGTAAAGCATGAACTCATTTTGTTTGAGTTATTCGTCTAGAAGATGATGCTTCAGTTGTGGGGGCCAAAGTCTGCTTTGAAAGGTTTAAGCACTCTAGGGTGAGGCTTACCGTGGAAACTGTGTACGTTCTACAAACAAACCCCTAACAATTGAAGATAGACATAAAAAGGACTAGTGATGCTTGAAAGCCTAGAAGTGAAGATAGATAAAGAGAAAATATTTTCACTGGTTCCTACTTCTTAAGTATGATGTCATTGATAGCATGAAAAAGCAACCACAATGTGAGTGAATTGTGGGGGAGTGACATAGTTATCTTTGGATTATATGTCAACTTAAGTAGAATGAAAAAGTAATTTGCTACTAGAAAGAGATAAAGAATATCTCTTGTAATTGTATTTTAAGGTATTGAAGGGTTATAGACTTGTTAATAAATACCTTAAATGTCAGGGGAGTTTACCCAAGTATAGGCAAATTACTTAGAAAGTCCCAACATATATATACTTTTGAGGACTTGAAATTGAGAAACAATTACTCTCATATGAAATATAATTTCATCAGATGGATTGTGCACACCATTAAAAATAGTCAACCTAGTAGTGGATCCAATCATTAAAGGTTAGACTAGAGAGTAAGTTGATCATCGAGGGGAATAAGGCTAAAACCAACATAACTAATGAATCAGCCGGGCGGAAACCTAACTTAGTTGATTGGAGATCCTATGGTCTAAGTTCAATAGGCAAACTGGTTGGGCATGATTCAAAGAAGTTAACACACTATATACCTCATTCTTATGATGGAAGAAGTGTGTTGTCTGCAGAAGTTTTAGGATGTATATTTATACTTGACAGTGATATTGCAGAGTATTCTTAATCAGTGGTCACCTATGTAAGATTAGAAATGGGTCACTTCTATGAGAATGAGATGGCTAAATTCTCTAAACCTCTCATAAATCTGGGATTTGTTCAGGACCAAAATGAACACAACCGTATGAACCGGAATATATTAGGATTAGTGATGTATGTTGCTTATTGTCTCGGTTTACTGCTGTGGTGAATATTTCAAGATTCCATATCCACTACTTCACCAAGTAAATCCGATAAGTATTCACCAGGATAGGTTCAAGTTCAAAAAACACCTCTCCCGATGCATCTCTTGTCCGCCTGTACTCTCAAATTCTTCCTAATTTTTCATTCATGTGGGGATTGTTGAAAATTATATATTATAATATTAATTTATAATATTTAATTTTGTATGAATTAAAAATAAGAGTCAAGTGTTATAGTTGAATTCAAATCCATGAGTTGCGTATGCTCATTGGAACTTTAGGCAACAATCACAATGTTTCAAAAAGGGTGGCTTGAGTTCTATATAAACTCAAACATCCCATATGTCTAAGGGATTGAAGAAAAGAGTTTTCTCCAATGTCTTTTATTCTTTGTTAGTCAAACTCCGAGTCGTGTCTTGAGAGTACGGAATATATGAAGTTCGCCAGAGTCCGAAGATTGAAGTGCTTTGACTTCGGATTATAGATTGTTGAATCCTAGATGACGGATGCCTACCAAACTACAAGCATAAGAGTAGGGGCGAAATTCTGTCTTTAGGACATTGCATTTATGCAAGCCTCAATCTCCAAGTTTGTTAGTTTTTCTAACTTTCTCTCTAGTTGTTTATATTAATCTCATATATAATTGATGTTGTGAATTTCTTTACGATTATTATCATTGGAACTATATTGTTATTTTATATATTTTCTAATATTGCTCCAACACAATAATCTGTTCGAGTTTTTCTTAATCAAACAATAATGTCAAATCTGCTCCAACATTGCTGTCATGGAAAGACATTGTTGTGAATACAATAAATAATAGTGGAACGCAATAAGCACTCTACACCCTCAAATTAGCTTCGGTTGTGAATTTGGTGTGCAATGGTTGAGTTTTAAAGCTAATCGAAATCTCTATGTTTTCCGGCAATTTGCATTCTCCAGGTATGGCATAAGTTGCTTTCGTGTTATTATTAGCACGATGCATGAATTGTGGTTGTGACGAGGATTTTCGAAATTTACCCCAATTGTATTCTCTCTCTTTTTCTGCACTTTTGATGTTCGTGTTCATACCAACAGTAGTATTAGGAATGACATGCTTATGATTTCATATTTATGAAATTAATTTACTCATGTCTTTATCAGATCGAAGCTTCATTGAACTTGAACCTGCTAAGGAGGAGACCTGACGGTCTTGGATCGCCGTGTCAGGTTGAAAGAGGGCGCTGATGATTTCGTCAATTTGCCCAATTTGATCTCCATGAGTCGGTTGATTTCAGGTCCTTTCCTTGGATGGTAACAATTACTAATTTGGTTTTTCGGGAAAAAAAATGCTACTTTTATGTTTTTGATTAATTTATTTGTCTTTTGAAGTTTGAGAATTTGGAACTGTTATCAAGGATGATCACAAATGAATGGTACTCTTCTGCAATGGCGGGGTTGGGTATCTCTAGGGCAACTGATTGGGTAAGTTATTTCGAAGCGTTTTTTGTAGAAATTGATTTATGCTGGACATAGTTGCATGACTCATAATGATTAGGCTAGAAACAGTTTCTGTAAATCAGTTTTGGTGGAGGTGTTGTTTCGCAGCCTGAGGAAGAATAGAGCAATGTTTTTGAAATAAGGTCTGACCGAAACTTTTCTATAAATTTTCGTAATTTTTTAGTTTTAAGCCATTCAAATTGGTTTGTTAAGTAAGAATAAAAATACCAATTAATTAAAGATTAGTAATTTGCTCAGGAACTAATTACTAACCAAATTCACATCTGCCTACATTAATCTATTAAGTAGGTTATCTATTGATTTTGTTTTTTGGGATTTTGTGTACAGAGTGCTGTGTTGGAACTAGCAATGCAAGGGCGATATCTGATCGGTTGTACTTGAACAAGGTTTGTTTCTCGAATCACATTCATTAGTTAGATTATTAATGGGCTTCGATAGGAGTTTTCAATATGATTTTGTAATTTTCCTTGATTAGAGAAAAAAAATTAATAAATCACAAGAAATGGAGCAATTGGAAACATGGCTGCAAGTGATAAACCAGGGTCTTTGTTTTAAATAACTATACTACTTTTGTATTATATGCATGCGTAAGAAAAATCCAAATCGTAAAACAGGATCTTAGGGCTGTGGGTTTTGTGTTTGATAAGCCAGTGAGCACAATGAAAGATTCGAGAGATGTTAGCAGTGGTTTTGCAAGTGGTTAAACCTCCTAAGTCCTACGCTAAAAAGCCCAACCAACTATACTCCTCTATATGTACAACTTTCCCTTCAAAATTCTGAGAGGAGGATACATTTTGTGTCCATAAAAGTTTGATCTTTTGTATGACAATCTTAATTAATAGGTGGATGACGCATGTATTAGTTATATTTGTAGAACTCAATGAATACCTTTTATTTCTCAAACAACGACTGCCATCGGTATGAAATTTCCCACCCCTTACTCTTCCCTTAATTTCTGACGGGGGACAACTGTGTTTGTATCTTTTTTTCCATTGAAATTGACATTTGGGTTATTTTGGATAATTTCGCTTAGTTTGTATAAAAGGAAGGCAAGGTTGGTCATTAAAAACAAAACATCATTCTTACTTGTTTGGATTTGTTTCTTTTTTTACCAAAATTCTTTTGGTCGCTACCATTGTAATCTGACTTCTGGTATTAATTGCTGCTGAAATTTGAGTTTTTCTATTAATTTGTTACCTTTCATGTTTATGCTGCTGTTGGATTCTATTCGAATCAAATCATGTAGTTTATCTTTATATGAATTCTCCCTACAACAATAATTAGGGATTTTAGTTTAAATTATCACTAATTTGTTTTTTATTTGGCATTGAATTTTTGTTAATTTGAACTGCAGGTGGTTGGCGCTGATATGGAGGAAAAGCTGCAAAAGCTTATGATCTTGCTGCACTTAAGTACTGGGGTTCTTCTACTCATATAAACTTTTTGGTAGGGTTCAATGTCACAACCCAACCCGGGCTCCACCACACCCCGGGCTCGACTCCACTATTCCGCCGTAATACAATATTGTCCGCTTTAAGCTTAACATTCCCTCACGGTTTTCTTTTTTCCTTTTTCTTTTTTTTTTGTATTTTTTTTTCAATTCATTATTGTCATACAAGACAAAGGGAGGGTCTAAAGGGCCAGATAGCCGAAAATAGCCCAAAAAACATCTCCAACCGAGGGCTAGGCCAGAGAGCTCGTGGGCCCACAGAATCTGAAAGGGCCAAAGAGCCAAAGGGCTGGCCAGAAAATGAGAGCATTCATGTCGGATATAACCTACAGGAATATGTATATTTTTGTCGGTTATATTCGACATGAATGCCAAGCCAAATTTTCAAATGCAACAGCTAGCTGACGTCAGCTAGCCGTTAATTTTGATTTTTTTTTTTTACATTTTTTTGATTTTTTTTATTTATAAAATTTTTCCTGTAACTTCTATTTTTCATTTTTTTTTAATTCTATTTTTTCTTATAACTTTTATTTTGCAAAATTTGTTTCATATTTTTTTTTAAATTCCATTTGTTTCCTATAACTTCTATTTCACAAAAAAATTTTCATATTTTTTTAAATTCTATTTTTTCCTATAACTTCTATTTTACAAAATTTGTTTCAGATATTTTTTTAAATTCCATTTTTTCCTATAACTTCTATTTTACAAAATTTGTTTCATTTTTTTTTAAATTCTTTTTTTTTCTATAACTTCTATTTCACAAAATTTGTTTCATATTTTTTAATTTTTTTTTTTCCTATAACTTCTATTTTACAAAATTTGTTTCATATTTTTTTTTAATTCTATTTTTTCTATACCTTCCTAAGTCATTATACAACATTAAATTAAATTAAGTAATATGAAACAACACTAAACAATATGAAACAACATTGAACAACATTAATCAACATAAAAATTATACAACATAAAAATATTTAACAACATGAAACTTAAACAACATTTTTAAAAACATTTAACAACATAAAAATTATACAACATAAAAACATTTAACAACATGAAACTTAAACAACATTTTTTAAAACATCTAACAACATAAAACTTAAACGCCTACTCCATGCTTCTTTTAGCCCAAAGATGTGCAACAAGATCATGCTAACGTCATTTAGTCATTGGATTTGAATTTAAGTTGTAGTTTTTAAATAATAAATTATGTTTGGCCTTATGGCCCTTTGGCCCTCGGTTGGAGACGGAGGCAAATATGATCCTGTACTGTTCATTAAAATATTAATATCTTGGAGGACCAGAGGGCTAAAACAAGCCCTTTGGCTAGCCCTCGGTTGGAGATGGCCTTAGTGGAACAAATCTTACTTTTTGAGCTTTGTACAATTTTAGACGTAAAAGTGTCCTTGGGATAGGACCATAGCTTTTGAAGAACAATCCATGATGACATACTAACATCCTCAATTTTTGGCATGTAGTATATGAATGTAAATAGCTCTCTGCCTATGGCATACTACCATCCCAATTTTTGTCATGTCATATAAGAATGTAAATAGCACTCTCTAACCATGCCATATGCATCCTCAATTTTCTCATGTAATATAGGTATATAACCCTCCTCTTTGGCACATATTTCTCATGCATATAAGCCCTATTTTTACACAATTAAGACAATTTTGAAATCCACAACGTTGCGTGGACTCAAATCGAAACCAAGAAAAGCTCATCTAAATGTTCACACCATAAAGACAAGAAATTTCACTGAGATTTCTCTCCTCCACCGCTTCCTTCCTCTGCACCGCTTCATTCTTGCTCTACGAATCTAAACCGAATATTGCCTATCCAAATTTTCTCACCCTTTCATTCCTTCCTCCTCCAAAAATGTGTTGCTTTTGATATTCTTAAGTAATTACTAAAAATAAATACAATCCCATTGTCAAAGGAGATGGCCTCATCCAACTATTTAGACAAAAACTTAAAATGTAATTGAAATAGAAAGACTCTCTCAAAAGGGGATTAGATTATGTCCCCTAAATCACAAATGAAGTGCGAGCGGAGACTCTCATTGTTTCTGCCCCAGACTGTATTGCTCTTTTTTTTTTTTGTCAAATGATAGATTTTGTTAGATTAGCCACCCACAGAGTTTGAACTCACATTGTCATGCAAGAGCTCAACACATTTCCACACTATGGTAAAGGGTCACTTGCAGAACTGTATTGTTCATTGCCCAACGATCAACTAAAATGTAATCGGGCGCTCCTGTGCATGCAACAACAACAACAACAACAACAACAAAGCCTTTTCCCACTAGCTCCTGCACATGCGAGAGGCATTTTTTTATTATTATTATGGGTGCCACGAGCTCCCATATATTTTTTATTTATGCCCCTAAATCACAAATGAAGTGTGAGCGGAGACTCTCATTATTTCTACCCCAGACTGTATTGCTCTTTTCTTTTGTGTGTCAAATGATAGATTTTGTTAGATTAGATGTTAGATTAGCCATTGACAGAGTTTGAACCCATGTCGTCATGCAAGAGCTCAACACATTTCCACACTATGGTAAAGGGTCACTTGCAGGACTGTATTGTTCATTGCCAAAAGATCAACTAAAATGTAATCGGGCGCTTCTGCGCATGCGAGAAGCTTTTTTTTTTTTTTTTTATTATTATGGGTGCCATGATCCCCAAATATTTTTTATTTGTGTTAAAACCAGATCTTTGAGTTGGTATTAAGTACTCTTTACTTTCGATTTTGAGTCCCCTTTTATTTCTTTTTTGTTTTTTTACAAATATTAGTTTTATTTTGTGTGCGTTTGGTAAGCGATTGTCATTTATCATTTTAAATACAAAGAATAAAAGAAAATTCAATGCAACTGATAGCCAAAAAACAGAACATTTGGGTATGAACGGAAAATAGCACTTCATGGACATTTTATTTTATTTTATGTTTTTCACATGCATTGAATGAAATCGACATGCAACTACGTAAGCTACATATTTGGGATAAGCAATACACAAACTCATCAAAGCAAAAACAAATAGAATTAGTACGAGGAGAAAGCAGACATGGATAAAGACAAACAGGTGACTTATATGTGAGTGATTATAAGTACATTTACACCGTTAGATTTAAATGTGTTTTAAACTTCATGTTTGAACCTATGGTGTACCAAAGAAAACATATTTATATAGCAAACCCGGCTACATCATTGTTATTGAACATATGGTGTAACAGAAAACAAAAGAAATCTTTCTTCTCTTTATCAATTAAAATTGCAGAGCATGTATAATTAATATGTTCAATGTCTGATCAAGACTAACAAGCATGTTCAAAGAAAAGTGGCAAATTATTAAGGTACCGTAATGACAATAAAGAGAAACTTTTGTGTTTCGTTTTTCCAAAATCAAAATTCCCTAAACTTTCAGGAATAGAGAACCAAGAGTACCAATTCTTCCCTGTCTCTTCGTCTTCAAATTCCTAGTAATAAATTACATAAAATATGAACAAAATCACATCACAGCCCATAAGAAAAATATAAATTAAGCAATAAACTCCGAGGCATTACATTTAAAAATGGCCATATGATGCTCCACCTTCCTACAATGCACTTGGATTGATAGAAACTATCCCAGAATTTAAAATTAAAATGTAGGATAAAAATGGAGATAGAAATTAAAAGCCAAAGAAGACAAAATGAGAAAAGGGTGAGAGGAAATACCTGAGAGACTGACGATCAATTAAAGGTGGAATCAAATGGCAACTGCTCATAGAAATTTGAAATCTAATGCTATGTTCATAATTTATTGTCTTATGCATTAAGCCTGAAATATGATGGTAAAATGACGAATGAAAATTACATTAGTTACTACAAATATAAAAACTACTATATAAAACAATGAATATTTTGTAATAAAAGATAAAAACAAAAACAAAAAATTAACCATTGCCAAAGCCTCCCCAAGCCAAAAACAGAATGGCAATATTAATAACAAAGAAACCTTGTTCATTGTTTGGTCCACTGTTAGTAAAATTCCAGAGACTGATTGATTATAGAAGAACTTCTATTCAATAATCCTGTAAAAATGCATGCGAAGATTAACATTAAGGAATAAAACACAAACATTAATAATTGAGGAGGAATAAAACTAATTAACCACAAAAGATATTGTGTTACCAACTTTGTCAAATGACCAGTTCTTGTTGGTTTTGCCAATTTCATCTTCTCCTCAAGGCTTCAGCAAAACAATTTCAATTTGTTCTCTTCAGATTCTTTTATTTACATCTCCTCCCGTAAAACTGCTTCATATCCCTGTTTGCGTTCCACAAAACTGCTCCCATTACACGGTTCAAGCCTTCAACTGCAAAATAATAGTTCTAACTGTAAACGTATTAGGGTTCTTTTTTATTTTTTATTCAAAATTGCAGTATCTCCCACAATCCTACATTTCTTTCCAATTTTTTTTTTCATTTTTATTGGTTTTTTTTAATGCATCTCTCACCTTGTAGCAGTGCAGCGTACATTAGTGTGAGTTGTATCGAGCTTGTGTACTGCAAAAAGTAAAGATAACAAATTTATCAATCTTAAATCTTTACCTTGGCTTTTGATTGAATAAAATCATCTATGTTAAGAGGCCTTAACACCGGTGTCACTTAATGTCCTGCACCATGAGGAACCAAGCACCACCAACAGGCACAAAATCAGTACAAAACTCGCATTGCAAGGGAGTGAAGATATTTAGCAGGAAAATAAAAATTTGAGAAAATAGCATAAAATTTATTCCTCTCAAGGCATCAACTATCACTATAAGGAGTATCTACTATCAAAGCATAAAACAATTGACAGATCCACTGTAACCAATCTGGAAAGACAAAAAGAACATGTTGGAAAAAACATTCATTCATTTTAAAAAATTTTAGCTAACAAAGTTGTTAATTGCCACATACATTACTGTCACCACACTCCTCCAATTGGCTCTATCTCTTATTGGTATAGGAATAAAAAACGCAGAGAGAGAGAGAGGGAGAAAATGGTCCATATGGCTACAGAGAAACTGGGTAAAAATTACCTAGGGTTGACTTGAAATCAAATAGCATAAATTGATCAAACGGAAATTACAATATGCTCGGGAGGCTGTCAAAGTAGCGTGAGAGAGAGTGAATATTAAGAAGGAAAGTGCGTATGCAAGCAGTCGGGATGAGTGTATGTGTTGTAGTTTATTACCCATTCTCCTCTTCATAACGTGTGGAAGGCAGTTTCCATCGTCCTCCACTCTCCTTACAACGGCTGCATTGTTCTTGTACGCATAACTGTGGAGTGGTTAACTGCATAACTAAGTTTAAGAGGATAATTATTATATTTTTGTTTTTTTTTTTAAATTTGGTTTTTTTCAATGCAGTTTTTATATCAGCTATAGTTTTTTTTACCAATGTGTCCTCAATTTTTGAATTTTTTGGAATTTTAGTGTGAAGGAAATAAAAGGGCATTTTAGGGGTTTTCGAATGCTTCGCCAAAATGGGGCTCTCACTTTATATATATATATATATATATATATATATATATATTACATATTCATGCTAAGGCTCAAGGCATCGCCCTAGCAAACGAAAATTAGTTACGAACAACCATAAAACAAAAAGAATTTTATTAAAATAGAAAAATGATAGAAAACACCTTGAAATACAAAACGTCAAAGCCTAGCTAAGTTCTCTAAATTGATGCGTGCTCCTCCTTTTCTAATGGCTAAAAAGCATTATTTATACTAGTAGAAAATAAAAGTCCTATCTAAAAAAAGGTCTTCCAAAAACTAGGAAACATAATAGAATAAGATAACTAGGAAATAAAATGTTTCCTATTTAAAATCAAATTCAGACTTCTTAGAAAATCAGACTTTTGACTAAACAAATAAACTCTGATTTGGTCCCAAAAGGTTTCTTTTTAAAGCTGAAGACGTCCCCTACAAATCTTCAGAAGAAATCTTCCTCAAAATATGCCATCTTTACCTCTAAAATGCCCAAAATGTCCAGAGACGTCACTCTGAGAAAGCTATGCGCTAGGCCTTAATTTCACCGCCACGATCAAACAGATTGGTAAAAAAATTTGAAAATTTGACACAATCATCTTGAAAGAATCATGAACATCCTCTAATTGGAATCACTCCAAAATTCATCCGTTGATCACTTTTTGCTCCAGAGGAAGTCGAATGTCCTACATTAAAAATATATAACAAAGTATCAAAATTCTACCAAAATAACCAATAAACTATAACTAAGAATAAGGTAAAACATATGGTATAATATGGACTCATCAAATACCCCCAAACTTAGCTTTTTGCTTGTCCTAAAGCAAAACAAAACCCAAAAACAAAAACTAAAAACTAACAAACTAAAAAAACTTTATCAAAACTCAACTAACACAAAATTTTCATCTTCAAGTTGCAATCTATAGAAAACGTTAAAAATCAAAACATCTTTCCAAAAGTTCCAACTTATCCCACCACAGAGTCTAAGCCATTTAGAATCAATAAGAAAAGAAATTCATGAACTTCCTTTGGTGTAAAAATGAACCAACATAGTTAAGGAGACTCGACTAAAATCCTTACTTTTCGTCCTCTTTATTTAACACTTCACAAATAATAATTGGATATTTTTTTTTTGTTTTTTTTTTTGGGTAGTCACAGTAGTGGTCGTGCAATATTAGTTCCCTTAAGCTTTCGATCCACCCCATGTAACGAGTTTTAGGTCATTGAATCCCAAACCACAAAGGCTTTAGGCACTAGGTGTAGAACACCCCTGTGGACTTATTAGCTATGAAACCAACTAACCACCCTGCCTGTCACATCCCGACCCGGGCCACCACTGAAGGAAAATTTTTGTCCTAGCTAAGAACATGTGAGAACATTTGAACACATATGCAAACTAATAACACTTTAAAGTAGGCATGCATTCAAAAACAATTCTAAAAACCCATGACTTTCAAAGCCTAGTGAATGGTGAACCATAAGACTCTTTAACAACCACTACTACAAAATGGTCTTATTGTGTCAGTAGGTGGTGTCGCTTTAATATCATATAGTGGCGCATAAGATATTTGTGACACTATATAGACCTAACGTCGGAATTATTGTCGCTTTTAAGCGTCAGAAAATATTTATGTCGCTTATAACCGACGTTAACATTTAACGTCGCTTATAAGCGACATATGATTGAATAATTGTAAACAATGGCGCCGCTTATAAGCGACATAACGTTTAAGTGTCGCTTATAAGCGACACTAACTATTATTTTTTAATATTTTAAATCTCGCGTCGGTTCTAACCGATGTATATTTTAAATTTTTTAAATATTTGAAACCCCGTGTCGCTTGTAGGCGACGGATAAATGGCTTTATATACTCTCATCGTGTTTTCTTTTCTTCTCCGGCATCTTCCTTATTTGTTGTTCCAATTTATAAACCCCCCCTCCCCAACCCAAAACGGTGTTTTTTCTTGGCTCTCCAATCTACTGTGTTTTCTTGTTGTCTCTCCAATCTTTCTTATTTGTTCTTCCAAGTTCATCCATTCCTTCTTCACTAGTAAGTTTTTCTTGCTTCTAATATTTTTATTTTCTCCTCTTATATTTAACTTTTATTTACAATTTATTTTTGTAGGGAGTTTATTTGAGCTTGTTGAGTACATGAAGAATTGATCAACAACGGAATTATTACATAATTCAGGTTTCTCTCACTTAATTCGTTAATTTTGAAATTGCATAATACACATGTTCATTTATTTAAAAATTATAATCTTAGTAATTAGATAAATTTCTACTATTTATGTTAAATTAAGAAATATTTAGTCTAATTAATTAATTTTGTCACTTGAATTGTTATGAGAAAATGGAAATGAATAATATTTATAAGCATTTATGTTAAACTAACAATATTAAATATAACATAAACTTATAATATTTAGTAATATAAGAATATATTATGTTAAATTAATTTGTTTTGCACTCTAATTTTTATTTTAATTTTTTGTTATTTTAATTTATTTTAAATTAAGATTTTGCTTCGTATCTTGTGTAAACTAGAGTAGAATTTTTTTTTCACTTAATTCGTTAATTTTGAAATTGTATAATACACAAGTTCTTTTATTTAAAAATTATAATCTTAGTAATTAGATAAATTTCTACTATTTATGTTAAATTAAGAAATATTTAGTCTAATTAATTCATTTTGTCACTTGAATTGTTATGAGAAAATGGAAATGAATAATATTTATAAGCATTTATGTTAAATTAACAATATTAAATATAACATAAACTTATAATATTTAGTAATATAAGAATATATTATGTTAAACTAATTTGTTTTGCACTCTAATTGTTATTTTAATTTATTTTAAATTAAGATTTTGCTTCGTATCTTGTGTAAACTAGAGTATAATTTTTTTTTCACTTAATTCGTTAATTTTTGAAATTGTATAATACACAAGTTCATTTATTTAAAATTTCTAGTTTTAGTACTTAGATAAATTTCTACTATTTATGTTAAATTAAGAAATATTTAGTCTAATTAATTAATTTTGTCACTTGAATTGTTATGAGAAAATGGAAATGAATAATATTTATAAGCATTTATGTTAAATTAACAATATTAAATATAACATAAACTTATAATATTTAGTAATTTAAGAATATATTATGTTAAATTAATTTGTTTTGCACTCTAATTGTTATTTTAATTTTTTGTTATTTTAATTTATTTTTGTTGTTATTTTGATAACTTTTTGTTGTTATTTACTATAGTAGATTAGATGAGCATAATTTTGATGACTTTTTGTTCTTATTTTAATTTGTTTTTACTATAATAGGTGTTGAAAATTAAAAGATTGCAATCGTGATAGAGTTGGAGGGTTGAAAGATAGAAATTGAAAATTCTAATAGTTATGCCTACATGATAGGGATTGAAAGATTGTAGGCATCTTAGTGTGAACGTAATATTTTGCCCTCGTAAAGTGGTAAAATATGGACAAGAGTTGGTTGACGATACCTCGAAATTTAGAAGCTTATACAGCTGGAATTAATTTGTTTTTGGACCAAGCAGTTGCAAATGGTGTTGGCCCTGATAAGTTTAGATGTCCTTGCAAAAAATGTTGTAATCGATATACTTTTGTTAGGAACACTATTGTTGAACATCTCATATTGTATGATATGGATAAAGATTATAAAAACGTTTTGTGGCGACATCATGGTGAGCAAAACATTGGAGAGCAAAATGTTGCAATTGGAGAAGAAGAAACAGGAGATGAGGTGGCTGGTATGCATGATTTTCTTAATGATGTATTTGTCCAACCATTAACAGAAGAAGGTATTGGGCCGTCTACTGAACCCCCTATTAGGGAAGGGCGTCCAGAAGAAGTTGAGACTTTTTTTAGGTTGCTTGAAGAGGCAGATCAAGATTTGTGGCCTGGTTGTAAGGAGTTTAAGAAATTGGAAGCAGTTGTAAGACTGTATCAGATCAAGTGTTTAGCGAGAATGCCAGACGAGATCTTCACCACTTTACTAGAGTTAATTAAAAGAATGTTGCCTGAAGGGGATTGTTTGCCTAAATCTTGTTATAAGGCAAAAAAACTTATAAATGACTTGGGTCTGACGTATGTGAAAATTGATGCATGTCCCAATGATTCCATGATTTATTGGAAAGATACTTCGAAGTTGACCGTGTGCTCGGTTTGTGGTGAATCAAGATATAAAATTACCAACGCAGAGGATAGCTTGAGAAAAAAGATCGCAGCTAAAGTTATGTGGTATTTTCCTTTAAAACCACGATTGCAACGATTTTTTATGTCGAAGCATACGGCTGAACATATGAGGTGGCACGCAACTGAATGTCCTAAGGATGAGTTTATGAGGCATCCTTCAGATTCTCCAGCATGGAAGCATTTGGATAATTTATATCCGGATTTTGCAGCAGAAATTCGAAATGTCAGATTAGGGTTGGCCAGTGATGGATTTAATCCTTTTGGGAAAATGAGGCATGACCATAGCACATGGCCTGTTGTGCTTTCTGTTTACAATTTGCCGCCATGGATGTGCATGAAGCAACCAAATTTGTTGTTGTCTCTATTAATACCAGGACCGCGCAGTCCTGGTAAAGAGATTGATGTATACATGCGTCCACTGATTGATGAGTTGAATGAGTTGTGGGAGGTGGGCACTCCCACTTATGATGCGTATTCCAACAAAAGTTTTACGATGAAGGCTGCCGTCTTATGGACTATAAGTGATTTTCCGGCTTATGGAATGTTGTCAGGATGGAGTACACATGGCCATAAAGCATGTCCACATTGCATGCATGATAAAGAATCTATTTACTTGCCGGCGAGTCGTAAGATTTGCTATATGGGACATCGACGCTTTCTTGAAGATAATCATAGGTTTTGAAGGCAAACAACAGCTTTTAATGGTCGTCGAGAGCGTCGTTCTGCACCAAGGCAGTGGACTGGTTTACAATGTCTCGAAGAACTTTCTACATTGAGATTTACTTTTGGAAAACCAAAGAAAGATGCTTCAGTTGGGCAACGCAGAAAAAGAGCATGGAGCAGTACAAGTAGTAACAGTCAGTGGAAAAAGAAATCCATTTTTTATGAACTACCTTATTGGAGGCATCTGTTGATTAGACACAATCTTGATGTTATGCATATCGAGAAGAATATATGTGACAGTGTGGTGGGAACATTGCTAGATATAGAAAAGTCTAAAGATGGATTGGCTGCACGTGCAGATCTTGAAGTCTTGAACATAAGACGTAGTCAACACCCACGTAGAGAAGGAAACAAAACATTTCTACCTCCAGCTTTGTTCACGTTGAAAAGAGAAGAAAAAACTACGTTTTGCAAAGTGTTGTCGACTATTCGGGTCCCCGATGGATATTCATCAAATTTATCGCGATGTGTGCACGTGAATGAACGAAAAATACATGGGTTGAAAAGTCATGATTGCCATGTTTTAATGCAGCAGTTACTCCCGCTTGCAATACGCCCGGTTTTGCCTAAAGCTGTTACTATGGTATTATTAGAGCTGAGTGCAATTTTTAGACAGTTGTGTAGTAAGAAAGAGTCTGAGGAAGGATTCAAGGAACTGAATTCAAGAATTGCCTTGACATTATGTCAACTTGAAAAAATATTCCCTCCTGCATTTTTTGATATAATGGTGCACCTTCCAGTTCACTTGGCAAATGAAGCAGCTCTTGCAGGGCCTGTTCAATATAGATGGATGTATCCAATTGAACGGTAATTAATAAATTTTTATATTTTTTTTTTACAATTATAGTCATAGCTTTAATTTATAATTATAATAAATTGTGTTTTGTTTATAATTATAGGTATTTGCAAACGTTGAAGCGCTATGTTCGTAATAAGGGTCGTCCTGAAGGTTCTATTGCTGAAGCATATTTGGTGGATGAGTGTTTGTCCTTCTGTTCCATGTATCTTAGAGATGTCGAGTCTCGTCGCACCCGTAGAGGCCGAAATGAAGATGGTATTGGACGTGGAGTGTCTGGTGGGTTATCAATTTTTGACTCCAAAGGATGTTATATGGGTTCAGGAGAAAAGGTAGAGCTCGATCTAAATGTTCTTGATCAGTGCCATAGATACATTCTAAACAATTGTGATGAAGTTAACCCATTTAGAAGGTAAGAACGTTTAATCATACGTCTTAATGTTTTATTGGTTTTCATAACTTTGAAAAATTAATTATGTAAATTTGGACATAAATGCCCAGGGAGCATGAGGAATTCTTGAAAACTAAACATCATCGAGAAAGGTTAACTATGCGACAAATCAAGGAGCTAAGCAAGAAAGAATTTCCAGAATGGTTCAAGCATCATGTGAGTTGATACCAACAATCACATTATTTATTTATATTTTTATATTTTAATTATTACATGTTTATAGTTATCATGTCAACTTTTATCTTCACTCTTATTATAGATGAATTCGAGATGTCATCCTAATGACACGTTGATATCTCAAGACTTGCATTGGCTAGCTAATTATCCTAGCAGGGTTGTGAGTAGATATAAAAGTCACATTGTTCATGGGTTCAGATTTCGTATAAAATCTGTGGATGATAAGCATAAGAATCAAAATAGTGGTGTCTTTGTACCTGCAAATGTTCCTGGTGCAATTGGACAAGTGAATTGTTATGGCAGAGTTGTAGATATGTTTGAGGTTAAATATTGTGGTCATGCTGAGGCGGGAGATAGGGGTCGAGATGTGATGTTATTTAAGTGCGAATGGGTTAATAGTGAAAGTCCACGAGGAATGAAGACTGATCAATATGGATTTACCATGGTGAACTTCAATCGATTAGGATTTAAAGATGATCCTTTCATATTAGCATCACAAGCATTACAAGCATTTTACGTCGAGGACACAATTGAAAAAGATTGGCACGTAGTTGTTCGAACGCAGCCAAGGGATTTGTTTGACGTATTAGAGGATAATGAAGCAATTGATGATTATGCCATACCAAATTTGGATGATCAGATACTCGACCATGAAAATTTTCATACAAGGGTTGGCGTGGAAGAGACTTCTTTTCTTGAATCATTACCGTTGCCTACACAGTTTGCTAGTTATGCCAATGCCGACGACGACACAACGGATGATGATATGGAATAAATATATTAATTGTGTTATGTGTTTTAAGATTGGCACGTAATTGTGTTATGTGTTTTAAGTATTAATTAGATTATATTTTTCTTTTTTATTACATAATTTATTTAAGTTCATTTTCATCTATTAAAATCTTAAAATGTTTTATGAGATAAAAAAATCGTTATTTTTTTTCATACTGGTTAAACAATTTTTTTTTTTTTTTTAACTATTTTCCTGTCGGTTTTAGGCGACGGCATTGGGACTATAATTTAAAATGCACTAGGCGGGAACTTTCCCGCTGGTTCTGCACGAATCAGTGTCGGTTTAAACCGACGCCAACAACAATTAAAAAACCTATGCAGAGTTTGGCGTCGCTTTAAATGCGACGTCATAGTGTCGGCTTAAATGCGACGTCATCACATGGTGTCGGTTTAAACCGACACTATGTTCTACTAAACCGACGTAGGTCAGTAATGTGTGTCAGTATATAATGTATGTCAGTAAGAAATCTCAAATTCTTTCTTTGAAGCATGGCAGAAGAGAATAGTACTTGTTCAGAGAGTACTACTATGTACTACATTGTATATTGTTTTGATCATTCATCTAGAAATAGAGATCGGTGAAATTTGGATGCACATACACTACGTATATAAATTGAAATATTATGAAATGGTTGACGAGATCACCATTTATACATATAAACATAAAATACCAAGTGGTAATATTTTTTCTATTTATTAGTGAAATGTCGTAAATTCCACTCTTATAAATAACAACTTCGCAATAATTTTCTCATTTTATTTTGCAATAATTTTCTCATTCTTTAATGTTATCATTTAAAAAAAAAATTACGATCAATAGTATTCGAAGACTTTATTTTATTTTCTTTTTCTTTTTTTAATGAGCATGATTGACTGAAGAATTAGAGAGCCAGGAATGTTTATACATAAGTAAGTTCGACGGTTGGATCGTTCAAATTAGTTTCGTAGAATGCGTATCTCATAAAAAAGATAGATTCACTAACACTTAGAGTTTATTTATGGTTTCATTAAGCATAACATAAGTTTTGGTGGTATCCACTTTTGTAAATATTTTAAATTGAAGATCGAATTCAATCATTGTATTCATATAGGGTCAAGGAAGGTAGCTGTAAAAAATCATCAAAATCGGAGTTAAAATAACCGTTAAATCGTGATTTTTCGTTTATAATCGTCGAAAAGTTTTGTCCCGTTACTTGATATCTGAATGTTTGTTTTTTGCCATTTTTTGTGTATGCGATCTCGAAGCATATATAAACAAGTTCGACGGTTGGATCGTTCAAATTAGTTTCGTAGAATGCGTATCTCATAAAAAAGATAGATTCACTAACACTTAGAGTTTATTTATGGTTTCATTAAGCATAACATAAGTTTTGGTGGTATCCACTTTTGTAAATATTTTAAATTGAAGATCGAATTCAATCATTGTATTCATATAGGGTCAAGGAAGGTAGCTGTAAAAAATCATCAAAATCGGAGTTAAAATAACCGTTAAATCGTGATTTTTCGTTTATAACCGTCGAAAAGTTTTGTCCCGTTACTTGATATCTGAATGTTTGTTTTTTGCCATTTTTTGTGTATGCGATCTCGAAGCATATATAAACAAGTTCGACGGTTGGATCGTTCAAATTAGTTTCGTAGAAAGCGTATCTCATAAAAAAGATAGATTCACTAACACTTAGAGTTTATTTATGGTTTCATTAAGCATAACATAAGTTTTGGTGGTATCCACTTTTGTAAATATTTTAAATTGAAGATCGAATTCAATCATTGTATTCATATAGGGTCAAGGAAGGTAGCTGTAAAAAATCATCAAAATCGGAGTTAAAATAACCGTTAAATCGTGATTTTTCGTTTATAACCGTCGAAAAGTTTTGTCCCGTTACTTGATATCTGAATGTTTGTTTTTTGCCATTTTTTGTGTATACGATCTCGAAGCATATATAAACAAGTTCGACGGTTGGATCGTTCAAATTAGTTTCGTAGAATGCGTATCTCATAAAAAAGATAGATTCACTAACACTTAAGAGTTTATTTATGGTTTCATTAAGCATAACATAAGTTTTTGTGGTATCCACTTTTGTAAATATTTTAAATTGAAGATCGAATTCAATCATTGTATTCATATAGGGTCAAGGAAGGTAGCTGTAAAAAATCATCAAAATCGGAGTTAAAATAACCGTTAAATCGTGATTTTTCGTTTATAACCGTCGAAAAGTTTTGTCCCGTTACTTGATATCTGAATGTTTGTTTTTTGCCATTTTTTGTGTATGCGATCTCGAAGCATATATAAACAAGTTCGACGGTTGGATCGTTCAAATTAGTTTCGTAGAATGCGTATCTCATAAAAAAGATAGATTCACTAACACTTAAGAGTTTATTTATGGTTTCATTAAGCATAACATAAGTTTTTGTGGTATCCACTTTTGTAAATATTTTAAATTGAAGATCGAATTCAATCATTGTATTCATATAGGGTCAAGGAAGGTAGCTGTAAAAAATCATCAAAATCGGAGTTAAAATAACCGTTAAATCGCGATTTTTCGTTTATAATCGTCGAAAAGTTTTGTCCCGTTACTTGATATCTGAATGTTTGTTTTTTGCCATTTTTTGTGTATGCGATCTCGAAGCATATATAAACAAGTTCGACGGTTGGATCGTTCAAATTAGTTTCGTAGAATGCGTATCTCATAAAAAAGATAGATTCACTAACACTTAGAGTTTATTTATGGTTTCATTAAGCATAACATAAGTTTTGGTGGTATCCACTTTTGTAAATATTTTAAATTGAAGATCGAATTCAATCATTGTATTCATATAGGGTCAAGGAAGGTAGCTGTAAAAAATAATCAAAATCGGAGTTAAAATAACCGTTAAATTGTGATTTTTCGTTTATAACCGTCGAAAAGTTTTGTCCCGTTACTTGATATCTGAATGTTTGTTTTTTGCCATTTTTTGTGTATGCGATCTCGAAGTATATATAAACAAGTTCGATGGTTGGATCGTTCAAATTAGTTTCGTAGAATGCGTATCTCATAAAAAAGATAGATTCACTAACACTTAGAGTTTATTTATGGTTTCATTAAGCATAACATAAGTTTTGGTGGTATCCACTTTTGTAAATATTTTAAATTGAAGATCGAATTCAATCATTGTATTCATATAGGGTCAAGGAAGGTAGCTGTAAAAAATCATCAAAATCGGACTTAAAATAACCGTTAAATCGTGATTTTTCGTTTATAACCGTCGAAAAGTTTTGTCCCGTTACTTGATCTTTGAATGTTTGTTTTTTTTTCGATTTTTGGCATATGCGATCTCGAAGCATACATAAGCAAGTTCAACGGTTGGATCGTTGAAATTAGTTTCGTAGATTTGAATTTATTTATTTTTTATTTTTGGCATATGCGAACTCGAAGCATATACAAGCAAGTTCAATGGTATATATATATATTAAGTAGATTTGAATTTATTTATTTTTTACGTATAACACTTGAAAAATTAAAGGGTATGCATTGTATTTTTTTAGGGGTATAAAATTGTTAAATTAATATTTATAATTATTATTGTATTTTTTTTAGGGTTATAATTATTATTGTATTTTTTTAGGGTTATTATTATGGTGTCAGGAATTGCCATTTGATAAATAAATGATCCCCTACGGGTTCCAAAAAAAAAAAAAAAAAAAAAAAAAGAAAAAAAAAAAAAAGGATCAGGATCCCTACGGGGATCGTCCCATTACAATGGAACCAAACCCCTTTTAATTTTACCAATGCATGTCAGAATAGGTTGGATTAGGCGTAGAAGTTATGTCAGGATGTCAGTAGTTGGTGTCGCATTAAACCGACACCACGTTCAATTAAACCGACGCCCCTTATAGAGCAGTAAATTTTGTCAGTAGGTCAGTAAATTTTGTCAGTAAGTCAGACCTTGGTGTCGGTTTTAAGCGACACCATGTCTATCGAAACCGTGCGCATGTCAGAAGGTTTTCTGTTCGATGTTTGTCAGGTTGGTCAGACCTTGGTGTCGAATTAAAGCGACACCAAGCTTGGTTATTTCGACGTCTGTGTTGTTTAATTCGACGTCACTGGGGTAACGTCGGTTTAAAGCGACGCCACCTTATTTCCCGTATTTAGACCCGTGTGTGCCCTTTTGGTTATTTGTCTTTTTTCTTCCTTTTTTCTGTCACTCTGTCTTTTTTCTTCCTTCGTTCTGTCTTTCTTCTTCCTTCTTTCTGTCTTTTGTTCTCCTTGCAGATTCATACGTACGTCTTTTTCATTTTTTCTTCTTCTGTTTGCTTTTGTTATTCCTTTTGCTGATTCATACGTACTTCATTTTGTTATTCCATTCTTTTGCAGATTCATCAGTGAACTAGTTGTTATGGATCTTGGTTTTGATGATGAACATGCTGACGGGGAAGAAGGCGAAGGTGGTATTTTTTTATTTTTTTTATTTTTTATTATTCTAACGAGGATAATGAGGACGTGGACCATTTTTGTTTGGTCCATTTTTGTATTCTTTTGGTTTGTAATTGTTCTTTTCTTTGTTTATAAGGATCAACTCAAAGAGGAAGGGGACCATCAATTCCCAACTGGGATACACAACCTTGTTCTTTTGATGATTCTGGGAAATGCATTAGTGAAAACTCTAGTGCATTTTCAAAACATGTAGCGGGAGAGGTTCGGGATTATAGGAATATTCCGTTGGTAAGAGATTGGCGTATGATCAAGGAGGATCGCAGGGAAGCTTTCTGGAATAGGATAAAGGTATAAATATTTTTTCTTACTTGAGGAGAGTAAAATAAGATGTTTATAGTAAATATTAATATGTTTGAATTTTTTGATGAGTATAGGAGACTGTTATTTTTCAAGATGAAGACATTGTGAAAATGCCAATGATACGCCACATGACACTTCATGTTGCGGAGCATGCGCATAAGGAATATAGAAACAAATTAAAAAAAAAATATTATACTGATAAACCAGTTGAGGAGCAACAACAGACTCCTCCTAATGTTGATCCTCAACAGTGGGCTCGGTTGGTGGCTCACTGGAATACTGAAAAAGCAAAGGTAAACGTTTTATGTTTGATTTTATTATAATTTGCATTTCGTTTAATTTTTTCTTTTTTCAGGAGATTGCTGCCAAAAATAAGCATAATCGGCGGTTGAAAACGATGAATCACACAACGGGCGCAAAGTCTTTTGCAAGAATCCGGGCAGAACTTGTATGTGTTTTACATTTTGTATTATTGTACATAATTTTAAATGTATTGTAAAATTGGTAGCATTTTATTTTTAATTTGATGGATGGCTGAAAATATGGTTTTTTGTTTGTTCACTTGTAACTATAGCGGAAAAAGAATGGAAAGGAGGCGGATCCTATTTCGTTTTTTCGTCACTGTCATACTCGAAAGGATAGCACATGGATTGATGAATCTTCTGAGCAAACTGCGGTAATTGTTTTTTTTGTGGTAGTATATTATTGTTTTTAATTTTTATTGTCTAAATTTGAATTTTTATTATTAAAATTTTTATTGCAAGGCAACCATGGAGGGGCATATTCAAACCATGATAGAGTCTGGGCAGGAGGATAGTAATGAGCTTAGGACTCAAGTTTATGTGGAGACGATGGGTCCTGAACGTTATAATAGAGTACGAGGTTATGGACATGGTGTGACTCCGGAAATGGTGTCGTATGCATCTTCTTCAGCTTCTAGTTCAAATTCTATCAAAAGATCATCCAAAAGTTCGATGGCATTGTTGATGACTGAGAATAATGAATTGAAAAAAAATAAAGAAGAATATGCTAAACGGATGACGGACATGGAGGCTAAGCTTGAACAAACATTGAACTACCAGCAGGTGTTCATGTCGTTCATGCAAAGATTTCCGCTGCAACCACCACCTCCACCACCGTATAGCCCTGGAACACAGCACTCAGGCCAGAGTCAGCCACATCCTCCACAACAGTCAGCACAAAGTCAGCCACCTCCTCCACAACAGTCAGCCCAAAGTCAGCCGCCTGCTGTACCTGTATATCCATTTACAGGCTATAATCAGCAACCTCCTTCCCATCTGATGTATCCGACGCAGCCCATGGCATACATGCAGCAGCCACCCATGACATACATGCAGCAGCCACCCATGCAGCAGCCACACATGGCTTACATGCAGCAGCCGCCACACATGTCATACATGCAGCAGCCGCAAATGCCTGTGTATCGTCCCGAGATGCATTCTTCTGATGGGATTTGCTCGGATGTTCCTGTAGGTGGGTTTTCAGGAATGCTGGCTGGTGCTACATTGGATGTTGACATGGAGAGGGTTTTTGGATCACGAGGAGGATCTGAAGAAGGTTCCATGGATGGAACTGGGGTGCAATCAGTTTCTGGTTCTGCTGAGTAGTATGTGTGGTTCGCTTTCTTGTCGGATATGTACGACACTTCCTAGCATTACGAGTCTTTTTTTTTTCTGTGTTGCGTTTGTAATGTCGGATTTAATGTTTGTTATGACGGATGTGTTTTGTATTTCATGTGAAATATAAAATGTTTGTTTTGAATTTTTGTTAAAGGTTGCCTTGGCCTATGTTTAGGATGTAGTTTAAATTATTTTCATGAATTATTTATAAATATTATTAACCAAAAAGCCAAAACCGTCAATCTATTTTTTTTAATTTTTTTTTCTGGCGTCGCTTTATTTATATAATTGTGAAGACGCTATTATTTAAATAATTAAACTTGTTGATGTCGGTTTTGACCGACATAATATCAGATTTGTTTATTGTTTATATCTATGTTAATGTCGCTTTAGAAGCGACGTCACGTTTAATGTAATGTCGCTTTAAAGCGACGTCACGTTTTAATTAATGTCGCTTTAAAGCGACGTAATATGCTATGTCGCTTTTAAGCGACGCTGTTGTTCAGTTATATTTTATATTACTTTGCGTATTGGTGTCGCATTAAGGGATTTAAGCGACGTCAATACCCTTTTGTGACGGTAGTATTGGTGTCGGTTTGTCATTGCGACATTGCATGGTTTAATGTCGGATTTTTACCAAAAATCCGACATTAAGTAGTGTTTTTTGTCGGATTGGTACCGCCAGTGATATGGCCTTTTGTAGTAGTGAACATTAAAGAGAAGAAAGGATTTTGAGATTCATTACCCTTGAAGCTCATCCTTGTTTACACAAGGGATTCACCCAATTGGAGGGCCTTCAAGTCACCTCCTAGCTCCTTAGATCTTCCTTGTGATTTTCTTTCCTTTTGATGCTCCTCTTGCTCCTTGAGGATGTGAGGAAAGGAACTCCAAAAGTACCAAAGGTTTGGTACCTCTAATTCTCCACACCAAAGATGTAGTGTGAAGAGAAGATGGATTACCTAGAGGAAGTTAGATGCTAGTAAACCCTCTAGGAAGGCCGGCCTCTATTGAGAAAAAGGAGAGAAAATGTTTCTCTTCTTTGCCTCAAGAAAACCCTAGTGAGAGAATGGCTATAAAGTTGCCTTTATACCACCTCACATGTGAGTGGCAAACTTGCAATTAACCCAAGTTTGCTACCACTCACCCTAGGCCGGTTTTGACTTTGTTTTTGGGTTAATTTCCATTTAGTTTTAGTTGTCATACAACCTAAACTCAACGGGCCTTGTGGACCAAAAACCCTTTTGGGCCCCGAAACCCAAAACCAACTTAAAAAGCCCAATACGAACCTTTCGTAAGATTAATTAACTAATTAATCTTGACCATTCTCAATTAAACTATTTAATTGCTTATCCATCTCATTTATATTTCTTCACTTTCATCTTTACTCGGTGTACGATCCATTAGGTTCCAATTAGCAAGGCAGTGGGCGATTGTTACTCTTAACGATCGATTATGAATTGAAACTACATTTCAATTCTCCCTTTGATGAAGATTAGTGTTTGCTAATCCTCAGGGCTTCCACAAACCATGAGTGACACCTAGCAGAATATCATGGCTACCCAAGCTAAGTAGAAGTGGTTGGAGAACCTATCCAGTTACAACTACAACGCAATACGACCCTTCTCTAATACAGTACTCTTGATCACATTGTTTAAGTGATAGTTTGTTTCATGTCTACTATCCAATGTGATACTTCTCTATATGATTCAATTGAATATGATTTGAAACATACTTCCTAAGTCATATTCATATGCTTTGGCGAAAGACTCATGAATCATATCTCAAAGTATCTTCTTCCACCATGGAAGGTTAGAGATCCCTTGTTGTGCATTCATATGCCTACATGACTAGATAGCTTGACCCCAACAATGTCATGGACACTCTCGATGGAATGCCTTTGACATGATCATAGATCAAGGACCTAACCATTAGACATCTATGATGCCTCAGGTCAAAGGACTACTTTGCATATTGCAACTTACGAGTTCTTACATGACATGTATGTTCGAACTCTCTTTTGATCGTAGTTCAGTGTACTCGATTACCTTTTGAGCACTTATGTGTTTGTCTTAGTGTCCAACACTAGATGACTCGAGACTAGTCATACTCACGCTTGAGTTAACATAACACATACTAACCTTAGTGGATTGTCAATGCCCAATTGGCAATCCTATGGCTAGGAACGTTTTAGGAATGAACATAAGGGAAAGGTCTCATTAATCTAACTTACTTAGATCATTTCTCTCTTAGATTAAATACATTACTTGGATTCCCTTATTGCTTAAACACATAATACAACAAATAGTGATTAACAATAAGCTTTGCCCTTCATTAAACATATAATAGTTTAACACAATAAGTATTCCAAAAGCTATTACATCAAATGAGTGGCTTTGTGGACATACTTCCAACAACCACCACATCCAGGGCTCGACTCCACCGTAGCACGATATTATCCGCTTTGGGCACCGACCACGCCCTCACGGTTTTGTTTCTGGGAATTCACACGAGAACTTCCCAGTGGGTCACCCATCCTGGGATTACTCTCACGCAAACTCGCTTAACTTCGGAGTTCCTCGTACTAGGTAGAGATGAGAATATACATATAAGGCTTACATGATCCACACCCTGGGGCGATGTGGGATCTTACACTGCCCCATTCCAAGACTCTACCATTTGACGCGAGAATCATTGCTGATTAGGCAGGACTAGCTCGGTTACTAAGCAAAGCCCTGGGTGGAACAATTATTACTTTATTTGTAACACATACTATTACTTTACTAGGAACAAAAATTAAAATACACTTAAACAAAAAGTAAGTTTCCAATCTTACTCCCCCACAAACCATGTTGGTGTGAATGTGTAAAATTTTCAAAATATAACTCATGAATTAATGTCTAAACAATGATAAATAGAAAAGACTATACTGTGGGATCAATTTTCACCATGTCCATTTGTTCTAACTTTTAAAATAATCTATGGATATTAACTTAAAATTAAAAAAAATTAACTGACACAAAAATATTAAAACTCTAAAATTTCTCATTTCCCATGCCCAAACTTATATCACACATTGTCCTCAAGGTGTGAAAATAAATAAAAATAAAATAAAATGACAACTTATGACCATCAATTTTCCTATATAAGCCAACATTTAACTGCTCAGTTCTCCTAGTCGTTTAGCTTGGTCTCTCTCTAGTCTCTAGCCCAGAGTCTTGCACTTTCTCCTTCATTACTCTCTCTCTTTCTGCTAAGTCCATCAAACCCTAGCCATTCCACTTCATTTCTCGAAGCTTTCCAAAACCTTCACAACACAGTGCCTCTTGTCTCTTTTCTGTAACACAAACTAGTATCCAAAACCCCATCTCAACCTCTGTCATAACCAGAGCCGCCATAGCTACACCCCCAAACTTATTCATTGCTGCAAATACAAAGCTACATTCCTCAGGAATCCAGCACCCTCAAGCAGCAATACCAACAGCCGCAAATATGACACCGCAGATCACATCCCTCTCTGCTTTCGACACATTCACGGGTAATTTTTATCCCCATTTCCCTTCGATTTAGGGAAAAATGAATGAAAATTGCCCAAGGCATGTGTGTTTCCTGTGTGTAGACTGCGTTAAAATTAAGCATGGCGTGATGTCTCTGAAAATCATGCGGATCTCCGAAATGTTTTTGTCATGCATTCTAAGACTTAAATTTCTTCAATGCTCATGTAATATTCTGTGTGCTTGCATGCCTCTATATGACAAATATTGAGCAAAAATTGTGCATGATACCGGATCTGTGACATGGCTTGATGAATGTTCTGAAAAAAGTTGGGGTTCCACCATAAAACCAATTGGCTATATGGGGAGTAGCCCAACCTCTTATAAGCCCATGCAAAGTTCCTCCTCCCATCAATGTGGGACTCATTCTCAACACGCCACCTCACGTGTGGCAAATTTTCAAACCTAACACGTGGACAACACAACGGGGTGACATGGAGTGCGTGTGGCCGTTTGGATTCACATGTGGACAACCTGCTATCATACCATGAAGAAAGTTGGGGTTCCACCATAAAACCAATTGGTTATATGGGGAGTAGCCCAACCTCTTATAAGTCCATGCAAGGTTCATCTTCCAATCAATGTGGGACTCATTCTCAACATGTCCGCCTTTGTGCTGTTTGGACCACCCTAAACTTATATGTAAAACAATTATTTTATTAAAATATGAGAGAGAGAGAGGGGGTGAGTGAAAGGAGATTCCAAAAAATGCAGAGGGCTCTTCTCAGCAACCCCACTGTAAGCATTCTTCAACTATGCCTCAATCTTTTCTGCATTCGTTTGGAATCTGATTATTGGGGATGAATGATGAATGTACTGAGTTGAGTGTATGAATGCTACTGAATGCATGATTCAGTTGAATGTGTGCGCTTAGTGGATATTTAGGGCCAATTGATTCTAAATTCAACCTGCCAAGAACACATTAAAAATCGATGAGACTAAAATCCCAAGATAAAAAAAATTAAAAAAAAATAAAAAAATAAAAAATTTATCAACTAAAATGAATTGTTGTTTTTGTATTTTTTTTAATAATCTGAAATTTTATTTTGTGATTGTTTTCGGCTTTTTGTGATAAGGAATAAAAACAAGAAATAAAATGAATGAAAATAAAAAGAAAAGAGCTGGAAAAATTGGGTTACCTCCCACTTAGCGCTTTAATTAACGTGTATAGCTAGACGGATGGGAATGAGGCTGATGATCACGTCACATGTTCTTTAGAGTCAACCATGCCTTAACAGCATCATTAAGCAATGGTAGGTATGGAGTGACTTGAACTGTGCATTTAAATTCAGTGGCTGAAACTTTTATGTCTACCCTTATATGAGAACGAGTCTTTGAAATCAAATAAGGTTCCTTCTAGTGAGGCTTGTGTCTACGTCAAACTAACTTCCACCTTGTATTTAATATCCACAACTTATGCATTGGTGGAGTGTCTCTATGAAGAATCGGGCTGCCATTAAACTTTTTTCTCTTCCTTGTAGATTTTGGCCTTCTTGTAGGACTTTCCCCAAATTTCTCTAAATATGATTGACTGTGTTGGTGTACTGTCCAGTACATCATTTGAAATTTTCTAATCACCATACGTCTGCCCTGTATCCAAATCTGATCAAGTATTCATGCATTCCTGCTGCTTAGCAGGTTGCCTTGGAGCCTTAGATAAATTGAAATTTAGTGATTGCTTTGGAGCTTTCTCAGTCGCATACCGTAACGGCAGATTAATGTGCACTTTTGCATGTGTCTACATAGAATCTTGAGTGTGCTGATTTATTGTGGTATGATGCAGCCTTTGGGAAAATAGGTGACTCAATAACTTAGGTAATAACAAATTCAGGGTCAGTTGGCGCTGTTTCCTATGTTGGGCATGTGTCACTGCTTGATGGCTCGTCTATTTCATATTCTTCCATCCAAGTATCGTTGGTTTTTTCCCATCTCAATGTTTGATTTGCCGAGCACTCCTTTGAACCTTGCGGGTTTGCAATTGGTTGATTATGGACATTGGAATTGGAATCGATTTCTTGTTCTGCAAATTGATATGTGAGTTGCCCAATTTGCTGCGCTAGATTGTCGATTGAATTTATTATATTCTGCATCTTTTGGGTGCTGCTCTCCGTATACAACCTAGTGGACTCCTCTAATTCAGTGATCTAGTCCTCCAAAGAAGGTTTGTGTGACCCACTTAGCTACTCAAAAGTCTGTTGATTGCTTACCCACATAGAATTTTGATGCACTGGCCATGATGGATTGTAAAAATTTGAGTAGGAAGTGCACCTAGGCCACAAATTGTTCTTCATATTGATACGGTGCTGCACAAACTCTAGAACAAACTGATGCTGAGGACAATACATAATATCATGAGTATTCAAATTGCAAAGAGCACAAACTGTGGGTGCTTTTTGTGAGACTCCAAACCAATCCATTGCAACAATGCTCTTAAAATCAACAAATTGTTACCTAAAAAAACAAAAATAAAAATCAAGTAAATAAAAAGATATATACTAAAAATAATTAACGAAGAGTTGATAAACACAAATTATTTAAAACAATCCTCGGCAATGGCGCCAATTTCTTGATAGAATTTTTACAACCTACAAATGACACACCCCGATCGAGATCGAGGCATGCTGGCCGTCACGTGAGGGTGACGTAGCCGTGTGCACAGTGTGGAAGCAATAATAAGATAGAATTACGAATGAATAAAAGCCAAACTTCAAGGAGTGCTAGAATGGAAATAAGTGTGAATACACATTCAGAGCATAAATAGTCTAGGTGCAGTCAAGCATAAGAAGTACTTAATTAAATAACACCCAAAGGTGATCCTACATATGTGATGGACTGTCAGAACCTCCGTTGTATCCTCGTGAACCACCAACAAAGTTACCTAAAACCTGGAGGAGCGCAAAACAAAAGCGTGAGTGGGCAAAAACAAAGCTTTTCGAAAATCATTTCATAAACAACAGTTATAACCCCTCGCCGTAAAACCTGTATACTTTCCCAGAAAATAGTATATACAAATACCAAAACTCAACTGAAATCATCATCGTCAAAATATGTAAACAAATCATGAATATGCCATGCCATGCAAACCAATCACCAGGTAAGTAATCCAAATGCAATAATAACTGCAATAACTCATCATCAGAACTCTAGCTCATAAATCATGCCTGCACACGAGTTGAACCCACCTATAGTGGTCTATATGATAGGACTGGGTGTAAAACAATACGCTCTAGTGCTACAATCACGTGAAGACTGTGCGAATGATCGCGGGTCACCTACGAGTCGAACCCACTGGAAGTGGTCTGTACAACAAGACTGTGCACCTAACTTGGATCCAAGATGAGCATGTGGTGCGGGAGGTGAACATCACGTGAAAGACTATGCCCCTAACCCTGGGTGGGAGCACTAACATCGGGGTGTAGGTTAATGAGCTCTCGATGCATCTCATCATAATCTTCATAACACAACTCTTTATTCACAACACATAAACTTACCTGGAACTTACCTGAGTGCCCGCAGCATCGACAATCATGCATATACAATTCATAATGCATATTCAATAGCATAAGTATATTGACATGACAATTCATTGATAAAATCATTTAAAATGCATATTCTGGGAAAATTACTTAGCATATAGGTATATACGAAAAACCAAAAGCCCACTCACTAGTATGTAGACGAATCGTAACCTCCGTGCCTAGCCTGGCTACGCTCGTCCTCCGGATAGGTCTCCCCTATGTGAGAAACAACTATAATAACGTTATTTTAAAGCACATAAACCAAACTAGGAAATAACTTCTCATACAATGCTCAATTGGGGTGTTTGAATATACTAAAGTGATCTACACAACCTCAGAAACATCCCCATATTTTTAGAATTATTTTTCGACCCCTCACGCGCCTGCCAAGGCACGGCCAGACGTGCCACCCACGCGCAGGCACGTGCCTGGCACACAGACGGAAACCCTAAGGCGTTAGGAATATTTCGTCAACTCGACGGAATATTCGTCGTCTTCTCCGTCGAGTCGCTAGACTCTGACGACTGTTCGCCGGTTTCTGGAAAAACTTCCAAACCTCCTAACTTCTTCATTTTTGCACCATTTTTCACGTAATTTATACCAAAATGAAGCTTTCGACGAGTAAAACGACGTTATACCTGCTTTAAGCCTTGAATCCCACGAAATCACTTCGGAGAGAGTTCGAAACTCCGGCCACCTCTGCAACTCTTCGTATCTAGGCTTCCCGACGTCCAAATTTCACCAACGATACACTTCGAGCATCGTGAGAACCTCCTAAAGCTCCCTGTGAGCTTGAAATTCAAAGAAAATCCTCCATTAAAAAAATGGTGAACAGTGCTAGAATCTGAAATTCGATTTACGGGGTTTTCTTACGTGAAGCCTTAACCAAAACTCACCCAGAAAGTTCATGAGGAAGTTTAGATACCTTTTTGGACTTTGAAATGTCGTAAAACCTCCACGATTGCTTTGGTGCCATTGTTCCCTCGACGGAGCCTTCGGGTTCTAGGGTTTTCGAAAGTCTTACGACCAGCTAAAGCTATGGTTGTGCTCATGGACTTACAAGGATCACAATGGTGATCTTGATTTGTTCGATCTGTGAAGTTTTAGGTCTCGTCCGTACTAGTTGTAGAAGAGGGAGATAGTGAGTCCGAGATAGAGATAGAGAGAGATAGAGATGGGAGTTTTCAGTTGGTGTGTGTGTGTGGTCCTCACACTGGCAGCCAAACACCCCCAAACAACCACAAAAAATCTAAGTTCTAATTGGTTTAGAACTAAGTTACAACAACCCTAACTAACTTAGAACCCTAAGTTCAAATCACACTCTAATGGTTCCCACTAAATTGGAGAAGAGGTGATTGGTCCAATAATAAAGCTTTGGGCAATTGAACTTAGCCCAAAAACATAAACGTAACCCAACGTCCAAGGGCAAAAGCGTACTTTCACATTTTTGAGGATGATAAAAGTACATAAATCGGGACGGGCTGTCACAATCTACCCCCTTAAGAAATTTCGTCCTCGAAATTCAACATCAAAATACATCGCTGATACTCATAAAACAAGCGAGGATACATATCTCTTATCCGATCCTCAGTCTCCCAAGTAGCCTTTTCCACTAATGGTTTCTCCACAGAACCTTTACCATGTGAATAGTCTTGTTCCTCAGCACCCTATCTTTCCAATCCAATATCGTCATTGGTTCCTCTTCATAAGTCAAATCCGGACTGATCTCTAAGGGTTGAGGAGGTATAACATGCGAAGGATCCGAAACATAGTGACGAAGCATAGAGACATGGAACACATTATGCACCTTAGATAACTCAGAAGGCAACTCAAGCCTATAAGCAACTTCACCGACTCGCTCGATGATTTGGTAAGGTCCGATGTACCTAGGGCTCAACTTGCCCTTTTTCCCGAACCTTACAACTCATTTCCAAGGCGATAACTTCAAGAATACCCAATCACCGACTTTATACACTCTGTCAGTGGCATGTCTATCAGCAAGGCTCTTCTGTCGATCCTGGGCCGCTTTCAGATTAGCTTTAATAACCTGAACATTCTGAGTAGTCTCCTCTACTATCTCAGGGCCCACCAAAGCTCTTTCACCCACTTCCGACCAACACAACGGTGTACGGCAAGCTCTACCATATAGTGCCTCAAATGGTGCCATCCTGATGCTAGAATGGTAGCTGTTATTATAGGCAAATTCCATCAAATCCAACTTTGCATGTCAATCATCACCAAACTGAAGTACTAAATATCTTAACATATCCTCCAAAGTCTGAATCATCCTCTCCGACTGACCATCTGTCCGAGGATGGTACGCTGTGTTGTAAAGTAAATCTGCACCAATAGCTTTCTGGAATGCCACCAAGAACTTAGAAGTGAATCTGGGATCCCGATCCGAGATAATACTCACTGGTACGCCATGATACTTCATAATCTTGATCAAGAACAACTCAGCTAATTTGTTCAGAGAATACTTTTCCCTCACTGGAATGAAGTGCGCTGGCTTGGTAAGTCGATCTACAATCACCCAAACGCCATCATAACCATTCCGGGTACGAGGAAGCTTATACACAAAATCCATAGTGATATTTTTCCCATTTCCACTATGGAACGGGAAGTGGTTGCATCAAACCAAATGGCTTATTCCTTTCAACTTTGACCTGCTGACAAACTGCACACCTACTAACATACTCAGCAATTTCTCTTTTCATACCTGGCCAATAGTAAAATGGTCTGATGGTATGATACATTTTAGTGCCTCCTGGATGCATGGCATATGCTGAAATGTGTGCCTCATCAAGAATTTCTTTCCTTAATTCCTCAATATTTGGCACGCACATCCGTTTATCTTGCATAAGCATGCCATCCGTCTCACGGACTCTGAGATCATTTTTCTTCCCTTCAGAAATTTCAAAAATTAACTCCTGAACTTCCTCATCATTTCCTTGAGCTTCGAGTATACGATCAATCAAAATGGGCCTAACTTAGAAACTAGCAAGTAAGGCTTCCTCTCGTGCTTCCACCAAGGCTTCTTCTTTTTCTTCTAGTCCCAATTTCACTCCAGTGGACCTCAAATCTGGTAGAAGAGGAACACGAGATGCGTACAAGACGTTAACTTGACCTTGGGACTTCCTACTCAGTGCATCAGCCATTACATTTGCACGACCAGGGTGATACTCAATCGTGCAATCATAATCACTGAGTAATTCTATCCATCTCCTCTGCCGAAGGTTAAGATCTTTCTGAGTGAAAATGTACTGTAGGCTTTTGTGGTCCGTAAAGATCTTACACTTCTCACCATAGAGATAATGTCTCCAGATCTTCAGAGCGAAAATGATAGCTGCTAATTCCAAATCATGTGTAGGATAATTCATTTCATGAGGCTTCAGCTGTCTCGAAGCATAAGTAATTACCCCTCCATGTTGCATCAAAACACATCCCAGGCCATTCAAAGAAGCATCGCTATAAATCTCAAAGTTACCACTGTCGTACGGAAGTATCAGAACAGGTGCATGAATGAGACAATACTTAAGCTGCTGGAAACTTTGCTCACAATTTTCATCCCACTCAAATTTAACTTCCTTCCTAGTTAACCTCGTAAGTGGCAAGGCAATCACTGAGAAATCCTTAACAAACCGTCGATAGTAACCTACTAGGCCTAGGAAACTCCGTACCTCGATGACGGTTCGTGGCTGCTCCCAACTCTCCACAGCTGCAATCTTTTGAGGGTCCACCTGAATTCCTTGAGCTGATATGACATGACCCAAGAATGCCACTTGATTTAACTAAAATTGGCATTTACTGAACTTGGCATAAAGGCGATGTTCCCTCAACTTCTTTAACACCAAAGAGAGATGTCGCACATGTTCTTCCTTAGTTCTAGAGTATACCAGTATATCATCGATAAAGACAATGACGAACCTGTCAAGATATTGCTGGAATACTTTGTTCATCAAGTCCATGAAAGTTGCTAGTGCATTTGTTAACCCAAACGGCATCACAAGGAACTCATAATGACCATAACGAGTCCTAAAAGCCGTTTTAGGGACATCATCACTCCTAATCTTCAGCTGATAATACCCAGACCTCAAATCAATCTTCGAGAACACACAGGCACCTTGAGGTCAAATAGATCATCTATACGTGGCAATGGATAACAGTTTTTAATCATTACCCGATTCAATTGCCGATAATCAATGCACAGCCTCAAGGTCCTGTCTTTCTTCCGAACAAACAACACTGGGGCTCCCCAGGTGAAACACTAGGCTGAATGAAACCTTTATCCACTAATTCCTGCAACTGGGTTTTCAATTCTCTTAACTCAGCAAGAGCCATTCTATATGGAGTTAGAGATATAGGGTCCGTACCTAGAAGTAAATCGATGGTAAACTCCACATCTCTATCAGGCGGTAATCCAGGCAAATCATCAGGGAAGACATCCTGAAAGTGCCTAACCACTAGAACTTCCTCCACACTAGTGGAAGTAGTATCATTCAGCATAACGTGAGCTAAGTATCCCTGGTACCCTTTATTCAACAACTTCTTTGCCCTCAAGGCAGAAATAACACCATGCCTCACTCTACCACGTTCACCTACGAATGTAACTCCGGGTAAACCTGGGCGACGGAAAGTCACCGTCTTCTCACGACAGTGGATGTCGGCATAGTTATAGTGTAACCAGTCTGCTCCCAAAATCACATCAAAATCCGCAAGATCTAATAGGAGAAGATTAGCTGGCATAACTACATCTTCAATCAACACAGGATAACCCGGGTAGACATAGCTAACATAACATTTTTCTCCTCTAGGCATAGAAAATTCTAACTCATAACCCAGAGGTGTAGATTGAGGTTGAGTCAACTGAGCGAATGTATGAGAAATAACAGAATGGGTAGCTCCACAGTCAATTAAGACTCTAGCAGAATGACCAAGAACATTTGACGTAACCATTATTAAATCAGGATGGTTCTGGGCGTCTTGCAAAGTAATGTTGTTGATACGCCCCTGGGCCTGCTGTCGTCCTCCTCGACCTCTACTAGCTTGAACACCTCGGCCCTGCGCACTATGCCCCTGACCCGTCTGACTATGTTGTCTCGACGATCCAGCACTACTGGCAGCAACATCAACCTGCTGGGGCTATCCTCCAGATTGCCACTGTGACCCACTTGCTGAATACTGACCTGAGCCACTCTGCTGATAAGGCATGTAACCTCCTGAGTACTGGCCATAACCACTATGCTGATAAGGATCCTGAGGGTACTGATACTGCCCTGAAGCATAAGGAATGGGATCCCCCTGGTAATGGTACGCACCACCACGACCTGTCGGAACATAACCACTAGGTCCTGAAAACTGCTGGGTCTGAACTGGTGGTGGTAAGGAAGGCTGTTGTGGTTGCTGGAGTCTCTGCAGGTTCTGAGGACAATACTTAGCCAGATGCCCTATCTGACCACATGTATAACACCCGCTGCTACCTCGACGACACTCTCCAAAATGTTGATTATTGCACCTACGACATAAAGGAGCGCATGTACCACCCGACTCTCTTGGCCTCTGAAAGCGGGATCCTCCAGTAGGCCTACCACCTCTCCTCTGACCCGTGGCACTAAAACCCCCACTGGAAGAACTAGAACTAGTTCCACTTTTACTAAAACTCTGAGTCTGTCGAGGTCTCTGAGATGACTGTCATTTGCCTTTATCGTACTTCTTCTGGTTACTACCTTTTTCTTCCTCTTCTTCACTCTCACTAGGCATTTTGTCAGAGTCCTCAATCCTTAACAAAACCTCATAGAACTCCTGATAAGTAGCACAGGGTAGGATAGTTGCCATAGAGCGCCACTTCTTCTTAGTACCCAATTTAAAGCAGCGAAGCATCTCGACTGGATTAGCAGCAATTTCCGGATCGTAACGGGACAAATCAGTGAACTTCCTATAATACTCATTAGCAGTCAGCTTCCCCTGTTTCAAGTTAGTGAACTCCTATTTCTTCTGATCAAGACACGCTGGAGGGATGAATCTCTTAAAGAACGACTGTTTAAAATTCTCCCAGTTTGCTTTTTCCTCAGGTGACCACCCATAAGTCTCCTTATCCTACCAGGATGCAGGCTCTCTACCCAAAAACCAAGTAGTTGTCTCGACCCACCTTTCAGCATGGAGGCTGCCTTGACTCTGCATAACCCAAAAAGTCTTCTCTACATGCTCAAGCCAAAGCTCGGCCCCTTCATGGGCCTCATTACCCATAAAAGTAGGCAACTTCAGATTATACACCGTCTCCAAATGAGTCCTCTGGGGAGGGCGAAGTGGAGCCTGAATGGCATTAGCTATAGCTTCCTCTAACTGAGCAACATCGGGGAAACTAGGCCCAACTGAAGGACGTGGATCTCTACGAGGCGGCATAATTCTGACAGAAGACATCACAATGATTAGATTACTCACAAAATATGCAAGACTGCAAAACCTAGGCTCTGATACCAAACTGACACACCCCGACCGAGATCGAGGTATGTTGGCCGTCAAGTGAGGGTGACGTAGCTGTGTGCATAGTGCGGAAGCAATAATAAGATAGAATTACGAATGAATAAAAGCCAAACTTCAAGGAGTGCTAGAATGGAAATAAGTGTGAATACACATTCAGAGCATAAATAGTCTAGGTGCAGTCAAGCATAAGAAGAACTTAATTAAATAACACCCAAAGGTGATCCTACATATGTGATGGACTGTCAGAACCTCCGTTGTATCCTCGTGAACCACCAACAAAGTTACCTAAAACCTGGAGGGGCGCAAAACAAAAGCGTGAGTGGGCAAAAACAAAGCTTTTCGAAAATCATTTCATAAACAACAGTTATAACCCCTCGCCGTAAAACCTGTATACTTTCCCAGAAAATAGTATATACAAATACCAAAACTCAACTGAAATCATCATCGTCAAAATATGTAAACAAATCATGAATATGCCATGCAAACCAATCACCTGGTAAGTAATCCAAATGCAATAATAACTGCAATAACTCATCATCTGAACTCTAGCTCATAAATCATGCTTGCACACGAGTCGAACCTACCTATAGTGGTCTATACGACAGGACTGGGTGTAAAACAATGCGCTCTAGTGCTCCAATCACGTGAAGACTATGCGAATGATCGCGGGTCACCTACGAGTTGAACCCACTGGAAGTGGTCTATACGACAGAACTGTGCACCTAACTTGGATCCAAGATGAACGTGTGGTGCGGGAGGTGAACATCTCGTGAAAGACTATGCCCCTAACCCTGGGCGGGAGCACTAACACCGGGGTGCAAGTTAATGAGCTCTCGATGCATCTCATCATAATCTTCATAACACAATTCTTTATTCACAACACATAAACTTACCTGGAACTTACCTGAGCGCCCGCAGCGTCGACAATCATGCATATACAATTCATAATGCATATTCAATAGCATAAGTATATTGACATGGCAATTCATTGATAAAATCATTTAAAATGCATATTCTAGGAAAATTACTTAGCATATAGGTATATACGGAAAACCAAAAGCCCATTCACTGGTATGTAGACGGATCGTAACCTCCGTGCCCAGCCTGGCTACGCTCGTCCTTCGGATAGGTCTCACCTATGTGAGAAACAACTATAATAATGTTATTTTAAAGCACATAAACGAAACTAAGAAATAACTTCTCATACAATGCTCAATTGGGGTGTTTGAATATACTAAAGTGATCTACACAACCTCATAAACATCCCCATATTTTTAGAATTATTTTTTGACCCCTCACATGCCCTCACGCTCCGGCCAAGGCATGGCCAGACGCGCCACCCACGTTCAGGCACGTGCCTGGCACACAGACGGAAACCCTAACAGCGTTAGGGAATATTCCGTCAGAAATACAGAATATTCCGTCTAATCTGACTGACGTCGTCCACTGCCGTTAGGAATATTCCGTCAACTTGACGGAATATTCGTCGTCTTCTCCGGCGAGTCGCCTGACGCCGGCGACTGTTCGCCAGTTTCTGGAAAAACTTCCAAACCTCCTAACTTCTTCATTTTTGCACCATTTTTCACGTAATTTATACCAAAATGAAGCTCTCGACGAGTAGAACGACGTTATACCTGTTTTAAGCCTTGAATCCCACGAAATCACGTCGGAGAGAGTTCGAAACTCCGGCCACCTCTGCAACTCTTCGTATCTGGGCTTCCCAACGTCTAAATTTCACCAACGATACACTCCGAGCATCGTGAGAACCTCGTAAAGCTCCCCGTGAGCTTGAAATTCAAAGAAAATCCTCCATTAAAAAGTTGGTGAACAGTGCTAGAATCGGAAATTCGATTTACGGGGTTTTCTTACGTGAAGCCTTAACCAAAACTCACCCAGAAAGTTCAGGAAGAAGTTTAGATACCTTTTTGGACTTTGAAATGCCGTAAAACGTCCACGATTGCTTTGGTGCCACTGTTCCTCGACGGAGCCTTCGAGTTCTAGGATTTTCGAAAGTCTTACAACCAGCCAAAGCTATGGTTGTGCTCGTGGACTAACAAGGATCACAATGGTGATCTTGATTTGTTCGATCTGTGAAGTTTTGGGTGGTTTTGGGTCTTGTCCGTACTAGTTGTAGAAGAGGGAGAGAGTGAGTCCGAGAGAGAGAAAGAGAGAGAGAGAGAGAGATGGGAGTTTTCAGTTGGTGTGTGTGTGTGGTCCTCACACTGCCAGCCAAACACCCCCAAACAACCACAAAAAATCTGAGTTCTAATTGGTTTAGAACTAAGTTACAACAACCGTAACTAACTTAGAACCCTAAGTTCAATTCCCACTAAATTGGAGAAGAGGTGATTGGCCCAATAATAAAGCTTTGGGCCTTTGAACTTAGCCCAAAAACATAAACGTAACCCAACGTCCAGGGGTAAAAGCGTACTTTCACATTTCCGAGGATAATAAAAGTACATAAATCGGGACGGGCTGTCATAACAAAAGTAGGGATAAAAACACTTTAAAATACTTGTAAGAGAACAAGGTAGTTGTAGTATAGACGACTCAAGCAAGGTCGTTTTCCACATGGATTGATTGAATAATTTATGTAAATACCAAATCTTAAATAATTATTTGAAAACAAAGTTTGGAAGTGGTTGATTTTACGACCTAGAATATTAAAAACAAATTTTTAATTCAAACAATTAAAGAAATTAGCAAAGTAAATAAAATAAAAGAAAACGTTTTGAAAACCAAATTTGAAAAGCCTAGGGTTCCGCCGTCCCTTGAACAATTCTATATAGATTTAAGGTTAGGTTTTCCTAATGCATATTTTACTCGTGGTATTCAAACTAGAACGTATATCAAACATGCAATCCGTCTATGGTATTCAGATCAAATATGAACATGCATAACTCATTATGCTTTGTGAAAACCCTTTGAAAAACCATGCAATCCCTAAGATGTGGTATTCGCCCTAGGTGAAATTACAACTATCAATCACAAAAAGTAATACTCAATCACCCGGTGGTATTCTGACCGAATTGCATCAGATTACTTATCTAAACATCCTAATGGTAGCTAAGCACTAAGATATAGAGACAGTTTAAACACGGTGATTAATAATTCAAAGTATGCATGCATAATATCATAAGCAATTAAATAAAGACTACATATTTATGCTAAGGCTCAAGGCAGCACCCTAGCAAACAAAAATTAGTTACGAACAACCATAAAAAAAAAGCAATTTTATTAAAATAGAAAAAGGATAGAAAACACCTTGAATATACAAAACGTCAAAGCCTAGCTAAGTTCTCCAAATTGATGTGCTCCTCCTTTTCTAATGGCTAAAAAGCCTTATTTATACTTGTAGAAACTAAAAGTCCTATCTAAAAAAAGGTCTTCTAAAAACTAGGAAACATAATAGAATAAGATAACTAGGAAATAAAATGTTTCCTATTTAAACTGAAATTCGGACTTCTCAGAAAATCAGACTTTTGATGTGATAAAAGCTTAGCACACAAATTAAACCCTCTTGTTGACAGTTGTAGTAGATATGTAAGTAGGGATCGTTCTAGGCCGGGGATTAGGAGGGATGCTAATCTACACAAATTAAACTCTAAAACACTAAACTAGACTCAAAAATAGAAAACTAGACTCTAATAACTCAAAACAAACTAGAATGACTCAAAACAACACAAAACAAGCAAATTGACTCAAAACAAACACTAAGAAGATGTTTGGACGAATTTCTATTTTAACTTAACTCAAAACACTAAAAGAAACAAGTTTAGACAGATTCTAATTAATTTGACATGACAAAGTAAAGGGGGATTGGTTTTTGACGAATTTAAACTAAAAACAAACAGATTAAAAACACTAAACAAGGTTGGTACGAAATTGGGTGAATTGATGGGTGATAGGCTAGCTAGAGGGTCCTTCTCCACACACGACACATATGCATATGAATCGATTTCCAGTTATCCTTCCAATAAACCATGAATGACAATGCCCCAGATTAAACGTGAACAGCACTAATTAACCCTCAGATTTTCCTAAGTTCATTGAATTGGACTCAGCGTCGCAACCAAATTATTCTTATCAAGTTCCCTACATGAACAACATAATAGAGATACATATCAAAGATCATTAAGTTCTATGAAAATCATAAGCATTGACAAGGCATTCGTAACTATGAACAGCATGATACTCCTGCCAGGAATTTACTTAATAAGATCGTGACTAGCGACCTCCACTATTTGCAAATATAAGTTCAAAACTATTAGGTGAAACTCCCTTATATTTTAGCATCAATTTCATGCATGCAAACTAAGTAGGCCTCCTTAATCAACATACAAGAATAAGTTATCAATCAAGCAGTTAAGCAAATTGCATTCACGATTTATGAAACAATAACTGGAAGTAATCAACTCATATCACATATATGTTCTTGGTTTTGAATTCTCCTCTAGCTAAAATGAGTTTAGCTCCTCATGTTCGCAATTAAACAAAGACAATTAAATTTAAACATTGAAAACAAAAGATGGAAAACACCTAGAAACGCTCCAATAATCCAAAAGACTTGAATGGCAGGCACGGCTCCAAGGGCTCCTTCTCCTTCCTTCCTTGCTGTGGCACAATGAGGTATGTATGGTGAATTGTGGTGAGGAGTGGGTGAAGGTCTGAATTGTGGTGAGAAGTGGTTGTGAATTGTGCGGCAGATTGAAATATTTATAGGGCAAAGGAGGGCATGGCCCTATTTAATTTTTGGAGACAGTTTTTGCACCCAAATCCACAAGGAAAAAGGCTAAGTAAATGTAGAATCCAAGAGGAAAAGGGAAACAAAGATCCGGCAGGATTTGGAGGGAAAGGGAATGCCTTGCATGGCAAGGAAAGGGTTTCTAGAAAGAATAGGTGCGACATCCTATTAGGAATGGGATTAGGACTTCTAGAATCATTTATTTAAGTGTCCTAATATAATTAGGGATCCTCCTTGCAACTGGAACTTAGGTGGAATAGGATTAGGAAAGGTTTAGGACAAGATAAGGTAATTTGGCTAATTTTCCTTCTTTCTTGCTGAGCTTCCTTATCTTCTTTGTCTTGAATTTATTTCCTTCATTTCTTTAGCACATTCCTAGCCTCTTTTGGTCTTCAAATTCATCCATCCACCTTGCTCCATACATGTGCTATCCATTCCAAGCCCAAAACTACTCCAAAATGCACCAAAATGCACTTTCTTGCCACTTTAGCCCTTTGAACCTACAAACACACGAAAATAGCTTAAAACACTATAATAACTAAAAACTAACTACATAAATGCCAAGAAATAAGCTAACTAAGTCGCATAAATATGCTTCTATCAACTTTTGACCGACCAAATAAACTCTGATTTGGTCCTAAAAGGTCTCTTTTTAAACCCTAGACGTCAATCTGGGAAAGCTGCACGCTGGCCCTTAATTTCATTGTCACGGTCAAGCGGTTTGGTAGAAAAATTTGGAATTTTGACACCATCATCTTGAAAGACTCACGAACATCTCCAATTGGAATCACTCCAAAATTTATCCGTTTGATCACTTTTTGCTCCAGAGGAAGTTGAATGTCTTATATTGAAAATATATAACAAAGTATCAATATTCTACCAAAATAGCCAATAAACTATAACAAAGAATAAGGTAAAATATATGATTGCTCTGTTTTATTTGCTTTTAGGGTTTTGGAGAGTTTAAATTTGGGGCAATGGGGTTCAAGGTTTGCATGAATCATTCGTGCAGAACATCCAGTACACACGAATGAAGGAAAGGCTGATCTTTGCGGTTCGGCGGATTTGCCAGTCTCTGCTCCAAGTGCAGGTAATTTGTTAGCCCTCTTAGATTTTTCTTACCAAGTTTAATTTTTCAACCATTTTTAAATTGTGATTTTTTCAATGATGTGTTTTATGGTGTTTGAGTTTGGAGACTTTGGACCCAGGTGCTTCTAGACATCTTGAAAAAGCGCAAGGAAAATATTTCAATCAATGTAAGCGTCTCCAAGTATTTAGTTAAACCAAGGATTGTCCACCCACTGTGTAATTGTTGATCGACTCTACGCTGATAATGTTTAAAGTGTTTTTCACATCGCATAGAGGTTGTTTGGATACTCTGATTGTGTACTGAATTTAAGTCCTCTCGCTGTCTATTTTTGTGTGTAGGGTTTGCGGGAAACAAGTGTACTTGGGTAAGAAAAATGAATCAAAATCCACCATTTAATCGTTTTTTTTTTTTTAATTTCTGGCGGATTATTTTTAATTTTTGAATATTTTTTTAGAAGGATTTGACACTACCCATGCTGCTGCTAGGTAAGAACTAAGAAACTCAGAAGTGTTAATAGTAAAACTTTCAATGTAAAACTTGGTTTTCAAGTAGTTTTTTTTTTTTGGGTAATTTTGTGGTTGTGGTAAAATGATCTTAGGGCGTATGATCGACCTGCGATCAACTTCCACGGAATTGAGGCTGATATTAAGTTCAGTGTCAGTGATTATGAGGATGATATTAAGCAGGTCGATTTTCTGAGTGCATTGTGTACGTAATGTGGAGACTTTGACTGGTTTTGTTTTGTTTCTTTCAATTTGGCATAGATTTTTATTGCAATGCAGATGAGTAATTTTACAAAGGAAGAGTTTGTGCATATCCTGCGCCTCCAGAGTACCGGTTTTCTGTATTTCAAGTCGGTACAGTAAGAGGACGGAGTACTTCATCTCCGAGGCAAGTCATTTTACTCAAATTCGTGTGGAATACATAGTTGTATACGAAGTTTTTTGTAAACAAAGTTAAAAGTACAACTTTCTTTGTGTACTTTTTATTTTAAAATGTGATTTAAGTCCTATGATGGGAGTGAAGGTCTCAAAATGCTGAAAATATACATAGCTACATCTATTTATTTTGATTTAATATTAATTTATTTTATATCTACTCTTAAACCTTTTAAGGGTATATAATATGCTTGAATTGCTTAATTTGTTAGTTCAAAGTTCCAAATCCATTCATTTGTCGCAAGCTACCAAAAAAGTCACAGAAAGCAAAAGGAGAAAGTATTGGTTGGTGATGTAATTCAAGGCCCTGTTTAACTATTATTCCTAATTCCAAATTATGAAACTAATATAAATGATATACATCAGAGTGAAATTAATTAATTGCAAACCATTCATTAGTTCATGCCAAATCACATAGGCATATCCCATGTTTGTTGATCATTGCAAATTTCAAACTACGAAAATTCAGAGTAATAAGCAAAAGGAACTCACAATGAGAAGCACAAAGGCACTGACAACAATTGATATCTGATACATCTCACAATTTGAAAAATCAGACAAAAACTTTTTCATTCCTTTGCGGAGGATAAAATATCATGTAGATTTTGTTGCTTTCATTTATTTTTGAATAATTTAGAAATGAATGTGTTAAATTTTGGTTACGGTTTCAAACTCGCAGCGGAGCGCAGACTTCTTTGTTAGTGTGGACAAAATGTGTACTTGTGATCAGTGGCGGATCTAGAATTTTAAACTCGAGGGGTCCCACTAATAAAGGTCAAAAAATTTATAGACCAACATAACATTGAAAATTTAAATATAATACCTTTCATTCAAAAATCATATGCAAAACAATATTACAAATTATAAAATCATAATTCAAGCGTCCATTACGAGGTTTCATAAGTTACTAGGGAGTACCTAAGTTATTGATTATCTAATATGGACCACTAAATTTAAAACACCAGTCAAATAAAACTCTCCCCAAACTCCCACTATCTTTCGAACCAAACACACCATTTTTCTCTTTTACTAGTTTCCAAACATCCACCTTCTATCTCACTAACCCAGCTGCCATACCTCCACCAACCGCCTCCCTCCCCATTCTTCTGAAGCCATAGTAGCTCCACCCACAAATTTCACCAACCCATGATAGATCATATCCATCTTATAAGGAAATTTCACCCATAAGATAAATTACTAAGGTGGTTGAAATAATTTGGGGAAATTTGGGCTTATATATTGCCCCCGCCAGACGATAGAGAAAGGTTGGAGGAGAAGTGGGTGGCACCGACGGATGAGACCATGGCAGAAGCAAGGAGGAGAGAGGCAGGAAGGGTTCCTATTTTCTTTCTTCTCCGAGAAGAAGACAGCCACTGCAACATGCAACCTACAACCTACACAGACCTCATGCTCGAGTATAAGGGGTCCCCAGAAGATTTCTAACAGCGATTTAGGATCGCCGACGGGTCCTGGGACCTCTCAGGTCCCTATGTGGATCCGCCACTGCTATGACGTTTCATGTCGGAAATGTGTATTTACGGCAAGCTATTATCCTAAAAAAATTTATTGCTTGGCAATATGTCATGGAAATTACAAAGCTTGTCAATCAAATAACATTTATAACAAAAAATTATCATTTTTGACAAAGTTTTATTAGCAAATATTAAACTTACTATATTATAATTTTGGGTCTCACTTGGAGACAAAGGGAGCCCCAAAAGGGAGGACCGAAAATGTTTCCTATATAATGACTTTCAACCTCGCATTGTAATCCTAACACTTTAGGCACTCTTGGAAAGGGATCCAGATCCCTTCCACCTAATCCTCCTCATCAAACAATCTGGGCCCTTGAAATTTGATCCAACGACTAAAGTTATTATAACTTTTAGAGTGGGCCCGTATTTTTAGCTGTTGGATCAATTTTCAAGGATCTGGATTGTTTGATGAGGAGAATTAGGTGGAAATGATCCAGAGAGGATCCCTTTCGGGCACTCTTACTCTCTAAACTGAATGTGCATGTAATTACCTAAATTATTATAGTGAAAACGAAATGACACCGGTGTGGATATCCAACCAAAATTTTAAGTGAACCACTATACTTCGTTGTGTTTTTTGTATGGTCTAATCTAAGTTGGTCCAACATTTGGCATGTGAAATTTCGTCCCAGGATTTCACTATTTATATTCCGTAGTTTCGACGCGTTTGTATTTTTGGCATAGAATTTTTTTTTGAAATTTGTAAAAGGACAAAAATGCCCATGTTGGGCTACAAGAAGTTTTATGTGGACGTGTTTGATCCTTTCATGTTTAACCATATTTCTTAGCATATTCGGATAGCACGTGCCGATATGAATGCTAGGGCGCAAACATAATGAAATTCGAAGTTATAACGAAGATTCTACAAACCTTGGAACACTGAGGGTATTTTATAATTAAATAGACATATGATTTTTCTAGCCATTAGGTGAGTGGCACATGGGCACCTTCCCCAAAATTTTGGATCTCTCCTCTCTCGACTTCTTTCTCTCCCATCTTTCTTTTTCTCTCAGTTTCTCCCTCGCTCTCTCTTGAACTTTCTCTTTGTTCTCGAGCCCCACACACAACCATCATCCTCAAAATTTTCCAACAAAGTCAACAAATAATCACCACTATCACGCCTATCTCATCCCCATGAACCCATTTGTGAGTTTTGTTTCGAGGAAACCAAACCAGATCATGAAAATAATGAGATCCAATAAACTTAGTTCTCTCGTCGTGATTCAGACCATCTCCGACCAAATTTTGAACTCCAAACAGGTATAATCGTGTTATACTCTTCTCTAGCTTCATTTTCATACAAATATCGTGAAATTTGGTTGAGAATCGAAGAAGATATGACGATTTGAAAATTACCCAGAAAGCCGGTGAGTTTCTATAGAATCGAGCGAGATTCACTACGGTGGCGCTAACGATCGGTGGAAGGAATGAAGAGACCGAATATTCCATTAATGGTTATATTCCTAACGACGTTAAGATATATACTGTTAGATTCTGTTAGATTTAATGTAATATTCCATTCTGGCGACGAAATATTACAATCCCCAACTGCGCAAGCGGTGGCGCACGGCAACTCATGGCCGACCGATGGCGACCTGGGGCTGAAAACCCAAAATGTTCACCTAGGTTAATTTCGATGCCATGGATCTATTTTTGGCATCCGTTTAGTGAAATTTCATTATGTCAACGTAGTTTCATGGTTGACCCGACTTAATCTTCTATTGACTGAGATCCAACCGTCGAATCATCCCAAAATTTTAATATGTTGGTCTAGAAGGATAACATAATGAGACCTTTAGAAAGTTACAGATTGGAAATCCGATGTGTGGATCTTCCGGATCGAGTTATGTACGGTTGTAAACTCTACCATTGACTTTTGACCGATGGTTGACTTTTGATCAAAGCGTTCCGAATCCATCTAGATTGTCCTAGGGGACGTGTATAGCCTAAAATAACGTGTTTTATCGATAGAATTCTTAGACGAGACTTGTGCTTTGTTCTAGGCAACAAATGTACGTGGATGCCTCGTTATTTGTGCTAGAGAGTCGTAGCGAGGACACCACACAAGTGACTTTAATATATGTGATAGTGGTTATGAAAATCTCCCTGTTAGTATACTTAGTGGATATAGCATGGTTTTATAAATGTTTTTTTTCGACTACATTGTTAATTTTAAATTATACCATCGATCTATTTGTGAAATGTGATTTGATACTCGTATTTGATATGTTTATGAAACACAAGGGCTAGTAGAGGACTGTTAACCCATTGTTATGGGGAGTTGTTACATCGAACTTGTGCCTTGCCTTGTTCGTTGAGCCTTGCTAAATTGAGTTCCTTGTATTTTGCTCAGTTTCGTTGAATGGTACAAAACCAAGCTTTGTTGGGGTTCCAAGTGGTCTGGTTCCCTGCTTTGTATGGATTTCGTTGAGTAGTCCGGAATTCATCCATTTGTCTTCATCTGGATTCCTTTGAATGGTCTGGGATCCTCATACTTTGCGATTCCATTGAGTGGTCCGAAATCCCTCTTTGTATTCAGTTTCATTGAACGGTCCGGAACCCGATCTTTTGATGGATTTTGTTGAGTGGTCCGAATTCACATCCCTTGCCTTTGTTGGTTCATTGATTCCTTGGAATTGGTCTAGAATGTGGAAGCTTAGGAGTTGTAGGCTTCGGCCGAACTGAGTCATTCTAGCCCTAATTTTCAGTGCATTTATGAATGATATACTTGAGAACCTTTTTGGTTGATTTACAAAGGCCAATGGATGTCTATGTGACTCATTCGGGATTTTCAGTGAGTTTGATTTGATTTTAGAGTATGAAATTGAACGATAGATTGTTTTTATGGTTATCACATACGTTGCATTATTGTCACTCACACGAGCTTTGCAACTTATTCGGGCGGTGCACCACAGTGTAGGGCATGATGTACAGGTGATAGGTCTGAGTAGATTACGAGGAGCCGGTGAGGTAGTAGTACAGAGATCAGAGAGTTGGAGCATCTAGGTTACCTCTTTATCCTTCCTTGTGTTATTTTTCTGAGACATATTTTGAGCGCCTATGGGCATGTCTTGGCTCTAGCTAGTGAGGGTTATGGATTTTTAGTGTATTGACTTGTATACATTTTGTGGGAGGAGCCCAATATTATGATTATTTTGAGGTATTAGATCCAGTATTTTCATTTCCTATCTTGTTCGTATGTTACTACATCCGTTACGTCACAGTGTCATGTGTCGATCCTGGACGTATGTCGAGACAGGGCATGACATGGCATCAACATAATTTCTTCTCATTTCGAAAATTTAGTTCCAACATAAATCTAACTAGTAACAAAGTGTTTCCAATAAAGGAATTTTCAACAACCAGCAACATTCTTTTTCCTTCCAAAAAAAAAGTTTTTCAACGATGTCTCTCCTAACAATATTTAACACTCCTTAATAACAATTTGTGTTGTTGTGCCTTGGCATGGTATCATGGTAGTTCAATACTAGATTGATCCTTGTGGTGCCCACGTTTTCTGTAGGTGCACGGATCAAAGTTTCTTGTGGGCACACAAGTCAGAAACTTGAGGATGATGGTGATGATATGAGCATAAGATTATTCCTCCGTTGAAGTCGATTTAACGAGTGCTACAATTAGTGGATTACTAAGATTTGAGTGGTTCTGACATTGGATGCATGTCGATTTCACAATAAAAATTACATACAACACTAATTCTAAGTCGCACACAATTGATTCCCTTATGAAACTGCGGCACAATGTATTTATAGTAGACCTGGCAAACGGGTCGTGTCTGTCGTGTTCGTGTCGTTTTCGTGTAACACCTGTTATCTTAACGGGTCGTGTCGGGTAAAGTGACCCGACCCACATACCACACATTGCCACATAAATATTACTTCAAAACATTAAAACACATTTGTCGTTTAAGTACTACATCTACACTAAAAAATAAGAGCCTAATAAAAAAACATTCATACACTACTAGTCTATTACAAAATATTAAATGTGCAAGGATATGCAAAATGAAAGAGTTTTTGTTTTCAAGGTTGTGAAGCCTTTCATTAAGTATAACATAAGATTTTGTGTTATCCACTAGTGTAAATATTTTAAAATTGAAGATCGAGTTCATTCATTGTATTCTATAGGGTCAAGGAGTGTAGCTGTAAAAAATCATCAAAATCGGAGTTAAAATAACCGGTAAATCATGATTTTTCGTTGATAACCGTCGAAAAGTTTTGTCTCGTTACTTGATCTTTGAATGTTTGTTTTTTACGATTTTTGGCATATGCGATCTCAAAGCATATACAAATAAGTTTGACGGTTGGATCGTTGAAAATAGTTTCGTAGAATGCGTATCCCATCAAAACAATAGATTCACTAACACTTAGAGTTTATTTATACTTTCATTAAGTATAACATAAGATTTTGTGGTATCCACTTGTGTAAATATTTTAAATTGAAGATCGAATTCATTCATTGTATTCATATAGGTTCAAGGAAGGTAGCTGTAAAAAATCATTAAAATCGGAGTTAAAATAACCGTTAAATTGTGATTTTTCGTTTATAACCATCGAAAAGTTTTATCTCGTTACTTGATCTCTGAATGTTTGTTTTTTACGATTTTGGCGTATGTGATCTCGAAGCATATACAAAAATGTTTGACGGTTGGATCGTTGAAATTAGTTTCTTCGAATGCATATCCCATCAAAATGATAGATTCACTAACACTTAAAGTTTTTTTATACTTTCATTAAGTTTAACATAAGATTTTGTGGTATCCACTTGTATAAATATTTTAAATTGAAGATCGAATTCATTCATTGTATTCATATAAGGTCACGGAGTGTCGCTGTAAAAAATCATCAAAATCGAAGTTAAAATAACCATTAAATCATGATTTTTCGTTTATAACCGTCGAAAAGTTTTGTCCCGTTACTTGATCTCTGAAAGTTTGTTTTTTGTGATTTTTGGCGTATGCGATCTCGAAGCATATAAAAATAAGTTGGAAGGTTGGATTGTTGAAATTAGTTTCATAGAATGCGTATCCCATCAAAACAATAGATTCACTAACACTTGGAGTTTATTTATACTTTCATTAAGTATAACATAAGATTTTATGCTATCCACTTGTGTAAATATTTTAAATTGAAGATCGAATTCATTCATTGTATTCATATAGGGTCAAGGAAGGTAGCTGTAAAAAAATCATCAAAATCGGAGTTAAAATAACCGTTAAATCGTGATTTTTCGTTTATAACCATCAAAAATTTTTATCCCGTTACTTGATCTCTGAATGTTTGTTTTTTACGATTTTTTGCGTATATGATCTCGAAGCATATACAAACAAGTTTGATGGTTGGATTGTTGAAATTAGTTTCTTAGAATGCGTATCCCATCAAAATGATAGATTCACTAACACTCGGAGTTTATTTATATTTTCATTAATTATAACATAAGATTTTGTGATGTCCACTTGTGTAAATATTTTAAATTGAAGATCGAATTCATTCATTGTACTCACATAGGGTCGAGGAGTGTAGCTGTAAAAAATCATCAAAATCGGAGTTAAAATAACCGTTAAATCGTGATTTTTCGTTTATATCCGTCGAAAAGTTTTATCCCGTTACTTGATCTCTGAATGTTTGTTTTTTGCGATTTTTGGCGTATGTGATCTCAAAGCATATACAAACAAGTTTGACGGTTGGATCGTTGAAATTAGTTTCGTAGAATGTATATCTCATCAAAACAATAGATTCACTAACACTTAGAGTTTATTTTCCTTTCATTAAGTATAACATAAGATTTTGTGGTATCCACTTGTGTAAAATCTTTTAAATTGAAGATCGAATTTATTCATTGTATTCATATAGGGTCAAGCACTGTAGCTGTAAAAAAATCATCAAAATCGGAGTTAAAATAACCGTTAAATCGTGATTTTTTGTTTATAACCGTCGAAAAGTTTTATCTCGTTACTTGATCTCTGAATGTTCGTTTTTTGGGATTTTTGGCATATGCGATTTCGAAGCATATACAAACAATTTTGACGGTTGGATCGTATCCCATCAAAACGATAGATTCACCAACACTTAGAGTTTATTTATACTTTCATTAAGCATAACATAAGTTTTTGTGGTATCCACTTGTGTAAATATTTTAAATTGAAGATCGAATTCAATCATTGTGTTCATATAGGTCAAGGAGTGTAGATGTAAAAAATTATCAAAATCGGAGTTAAAATAACTGTTAAATCGTGATTTTTCGTTTATAACCGTCGAAACGTTTTGTCCCGTTACTTGATCTCTGAATGTTTGTTTTTTGCGATTTTTGGCGTATGCGATCTCGAAGCATATACAAACAAGTTTGATGGTTGGATCGTTGAAATTAATTTTGTATAATGCGTATCTCATCAAAATGATAGATTCACCAACACTTACAGAGTTTATTTATCCTTTCATTAAGTATAACATAAGATTTTGTGGTATCTACTTGTGTAAATATTTTAAATTGTAGATCGAATTCATTCATTGTATTCATATAGGGTAAAGGAGTGTAGCTGTAAAAAATCATCAAAATCGGAGTTAAAATAACAGTTAAATCGTGATTTTTCGTTTATAACCGTCGAAAAATTTTGTCCCGTTACTTGATCTCTGTATGTTTGTTTTTTTCTATTTTTGGCGTATGCGATCTCGAAGCATATACAAGCAAGTTCGACGGTTAGATCGTTGAAATTAGTTTTGTAGAATTCGTATCCCATCAAGTTCAATGGTATATATATATATATATTTATTACGTAGATTTGGATTTATTTATTTTGTACGTATAACACATGAAAAATTAAACGGTACGTATATGTAAGCCGATCCAATGGTCACCAATTTTTAAAATTTAATTTAATTTATATATATATATATATATATATAATTATAGTTTTTAGGGGTATAAAATTGTTAAATTAATATATATAATTATTATAGTATTTTTTTAGGGTTATCAAATTATAAAATTAATATTTTGCTTATCATGTATCATGTTACACACGTGTATACCCGAACCAACCCGTTATCTTAACAGGTGCTTATCGGGTTACCCGATAACAACCCAGTTCGTTATTGTGTCGACCCGAACACCTGTTAATTTCGTGTCGTGTCGGGTCGGATTATCGAGTCATGTCAGGAATTGCCAGGCCTAATTTATAGGGAGAAGGGAAGGCACGGCAAGGCTGAGAAGGAGTATAATTGGGTCTCCAAATCAACAAGGAAAAGGACACTTCACATGCACATTCCAGGGAGGAAAATGAGTGGTCCTTGCAGCAGGATTCCCTAGCTTCTAGAAGGGGTGGACACGGCAGGTTTTTAGAGAAAGGAATTAGGCCTTCTAGAAGGGCTAGGTGAGGAACAAACTTAAGGAACAGATTAGGGCTTCTAGAACCATATATTTAGGTGTTTAAATGTACTTAGGAGTCCTCTTTGTAGCTGGATTTAAGGTAAGATAAGGTTAGGATAGGATAATGCTTGGATAAGATAAGATAAGGTTTGGATAATGTTTTGGATAATGTCTCCTTGTTTCTTGATGTCTCCTTATCTTCTTTGTCTTGAATTAATGTCTTCATCTCTTTAGCACATTCCTAGCCTCTTTTGGTCTTCAAATTCGTCCATCCACCTTGCTCCATGCATATGTTATCCATTCCAAGCCCAAAACTGCTCTAAAATGCTCCAAATTGCCTTTTTTTTGCCAACTTTGTCATTTGAACTTGAAAACACACGAAAATAGCTTAAAACACTTTAATAAGTAGAAACTAACTATGTAAATGCAAGAGAACAAGCTAACTAAGTCGCATAAATATGCTCCTATCAAATTCCCCCACACTTAGTTTTTGCTAGTCCTCGAGCAAAACAAAACAAACAAAACATAACCTATGACATGCTAAAAATCATTGCTCCCACAGATTTTAGTCATCCCTACCCTCGAGCACATTCTTAATCACAGTCGCCACTTGCTAGCTCGCATTTAATCAATTAAAACAATGTTTCGAATGTAGTAACATGTCTTAGAGAATTCCTCACCGGATACTCTCTATTTTCACATAGATTTCCTTACTACACTCCCTATACTAGATATATGTGAGAAGATTGATGTAAACATGTAGACTAGCATTCACATATGTTTATAACAAAGAAGGCACTTTCTGGAATTATTAATCTAACATGTATATATTTATGATCTCATGAACGGAATGCCACTACTCAGATGCGAGAACCAGGGATACCATAGGCTCGTACCAATTCCAACCTCCACATATTGAAACACATAACAATAAAGATAGAAGTCTAAGGGTTGTAACGGGGCTAAGGGTATTGGCTAACAAAGAAAGGTTAAGGATAACAAAAGTTCTTAAAGCGATAGTAAGCAAAGTAATGAAATTGACACTTAGAAGTCCCTTTCGAATGCAAAAATCAACTTTAAACACAAAGGGGAGATTCACACAATACTTAGGGCTGGATTCAAACATTTGGACTCTTTCTTCAACAATCAATACTTGTGAGTTCATTCTCACTTATTTTGAACTCTTTTCTTCAACTTTTCACAACTTTTTCTTCTTTTTTTTTTCTTTTTCTACGATTTGTTTTTCGTGGCCTTTCTTTTTCTTTGGCACACTAAACATACAACTTCATAGACTTTCAATGAAAAACCCTTCCCCCACACTTGTTTTTCTACACAATGTTGATCAAAAGGAATTCCCTCTAAGTCATGCTCCACTATTGTTTAAGAACAAGGGTATGGATAGTCCTATTCTAGGCTAGGTAGGGAAAATGTGGGCTAACAAAGAAAATAGGCTAACTAAGGCTCAAAGGGGTTAAACCTACAATACAAATGCAAAGGGTAAGGCTTTTTGGCTCTAGTTTAACTAACCAACTTCATCTTGTTTATTTGTTATGCACTCAATTTCATGCCTTGAATGAAACGAGTATGAGTTCTAGTATTTGGATCTATAGTGATGAAACGCATTCGAAGTAGCAACCAAGCAAAGAAATAATGAGATCATGCAACGACTTTAGAAAACAAGAACATCACAGATTAATAACTCTCCAAGCATGTTACAAAAACTGATTTTTTTTCTTTTGTGATTACATGTGAATTCGTAAACGACAACTACAACTAAGCATAAACCAAAGAGCATATCAAACTTCCATCCATGTTTATAACTTTCTTTAACAGTCATGCAATTAAAAACCAAATCCTCATCATTGTGTTGGAAGGTACCCTAAGACACAAACAAGCATACAAAAACGACTCTTTTTGGGTTTTTCAAAACAATTTTTTGATTTTTTTTTTCAAATTTTCGTATTTTTCGTTCAAAACACATAAAACACTTCAAAACTCACTAAAACACTTAAAAACAGTGAGTAACAACTTTAGAAGTGATAGGTGATAAAATCCCACGAAAATCAATGAAAAACACTTTGTTTACCCCCCCCCCCCCCCGCCCCACACTTAAACCAAACATTGTCCTCAATGTTTCAAACATAGACTCACACACAAGCAAGCAAACAACACAACTAACAAACATGACAATAATGGCAAAGTAAAAGCAATAAAGAGTAGGGTTAAGGAACACAAATCTGGTTTTGGAGCCGGAGATTCCTAAGTCTTCTTTATTTGAACGCATGGGTTGCCTCCCAAGAAGCGCTTGCTTTAATGTCTTCCAGCCGGACGAATCTTTCATTTAAGCTTCATTGGAGCCCACGGCATGGAAGGGTATTTCCTCAACGACATACTCCTCGAAACGTCCATGCATTGGATCTTTGAATGGAAGGGGATATTGATCCTTTCTAACTTTGGCGTTTCGCTTCCTAACGTCAACATGAATTGTCCCACCACCTTGGATTCGATTAGGTACCTACACCATAGAAGGTAACAACCTATTATATGAAATGGGAATTTGAATTGGAGTAGGTGGCTTACCAATGTACTGTGATGAAGTAGCAGTATTGTGAACAAATGCACAATGGGTGCTCTCGGCCATATTGGGCCTTTTGAGGGTTGTGGCCGTGTATTCCTTGTGCTCTACTCCAATTCCCTCTTCGTTGGTGGTTCGAAATACATCCTTCTTGATTGGTGCTGAACGTTCCTTCCTTATATTTTTAATTACATCAAGGGCAAAACAAGAACGAACATCATTAGTATGCTCAACATATTCATAAACTTTAAAGTTAATCGTATCGCCACCAAACTCCATAGTTAATGCTCCCTTGGCCACGTCAATCTTGGTGTGGGCTGTTTTCATGAAAGGTCATCCAAGTAAGATTGGTGATGGTGGACAGTGGGCTGAATCCTTCATGTCAAGCACTTAAAAATCTGCAGGAAAAATCAAATGGTCTACTTGCACCAAAACATCTTATAGATCGATCGGCTAATTGAATAATAACACCATCATTTTTAAGCTCTCCTAGATTCATAGATGCATAAACAGAGTATGGCATGACATTAATGGAAGCACCTAAATCTAGCATAGCATGTTTAAACCTCGTATTACCAATGACACAAGGGATAGTGAAACTACCTGGATCTTTGCATTTAGGTGGCAGTTTTCTTTGCAACATTGCAGAGACACTTTCACTTACATGTACCACCTCTTTCTCCCGAATCCGTTTCCTTGTTGTACAAAGCTTCTTCAAAAACTTAGCGTACTTTGGGATTTTCTTTATAGCATCAAGGAGCGGGATATTGACATGCACCTTCCTAAACGTCTCCAGAATGTCTTTTTCATCTTCTTTGTTCCTTGCTTGCATAAACCTTCGAGGGAAAGGCACATTTGGTGGAATAACGTTAGAAGGAATTGAATTTGGGCCTACCTTAGTGGAGTTGGACGGCATAGATGGCTTAGGGGCTTGCAGCAAGGGTTGTTCTACCCTTGCCGTGGCTTTGTCAACTTCTTCCTCCTCGAGCAGCAGCTTCTCGTCCTTATTTTGACTTGATTTGGACGGTTGAGGGTCAGTTCCAACTTCTTTGCCACTTCTCAACGTGATGGCCTTGGCGGTTTCAAATCTTTCCTTTGGATTTTCAACGGTTGAACTAGGCAGTTTTCCTTGTTCTCTAAACTATCCCAAGAATTAAGCCATTTGCCCCATTTGATTTTTCAATTCGCCCACCTCTTTGGCTTGATTATGTACGCTCTGCGTCAAAGAGGTTAGTAATTGAAGAATATTATCGTTATCTAATGACGAACCTGAGTTTAATTGGGCAGATTGTGGTTGAGTTTGTATTGGTGCGTATGGCCTTTGGAATATCTCGGGAGGTGGCTGTCGAAATCCTCCTTGTTGTTGAGTTTGTTGAGGCTCCCTCCACTTCATGTTTGGGTGATCTCTCCAACCCGAATTGTAAGTGTTGGAGTATGGATCATACTTGGGCTGATTTTGGCCTTGATAACCAATGGCGTTGGCACTTTCCCATCCCCCATTCTCTATCAATTGAGAGCATTGATCAGAGGGGTGTCCTTGCATAGAGCACACGCCACAAGTACTTATTCCTTGCATTTTGGATCCTTCAACAACCAGTGACACAAGAACAGTGAGATTAGTCAATTGAGATTGAATTTCGAACTTTGTACTTACCTCATTAACTTGGTGTTGTCGTGGGGGGTCCCTTTGTCCAAACTTCTTCGTATTGTTGTGCATTCAAGGCTTGATTTGCGATTAAGATCTTTGCATCAATTGGTGTTTTATCAACCAAAGCACCTCCTGCCGAGGCATCTAGCATTTGTCTCTCAATTGGAAGAAGTCTTTCGTAGAAATATTGAATTAACAGTTCTTCCTTTATTTGATGTTGAGGGGACGATGCAACTAGAGTCTTGAAACGCTCATAATACGCTGGAAAGGATTCTCCTTGGTTTTGTTGAATTCCACTAATCCTCTTCCTCAAAAGAATGACTTTAGAAGTTGGGAAGAATTTCTCTAAAAACACTCTCTTCATGCTTTCCCAAGAAGTAACTGTTCCAAGTGCCAATTCGAATAGCCAAGCCTTAGCCTTTTCAAAAAGAGAGAATGAAAAGGCTTTCATCTTCAAAATATTCCCATCGACGTTGATTGGGGTCATGCTCGAACAAACAGTTTCAAATTCCTTCAAATGCTTGTTTGGATCTTCCATGGACAGCCCATGGTATTTTGGAATATGATGCAGTAAGCTAGACTTCAATTTGAACTCATCGGTCTTGCCTGGAGCTGCCCTAGGATATTGAATGCATAGAGGCACGGCATTGTCTAATCCCGAGGCTGAAAGTTCCTTGATTGTTCGATTATCCACAGCCATGGCTTGTTCTTCCTCTTCCACTTCTTCTTCTTCAAATTCGGCTTCAGAACTAGGTGGACTAGGTTATGGCTGCTTCCTCTTCCTTCTCAAAGTTCGTTCAAAATCGTCGTCAAACTCCAAGATATGTGCACGAACAGGTTGAGAGCTCCGAGTCATAAACTAGTACCTAAAATAAAGAAACAAAAAAAAATTAGAACACAAGGCTAAAAGACACGAAAATAAACAAGGGAGATTAGCAATGTTGCTAATCCCCGGCAACAGCGCCAAAATTTGATGTGATAAAAGCTTAGCACACAAATTAAACCCTCTTGTTGACAATTGTAGTAAATATGTAAGTAGGGATCGTTCTAGGCCGAGGATTAGGAGGGATTGCTAATCTACTCAAATTTGACTCAAAAACACAAAACTAGACTTAATTAGACTCTAATGACTCAAAACTAACCAAACTGACTCAAAATAAGCTAAACTGACTCAAAACACACAAAACTAACTCTAAAGGGTGATTTTGGACGAAATTAAAACTATTTTGACACAAAACTTTAAAAAGAAACAGATTTAAATGAAAACTAAAGTGAAACAAGTAACTTGACACTAAATACTAAAGGGGGGATTGGTTTGGACGATTTTAAAGTAAAAACAAACAAATTAAAGACACTAACACAAGTTGCACGAATTTGGATGGATGAATGGGTGAATGGCTAGCTAGAGGGTCCTTCTCCACACACGACACATACGCATACGAATCGATTTCCAGTTATTATTCCTATAAACCATGAATGACAATGCCCCAAGTTAACCGTGAACATCACTAATTAACCATCAGATTTTCCTAAGTTCATTGAATTGGACTCAATGTCGCAACCAAATTATTCTAATCAAGTTCCCTACACGAACAACATGATAGAGATACATATCAAAGATCATTAAGTTCTGTGAAAATCATAAGCATTGACAAGGCATTCATAACTATGAACATCATGATACTCCTGCCAGGAATTTTACTTAACGCGATCGTGACTAGCGACCTCCACTACTTGTAAATATAAGTTCATAACTATTAGGTGAAATTCCCTTATATTTTAGCATCAAATTCATGCATGCAAACTAAGTGTGCACCCTTAACCCACATACAAGAATAAGTTCTGAATCAAACAGTTAAGTAAATTGCATTCACGATTTATGAAACAATAACTGGAAGTAATCAATTCATATGCAATATATGTTCATGGCTTTGAATTCGCCTCTAGCTAAAACGAGTTTAGCTCCTCATGTTCGCAATTAAACAAAGATAACTTAAATTAAACATTGAAAACAAAGGATAGAATACACCTAGAAACGCTCGAACAATCCAATGTTTTGAATGGTAGGCAAGGCTCAGGGCTTCTCCTCTCCTTCTCCTTCCTTGCAGCTGCGGCACTTGAGGTATGTGTGATGAATGGTGGTGGGTGGTACGAATTGTAGTGAGAGATGGGTCAGGAATGATTGTTGCGGCACAATGTATTTATAGGGAGAAGCGAAGGCACGGCAAGGCTGAGAAGGAGTAGAATTGGGTCTCCAAATCAACAAGGAAAATGACACTTCACATGCACATTCCAGGGAGGAAAAGGAGTGGTCCTTGCAGCAGGATTCCCTAGCTTCTAGAAGGGGTGGACACTGTAGGTTTTTAGGGAAAGCAATTAGGCCTTCTAGAAGGGCTAGGTGCGGCACAAACTTAGGAACAGATTAGGGCTTCTAGAACTATATATTTAGGTGTTTAAATGTACTTAGGAGTCCTCTTTGTAGCTGGATTTAAGGTAAGATAAGGTTAGGATATGATAATGCTTGGATAAGATAAGATAAGGTTTGGATAATGTTTTGGATAATGTCTCCTTGTTTCTTGCTGTCTCCTTATCTTCTTTGTCTTGAATTAATGTCTTCATCTCTTTAGCACATTCCTAGCCTCTCTTGGTCTTCAAATTCGTCCATCCACCTTGCTCCATGCATATGTTATCCATTCCAAGCCCAAAACTGCTCTAAAATGCTCCAAATTGCCTCTTTTTGCCAACTTTGTCATTTGAACCTGAAAACACAAGAAAATAGCTTAAAACACTTTAATAAGTAGAAACTAACTATGTAAATGCAAGAAAACAAGCTAACTAAGTCGCATAAATATGCTCATATCAGTTCAAAAGTTAACTTTATAATCTGGATTCAGCTGTGCAAAGGCAAACTCCAGTAAAACTACAGATTTAACCTCTGCACTCATCCCGTTCATTTTTCTTCAATATGACATTCCATTTTCTCTCAATTTCATCATCTAATACTCCCTTCATCTTTTTCTCTAGGTTGATTGAGCTATCTCTGTGTGTCTGGTAAGATTTTTTTTTTCCTTTTTTTTTGTTAGGGTAAAAGTATTAATGTAAATTCATACTAACGCCATGAATTTCGTTATTTATAGGGATATTGTGTGTGATTAGTGATTGGTGGAGAACGATTGAGAAAGTATTTTCTTTGTTTTATTTATTTAAATTATGTTGAACTTATGTCGTTATGTTTATATTGTGTTGTGAAATTATATTTATATTATGTTGTTAAATTTGTACGTGTTGTACAAATATGTGTTGTGATGTAAGGAGTTAATTGTAATTAACTTCGTACATTTTTTTTTAGTAAAACTTAGTTTCTCGTTCGATGATTAGTTGGATTTCGCGCATGGATGCGAAAGCATAACTGCGGTCCAATTGATTCTTGAATTGTCCCTTTATTTAGACAGTTTGGGAATGCACAGTTATGGCGCGTAGTTTATGGTTGAAGGATTAGGTTTCGGTTGTGGAGATTTCGATGTCATCTCTGTACGTTCTTCGGGTGGCACATAGGTATTTCATATCTACATCGTCCGTCTGAAGAACTGTACCGAGATGCTACCGAAATTCATCCACGTAGAAATCTAATCTGATGTAGTTGTAAATTACGTGACATAACTATGCATTCCCGAATGAGATAGGGCCTTTACCAGAGGCATAAGGTGACACTATCATTTGTATGAAGTTGTTGTGATTGTTGTACTGTTATTGTGGGTGCAGGAATTATGAACATGATGTGGATACAGAACCCGAATAGATGCGCGGATGAATACTTGGATGAAATCGAGGATTTTATTGACTTTGCACATACACACAACCCGGGTGCAACTAGAATCCGGTGTTCTTGTAGGTGATGTAACAACACGTTAAGGGAGACATCGGAAAATGTTCGATTTCATTTAGTAAGGAATGGAATGGTTGAGACCTATAATACTTGAAACCATCATGGGGAACAATTAGACAATGCTTCGTCTTCAAAAGCCACAAGAGTGGACAATGTTGAAACTATTGTGGATCCTAATGAACAAGTCATGGATATTATAAATGGTGCTTTTCCATTTGCATCGACAAACACCAATCAGGAAGGGAAAGATGATGTGCCTACACCAATGGACAGTGGAGCGTTCGAACAATATGAAAAAAACTATTAAAAATGCCAACTAAGAGTTATACCCGGGGTGCAAGAGATTTTCAGTTCTCACGGCCATTATGGAACTAATGCACAGAAAAATAAAATATCGTATGTCAAACCAGTGTTTCGATTACTTTTTGGGGGTTCAAAATGACATCTCAGAATAGAACGACTAAGATCCCACAAAAAGTCATGTGTTATCTACCTCTGAAACCTAGGTTGCAGTGATTGTATATGTCGACGCATATTGCCATCGACATGAGATGGCATAAGGAAAAATGGGTAGACGATGATGTTATGAGGCATTATGCAGATGGGAAGGCATGGAAAGAGTTCAATCAAATGTTCCTCGAGTTTGATGCTGATCCCCGAAATGTTAGATTGGGACTTGCCACTGACGGATTCAATCTGTTCGGGGTTCTAAACCAACACCACAGTACTTGGCCGATTTTCGCATTCTCATATAATTTGCTGCCTTAGAAATGCATGAAAAAATAATACATGATGATGACTCTTTTGATAACTAAGGATCCTGGTAGGCCAATCGATGTTTACTTAAGGCCGTTGGTTGATAAGCTAAAGGATTTATGGACAAACGGTATGCACACGTACGATAAGTGCACTAGGAAGATGTTCAATTCGTGGGTAGCAGTTATGTGGATTGTGAACGATTTTCCCACATATGCAATGGTTTCTGGGTTGAGCACTAAGGGCTATATGGCAAGGATGATGTAACATCTGGTTGGCACGCTAGAAAAGTTTGTTACCTTGGTCATTGGAGATGGTTTCCATGGGACCACGAGTGGCACAAAAAGGATTAAAAGTTTGATAGGAAAATAGAGCATCGCCTTAGACCTAAAGAATGGTTAGGTGATCAGATTTTGGAACAGCTTAACCGTTTGGATTTTGCTCTGTTCGAGAAAACAGTGAGTAGGACTAGAACTTCTACACATATGAACTGGACGCATAAGCCTATGTTTTTTGAGCTCCCGTATTGGTCGAAACTAAAATTGAGAAACAACCTCGACGCTATGCATGTTGAGAAAAATGTATTTAACACATTGGTGGGCACCGTTCTAGAAATCGAGGGCAAGACAAAGGACACGATCAAATCTTGTCTTGATTTGGAAAAAATGGGCATACAGAGGGGTTTATGGATGAATAGGAAAAGTGATAAAGCCAGAAGGGATCTTACGTTTTTTTTTTCCATGAAACCGAATGATAAAAAAGAGTTTTTAAAGTTTGTATCGTCTATAAAGTTTCTCGAATCACTAGTTGCCTAAATGTTGACGGGGCTAAATTTGGTGGACTAAAGAGCCATGACTTCCATGTGTTTATGAAATGTCTACTTCCTGTGGTTATTCGACACTTATTGCCAGAAGATGTTGTGAAGCCAATTAAGTTGTCCAGATTTTTTTTCATAATTGATGGCATGAACATTGCGAAAGACGAACGTTTATCAGTTGCACCATGACATTGTCCATGTCCTATGCAAGTTTGAGATGATAGTCCCTCCAACTTTCTTCACAAGTATGATCCACGTGATGGTTCACTTGCCCAAAGAGGCATTACTTGCTGGTCCTGTCAACTATTGTTGGTTGTATCCAACAGAAAGGTATATAATCCTCATCATTTTTTTATGCATCATTAACCTACATTTATTAACTTGTATTGTATCGTTTTATTTTGGCATGCTTTTTGGGGAGCTGAAAAAAAATGTACACAACAGGGCGAACCCAGAAAGATCAATTATAGAGGCTTGGGTTCAATATGAGTCACTTACATTTTGTGGAATGTATGTAAAAAATGTGGAGTCGACTTTCAATCGTCCTCAGCATAATAATGACAGGGGTGTTAGAAAGGAGAAACTTTCTATTTTTGCCCAATACGCCCGACCCTTTGGAGATCCTGTACGAGGCGAGTCGTTTTCCAAAAATGACATGGAGGTAGCACATTGGTTCGTACTGAACAATTGTGACGAGATAATGGCATACCTAGATGAGCATGAAGAGATGATGAAGCGAGAACATCCATCACATTTGTATGCCAAGAAACACAGGGAATTGTTTCCACAGTGGTTTCTTGAATATGCAAGTTATAAGTGTTTTGTATTTGTCATATATATTGTAGTATTTAATTTTCTCAAACTAATAGGTGTATGTTTTTGTATAATATTAGGTGAATAAATTGAAAGCATCGAATTCCCTCACTTACAATGAAGAGTTATATAACTTGGTGTTTGGCCCGATTCGCGCTGAATTGTTCTCGGGTTGCCATGTTAACGGCGTCAAGTTTTTGGGGACTGCACAAGATGACAAGTTGTGTACACTAAACAGCGGTGTTCATGTCCTAGGTGGAGGCGAAAGTACGAAAATTGATTTCTATGGCACACTAACAACTGTCGTGTAATTGCTTTACAAAGACCGATACCAAGTGATCATGTTTACGTGTCGATGGTTTCATACAAACCCAAATAGGTAGGGAAGTGTTAAAATCAACCATGGCTTACTATCTGTTAACACTAACAAAACTTGGGACGATGACGACCCTTACATTTTGGCAAACATGGCAAAACAAATTGTGTATCTAGATGACCCTAAAGTCGGGAGAGGTTGGAAAGTTGTTCAGAAGATGGATTAAAGGAACATGTATGCTATACCAAAACAAGACCCTACTGACGATGATGTCGACGTCGACATCACTGACCAACGTTTAGAATCTTCAATAGAAAATGATGCGAAAACAATTCGAGATACAAATCTTATCTAAAAATCGTTTCAAATACAAGGAGTGGCTTCAATCAAAATACAGATTCAGTTAATTACAATTGACCTAGGTAATATTCCATGATACGATGGTGTAGTGGGCCCAAACGACAACGGTGACGTATCTATTGAGGTGGAGGATTGGGAGACCGAAAGTGATGATAACGACGATAGCGAAAGTTATTATAGTTCGGATGATGAATAATGCAATTTATTTGTGACTTGCTATGTAAAACATATTAAATGAATATTTTGGTAATTTAATTATCATATGTTATAAATAAATTGTTTTTATTTGAATAAATATAAATTTAAAAAAAATTACCCAGGTAAATTAAATTTTCAGCTCATTGCGCGACGAATCAAAAATTATTCGTCGCGCGAATGGCATTTACACAACGATTAATTACTCTTCGTCGCACAGTGAGCTGAAAATTTGACTTTCTGGCAGGCATGAAAATAATTTCGTGAAAATTTGAATTTTTTGCGCGATGAACCTCGGGATTAAACTGAAATTGCAAACACTTTCCCCTCACCTCTTCCTCTTTATAAACTCTCCCTCCAACAACCATCTTTCTCAGCTCCCCCTCACACTCTCTCTTCCTACTCTGACAACCGTCTCTCTTCCTCCTCCGAAGCCCTCTCTCTTCCTTCTCCGATAACCCTGTCTCTTCCTCCTTCGACAGCCGTCTCCTTCTGAGGTAATTTTCAATTTACTTTACTCTAGTAAATTTAGGAATTAGGGTTCTAATGTCCTGTGATTTTTATAATTAATTGATTTCTGGTTGCTTGAAATCTAATGCTTTGAATAATTGCTTTGATTTGATAATTAATTTGAATTAGGGTTCTAGAACTAGGGTTCTAATCTGCTTTAGGGTTCTACTCTGACCAAGAAGAATGGGTTCTAAAATTCACATCTATAATGCACATGCAAACACAAAGTGAAGTTTTAAAACTCCAATTTAGAAAGACAAAAATTAAAAATCCTCAATTCGAGTCATAAAACTCTAACTTCTGGAAACTCTCAATTCAAAATTCCAAACAATAACATAGATATTAGAAAGACAAAGAGAATAATTAACTTTGACGCTCGCTGCTTCTACCTCCCGGGTTTCGCCCCTCTCAGAAGGTCAGCACCTTTAACTCTCTCTCTCTCTATATGTGTATGTATGTATGTATTTGGCAGTTTTTTTGTGTGTGTTCTTAGTTATAGACAGATCTGTAAACAATTCGGCATTTAGTGTTTACAATTTTGGGTCTTTTGGCGAAAGATTTCATAAATTTACGATGTTGTGACTCAAGTCATTGAGATCTAAGTTCAAGTTGCTGCATTTTTGTATATTTTTGTGTATATCTTTTAGTTTCTTATATTGCGTGAGATGCATCTGCATGCACATTTGTCAGTTTTTCTTGTTCTCTTTCGTTCGGTTAGTGTTAGAGCTTGTGTTGTCATGCAAATGTTAAATTATTTAATTTCCAGGAAAAATGAATATTAAATGACACCGCAATGCTATCATAATTTTGTATTTGAAAGTTTTTATCTTCATTAAGTTTGTTTGTTGAATTTGTATTTCGGAATCCCTGTGTTAGGTTTTCATTTGGTCAGATTGGGGATAAAAGATTTCTGCCGTCTTTTCTGGGTGGGTTTTGAAGCTGCATTCTTTTGTTCGGATATGCTTGGAAATTTTCCGTATTATGTCCTTGTTTTGTTGTAGTTTCTGTGTTGGCACATGGCATTATTTTGCTTTGCTTGCTGGTATTTGGTGTACTGATTCTTCTCTGTAAAAAAAAATTTCCTTCACAAAAGACTCACCAATTATTGTACCTTGTTCCATCAATTATATCCTTCAACATGTATCAACTAGGAAACAATGGATACCAATTTTCTATTTACCTTATAATATGTCTGTTGTACTAGAATTTCATCATGATTCAACTCTAGGGTGATGATCTGCTGTTAAATTTGAGTACTATTTTGATTCTAAATGTTCTTTGTTTTATTTTTCTTGAATTTCAAATACTTGGAAAATGATTGGCGGTGTTCATGTTTTACACCGTGTTTTGTTATGAGTTAATTAAGGAGTTGGTGCTTTGTCAGGGTCAAGTAAGATGAGAAATATGTTTGTGCTATCAACTATGGTTTGCAATTTATATCTAAATGTAATATAGAGAATAAGCACTGGATTTGGCACATTGACTTCAATGAATAGGCACTGATTTTTTTTCTAATTGTGCAGATGTCGCAGCTTATTAGAAGTCGTAAGGTGATAACGACTGCACCCCGTTTGATTCCCTCGCCTCCTACTTCAACCACCACTGCTCCAGTAGAAATGGAGCCTAGGCCAATTAATTCGGTTGATGCAGTTGATCCAGTTGCTCCCCGGGTCTCCACGGCGCCGGCTTCATCAGCCTCTTCAGTTGCGCTACCTGTTACTGCCAGAAGTGGTCACCGCCGCCCCCGCACGCCCGACATGACATCGACATCCACTACTGATGCCCCGAGGTCCCAACAAGGTAAACATGTGATTTTTTCTATAATGCCTTGGTGCTTTCTCCTTATAAACTGTTCCATTTCACACAGGAAGATCAATTAAGCATTGGAACCTGAAAGTTTGTCATTTTATTTCCAATAAATGCTCGAATAAATCTTTTATGCTAAATTTTGTAAATATTTATTTTGCTAATAAAATTTGCCATATTTTGTTATCGGTGTTTAATATAAATGATTCTATTTGTTGGAGCATGAATGCCAATGGTCGATTTACTGTCAAACCTACGACTTGAATTCAAAATAATGTAACAACAATTAACTTAAAAACTTAGTTGCTAAATAGAATGTGGAAGTTAAATGTTCCTCATGAGATTAAAAAATTTAGTTGGCTTTTGATTCTGGATAGGTTACAAACTAGATATACACTATGTAATATTTCACTTGGCATCCACTACTGAAGCATTCAAATGTTGTGATTGTTGTTGGATATCATATATTATTCATTACAATGTCCAGGGTTTGGGAATTTTTATAACTTTAGGGAGGTTCTGCAGAAATTTCGGTTTAATTTGTTGTGTTTGTTTGACTGTTTTTTATTTTTTTTAGCAAAGAAAAATACCCAGGGACCTTGTCGCTAGTTGAAGACGGCGAAGGTCACCCTAGTGCCCAACGGACGTATCACAATCAGATACGAAAACCGGCATCAGGCTGCACCAACGACGGAGCAGCATAGCGCATTGGCCCACGACATTGGTCACATCGTTTGGACCTATTACCCTTGGAAGGCGATGCCAGACGAGGTGAGGACGAAGGTGCGTTCACAGTTGTCGGTAAGTATCCTACCTTTTAATTGGTTTTCCTTTAAATTTTATATATTTATATTACTTAATGTATGTAATTAATTTCTTACAATGCATACAAACTACAATTTCAACGACATCAACGACAATATGTTGGTGTACGTCAATAGGCTCTTTGCTGAACGGTACAAACAGTGGAAAAGCGACCTGCACCAATATTTTGAGACATTTGATGATCCACAGGTCGCTCTTGAGGAGGGTTGCCTGAAGGAGTTTGAGGACCGGGAAGATAATTGGGTGTGACTTTACAATCATTTTCAGGAGCCCGGCTATGTGGTACAACTTTTATATTAAGTTTAAAAGTATTATAGGTTTCTTACTAATGTTTATTGATTTTTTTATATTTCATTTAAATTAGGATTAATACGTTTATTTTTTGTATAACAGAAGAAGGAAAAAGCCAACAAGAGCAATCGGGAGAAGAAGACTCTTCTCCACCATATGTCAGTAATATTCAATTTTTCATATTCAATTTTTAATATGTCAGTAATATTTTTTAATATGTCAGTAATATTTTTTTTTGTACTAACATTTTTCCTCTCTTGTTCTATTCAGGGGGGTTTAAAATTCCCGGAGATCGATGTCTTTAGAGACGTTTATGTTCGACCCGGGGATGAGTTGGCTGAGTCCCTTCATGTAAGTATTCTTCAATTGTAATTACTATCTTACGCATTCAAGTATCATGGTTATTATTTGAATGTTATTATTAATATTTCATGTTATATTACACATACGATGACGGAGAAGAGGCAGTAGGTTCTTCAGGAGTCCACCTCCCAGCTTCCTTCCGAGACTCTGCTCGAGTGTGTGGATCCCCCCGAGAATGTGGGGTTTCAAATCCTTACAGAGACCTTGGATCAGACTATCGGGAGGAGGTCGGGGACGTATTGTAGAGGGATGGGGAATGCCTGGCGGCGGGAACCTAGAGCCACTTCATCATCGCAGTCAAAGAGTGAGGTGACAGCTTTGATAGCAGAGGTGGCCGACCTGAGGACTGAGCTCGCCTCGTATAAGAGCCAGATGTCACTAATTGTATAGGCCCTCAGTCAGTCCGTCATTCGTCTCCCATATTTTCGTCCCCCGTCGACATCCAAGCCCCTCAAACCCGAGCATGGCCAGAACTCTGCCCTTCGACCTCTGAACCCGTCCCCAACCCCGACACCTTGCCCCAAGATTTCCAGCCGCCTTCGAATGACGACCCCGTAGATTACTCCGCATTATTTTGTTAGTTTTTTACTCCTTACTTTTTAAACATTTTCCTGGTACATACATTTTATATTTATTTAAAGGCTTATTATACCTACAAATTGTTGAAATAAACCCCACATACTTAATACACCCCACATTTTCCTTTTCACTTAAAAATTATCTTAATACACCCCACATACTTTCCCATAATACCCCCACACCCCACATTTCTCAATATACACCTTATATTTTGTACATACACCCCATATTTTCTATACACCCCACATTTCTCAAATCTTATAACACTTATTTTTAATTTTCAGAAACTGAATCTAACCATTTGAACGTTTGATTTGCTGAAAGATTTCAAATCATCTGAACGTTTAGTTTGACACCTTCAACGCTGCAATGGGCAAATTAAAGTACAATGTTGCCTATGATTTAATTCCTTTCGTCAAACCAGATGGTACAAGTGCTGGCACTTACGATGATTTGCTGCATCAAGTATTTCTCGGGGTATATAGTACTAGAAACTAGTGTAGAGTTCACTCTGTTTAACAATTTTATCATTAGTTGTAATACTAATAATCTGTCACATAATTTCGATGCAGTGGCAACAGAAGCAACAATTAGAGCAAACAGGTCGTTGAATGTGGTAGCAAAGAAACTGTTGAAGTCATCATCACCATTGCCGCACTGGTGAGCCAAACGGATGAACAACCGCATGGATCCAAAAGAAGAAAAGGGCAAACAAAAGAACTCCCAACACAGCACCTCCAACAAATGCCAGAGATAAAGCTTTTAATTTGGACCAAAAATGCCAACTGGAATTTGACAAAAATGTCGCATGGGATTTAAATCATATATGTGTTTGTTTTCAATTCCACTATTAAAACTCATCTCATCTGTTTTTAATATTTGGTGATAATTTACGTGTTTAATTCTTCATGTAATCCTTGTGATCCCTAAAAGATGAATATGATTATAGAAGTTTAAATAACGCATCAAACGCAAGATTAAATAATTATCGATGTCATCGAAATCACTAAAACAATGAAAAATATGAAGTCTTACCTCATGTGAAGCTTCCGAAACATCGATTTCGTGTTCCATTCGTCAAAAACAATTTTTCTCAATCAACATGTTTGTAGTTTCATTGGTTAGGGTTTTGTTCAACAATGGAGGGTGAGAGGGTTTTGATAGTTGAGAAGATAAATAATACGCTAAAAGTGATTTGGGATGTATTTAGAATTTTTTTTTTTTTTTAAACCTAATAAGGTCAAAATTGTCATTGCATAGTGGGGTAAATAAGTCATTTAATATTAAATTTTAATATGGGGTGAATTCAACATTTTGTGGGGTGCTAATATAAAAAACCTAAAAATAAATTATTTTTCTCTTTATTACATTTTTTAATTGCAATTTAATTTTATTATTTTATTAAAAAATTTTAAAAATAAACAAAAAAAATAAATTTTAAAAGTATATATTTTTCTTTTTGCTCGACAAATCTCTTCGTCTCGCAAAATTCTAGCGACTAACAAGATTTCATTGCACAAGAATAACTTATCGTCGTGCAAAGTTTCTAGAGACGAATATTAGTCATCCCACGTTTGTATCCTGGTATTTTGTGCGACGAACACATTCGTTCCTAAAAAATTTATGCGACGAAGGCTAAACCGTCGCGCCGTGTTCTTGCAACCAATGTTATTGTTCGTCACGCAAAGTCTTTCTTCACTATCTTTGCAAGACGAAGTTTCCGTCGCACAGACGTTTGTGCGACAGAAATACACTGCGCGACCAACTTTTGTTCGTCACGCTAATAGTTAAATGTAGTAGTAAAGGCAAGGTTGCATAAAGATAAAGCTGCTCTTTAGATTAGGTTTAGGAATTGAGTTTTGCGTGGTACTTTGTAAGAATCTTGATTATACTAGTGAATTGGACTCAGTGGAGAGTCCCTGGTTTTTTTACCTAGAGATTGGGTTTTTCGACCAAAAATACCTTGTTTTCAAAATTATTTATATTGTGTCATATATCTCACAGACATATACATGCTACATGTATTACTTGAATATTGAATTGGTATGTGCTCACAATCATGCTCACATGACACATTAATAATTCGGAACGAACTGAGGCTTTGCTGACTAGGATAGCTTTTGGTATTTGAAATTGATTATTGAAACTTTGATTTATTGACTTACAAATCTATCTTAATTGACTAGAGGGCTTGACTAGTTAGTCCAGCAGATTATAAAATTTATATACAGGATATTTTGCCCGGTACCAATTTTAAATATGCATTAAGAAAACCTAACCATCAAAGTTGCATGTGTTAACTCATAAGTAAGTGGTAGAACTGCATAGATTGTTAATGGCCACAGCTAAACCCTAATGCCTTTTTCATTTGATTTTCCTAAAAACTATTTTAATTTCCTTTTTGCCGAGTTTTGGCTTTTTAATTTAAATTGTTTTGTTTCTTATTTGTTTATCTTTTCAATTATTCAGTCCATCTCTGTGGAGAACGACCTTACTTGTGTCACTTATACTACAATTACCTTGTTCCCTTGCAAGTATTTGAAAGTGTTTTTATCTCTACTTTTGCAGGTGGTAAGGATCATATCAAAAAATTGGCGTTGCTGATGGGAATTGTACGAATAATTTGTGTTTATCATATTCTTAATCTCTCTGTTACCTACATGTTTATGTGGTGATTTTCATACTCTAACCTAGGGTTTAAAGCCCGTTAACTCTCTGTGCATGTCTTCCTTACTCCAATGACGAACTCTGGTGAAAACCGTTGAATTTGACGACGGCTAGGGAGCATTTTCCTCTTTTATGTGTTTACTATTGCGAAACTTCTAACTGCTCTGATGTAATGTGAAAATAACTAGATTTAATCCAAGATAATTTGTGTTCCAAGTGGGAAGGTTGATAAGTGAACTTTGTAGTGGCTTTGGATTTACTAGTTAATGAACATTTTTGTTCAAATTCTTGCACATCATAAATATCTGGCTTCGTCATTAAGTTGGCTTGTGACGTCATCTCACGATGGGGTCATATGGTCAATTTAGTGTCGGCCAACACACCATGTCCTCGTAACTTGTGTTATTGGATTCAGGGTGTGTCATAGACCAGTTTTTAGATTTTTCGAACATTTACTAGTGTGCATTTAGCATTCAGTTGCGTGTAAGTATGCATTACATTGTTTATTAAATTGTATAATAATTCATTGATTTTCTCTGTGATTGAATATATACCCTAATTTTTTTTTTCCAATACTTTATTTCTAATCAAATTGAAAAACTAAATACAAAAACTTTGGAAAAATGAAACTTATTTGGTACCCTTTTTTTCAAATAGAAAGAAAAACAACATTAAATAATATAAGATCCATTCATTTTGCATATGGGAGAGACAAATTAAGAGATGTATCAAGGTGCATTGACAACAACAACAAAGCCTTATCCCACTAAATGGAGTAGGATATATAAATCTTAGAAGGTCACTGCACTCGATTTTGTGTCACGTCTTCCGTTAGATTCAAGTAATCCAAGCCTTTTCTTAGAGTCTATTTCCAAGTGCTCCTAGGTCTTCCTCTATCCCTTTGGCCTTGAGCTTCTGTCTCGTAATCACATCTTCTAACCAAAGCGTCTACAGGTCTTCATTTCACTTATACAAAGTTCATTGACAAAATAAAAATTTTAAAACAGATGTATCATTCCTGCTAGTTTGAAAATTCGACTACTTGGAAATGGCACTTTGCCTTGTGCCAACGCTTTCTATTTAACATGAAAAATGAAAAACAACAAAAAGTTAAATGTAGCAGTACACAATATTGTTGGCCAATCCGAAACACGAGAGGAGTGGTTGCTAATTACAAGTGTAACAATCAAAGCATCCTCTCCTCTTGTGGAAATACAGTAACTATCGATCGGGTTTCGTCAACTGACAGTTGAATCGGCATTACCTAGCAGACATGACTTTGCCTCTACGACGTATTTCCTAACACTCTCAAGCTCTTCCTCCATCTTTTCTGATAAAAAGCATGGATGAGACCTTGTCTCCAACAGCTGCATTGTCTTCTCGGCCGCTAAAACCCTTGCTTTTCGCAGCTCTTCCAACTTTCGTAACTCAGTCTGCAAGTCTTCCTCCAAAATCTTTGACTCTGCCTCCTTCAAATCCGACTCACACAAATTCTGCTGGTACTCAACGACCAGGCTTTCAATTTCAGTCTTTCCGTTGTCTCTTACTTCCAACAGCATTTCCTTCTCTTTTAACACATTCTCAAGTGCAAGTTCCATCTCTTCCACCGACTTCACAGCTTTCTGCATTTCCGCTTGTACAGCTACCATCTCACTATCTACCTTATCAGACTTCCTGTTTAGATCCTCAAGTTTCCTTCTCGCGACTCCAAGATTTTCTCGACATTGCTTCATCTCCGTCTGCAGTTTAGTTTTCTCTTCCGCAGACTTCAGTAACTCGGTAGCTTTACCTCCCAAATGCCAATTTTTCTGTGAGGGGTCTATCTTCTCAACATTATCTATCGCAAAGAGAACCTGTTCATTCTCCTGTTTTCGGTTTTCATCCTCTAGCTTTGACTTCAGGCATGCAAGACTTTTCTTTAGTTCGACTTCAGATTGTTGCATTTTCATTTGTTCAGTAGCTATTTCATCCTTTTGTGCTTGTAGGCAGACCAATACCCCTTTCTTTTGGTCCAGATAAGCTGTCGAAGCTGCTACCCTTGATCTTGCCCGAGCTTCTCGTTGCTCAAAGTAAACTACTGAGGAAGAAAAGTTGGATAAGGAGTACTTGAGAGCTGACAACTTTTTGTCAATCAGATTGCTATTTTCTTTCACTTTTGCAGAGAGGAGTTTATATGATTCAAAAAGCTGCTGCTTGACCTGAACTTCATTTTCCGTTACTTCAATTTCTCTTGAAAGTTTTCCAACCTCAAAAATTAATTTCTCGATGGAACCAAATAAGGCAACAGTTTTTGCAGAATCTAGAAGTTGTTCATCTGCTTTTTCCAGATTCATTCTGGCCAAATTGAGATCTTCTGAAAGCTTTACTGTGGTGAGATCTGATGTGTCCAGTTCCATGTCAGTTCCAACATCAACCTCATTTCCAGAATCCCCTTCAGTGTTAACTGTGCATATACCTGCGGTAACAGGCACAGATTTCGACCCACCACTTTCAATTTCCGCTTTCACTTCATCAGATTTATGGCCGAGCCCAGCTTGAGCATTCAATCCAGACAAACCAGATTCCTCCATTGAGACTGCTCCTCCAGCAGAACCAGAAAGACTATTATTGCCAATAAAAATTTTTCCCTCCAGAGACATAGGAGATGCAAGCATCCTTTTGAGTTCATCCCTCTCTTGCATGGCTCTTTCATACAACCCCATTAGTTTCTCATTTTCTTCATGCAAGTCTGCAAGTTGATGCTCCAAATTCTCGACCACTTTAGTCATCTCAGCCTCCTTTTCTTTGGCAAGTTCCACAAAACCACCACCATTACTGTGAGCTTCGATGCCGTCATGAGAACATTCAGATTTGTTAATTTTTCTGTAACTAGTCTCTGAAGTGGCCCCTTCATATAATTCAATGAGTTTATTGTTATCTTCAATCAAAACCTTAAGCTTCATACGCAGTTCATCATTTTCTTTAGACAGGATTATTGCTGTCTCATGAGCTTCAGCTTCTCTTTGACTTGCAGCACCAATGGCATCAACCATGGTTTCCAGTTCCAGTTGATCACTGAAATTCATAACGGGCACACCAGCTGAGGATGAAGGAAGCTCAACTTGATGTTTCACTTCTTTCATGGCTCTTGACAATCTCTCTTCTTCAAGTTTTGTCATCAAATCATTGATATTCCTGCAAAGTTGGTAAATAATGTTAAGAGTAGAAACCTAATCACATTATACCATAGCAAATAAAAAGGAGAAAGCATAAAATAGAAGACCCAGGAATTTGCAAAAGATATGAAGTGTCTTTCTCTTCAAATGGAAGATATAAGCTGAAACGATTACCTTTCCAAAGTCTCTTTCTCTTCAAGGCAGAGGTCCAGTTTCTTCTGGAGTGTGTCAATTTCTGATTGGTTATGAATGGCCTGTCACGAACAATTTAGAATCATATATGAAAATCACTTCTATCAATGGAAATAAAGCTCAAAACAAACTGTTTGCATGTTTTACCTGCATACGGAGAAATTCATTCTCCTCCTTAATTGAAGACTGCCAAGGTGATGCTTGTTCCTGTTCACATAGATGCAGAAGAAAAAGAAAAATCATATAGAAGAAAAAGCAACAAACACGAAAATAAAAGCAGAGAGGGTAAAACATGGTGTAACTTGAAATCCAACCACTTTTAGCGTGAAACTCAAGAACTCAAGCACCTCCAATCCAAAAAACATAGTGTTTCTTTGAATTTGGGACACAACCATGATCATTTATTCGGGAAATATAAATCTTAATTGAAAGTTACTTTAGTTCAATGCTCTTCAAACAACATGATGCAGGTGCAAGATGATTAGATGTTAAAATTAGGTCATAGTAAAAAATTAATTTGATGTCAGACAATGCTCACCATGACCCTGCTGTACTTTCCAGTTCAACAAGTTATTGAGACAAACAACTCTCACAGTAAGTTGTCACACATTTGGAAAGTAAAAAATACAACTCAGAAACTGACCAACCATTAATCATTGGAAAAGTAGGAAATAAATTGCAGCGAACCTGATTGGAGATCAGCAAATTATCATTATTTTGACCTTCCATCACCACATCCTGATTTGTATTCTATAGTACAAATGATATGAAAACTATGTCAAGATAAAATCCTTTGGAATAACTCACCTTCAAACTTTAAAACAATGCATGGAATACCTGAGCTGTCAAGGGCTCTGATTCATGCATGAGTTTCCAGTCGAGAGCTTCTAATAACTACATGTTAGTCACAAGAAGAATGTTCAGTTCAGAGGAAAAGGCAAAGGAGCAATGATTAAAGTCAAACAATTTTATAGTAAGCAATTTCTTTACCTTGTTTTGTAGCACCATGATCTGTTCATTCATTATATCTCGTTCACCTTCCTCGTAAAATGACTTCAACCTATAAAAATGTAAATAAGCAATATTCAATCTCAAAAAATCACACCAGTAAATTTTAGAGAAATTATTCAGCATATAAGATTAATAGAATAAAAAGCAACAAATCTATGTAGTATTTCGATGTGAAAACAGTTCTTTTTTCAAATGGATGACGTAAGTGAATGATTGTTTCTGAAACTGATACATTTTAGTTTTCTATAGATAGAATCAAGATAACTTTATGTCAAGTTTAAAACCCTTGAAACTAGTGTATCGTGATTAATTCCACTACTGTATGAGTCTCACTAGCAGGAAGAACTGTATATTGTGAAAAAGATGGCTCGCATGGCTTAATAAGAACAAAGACATGCCTTCTGATTTCCTCCTTTAGCCGCAAATTTTCCATCGCAAACCTGGTCACTTCTTGGTTACGATCAACCTGGGCTCTTAGAACCTCAATTTCTTTCAAATGCTCCTCCTTTTCTTTTAGCAAGTGTGTCTCAGCTGAGATCTTTCCACAGGCAACTGCTTCCAGCCTTTTTATTCCAGCTTCTCGAAACCGTAGCCTCATCTTTAGGCCTTGAATTTCATCCTCTCTTTGTTTTGCCTGGTTCAGCAGCAGGTTTATATCCAATATTAACATTTGAAACATTTAATAACTAAAGAAAGTTAAAATTAATATTACAATGACCAAAACTAAACAAAACTTAAAACATAATGGCATGACTATAGAAGCCGTATCCAAAATCAGTTTTTGATATGGAATTAGACATCATGAAGAATAGAAAAATCTTTTTGTGAAATAATCAAGGGATCTACAACAATACATAAAAGCCTCTAAAATACCACAAGGACAATATTTTCATACATACCAGCTGCAAAGCTGCCTGGCTTTCAGCAGCCAATGTCTCCAATGCAATGTCTTTGTCCTTTTCCCTCCGGAAAGCTCCAACAAGGGCGACTTCATAGTCTTTTTTCTGAAAATCCAATGAATTTATTTATTAACCAGAAATTTTCAGAGATACATACTTTCAAATTTTCGACTCTACAAGTCAGAAAGAAAGGTTGATACCTGAGATGTCCTCTTTCCAGAAGCGAATGGACTAAATGATCCATTAGGTCCTTCCCACTTAAAAGATCCTGGAGATCTTGGAAAGCTTACAGCTAACATATCATTGTCCTGATTTCCAGTTCCTCCATTGACTAGTCCTCGTAAGTGGGATACTTCTTTCTAAAAATAAATGAAGGTATGCATAAGATAGAAAGTAAATCAATAAAAGCTATGAAATGTTCATTGTTTCAACTTAGAAGTGCTAACTTAGTAGAGTTTGTCTAATTTGAATCTAGAAAGTAACTCTATTCAAGAAACAAAGCTGCATAATAGCCTTCCAGCAGAATCCTTGGTGTTTCATTACCCTATTCAAAATCCGCACTCAGTATAAAGTTATCTTATTCATAGTAATTATACCATGGTTATCAGTGGTTTTATGCTGGCTCCTATTAAGGTGTATGTGAAGTCATAAATTCTATAATGACTAAACCAGTGAAGCAACAAGCCCCAACCTAATCTTTCAAGAAAGATATCCAAGCAAAAAGGCCAATAGTTAGCAAACACAATCTGTATGACAAAATTATAGACAATGTGGTATTCCCCAAAAAACAGAGAAGATCAAACATTATACCTTGAGCTGTTGAATTTGCACCCTCATGGCAATGACATCTCCAGATGCGTCTTCATTCACAATTGCCTGAGTAAACATAGCACAATAACTGACATAAACCTTTTATCCCACTAGTAAAGTAGTACCAAAATGCTCAGTCAAATCATTCCTTGATTGCAATAGTAAAACTCAGTCCATTTTGAAATACAAGAAGGATGCAAATAATAAGTCATGTATTTAATGTTCTATCATCTCACTATTTACCAAAATGTTCAAAGCAGAAAAACCAATACATTAAGCGCGTGCATGCAGAAAACAAAAGAAAAAAGTATTATACATTGTTCTTAATGAATTTAGCACGCTGTGCAAACTTCAAAGTGCTCAATGTTTCCAACGAACAGCTGCAAAACCCCACATAAGACATTAAGCGTGATTGATCTTGTCATAAAACATATAGAAGACCGTAAACTGTAATGTACAACAACAGGAACTCTACAAGATCCAAATTAAAACATAAAACAAGGCTTCACAACCAATAACCTCTAGGAACTGCAAACATAGATAAATAACAAAGCTTATGATTACATGGTATAAACGGAAAGCAAAAGTATAGCACAACAACAAGAAGTGCAAGAAAAGGAGATTTACTAACCAGCTAGAAGGACTAATATTTGCTATTATAATTGTCTTTGAATTCCCTCCTAAAGAATCCTGAAAAGGAAACAAAATGGAGTTTTCATGTTACACAGAATCAGGATTATACAAGAAATTGAGAATTTCCAAACAACTAGGCTTACACGTCCAAATTTGTAGCCCACAAATACATGATGTTATCAAACATATATTTCTTCACTATACTATCTATAATACTAACCACATATAAACACAAATGAGAAATAACTGAATTTGATAGCATTGTATATAATATCACAAGATACCTGAAGCAAAAATGTAAGCTTTGAATCCCTGTATGGAACATGAAGTGACTTCCCATTCGACATGTTCACCAGATTCATAATCACTAGTCTGAAAATATAAAATTCAGTCAGCAAATGAATTGTTAATTAATTTAGCACTTGACACCAATGATAACAAAAAATTTAGGAAATTTCTTTAACCACAAAAGGCTAAAGATTAGAGGAAACATACCCCAATGTTGAAAGAGACTTGTTGATATTCGTAGCTTCCTTTAGACGCTCACCTTCAGCTCCAGAACTCTTTTGTCTGCCATGAACACATAGACAAATATCAAACTCGACACTTTCATTCACTACCGGAACTGAATTAATGAAGTATTTCCCGTATTGATACTGGGAGCAATGCATAGATATGGAAAGTCATACTTCCCCAGAGATTCACACTTAATCAAAATGTGCAAAGAACTGAATAGAAATTAGCTTCTTATAGCATACATTTTCAAAGCTCAGTAGTTTACCATTATATCTCTTCCTTTCCCTTTATCACTACATATAGAGGCATGTTGAACACTCAATAACATCCTTCTATTTACTACTAACCCCTTGTAAATAAAGGGCAACCCCAAGCCAACAAGGCTTCCCGCTTTACAAGGGTTGGGGGGGAACGTCTATCATCCGCAGCCTTACCCTTGCTTTGCAAAGAGGCTGTTTCCACAACTCGAACACGTGACCTTTTGGTCACAAAGGGAGCAACCTTTCCAGTGCGCTAAGGCTCGCCCTACCAACCCCTCGTAAATAAAATTGAAAATTCACATTTACCTTTCAGACCCTGCTAAGTCAACAAGATTAAGCCGAGCAAAACGATGGTGAGTTACTCCTTGGCATTCCCTCTAGTAACAAAAGATCAAACAAAATTTCAAATTAACTAACACATGAAAAGAAAGAAGAAAAGTAAGCCAAGATTGTTAAACTTCAGTAAGGAAAAGAAAATTTAAAAAAAAAAAGAGAGAGAACAATTTGCTCACTTTGCTTTCAATGATGCACGTAAATACACTATGAGAGCGACTGCTAGCACGATTCATATTAGTAGCAGCTACTTTTCTGTTAGCTGCACCCTGTAACAAAATGAAGTTTGGTACGTAAGCAAATTCACAATAGAAAATTAAATGCCCACAAATTCAGCATGAGATAGAGAAACTTTTCTATCAATATAAATACCACAATTAAGATTCACAGAATGACTGCAAAGCACTATTCTACAAATTACTAATTCAAATGTTTAAAGTTTAAACGATATGAGAACATTGAGCAGAGGTCTTATATACTTGAATAAGTTGTTGGATAACATCTCGAGCACTTGTCACTTCAACCTCTTTGAGATTTTCCACATAAACTCCTTTCTTTATGTCTTCTCTAATCTGCAATATGCTCATGATATTCAGAACAAAGTCAATTATTATATATTTTTATTGATACTGTAGAAACAGAAAATTCTCTGTTGTATGTGATCCATACCTGCAAGTTGTTAGATGAAGGGTCCAAAAGGTCTAGAATTTGTTCGTTGTATATTTCTAAAAAAGAACATTTACAAATAAACTTTAATTTCTCATCCCTGCCAGCCTCTTTTTCCTGGTACTCCACAATAAACAAAGAAACATGCATTAGTTTCTTGCAAAGAATATTAAACATAGATAAGATTCAATGTGCAACTCCCATCTAACTTTCAGCTTAGAATAGAACTAAACGGTGGAAAGTGAGTTATGTAGGCAGCCTAATGATTGTGTCTCGATTAAATATGACTGTTTTTCAAGTTAAGTATTTGTGTTAATTTGATTACTTGACCACTAAGGCTAGGACCGATATAAAAAGAACAAATCCCTTCCCAAATACAAAAATAGTTAAACGTCAAAAGGTTTTATATAGTGAGCGAGTAGGTCATAAGAAGCATTAAGCAAGAAGGATGCTTCTGAATGAAAAATTGCCTCATAAATATGTTGCACTATCAAAACCAAAGCTACAAAATACCCTGGTAGTAAGTTATACCACCGGTTCTACAAGTCACACACCTTTTGAATTCTTGAGAACAAATATCCAAACACTCTAGGTGTCATCCCACAATTGACACTGTGCCTTCCAGTGCCTCCCTCAATATCTCCAAGCATTGTGTGGGTCTTCCCACTTCCAGTCTACATAGACACAGTTAAGTCATATGAAAAAATATCCTTCAATCTTCATATACTTCCAAAGACAAACTAATCACCAAGAAAATGTGCACACAAACAAGAATATTTATTGTGGAAACAAAAAATGTTGAAGACTCACTTGGCCATAAGCAAACATGCAGCTATTATAGCCTATCATGCAGTTGTCCACCATCGGCAATCCGGCCACTTTGAACAGTTGCTCCTGCGCATGACAAACCTCAAATGAAGCCCACGTCCGAAGAAAGAAAACGCGGCAAAATGCAAAAAAACATAGTCAAATGAGAAAACTAACCTGGCTAACATTCTCATCTGCAACAATGTCAAAAGTAAACCGCGACTCGGGATGGCCAGTCCAAGTAATTGTCTGACAGCTCTCTTGCCGAATGCATTTGCCATAGCCTTGCACTGATATTTCAGCGGTGCTAAGCGGACGAACCCGAATAATAACCTAACCAAAACAGTTTCACCCTAATCGCTTTAATTTTAAAATCAAATGCTGAAAATATGAGTTAGAGATTTAGGAACCTCAAAACTACATCAAATTCAACACGAATCGGAGAAGCAAATTAAGATTCGAAGCACGAATTAACCTTCATTTGGATTTAACAAATTAATTTTGGAAATCCATAGAACTAATGTTTCCTTGTTCAAGGTACCTGCACATTGTGGTCTTTCCAAAAGGAAGGGTCTTCATGAAACTCGAAGCTCTGGTTTGAGGAAGTCGGGGCGACACTGGCTTTTCCGTCGTCATCGTCGTCGTCCCAGTCTCCGATGTTCCGCACCGCCGAGAAGCTCTCTTTGGACGCGGATTTGTGGAGATTCGGAGTGCTCCGGACGGGGTCCGAGGAGTGGTCGTGGAACCCGAAGCGGCTCTTGATGGCGCTGGCGGTGTCCGATATGAACGCCATTTCGGGTCGGATCGAAGTGAGTGGTTTGGGTCAGAGGGTGGGAGATGAGCAGATGGGAGAAGTCGATTTGAATTTTGGGGGGACTGGTTTGGGTGGAAGTGAATTTGAATTTGGGAGAGGAGATGGGGCGGGGAAGGGAAATCTGTGATCGGACGGTGATTACTGGTTTTGATGAACGGTCGGGATGATTTCAATTTGAAGATTTGGGCCGTTTGAATTCTGGATTCAAAATGTTCAGGGAGCCGGGTTTTTTTACTCTTCGCTTCGCACAATACTCTAGAATTAAGGTGATCATTTTCTTTTTTAAGAAAAGGTGATCATATAGATCTTAACTGTTGTTTGACAAAAAAAAAATAGATCTTAACTGTTGAGTTTATTTTAACCTGAAAGTACAAAAGTGGTCCGCGAAGATTTAATATCCAAATGGTACGTGCTATACACACATTTTTATTTACTTTTCACATACTTTTTAAATTTTTGGCCGAGAATCATATGAATTGGAGAATATCAAATGATAGAAATTAACAAAGAGTATAAAAGATTAAAAATTAAAAAAAAAATGGTGTGTGGATAACACACTATTATCCAAAATGTGTAGAGTAAGTGGTGCTTGAATTTTTTTTATTTTGAAACTTCAAATTGACTACTTGCCATTGTTAGGGTTAAACTACCTAATCATGGAAATAAGTGTTCATCGACATGATTCAAAAGTTTTTTAACAAAGCATCATGATTTGGAATAAAATTCTAAATCTATTGAGTTGAATCATCAGTTGATCACTAAGGCAATTGAAAATGAAATAACCAAATCAATATGATTGAGAGCATTGTATTATAGAATGAACATATTGCATTGTAATTGCAACGGAATAGGTTTAATCCTAAATAGTACATTGACTAGGTGACCATAACATGTGACTAGGCCTTTCGCGAGGTCTATGAGATCTTCGAAGACTTGTCTTCACAAAGAGGTGGGTTGAAAGATAAGTTTTAAGGGATGTAGTCAATTTGGATTTCAGACAATTTTAATGGACTTTCTTTAGGTGACATATTTTAAAGGATTTTAATAGATTTTACAATTCCATATAGATTTTGACATATTTATAAGAATTTCTATTATAAATTTGTATGGATTCCTTATTGGATTTCATAGGATTTTTAAAAAAATTTGAGATTCATACACAAAGCAGTAGGATCATTTTTAATGAAATCCTCCGGTTGGGATTAACCACTCCAACTTTCAGTTGGGTTTCTGAACTGAAATTAAAAAATTAAGAATCACCAAGGTAATTGCTATTGGCACTCCAAAAATCTCACTTTGTACTCCAAACTTTCTATAATTAAAAAAAAAAATACAATTGTGAGGAGTGTAGAATGAGATTTTTGGAGTGCTAATAGCAGTTCCCACAAAGGGAATTGTTATTAATGTGATTAAAAGTTAGTAATTTATATCCTTTTATTTTGCTTCTTATTTTTATTTATCTAATTTTTTTTTTCTATAACTTGATTTATATAAATATATGAGTTAAGCCCTGTAATCAATTAATTTGTTCAAAATTTGGAACATTTGAGGCCGGCACTATCAAATAGTGATCAATTCTGTACTCTCATTTTTTGGGTGGAGGTGTTTTAACCAACTAGGGTTTGGACTATGATGCATGGACACGGACACGGATACGGAGATACGATACGACACAACACGGGGATACGTCAAATTTTTTAAAATGAAAAAACGATACGGCAAGGATACGGCAATTAAAAATAATATAAATAAATAAATATATCTAAATATTATAAAATAAGCATTGAAATATACTATTCAAGTTCAAATTTATTTCAATAAACTTCAAACATTTAAAAAGATAATCCACTAAACAACTAAATTAGTCTTCAAACTTGAAAAACTAAAAAGAACATCCAAACGACTTAAAAAATAAAGAGAAAGAGTCCCTCATTCTCGAACTAGCTTTTTCATTTCTGCAAGAGCTTCATCAGTAACCTTATTGCAAGAGACGATCCCATTTCTAGACATTTTTAACAAATGAAACTTGACCCTAGAGCAGGATCCTCTGAAAATCTTTTGACAATAGTTGCATTGAAACACAGTACCTCCTCTTCCATTTTCCACTCTTTTGAGCTTTTTGACATACTTCCACAGTGTACCATGATCATTTTCAACTGGATTAACATTAGCATTCGCATGATTATCAGGATGATTCATTTTCCTAAATTATCAACATGTAAATTGTAAGAATCAATCCAAAGTAGTCGCATAAAAAATTACAAGTCAAATTTATGCTAAGAGATCAACAAACAACATAAAAACATATATAAATATATTATAATCTAAAATATTATAGACCACTAACAATAATTATTATAATATGCAAAAAGAGAAAAGCAAAAGATGCTTTTCGTTTGGATTCAGTAAAGCAAAAGAGCACTATAATCAGTAAAGCAGAGGACTCTAACAAAAAGGAAAAGAAAGCTTCAAGAACGCATGGAAGCCGAAACCCAGTTACCAGCTCTCACCAGCAGATGCCTAAGATACGATGCATCAGTAGCAAACGGAGACGACAGGAGCAGTTGCCGAAGATGGTTCTGATGTTTGAGTGAGGAAAAATAGGTAGATCTGAATTTTATACACAAAATCGTTTCAATTTTTGGTCACATAATCGTTTCGGTTCAGCTAATCTCAATCAACTGTCAATTATCACGATTATGTGCGGATTAAGTATAATTATCTGATTTTTTGTGTGATTATCCTCTGATCCTCTGATTATAGTTTAAAACGTATTTGAAAAGTCGGATACTCGTATCTTAACAGTAAGATACGCGTATCCCATCAATCAACAACGTATCTGTTGACTCGGATACGTATCGATCGCGTATCCGTACGTATCACCCTGCGTATCCGTATCCCGGCGTGTCAGATACGGGATACGTTGGTCTTCTCCCGTATCCATACATCATAGGGTTTGGAGCATTGAGATTTTCCAACTTTTGTTGTTGAATTGTGGTTATACAGCAACCGGGCCACTCCTGTATTGGAACCAACGCAGGCACGCTATGAATTGAAGCTCTTCAACCAATGGAGCCTCGATGATATCTAGGTTTCTGGCTATTTTGCTTAAATTTCGTATCTTTGTTCTCCAGAATCTATGATGAATTTGATGAAATATTGAATTAGGGATTTGAGATATTTTTCTTTCAAGTTATGAAAAGGGAAAAGCTCAGAAATTCAAACCTGCAGTTGGTATATGAGTTTACGATTAGAACTTGCATAAAATAAAATAAAAAAATATCCATGATAGATGAGGATGAAGAAGTTTAAGTCGCAGAAAACGATGAGATATGAGGAAGGTAGATGAAAACGTAGAGGTTGGCAAGTTTTCTTATGTGTGAAAAGAAATTTGAGGGGGAGGAGAGGATTCCTAATGGCAATTTGTATTTATACCACTACTTTCAAATTCATCAAAATTCTCCATTTATTGAAATCTTAGCAAGTCTTTAATATCCTCACTACATCTAGAATTGGGTGGACTTTCTAAAACTCTTAGGGTGCGTTTGTTGCACCGGACTGTCTCGGACTGGACTAGCTTCAGGGACTAAGCTGGACTGGCTTAGACTAGACTAAACTGGACTAGCTTAATGAAGCGCTTGGTGCATTGTCTGACAAAGAAGCAGGATAATTAACAAAACTCAAAAATTATATTATTTTAAAGCATATCTAGAATATTTATATTAATTCTTCCTCTCTTTTTTTCTTCTAGAAACCCTTTTTTTAGAATGCTCTGTCTTCTCTGCCTCACCACTCCCCTTTTTTTCTCCATCCGTCTCAATCCTCTCTGCCTCTTGATTGTTTCCTTCAGCAAGCTTGGCCTGGACATCTATTGGTTTCATGGAATCCCGTTTGCAAAAAATAAACCAACGAAACACCTTTCAAAATCCCATTTCCTTTCATGCAATTCCCCAGTTCTTACTAATTGCCATTCCATTTTCTTTTGTTTTCTCTTTCAATTTTCTCACCAACCAAACACCTTTCAAAATCCCTAATTCCAAATAATTGCTCACCTTGTCTGGCGTACCAGATTCAGATCATGGTCCGCTGAAAACGATAGTCGAAAATTGACTTCCCGCGACGGAACGCGACTGGTGGGGGAAGAATAAGCAGAAGCGGGGTGGTTGGTAAGTGAAAATTAAGGGCGTTTATGAGAGAGAGCGATGTGTGTATGTATGCGATCTGAGATACGAAAAAACCCAGATGGTGGAAGACCCCAAATCATCAAACCCAGATGAAAAAAATCCTTATTTTCGAGGATTGAGATCTTGTAAGTTGGAACAAGGCACAAGGTTTGGACGAGTCATACGAAGCAGCGCGGGGTCTTAGCAATCCTGTGATATTTGGCGGGTTTGGCTAAGAACTTTTAGTGAGAGAGTCAGTCAGAGCAAGTCTGACTTAATCCCATTAAACCTAATCCTTCAACCTAACAAACATGGGACTACAATTATAGCTAGTCCAGTCCAGTCCAAGGAGAGTTAGTGAGCCCAAACAAACACACCCTTAGGGGCATAGTCAATTTGAATTTCAGAGGATTTTAATAGACATTTTTAAGTGATAGATTTCAAAGGATTTTAATAGACTTTAAATTCTATACGGATTTTGACAGATTTATATGGATTTATATGGAGTTTTTTCATGGATTTCGTAGGATTTATAAAACGTCACTATATCACCTGAACAACATAGATTGAATTTCTTTGAGATATTTAATCAAGCCAAATATGCATATACTTAAGGATCGAGAGGCCTAATCACCAAACCCATATTCTCTTCTTCCTCCTCCTGTCAAGAAGGAAAGGGACTTGAGCTTTGTTGGAAGTCAGCAGTCCCACATTAGACAGAGGGAGAAGAGAAGAGTACTTTAAATAGAATTACCCTACTCTAACTAATACCGAAGCCTTTTGTGATAAAACCCCACACCTGAGGATTGTGCAGGTGGTTAAGTGGGGACAGTATCAGTGTTGTTGGAGTGGGCCCTCGGCCCGTCGACCTGAAAAATTTCACATTGTATCAGAGCCAGGGGACGGGCCCGTACAGCTACGTGATTGGGTAGGCCCCCGTTTGGCCCCGTGCAATGGGTGAGTCCCGACATGGCTCCACGTTAGCTAAAGATGCCACGTGATTAGGTGGGTCCCTGTTTGGCCCCGCGCGATGGGTGAGCCTAACATGGCTCCACGTGGTTGTCGATGTGTGGATCTCCACATGTGACCCATAAAAATGGGGTCTCACGTGCGGGGGGAGTGTTGGAAGTCAGCAGTCCCACATTAGACAGAGGGAGAAGAGAAAAGTACTTTAAATAGAATTACCCCACTCTAACTAATACCGAGGCCTTTTGTGATAAAACCTCACACCTGAGGATTGTGCAGGTGATTAAGTAGGGACAATATCGGTGTTGTTGGAGTGGGCCCTCGGCCCGTCGACCTGAAAAATTCCACAAGCTTATTTATGAAGTGCAGATCACCTCAATAAATGGACTACGAGGAGGGGGAGTTTTTTCCTTAAGCACTTTCCAAACGTAATTTAAGAACAAGACAAGGTATTACAATTTGGATGACGGTATACGATAAGTGTGTGATTTTTGAATTTTGCATCTAACTAGGAGTAATTATTCCAACACAAAACTCTAGAAGGATGGCAATGTTTATAGTCATTGTCTCTGCACCATCTAATGTTTATAGTCATGGACTCATCAAAAGGAAAAAAAAAAACCCACAGCACTGACGGCGTTGAGCAGTTTTCGACATTGTGCCTGGAGTAGTTGCTCTAGATGCCATTTCTACAATGTGTCTGGAGTAGTTGCTTTGAAGCAGTTTTGAGACAATTTACACATCAGACCAAAGTGGATCACTATTGGTTGAGCATGTAGCATTGAACTGGAGGAAGATGGGAGACACAGTGACGGTTGAGAAGTAGGAGGAGAGAGGGTTAAAGCATGAATCAAAATCCTAGTGGTTGAGGTGGGATTCCTTTTAGTATTGGTTATATGTATTCTAGCTCACAAATCCAACGAAATCCAGAACTTAACCAAGTACTGCCAAATCTTTAAATTTTTTTATACACCTAGGTTTATAATCACTCTAAAAATATCCATTAAAATCCCAATTGACTACTGTTTGGGTTAATATTTGAATATTGTACTTAAATATTCGAAAGTCCAAGGATGCCAATTAAAAGAGGATTTGCCCAAAACCCAGCATCAAACCCAGAAGCAATTTGAGGCCTTCCCAACCAAGAGACACAAGCCACATGTCTGTAATTGAAGTGACAAGTGATGGAGACTAACCTACTATCAGTCAAAGAACACTTTCTAGTGGCATTACAAGTAAAAAGTTGATGACTCACTACCCTCCAAGTACTTTCGAGCAAGAGCAAAAGTTATTGCAGTCAGACCAAACTGCCTATAAAAATAAGAAGAGACAACAGGGACAAGGACACTCAACCAATCAAACAAACAAACCTACAAACTCTGCTCTTAAGCCAGATTTGCATCCAGAAGCTGAAATCAACCCAGATTTAGTCCTTTTAGCGATAGTTCTTTAGAAAAACTATCTCTTGTCTAGTATAAAAGCTCTGCTACCTCCCTTAGTGTTGTAGTATCGATTCCCTTGTGTAAACCTATTTACCATCCATCCCTTTTGTAGCATATAACCTTTGTAAATCCAAAGAGAAGTGACTGCAAGAAGTTCATCCTTGCCAGACAAGGTGAAATCTTGCCTGAAGCTCTTTGTTTGTTTTCTAAATTAGTAGATCTATCACTTAATGCATTCTCCAGCATGTATTCAAGTTATTTCCACCTATTTTTCTATTTTAAAAGTCTCATTTGCATCTAGATCTGGTTAGCTGAATGAATGTGTTTTCATTAAATGTAATATTGAACCAAACAAGTAACTTAAAGGGCTTTGGACTTCCTTCATTTGAACATACAAGACTATGAACCAAAAATCCATGTTTACAAGACAAGAAAAAGAACTTAATGTGGACTTAACCCATCCACGACAACCCTTAGATAACAAGAAGTTTGAAGTAACTTGGGGAGCAAGTAATCGACTTAAAAGACACTTGTTCTACATCTGCTATACTGAGATAGCAGTGGCACGCCTAGCACTTAGTTTTGATTGCGAGCCTCAAGGCCTACACCTAAGGCCCCACAAAGGCACCTTTTCAGAACTAACTTTGTTCTCTTCTTGTAGCACATTAACAAGCAAAAGCCATACTACACATCCAAAGTGCCAATCCCTTAGGGAGCTGTGCTGAGGTCCGGAGAGCCTTTTCCAGAGAAATCTTTGCCCAAACTTAATTTTGGCATGCTCGGTAGGACTCCATTAGTCTTGTATGCCAAGAAAGATAAAGAATGAGAAAACCTTCAGGTGGAAAACAGAATACGGGCCACCCCAGTGTCTACCAAGATCAAGCATGACAGATCAACTAGATATTTCCCCACCTTACGAGGACCAGCTATTATGGGAAGCCCGACTTCATCTGAGAAATCGGAAGGAAAGGTGACCAATGAAGACTTGCAAGCCACCATGATGCAAGTATTGAAACTATGGAAAATATCACTCTGGAAACCAGAGGAGAGGTGGGTAGACTCTGTTCCAGAACAGGGAGTCTGCAAAGAAGATTAGATCTGGAGTACTCTACTCCAAAAAATGGTTATGCCAGGGAAATGATGAGAGAAGCAAGCCCTGAAAAAGAACCAGTTATCCCCCTATTTCCTTTGCTTGAGGAAAATAGGGATAAAGGGAAAAACAAGGAAGGATCTAGAGTTAGTTAGCCAGTATTGGAAGAGATCCTAGAGACGGAGTTACCCGACCCTCTATTATTTTCACTAGTTAGTAAGAGAGTATGGGATGCCCCAAGTAATCGGAGAATCCAATGGGAAATGAGATCTCACAACTGTGGACAAACCTTCCCCTTATAGGCCACCACCATTGGCTAATAAGGGATAAGGGTCCAGATGGAGGAAGCCCGAACCAAAGAATGAGACTTTCTCGGGCAATGATCATAGCCTAAAGCGGGAACCTCCTTATACCCCACCTAATTATACAGCTAACCAGCAACTTAGAGATGAGTTAGCCGAGTTAATAAGAATGATAGTCTAGAATGCTCAACCTCAGGCTCGCTCGTTGTTCAGGATCACCTACCAAAAGCAATACCCAGAGTATATTGATGAGCAAAATTTGTTTCCCCTCAACTTCAAGATGTCCGCGTATCCCACTTTTAGTGGAGAAGATGGCAGTGTGTCTTATAAAGATCACATTTTCAAGTTCTCTAACCATTATGTGGCTTTTAAAGATGATCCTAACTATAAGTTAAGATTATTTGGGAACTCATTGGTTAGCCTAGCATCTCAGTGGTATTCCTTGTTGTCTCCCAATTCTATTGCTAACTGAGGGCAAATGGAGATGGCTTTTCATGAACAGTTCTATAGAGTGGAGCCCGAGATTACTATCAATGATTTAGTGAAAGGAAAGCAATATAAGCATGAGTCTACAGAAGACTTCATGATGAGGTTTAGAAAGACAAGGATGAGGTGCCAATTCCCTATCAATCATGCTCAGCTTATATCCATTGCTCAAAAGGCATTAAGGCTGCCTTTGAGGAAAAAGTTTTATGATGTACAGTTCAATGAGTTGCAAGAGTTGGTAATTGTTGCCACAAAGTATGAGAAGCAGTTGCTTAAAGAACAACAAGTGAAACACTCATCCAAGGTCCCTCATTTTATAAAAATAAAGCTGCAATTCACCAAGTAAAGTTTGAAAGAGCAAAGCCAGAAACAAGTGATGGGCATGAAAAAGAAGGGATAGAGATGTGTGCATCAGAAATGACCACTCCCTTTAAACCTTTAATGGTAAAGGGGTTAGTCCAGCAAGTCAAAGATCAGAAAGTCGTGATGGATTTGTTCCTATGAAGCCCCCCAAATACCAAAGTTATTCTTTTGATTTGACCAAGGCCTTAGAGATCTATGAAGAGTTGGTGCGGGGCAAGAGTGATTATGCCCGACAACACCAAAAAGATGCCTAAACCAAAAGAATTAAGAGGAAAGAAGTATTGCAAGCTGCATTATACCTTCAACTACTCCATAACCAACTGTGTCCAATTCAAGGATTGGATACAATACCTCATAGGGAAGGGAAAGTTGATGTTGGATAAACCACTGGCTAATATGATGATTGACAAGGATCCCTTCCCAGAGGCCCCAATAAACATGATCAACCTGACTTGGACTGAGAAAGGGATTGGAAAAGCCACCTGGGAAGTGAAAGCAGAAAGGAGGCAAGTTGACAGACCGATAGAAGGAACTATCAAGTTGCCCGAGAAACCCAAAGCAGCCATATTTAAAGGGTTGCTATTGTGTAGCAAGTGCCAGTGTGAATGTGAGTTAGAGGTGCCAGCATTATGAGTTATTATTGATCAAGAATTAGTCAGAATAAGAGAGAAATAATGGCGGGAAGCTCTAAAGAGTATCATGCGGGTAGCCGAGAAGGAAACCTCCAGAAACGTTTTTCAAAGGTTATGAAGAGATTCTCAACCAAGGGGCTTGTCAAAGGTATTTAGAAATTACGAAGCCTCTAAAGAAGTCGAAGACAAAGAAGCCAAAATGCCAAAATGGGTGGATGTAAGGCCTCCCCAACCAAGTTATAATGATGTCAAAATGAGGGGAAAAACAAAGAGCATGGTATTCCCAGTCACCAATAAGGGTTCTGCCTAACTTGGGCGGAAATGGTATGTAGTTGGAAAGGATGGGAGACCTATCAAGGAAATGGGAGCTTCTATGATTATGAGAGTCCAGAGGCAGCACAAAGCCTACATGAACTCATTAAAAGTCTCTGCTACATCAGAAACCTCTGAAAATGTGAAGTTTGAGAAAGTACCTCATGAGGGAAGGAATCAACTTCACTAGAAAAGCAAAAATGAGGTAGAGAAGGCTAATAGCAAGATTGAGGGGGAAGGAGATCATGTGCCACAAAGCCCTCATCTGGGAAAATACAGAATCTTGATGAGAGCTCAAGAAGATATGGTAATGATGCCAACCCCAAGATAGACCCCAGAACCAATATGTTTTGGAACTATCTCGCCTGAAAGGAGAATGCCCTCACCTTTGTTGGTGGATACTCTCTGTGAAAACCTGGAGCAGGTGTAGAATTTTGGTATAACTCAGGAAAAAGGGTTGCCGAACCAATGTTGCCAAAAGAAGCACAAGCCTGGTTAGATGAATTCATGGACCATATTCATTTACCTGAACTGAGCAACTTCTATGTAAATATGACATATGTTATATCTGCCATGTTTTGGATTGGGCCTGATCAACTTGCCACAATGGAGGGTGATTACTTAGCAACAGAACCTATGATGGCACATGTTAATGTTGAGGAGGCAGGAAAATGAGAATCGAGCAAAACAGGGTTGCCCGAGCTCACAAAGAAAGAACCTGAGAGGGTATATTCAGATAAAATGGTCTTCAGCCACCCGAGTTTGGCCCTAGCTAACCATCTCAAGCCCATATATATGACTGCTCATTTGGAGGGAGTACCCTTCAAGAAGGTCTTGATTGATAGAGGGGCGGTCAATGTAATACCATTAAAACAGATGAAAAAGTTAGGAAAAGTGAAGAATATCTCATTCCTACTGACTTGAGAGTCTCTAGCTTTTCTAGAGCCATTATAAGAACTCATGGAATATTGCCTTTGGAGGTTGACTTGGGTTCCAAGCAAATCATGGTAGCTTTCTTCGTGGTGGATAGTAGCTCAACTTATAGAGCTCTACTTGGTAGAGATTGGATTCATCAGTGTCTTTGTACCATCTACCTTACATCAACAGATAGCTGTTTACCACGAGGAATGAGCTATGAGACCTGGATTTTGGGAGATGGTGGAGGTTGAGATGCGACCATTCATCCCCACAGCTAATGTTGTAGAAGCCAGCTTTTACAATCCCAGTATTGGGATTCTCCAGTGCTTAGGAGCTGATGAGAATGGCCGCCTGACTAAGGTGACAGCCCAAAAGATTGTGGAACAATGATTGTTTCTTACTAAGGAGGAATGGGATAGACCCAATATCGTCCCAACTCCCCAACACTAGTAATGTCAGAACAAAGAAGAAATGACAAATTAGTTGCAGTCATGTCCTTAATCAAAAGACTGTTGGTGTATGGGAGGGAGAGAGAGAGAGAGAGAGAGAGAGAGAGAGAGAGAGAGAGAAAGAGAGAGAGAAAGAGAGAGAAAGCAAGAAAATGAGAGCTCGGCCAAAAAGCAAGTGGGATGGAAAGAAGAAGCCTTAAGTAGCTAGAAGAAAGCAAGAAAATGAGAGCTCGGCCAAAGAGCAAGTGGGATGGAAAGAAGAAGCCTTAAGTAGCCAGAACATGGGAAAAAAGGAGTTTTTTTTTGGAAAGAAGTTGGAACTAGCCATACAAATGGTTGAATGTATATATGACTTAGACTGGCCCGAAGACATGCCCGAGAGTCTAGAGCTAGATGAATTTTTGTGTACAGAACCTGACAAGCCAGCACCAGAGGTACAAGACCCTTTAGAAACCATTTATTTGGGGACTAAGGAGGATCTAAGGCCTATACAGATTAGTAGCATGTTAGAAGTTGAAGATCGGGCAAAGATAGTCAACCTTCTGCACGAGTATAAAGACTGTTTTGCTTGGCATTATACTGAGATGCCAGGTTTAGATTTAACCTTAGTAGAACACAGAATGCCTATTAAGGAGGGATATAAACCTGTGAAGCAAGCACCACGAAGAATGTCAAAAGAGATCAAAGAAAAAGTCAAAGAAGAGATTGACTATAGAAACATTAATGGAACCACGCCTAAAGATGAGTATCACATGCCCATGGCTGACCTATCCATAGATGCAGTTTCAAAACATAAAGTTCTATCTTTCATGGATGGCAATGCTGGTTATAATCAGATAAAAATGGCCAAAGAAGATATACATAAAACAACTTTTAGGTGCCCAGGCCATGTTGGAGCATATAAATACTTAGCATGCCACTCGGGCTTAAAAATGCCGGTGCAACCTATCAAAGAACAATGAATGCCATTTTTCATGACTTGATTGGCCATAGCATGGAAGTATATATTGATGACATCGTGGTGAAGTCTAAAACTGAAAAACAACACGTAGTGGATCTCAGACAAGCTTTAACAAGAATGAGAATCCATAAGTTGAAGATGAATCCTAAGAAATGTGCTTTTTGAAGGAAAATTTTATCCTAGCTAATAACATGTGAGAACATTTGAACATATATGCAAACTAATAACACTTTAAAGTATGCATGCATTCAAAAACAATTCTAAAACCCATGACTTTCAAAGCCTAGTGAATGGTGAACCACAAAACTCTTTAACAACATTAAAGAGAAGGAAGGATTTTGAGATTCATTACCCTTGAAGCTCATCCTTGTTTACACAAGGGATTCACCCAAGTGGAGGGCCTTCAAGTCACCTCCTAGCTCCTTGAATCTTCCTTGTGATTTTCTTCCTTTTGAATCTCCTTTGCTCCTTGAGGATGTGAGGAAAGGATCTCCAAGAACACCAAAGGTTTGGTGTCTCTAAGTCTCCACACCAAGGATGAGGTGTGAAGATGAAATGGATGACTTAGAGGAAGAAAGATTGCTCGCTATCCCTCCCCTAAGTGGCCGGCCTCTATAGAGAAAAAGAGAGAAAAAGTTTCTCTTCTTTGCCTCAAGAAAACCCTAGTGAGAGAATGGTTATAAAGTTGCCTTTATACCACCTCACATGTGAGTGGCAAACTTACAATTAACCCAAGTTGGCTACCACTCACCCTAGGCCGGTTTTGACTTTGTTTTTGGGTTAATTTCCATTTAGTTTTAGTTGTCACACAACCTAAACTCAATGGCCCTTGTGGACCAAAAACCCTTTTGGGCCCCGAAACCCAAAACCAACTTAAAAGCCCATTATGAACCTTTTGTAAGATTAATTAACTAATTAATTAATATTGACCATTCTAAATTAAACTATTTAATTGCTTATCCATCTCATTTATATCTTCACATTCATCCTTACTCGGACAATTAGGTTCTATTTAGCGAGGCAGTGGGCAATTGTTACTCTTAACGATCGATTGTGAATTGAAACAACATTTCAATTCTCCCTTTGATGAAGATTAGTGATTGTTAATCTTCAGGGCTTCCACAAGCCATAAGTGACACCTAGCAGCATGTCATGGCTACCCAAGCTAAGTTGAAGTCATTGGAGAACCTATCCAGTTACAATTACAATGCAATACGGTCCTTCTCCAATACAATACTTTTAATCACATTGTTTGAGTGATAGTTTGTTTCATGTCTACTATCCAATGTGATACTTCTCTATATGATTCAATTGAATATGATTTGGAACAAACTTCCTAAGTCATATTCGTTTACTTTGGCCAAATACTCCCGAATCATATCTCAGAGTATTCTCCCTCCACCATGAAAGGTTAGAGATCCCTTGTTGTGCATTCATATGCCTACATGACTAGATAGCTTGACCTCAACAATGTCGTGGACACTCTCGATGGAATGCCTTTGACATGATCAAAGATCAAGGACCTAACCATTAGACATCTATGATGCCTTAGGTCAAATGACTACTTTGCATATTGCAACTTACGAGTTCTTACATGACATGTATGTTCAAACTCTCTTTTGATCATGGTTCAGTGTATTCGATTTCCTTTTGAGCACTTATGTGTTTGTCTCAGTGTCCAACACTAAATGACTTGAGACTAGTCATACTCACGCTTGAGTTAACATAACACATACTAACCTTAACGGACTGTCAATGCCCAATTGGCAATACTATGGCTAGGAACGTTTTAGGAACGAACATAAGAGAAATGTCTCGTTAATCTAACTTACTTAGAGCACTTCTTTCTTAAGTTAAATACATTCCTTGGATTCCCTTATTGCTTAAACACATAATAAATAGTGATTAACAATAAGCTTTGCCCTTCATTAAACATATAATAGTTTAACACAATAAGTATTCCAACAGGCTATTACATCAAATGAGTGGCTTGTGGGCATACTTCCAACACTTTTGGGCATAAGGTCGGGCAACTATTTGGGGTTCATTGTTCACCAAAAAGGGGTAGAAGTTGACAAAAATAAAGCACGGGCAATAATGGAAGCACCTCCTCCTACCAACAAAGTACAATTACAAAGGCTACTAGGGAAAATCAACTTCTTGAGAAGATTCATTGCTAACTTGGCGGGCAAGATTCAACCGTTAACTCCTCTGTTAAGATTGAAAGATAAAGAGGAGTTCGAGTGGGGCCCACCACACCAAGAAGCCTTTGACAAAATAAAAGCTTACTTGACCTCTCCATCCGTGCTCATGCCACCTCAAAGAGGAAAGCCTTTAAAGCTTTACATTTCTGCCTCTAAAGAATTGATGGGAAGCTTGCTAGCTCAAAACAATGAAGGAGGAAAACAGCAAGCAATTTACTACCTCAGTAGAATCCTCACTGAGGTAGAAACAAGATATACACCAGTGGAAAAGTTATGTTTGGCTCTATACTTCACTGTCTGCAAGCTAAGGCATTACATGTTACCGTGCCACATCCACATTATTGCTAAGATAGGTGTAATCAAATACATGTTGTCAAAACCAATGCTAACTGGAAGGATTGGAAAGTAGATTCTAGCACTATCCGAATTCAATTTTCAATATGTACCTCAGAGAGCAATCAAGGGACAAGCAATTGCAGACTTCTTGGCTGAGCACCAAGAGTCACAAAATGAGCTTGTCAACATCCCAGGAACTCTAGAAGTGGCCAGTATGTGGATCCCACCAAGCAAAGCCTCATCAGGCCAGGAAGAGTGGATCCAACAAGAAATAAAGAGGATAGCTAGTCTCTGGATCACTCCTTGGAGATTGTATTTTGATGGATCTTGCACTCAAAATGCTGTTGGGGCTGGGATAGTCATCATTGATCCCAAGGGTGCTCACCATTATTATTCATTCTTACTGGATTATCAAGATACTACCAATAATCGGGCAGAGTATGAAACATTGATAATTGGCCTGGAAATCTTGATAGAGTTGGGGGCAACTGAAGTTGAAGTGTTTGGTGATTCAGAGTTGGTGATCAATCAGCTAAATGGGGAATACAAGTGTAGACACATTACTATGGCGGGCTATTACTTGGCAGCCACTTAATTGTTAAGCTATTGGGGTGTTGAAATATCAGTCAACCATATTCCCAGAGAATCAAATGCAATGGCTAATGAGATGGCACAGATAACTTCTGGAGCACAGATCCAAGAATGAAGATTTGAGGTAGAGGTAGAAGTACAAAGAAGAAATCTCTCTTTTATCTTTGATAGAGGATTCAGCCTAGATGTGATGACTAAAGAACCAGAGATAGAAGATTGGAGATCATCTATTATTCAATACTTGAAGAACTTTTCTTTCCCAAGAGTAAGAAGAATAGACAGCAAGCAACTAAGTATGTTGTGTGGGAAGAGAATCTGTTAAGAAAAACTCCAGATGGACCTTTGTTAAAATGCTTAGGCCAAGAAGAATCAATAAGAGTAATGGCTGAAATACATGAGGGAATCTGTGGAGCACATCAAGCTGGAACTAAGATGAGATGGTTGCTCATTAGATATGGTTACTTCTGGCCAGACATGGAAAAAGACTGCAATGCCTATGCCCGAGGGTGTGAAGAATGTCAAAGACATGGACCTCTTCAACATGTGTCTTCAGTACCCTTGAACCCTGTGGTTAAGCCTTGGCTCTTTAAAGGATGGGCAATGGACTTTATCGGGCAAATTTACCCAGCTTCTAGCAAGGGGCATGCATTCATAATTGTGGCAACAGATTACTTTACCAAATGGGTGGAAGCTTCAGCTGTGAAAACTATCACCTCAACTGCAGTAACAAATTTCATTGAAACCAAGATCTTACACAGATTTGGGGTGCCCGAGATAATTGTTACAGATCGCGGGCCATCTTTTATTTCAAAGGAAATAGAGGAGTTTGCATGTAAGTTCAAGATAAAGATGATCCAATCAAGTAAGTTCAAGATTAAGAGAATGGTTGTTGATAGTCCAGAAAAATAGCATGAGAAGTTGGGAGACACTTTGTGGGCTTACAAAACCTCCAAGAGGGCAGGAATGTGAACTACTCCTTACGCCTTAACCTTTGGGCAAGACGATGTACTCCCTGTGGAGAGAAATGTGAATTCTGTTAGGATTCAAAACCAGTTTGGGTTAGACAGTGAAGAATACATTCAGGCTATGTGTCAAGAAGTTGAAGATCTAGATGTAGCCCGAATTGAAGCTCTAAATAAAAATCAAGAAGGGAAGAGAGCTATTGCCCAAGCATACAATAAGAAGGTAAAGTTGAAAAACTTCGAGGAAGGAAAGATAGTATGGAAGGCAATCTTGCCTTTAGGAGCTCAAGTTAAAGGCTTTGAGAAGTGGAGTGTTACTTGGGAAGGTCATTTCATTATTCACCAAGCACTAGATAAGGGAAGATATTACTTGGCAGATTTGGAGGGAAACTTGCAAAGACATCCAGTTAATGCTAAGTTTTTAAAGAAATATCATCCAACTCTATGGGATATCAGAGATTGTTATATTGAATAAGGTTAGTTATTTTGAAAAAGGATTAAAGTTAGATGGTGCAGTAAGACTTCAATGTAAAGTAATAAGCGAGACAAGTAAAGATGAAGAAGAATTTCATTTTTATTTCATGTAAAAAGATTACAAATGATCCTAGCCTAACAACTTTGCATCTTCAGCCAAGGCAGCTATTCTGGAATAATAAGTTTGCATAATGGTGAAAATTCTGCCTGGTTCTCCTTGATACATGTTGCTATTAGCAAGTTGGGTTTTTTAGTCTTCAACCTCCTAAGAAATCTTCTCCATCTCTTTTACTTTCTTAAAAAGATGAGTGGCCAGGTTCATCTTCTCAGCCTTTAAAGAGGTAAGCTGTTCTTCCAACCTCTGAATTTCAGCATTAACCATTGCGATCCGGTCTTCCATAGCTGATCATTCCTCTACTAACTGTTGAAGTGCGGCTGAGGTCTTCGTGTGTTTTTCTTCGAAACATTTAATCTATTGGATGCCCGCTCTGCCTTCTGATGCTGATCATGATCCCTCAACGCCCACAGATTCTCGAAGAAATTAAGGAATAACTTGTACTGGCCCTTTGATAATAACTGAGCTTTGCAAAGTTCGGTAAGGGCCTTCTCAGCGTCATGAAGGATCTTGAGACTGAAGGAAGTAGTGAAGTCCATCTTCATCCCATCCTTGAAGATTTGACAAGCATTTAGAAGAAGATGAGACTCAAAAGAAGGTGAAGGAGATTGTAGTTTGGTCTTGATCTGCCCGAACTTCTTGACCAGTTCAGGCAAAGATGTTGCTGATGAAGTTGAGGCCATCTCTTCAGCACCTTCAGTGGTAGCAGAGGGGGCAGCCTCGATTGGCAGAAAAGGAAGGATCTCAAGAGCAGGAGTCGGAACGGAAGTAGTAGTTTTGACTTTCTTTTTTGGTCGAGGGATGGGAGTCCCCGTGACCCCAAAAGTCAAGGGAGGCCTTGGGAGATCTGCCTTGCACACCAAAGGCAGAGGAGATTTGCCTGAACCTTATTCAAGACTCTGTTGCAACCAAGGAGAATAGGGTAAGAAAATAGTCTACAATTCAGAACAAAGGAAGGCAAAATAAGAGAAGTTAATATACCTGAGTTGAACTTGGAGCCTTGGAAGGAGGAGGAGTTATTTCCCTTGGTTGGTGAAGGGGATCATCTTTGCTTGCTGGAGAGGGAGAAATAATGTCCGAGCCCTCAATAGAGGCCTATAAACATAAAGAGGGACAAATGTCGGTGGAGTGGTTTGCAAATAACAGAAAGAAAAAAAAGTTTAAAAAATAGTATACCTGAGGTTAGGAGATGGGCACTTCAGAAGCCACAATTACATCAGTAGGGGCAGCCCGAGAAGCCCGTGGGTTAGTCACCTCCGAGACCACAGGGATCTCATGGACTATGTGCTCCCCAAATGCAATTATTGCTGGTTGTTATGACTCATGTGTTGGAGAAGACTGCAGAAAGCAAAAGCAAATAAATATAAAAGGGGGGATGTTAAGCATAAAATGTTAAAACAACAATGCTTACCGAGTTACTGTTCTCCTCCACAAAATGCAGCATCTCCCAAGTACTTAGATTGAATTGGGAGGTGGGAGTCACCACCAATGCAGGAGAATGGACCGAAGACATGGGAGTTGAGCCGTGCCCGATCGAAGATGTAGCTTCCCCAACCTTGGCCTACAAAGAAGTGGAAGTCAATGATTACCTTTCAAGATAATAAGGTTGCAAGTTTTAAGCCAAGGGTAAAAAAAAGTATACCTTGGAAGACTTAGCCTGAAGAGGGAAAGCATGCGTTGGTCGGGCAGAAGGAGAAGAAGCCTTATGCTGAATGGACCCTTAACCTCTAATGTCCTATTCAAAAATACAAGTGATGAGTCATTACAAATATTGAGAGAGTTAAATATGAAGAGGAGTTGGGTACTTAACGAATCGAGCCTATACCTCTAATTCCTTGAAGGTAGCAACAAGAACATGCTTGTCTTTCTGATACAACTTAGCCCCCAATGGCTCTTCCCTTGAAATGATAGTGGGCCTCTTGGCGGTTTGAGGTCCTAGTTTTAAAGAAAAAAGGAGTTGTTAACCCGTGAAGTAAAAATTGCAAAGAAAAGAGAAGCGGGGATAACTTACTAGAAGCCTTATGTTTTTTCCTGCCCGCTACTAGTGCAGAAGCAGTAGGAGACTTAGAGGGTTGGGAAGTCTTGGAGGTCTATGCTCTTATTCTCTTTTTGGTTAGGGTTGTCCAAGGTGCAGGCAAAATAGGCTGAGATTCGGGTTGCACTTCAGAATCAAACTCTAAAGATTCTATCACTAATGCCCTTGTCCGCCGTGTAGCCCGAGTATCCACCACGGGCTTAACCTCGCCCTTCGAATCTCCAAGTAACATGGAGCCATCCCCGCCTTCTCCAACAACTTGCCTTGCCGCCTCAGTTGCAGCTTCTTGGAAAACGAAGGTGTCTGCAGCTTCTTCATCTAGCCCGACATCCATCTCTGCGGGGTTGCCTTAGGCTGCAAGTGTAAAGAGACCAAAGAAGGGATTAGAAGAAAGCAGATTCAATATATATATATATATATATATATATATATAATTCATTAAATACAAGTCAAGAAGATAAAAATATCTATCAGAAGGAGTTGGTTCTTCTGGTGAATCATTTCCTTCCAATTCTTGAGCTTGTCCGAGCTAGGATAGGATTTGATGGATAGTTACCCAAAGAGGCGGTCATGGGCTTCGCGTAAATTCCCTCCATACTTCTTGGTCCACTTTACTTCCCACCCAGAAGAGAAGGTTGATGTACATTCAAAATTTAAAGCCATAGGCTTTCGAGCAATCCTGCTCATGACTTCCAAGATGCGTCGAGCAGCCCGAAAGGTGGTTTCTTGTGGTGAGCGAAGGTGATACGAGGTGCTGTAATGAATTGAGTCGAAGAAGGGCACATGAATGGCTTGTCTAAAGCCCAATTGCTTGCTGCAGAAGTTTGGATGATAAACTTCTAGCCTGCGCTCGTAACGGTCCCTCCTTACTCCCCAGGCCAGATCCCTTGACTTGCTGCAGCTGATAAATTTTTCTTTGTAGAAGGGACTGGCATCTTCTCTAAAGGCATCTTGAAAAGCTCGGAGAACCAAAGATATCTCCTAAGCACTAAAGCTCCCTATTCCAGGTTTGCCCGAGTTCTGCAAACTCTGAAGAAGTAAAGGTAGGAAAATGTGGAGTGATTGGTGGGTGAGGCCTCGGCAAGGATCCGGGCAGGAGCAACACCCTCAGGGAGTTCAAGATTGTGAGCCCGAAGCTCGGGAAAATACCATTGTAGCCACAATTGGATCATCCAAGTAGGCCCATTAAGGTTGGTCTCGAAGGGGATGCCTCCGGTTATTTCATCAAGGAGGTGATAAAGATGAGCGAGAAGGAAAAGGCATGTAGCAACATCGTCAAAATTATGTAGAGCTTCCACCAGAGGGATCTACTCAACTTTTACTCCCTTGAACTTGTTGGGGAAGACATGCTTATTGAGCCAGTATAATAGAAAATACATATGCTCCTAATCTCTGTTAGCATTGGAGGACGTCGAGCCAAAAGTCTTCTTGACAAATAGGATGAAACCCATGAAGGAGGCCCCATAACTCTTGAATGTAGAAGAGTTGTAGTTTAGCTGAGTTATGGGATTAGAGGTGCCTGAGCTTTCAGGGGTCGGGCGAGATCGAGGTGACCAGTCGTGAGTAATGTCCACAACTCTGCCTGAAGGCCTTAGCTAGAAGACATGTGCCATGTCGAGGATGGTCGGGGACATGGGACCCATCCTGAAGTCAAAGGTGTTTGTCCCCGAATTCCAGAAAATGAGGGTCGTGGTAAGCAGCTCGGGCTTAGCAATCACGGTGGTCTTAGACAACATAATTAGCTCGTATATGCCGTTGTTCATCCACTTTTGGTTAAAGGTTGGCTCGAGTTCATTTATCCACTGTGTCCATCCCTCATCCTTCATTAAAGGAAAACTTATTCGATAATTTGACCACTTAGAGGAAGAAATGCCAGACTCGACCAAAAATGGGTTCGGGGTGAACCAATTCACCTTGGGCATGTTCTTTTCCATGACGATGGGGACCTGAGAAGTCCATGCAGGCCCCAAGGAGTGAACTCCACCCTCTTTGAAGAAAAGCGAAGTCTGCAAGCCTGCTCGAAGGCGATTAAAGCCGTTGAGCAAGCGGCGCATAGTGGAAATAAGAAGATTAAGTTTGAGCAGTTTTGGGAGCCATTAGATGGGTTTGGAAGGAAAATGAGAAGAATATTTGAAATAAGGGGCAAGAATTGAGAGCAAAAGAGTTTTTAGAATTATGGGAAGTATGGAAATTCGAAGGTTTGGAAATGCTAAGGTATTTGGCCGAGGAGTTTAAGTGAGAAGAATATAGTAAGCAGTTACTTAACGTTGGAATTCGTGGGTTAGTGCAAAGGTTTAGTTAACAACGACTGTCTTAAATGGTGCAAGTCCCAAGTAAAGACATGCGGTGGCTGTTTAATCATCATTAACGCCTCGATTTGCAGACTCAACAATGATTAAAGGGGGCACTGTTTGAGTTAATATTTGAATATTGGGCTTAAATATTCGAAAGCCCAAAGATGCCAATTAAAAGAGGATTTCCCCGAAGCCCAACATCAAACCCAGAAGCAATTTAATGCCTTCCCAACCAAGAGACACAAGCCACGTGTCTGTAATTGAAGTGATAAGTGATGGAGACTAACCTACTATCAGCCAAAGAACACTTTTCAGTGGCATTACAAGTAAAAAGTTGATGACTCACTACCCTCCAAGTACTTTCGAGCAAAAGCAAAAGCTATAGCAGTTGGGCCAAACTGCCTATAAAAAGAAGAAGAGATAACGGGGACAAGAACACTCAAACAGTCAAACAAACGAACCTACAAACTCTGTTCTCAAGCCAGATTTGCATCCAAACACTAAAATCAACCCAGATTCGATCCTTTTAGTGATAGTTCTTTAGAAAAGCTATCTCTTGTCTAGTATAAAAGCTCTGCTACCTCCCTTTGTGTTGTAGTATCAATTCCCTTGTGTAAACCTGTTTACCATCCATCCCTTTTCTAGCATATAACCTTTGTAAATCCAAAGATAAGTGACCGCAAGAAGTTCAAGCTTGCCAGACAAGGTGAAATCTTGTCGAAGCTCTTTGTTTGTTTTCTAAATGAATAGATCTATCACTTAATGCATTTTCCAGCATGTATTCAAATTATTTCCACCTGTTTTTCTATTTTAAAAGTCCCATTTGCATCTAGTTTTGGTTAGTTGAATGAATGTGTTTTCATTAAATGTAATTTGGAACCAAACAAGTAACTTAAAGGGCTTTCGACTCCCTTCATTTGAACATACAAGACTATGAACTAAAAGTCCTTGTTTACAAGGTAAGAAAAAGAACTTAATGTGAACTTAACCCATTCACGACAACCCTTTGATAACAAGAAGTTTGAAGTAGCTTGGGGCGCAAGTAATCGACTTAAAACACACTCGTTCTACATCTACTATACTGAGATAGCAGTGGCATGCCTAGCACTTAGTTTTGATTACGAGCCTCAAGGCCTACACCTAAGGCCACACAAAGGCACATTTCAGAACTAACTTTGTTCTCTTCTTGTAGCACATTAACAAGCAAGAGCCTGACTACACATCCAAAGTGCCAATCCCTTAGGGTGCTGTGCTGAGGTCCGAGGAGTCTTCTCCAGAGAAATCTTTGCCAGAACAACTACCCGTGGATTTGAATGTATTTTTAAAATCCTCTTAAATCCTAATTTTACTACGACATGATTTCAAAGTTTTTTAAAATCTTCACTGACTACACTCTGATTTTAAAGTCTATTAAAATCCTATCAAATCTTAATCAAATTTTAATTTGACTACACCCTTCTTAATGGATTTTGAGTATTCTTTAAAATCCTATCAAATCTTAATTTGACTACACCATGATTTCAAACTCTTTTAAAATTCTCTTTCAAAATCCTAATTGAATACACTCTAATTTTAAAATTCATTAAAATACAAACAAATCCTAATTTGACTACACTCGCCTTAAATTCAGCAAAATAATTAGAAGAGTCAAATCATCTACAACCTAGACCATGAGAACCTAGAAGATTCCCAAAACAAAAAAAATAGAGAACCTAGTTCTAGGTTTAGGGTGATGAAAATAATAAATTTAATTAATTAATTTTAGTTTGGGAAAGTAATTAATTAAATTATTTAATTAGTTTTTATTATGGTTATATATATCTAAGATGGGCCTCGAAATAGTTTTAGGAGTTGCCGAGTCCATTGGGCTTGTTTCAAGTTAAATATGATTTGGAGTCACTAGTGCCCCAAAAAGGCCCAATACCTATTTTGAACGAGAATGGCATGCAAAATGGTGTTAAAGGTAGGGGTGGAAAAAAAATACCAAAAGTCCCAAACTATACCAAAATTATACTGAAATCGACCAAAAAAAGCCCAAATCGAAAATCTTGAAAATTTTAGTATCGAAACCAAACTGATCTCGAATTATTCTGTATGGATTCGGTCTCATATTTTAACGTCATTCGGTATTCTCAACCCAAACTGAAATTTAATAAATATTATATATATATATATGTATATATATGTTGGAATATCTATAATGGGCCTATTATATATTATTATGATTAAAATAAGTAAAGTGTGTAGAAAAGCACATCGGTATTGTTTAAAGGCAGGTCATAGAACACTCTCTCTCTCTCGAATTATCTCTCTCACCAAAAGTCTTAAGACTTTCTCTATCTCTCCTCTCGAATTCGAAGCTCAACAGCCACCCACCCACCCATCCTCTCACAATCTAACTCCGATGAACTCTCTCCACTCCGGCAACCACAACACCTCACGGCTTCATCCCCACCTCTGATTCTCTCCAGCGATTCTCTGTGTGTGGTGGGTTTTGAATTATGGTTAGGGTTTCGAATTGGGGCTTAGGGTTTCAAATTGGGGGCTCAGGTCAGGAGGAAGACCCGGGTCTAACTTTCTCTTCACTCTATCTCTTTCTCGACCTTCAATATTCACTGATGCACTCTCACTATCTCTGATTTTAGTTTGGGGTTTTAATGCAGTTTAGATGATTTCAATTTCAATTTGTATGATTTAGATTTTGATGCAGGTTCGGTTTCGAAAAATTTTGAAATACGAAAAACATTTCGAGGAATCTTGAACTTCGGGAATACCGAAGGTTCGGTTCAGGATCGGTCGTTAGATTCTCGTCCCAAAAATAGTCGGTTCGGGACTTGATATGCCGTTTTCGGTTCGGTATCCCATACCAAACCAGCCTTAGTTAAAGGCAATTTGCCTTGTTTTAAAAAAAAATATGTTTATGTTGTGCTATGAGAATGAACAGCTATAAAATAAAGTAGTTATATTTGGTAAACTTTGGTTGTTAAAGTGTTTTTTTACCATAAAAACAAGGGTTCTTTAGATTTAAGTCCTTGCAATTCTTAAACTCTAGACAAAAACCACATATATTATAACTTCTAAATAAACCCAAATTTTAAATATGATGTTATGTTGGATAAAAGATGTCTATGAATTTGTGTTTATTTACAAAATCATGCCACCAAATCTCTTATACGTTTCTTTTAGACATTTAATTTGTTTAATATATTTTTGTGTGAACTCCTCCAATCCAAAACCTAATTAGATCAAATATATACGGACATATATTCTACATTTATGTATACTAATACCATAAAAAGAAGTAGGTAAATTAATTTTGTTACAAATTTAAAAAGTAGGCACATTAATTTTCATGTAATTATAAAGTAGGTAAATTATTTTCATAAAATTAAACAATAGATATTGTTTTCAAAAAATTAATTTTCATAGCAGGTAAATTTGTTCATGTAATTATACAGTAGGTAAATTATTTTCATAAAATTAAACAATGGATATTGTTTTCAAAAATTTAATTTTCATAGTAGGTAAACTATTTTCATGTAATTATACAATAGATATTGTTTTCATAAAATTAATTTTCATAGTAGGTAAATTATTTTCATAAAATTAAACAATAGATATTGTTGAAAATAAACACTAAATTAGGTATATTCAAATTGAAATTTATTGTCAAAATTAAAAAAAAAATCCAAATTAATTCCTCTATCTAGAACCATATTTCATGGCTACAAGACATTGCCAAATTCAATGCACGTGATCAATTAAACACAAAATTACAAGAACTTTCCATACTGGCTTAGATAGGGGTATATTAGGGATCCAAAAAATATAAAAAGGGACACACAAACTTAATTTGGTAAATTGTTTATTTGGATCCTAATCATTGGGCTTTATTCGGATAAATATTATACGATGGGCTAGAGGCTAGAAAAAATGAGTTTGGAGGGGGAAGTTAAATTTTCAGTAAAAACAATGTGTAAATGTTTGGTACTTTTACATAAAACTGTTGTGACTACATTACATGACTAAAGAATGTATGATGTTGTAAGAAAGTTTTGGATGACATGCAAAATGGTGACAAAGGCAACATGCCTTTATGTGGTGGTGTGTGAAGGAAGATTGGTGAGTAAGAACTTCCACAAGAAGCTTTAGTCTCACTCATTACACTGAAAAATCTCTCCTTGAAAAGAGAGAGTTGTCATCCATTTATTTTTATGAGAGAGAGAAGCTCTCATCCTCACATGCATTCTCTCTAACTAAGGGCTCGTTTGGATGTGCTTTTAGAATGATTGATTTAGAAAAAATTGTTTTAGGTTTCAAAAGCATTTTTACTAAAGATTGGTTCTAAAAGCATTTTCACCAAAAACGCTTTCAGTCATTTTAAAAGCACATCCAAACAAGTTCTAAGTAGAAAATGTGAGATTTTTCAAGAGTGAGTTTTCTTTCTGAGCCTCAAAAAGAAAGAAATCTATGAGTGAAAACACCAACACCGCCAAAGTCATTCCTCCTGTTTGAGTAAGTGTGTGTCCTCGTTTAACACTCTTGCTCCTCCATTCTCACCTTAGTTTCATAGGTGAACTACGGGGGTTTGATCTTCGTTGGAGACAAAGTACGTGGGCAACCTACTCATATGACGGTTAGGTACAACAAAAAATCTACAAAAGGTGTTCTTGATCTTTAGAGATGGAGCATGCATATCAAGGAAGAAGGCCTACCTTAAAGGGATTCAATACTTACCACACTAGCCCTCTATTTTGTTATTATTATACAACATGAAAAGTTTTAATCTAATTTGAATTCAATACTTACCAAATATATATTGGCAAGCCAAATTCAATGATCTAAATAGTCTGTGTAGAGCCAAAACTAATGCAAAAAATCATGGAGCTGAACCAAAAATTAGATTGGTGAGGCCCACATTTGTTCCACTGCTCATGACAAGGAGATAAGGTAAGGAAGTTAAAGATAAGATTAATAACTAAATCCCTATCTTTAAGTTTTCCTCATTTAAGACTAAGTCCTTTGAGCGAGAAATCGCAACCAAATCCAATTAAGAATTCTGTGATTTATTTACTACTCCATCAAACGGATGACACACTTTGGCCAACTGGATGCCGATACATGCCGCAAGATCCATCACCACATAGTCGGCCCTATCTCCTATAAATAACCCATTCTACATCAATTTTTTGGTAAGCTTTTGCTACGCAATTAAGCCCTAAACTTTCTCTCTTTCAAGAGAAACTGTCTTAGGCATCATAGATCTATTTGCCAAACCTGTGGATGCAAATTTCTTCCTCCTTGATCTTGGACAAAATTGCACCTACAAAACAATTAACACCTTAGGTCAAGGCCAAGAGCCTCACGCACCCATGATGAATGGGGGCTTTGGCCGAAGAACCTCCGATGCCAAAGTTAGAATTTAGAGAGAAAGAGTGTTTAGAGAATTTTGGGATTTTTGCAAGAGTGTTGGAATGAAAATTTTGTGAAAATGGGAGCCTATTTATAGGGTTAGGCCGGTCCACTTTGGAGAGAAAGTGACCAGCCATTAAGTGGGGTTTTGGTTGAAATTTGGGTTTAATTAGCCAATTTATTATGATTAATTGCTAATTAAACATAAAGGGAATAAATGGGTGGTTATAAAATCATTTAGCTAGGGCCGAGGCCAGGAGTCGGTTCGGCATGGGCCGAGGAGGTGTTGTGGCAAGGGCCACTACTTGGGTTGCTTGGCTTGGCTAGAGCCAAGGGCAGCTTGAGCAGCTGGGGCCGCGAACTGAGGCGCTGGGGCGCAGTGCGAGGGTAGTCGCATGGCTCATTTCCTTTAGGCTCTTAGACCTGACGCGGGCCAAGCTGGCGATTGAGAGAAATGAGAAGGTCGCGGGCTTCATGGGCTGCTGGAATATTGGGCATGCAGACCTCCTGCTTGCTAGAATGTTGGGTTGAGCTCCTCTGCTGAGTACGGTGAATGGCGTTAGCTGCTTAGTCCTCTTTGTCGGGAGAAAAATAGGTTGCTCCCGAGATAGGAGGTAAAGAGGATCAAGGCCGATGAATAGCTTATCTGAACGCTGTTGCGTAACCTATTATGAATGAAGGTGGAAAGAAGAGATCTTCCCGCCTGCTCAAGAGATGCCGGTTGGGAAAAACTGAAGACTTCATCCGCTGCTTGTGAGGGTCCGCCTGCTGCCGAGAGGTCTGTGATTGACATGACTTATTCCTATGGGAAGAGAAATGAGGCTGCTAGATCTGAGCATGTGGCGCTGGCCATGTCGAGAGTGGCTTGTACGATTGCTGATAGAATTGCTCAGTGTAAAGGTCATTTCATGCCCCCAGTGCCGAAGTCTGTACCAAGACGTCCGTTGAGAGCCAAGTTTGGTTCACATTTGGAGAAGTTTGCTATTATAAAGAGCAATGAGATGGACTATGTTGCTAAGGTGGCGCCAAGGCCCACTTCCTCTGCTACCGAGACTGATTCGCCTGCTGGGAAGGAAGAGACTGCTTGCGTGGGTAGCTGTGAGAAATCCACTAAGCCTGCTTCTAGGGAGGCTGATGAGATCTGTGTGCTCTTGAAACCAGATCTGCTTGAAGACATGGACGTTTGTGCCAAGTTTGTTAGCCATAGAGTCGGCAGCCGGACGCCTTACTTACAGAAGCAGACAAGTCCCCGTGATCGCTAGGCTGTTAACCTTGGCTTTCTCCAATTCTGTAGGTTGCGTAGTAAGTATCACAACACTTTAGGACTTGGTGTAAGTTGTTCCGCTCTTAGCAGAGGTGAAGCTTATCGACTACGTAGCATGTCGGTAGTGGATAAAACTTCGTATATGCACGCTAGCTTGTTTAACCTTTCACAAGAATGTGCGGCTGTATAAGTGTAGCGCGGTTTTACTGCTCGAAGGGCAAGCCGTAGGCAGTCTTCTGGAAACCGTAGGCTACCTTAGTGCACTCGGTAGCAGCTTTAGGCTTCCAGGGCAGTCGTCTATCGAATGTACTGCGTAATGTGCCCCCTCCGTCTCTAGGGCCCGGTTCCCCGAGGATTAGGCCAAGAGACCCAAAATCCTTCAATTAGCTAAGCCTTGAAAAAGACCATTGTGGCTACTTCTAGGAATCCCGGCGCAAGCCATCGTGCATCTAGTTATACTAGGGCAGCCAGGCTCATCCACGTCTGGATATTCGGAGTGTAGAGTTTATCCTCCCGCTTTGGAGAGTAGACCCATGTGGGTGTCGGGGAATTAGTTTACCCTCTCGCATTGGAGAGCATGGTTAGTTCCTCTGGGGGTGCAATTCCTGCGGTTAGTCCCTAAGAAGGGCGCGGTCTTCTTTTGAAGTGCAGGAGTGATCAGTTGTTGTAAACATGCAACCAAGCTAAGTTGTGATTACTTCTGAATTCCTCATTGAAAAATGAGTGAAACGAACGAGAACTTAGTTGTAAGGTAGGAACTGCATAACAACTCGATAGTCCTCGGCTTATGAGGTGGTGCCCATCGAGCTGCTTGAGTCTTTGGGCTTCTGATGTAGCGAGAGGTCACACATGGTACTTCCTCAGATTGTAGGTGTTCCACTGCTTTTTGATCTTTTTGTCGTTTCATGGTGGCGAAGGTGTAATTACTCTTACCGCCTACTCTGCTGATCTTGTACGGACCTTCCCAGATATGATCCATCTTTTTGAAACCTTCTCTGCGGGCAGTGATGAAGGTTTTTCTTAGGACTAGATCTTCGGGCTAGAATTGCCGGACCTTGGCCCTTTTGTTTTAGCTGGAGAGGAGCTGCTGCTGGTAGGCTGCGATGCGGGTGATGGTCTGCTCGTGCTTCTCCTCTGCCAGATCTAAGCTTGTGGCCATTTCCTTTCTGTTCCACTCAATGCTTGGCAGTAGAGTGATACTTGGCACGATGACATTGGGAGGAATGATTGCTTCTGAACCAAATGCCTAAGATAAAGGAGCTTCTCCGGTTACTCGTCATTTGGTGGTGCGTTATGCCCATAAGCATATGGGGAATTCGTCTGGCCATTTTCCCTTCTTGTCGGTGAAGGATTTCTGGAGGCAGTCAAGGATCATCTAGTTTGATGCTTCGACTCACCTATTGCCTTAAGGATATCTCGGCATGGACATGTGCTGCTTGATGCTATACTTTTGGAAGAACTTCACCAAATCTCCGTCCGTGAATTTCGGGCCGTTGTTGGTGACGATGAACTGAGGGATGCCAAATCAGCAAATGATGTTCCTCCATATGAAGTGCTCTATGTCTGTCTGAGTCGTGGTCGTCATGGGCTCTGCTTCTACCCATTTGGTGAAGTAGTTGGTTACCATGATCATCATGCTTCTGCCCCCAATAGTGGTCGACATAGGTCTTACCAGGTCGATTGCCCACTGCATGAATGGTTAAGGACTCGTTTGTGGGTGTAGCTCGCTGGTAAGCAGTGCTGGTCCAAGCTTGTAGCGTTGGTAGCGGTCGTAGCGGTCGCACTTTTGTACTAACTCCTTAGCATCTTGGTGCATGGTAGGCTAGTAGTAGCCTGCGTTAAAGCCTTCTGTGCTAAGGATCGACCTCTGGAGTGGTTTCCATAAATGCCTTCGTGGATTGAGCTTAAAACCTTCAAGTCATCGGGAGACGTTAAACAACGGAGATGTGGTCCGGTGTAGGATCTTCATATGAGAATGCCGTTCCACATGTAGTAGCGTGCTGCCTTTATTTGGAGCTTTCTAGACTCTAATCTTTCCATAGGGAATGTGCCATTGACCAGGTAGTCTATAGTGGAATTTTGCCAATTTGGAGTTGTGCTAACCTGTGACACTTTGACTGTTGGCTCCGCTTCTATGCTCGGCTTGTCTAGATACTCTATTGGAATAGAGCGTTTGAGTTGATGGTCGAAGGCGAAGCTTAAGCCGGCTAGCGCATTTGCGTAGGCGTTGTCTGCCTGCGGAACTTGAGTGAGAGTGTAAGTCTGAAATGCCTTAAGCTGCTTGCGTACCTTCTCTAGGTATTGTGCCATCTTTGGATGTTTTGCCGCGTACTCCCCAGTAGTTTGGTTGGTGATTAGCTGGGAATGAATTGCAAGCTTTTTCACCTCCAAGTCTTTTGTCATCTGGAGGCCTGCTAGCAGGGCCTTGTACTTTGCTTCGATGTTGGATGCTTTGAAGCCTAAGGTGATCGCCTGCTCGAGCATTGAATCTTCTGGGGTGACAAGGACCACCTCTGCTCTCGAGCCTTTATAGTTGGTTGCGTCGTCGACATGCAAATGCCAGAAATCTCCATTGAGGGAGCAAGTGCGGCTAAGGTGTGCTCAACTGCCTCCAGGGCGTCGTTGGGCCTCTCTGTTGCGTTGCCTAGGCTAGGCGTGAAGGCGTGGTAGGAAGCCGTGGAGTTGGTACCATGTTACACGTAACAGGAAATGTTAAACTTCCGGTATTGGCCACTCTAGAGTTGAGTTATGGAGCAAGGGTCGGCTAGGGCCGTGTGTCTCGCAGCAGGAGGTGGTGCTCAACTGCCGGTATATGTTGCTCTTATGTAGAATCTTTCGGGGCGACGAGGACAAAAATTGCTTCCGATTGTGTCCTTCTAGTGTTCGTAAAAAAACTTTGCATCGCCAGTGTATGCGCCTTTATTGTCGCGCGTCTGGATTGGGTGCGTTATGATGATGATCGCGTGCGACTAAAAGTAAAACTTGAGCTTTCGAGTTGCAATAACTATCGTCAAAGTTAACTTTTGAATTTTTTGGTAGCATTGAGGATAGCTTTTAAATTGTGGAATACTTAAGCTGTTGAATACAAGTAATTGGGCCCCCAGCTCTTCTCGTATGATGGCAGAGCTTATTGCTGCTTCAGATACCATCAAATATGTGAATAGGTCATCCGTTGCTTCCGGTTTGGATAGTTGGGAGTGATGTTAGGTACTCCTTCTGGTCCTTGAATCTGGATCAGCAAGCCTCGTCCCAAAGTGCGTGTTTTTCTGCTAGAGCGAAAGAGTCTGCCAGAGTCAGATCTTCTTTCATGATCAATTTTTCGAACAACTGGTGGTCTGCTGGAAGTCCTTTTTGGAAGGCTGCTCTAGCTATCAAGTCGTTGCATCCGACTATCTTTGCCTTCTCTACTTTGAACCTCTTCACGTAGTCGCGAAACGACTCCTTTGGGTTCTTCTTGACGTTGAACAAGTGGTCGGACTTTTTCTTAATCGAGCGGTAGGATGAATATTCTTTGGTGAAAATCAAAGATAGATTGTGGTGGGAGGGTGTAGAACCAATCTTGTGCCTCGCATTGTAGAGTAGTAGCGAATATCTTGCACATGAGATCGTCATTGTTTCGATAGAGGATCATTGCGCTTCGGTAGTGCTTTAAGTGTCTCTCCCGGTCTCCATCTCCTTTGAAGGATGTGAAATGTGGCATGCTAAACTCGTGTGGAGGCTCTGCCTGCTCGATCTCGTCCGTGAATGGTGACCTGCTTATGTTGGTCATATCCCGTCGTAGTGCCTTGTCGGTGACCTTGTTGCCTTGGAAATCGTGCAATCGCTTTGTCAAGATTCTCTTTATTTCTTCCTGAATTTGCCTTTGTCGGGGTAGCGGAGCTCTCGGCTGCCCCCAGTTTTGACCTGCTGGTCTAGGCTGCTCTTTTATGTGTTTGGCTCGTCTATGCCGCGGTAGCGGTGCATGTGGTGGATTCCTAGCAGGCGAGGGATTTCGCAGGCTGCTGGTTAAACTTGAGCCGGATTGAGTGACTGCTTCTCTCCGTCCGTCGTGCAGCCTACTCCGATGTGAAGTGGAGGATGCTCCTTGCGGACCTAGCTGCAAATGAAAACTTTGCTTGGAAGGCTGCTCATGTTGATTATCAGAGTGTGGCCTCAACCGTGAGTGTATGCACGTCTGTGGGCCTAGTCGAGAGTGCACGCTCCTCCGCGCGCTGAGACCGGAGTATACGCTATCTCGGGGTCCCAATCGGGAGTGTACTCTGCCCAAACGCTCGGTTCGGGGCTGGTCGAGTGGCTGCTTGCCGGGATGCTGCTGGAGAGGTTCTTCGTCTGCCCTTGTCCTTCTTCGGGACACCTCATTTGGGACACGTTGCATCTTGGTGCGCTGCAAGAGCTGGTTTACCAAGGTCGTCTGTTGTGCTAGTGCGCTCGTCAACTCTATGACTTGTCGAGACAAGTGTTGTTTGCCATTTGGATTGGAAAAGCTTTGAAGGAATGTGCCTCCTTGAGCAGTGGAAAGGTGGTAGACTCCGGGAGCGAGATTTGGGTTGGAAAATGCAAAATTCGCTGAGAAATATGGTGAGAATACCCCCGGCTCAATGGTAAGTCCGGATGGTTGAGATAGTCTTGGGCCGACTTGGGCTGCTTGAAAGGCCACAGGTGCATGATGGGCCACGAGAACAGGCTGGGCCATGAGAGCAGGCTGGGCCACGGAAGTGGGCTGCTCGACGGGAGCACGCTGGGACCACGGGAGTGGGCTGCTCGGCGGGAGCAGGCTGCTCGGCGGGAGCAGGCTGGGCCACGGGAGTGGGCTGCTTGGTGTGTGGCACACGTAGGTGTGAGGCTTGGGCTTGGCTCGGCAACGTATTGGGCTCGCGTTGTTCTTGGAGTAACATGGCTTAGAGTCGTGGCCTTGGATGGCACGGCTCGGGCCGTGGTGATGGGGCCATGGACCTCGCTGTGGGTGGCTACCGTGGTAGCCATCGCGGTGGTTCCTGTGGTGGAAACGCGTGGTGGTGGTGCCGCCCCTCCTAGGATCACATTCAATCTTGTGGATCGCCGCGGTCCCATTTCTTGAATATTTGAATTTTCACTCGTGGAATTTTCTAAATTTCTAGCCATTGTATTTTTTTTTTATACGTTTTATCAAAGAACCTTTACAAATAAAAAATTCTAATAATAAAAACGTATGAAAAAATACAAACGGACTAGAAATTAGAGATAAAACCTTTATGTACGAGAGTCTTTTTCGAGTGCGGATTTCTTTCTCTCCATGAAAGCAACAATTTGTGGATGCAAATTTCTTCCTCATTGATCTTGGACAAAATTGCACCTACAAAACAATTAACACCTTAGGTCAAGGCCAAGAGCCTCACGCGCCCATGATGAATGGGGGGGCTTTGGCCGAAGAACCTCCGATGCCAAAGTTAGAATTTAGAGAGAAAGAGTGTTTAGAGAATTTTGGGATTTTTGCAAGAGTGTTGGAATGAAAATTTTGTGAAAATGGGAGCCTATTTATAGGGTTAGGCCGGTCCACTTTGGAGAGAAAGTGACCGGCCATTAAGTGGGTTTTTGGTTGAAATTTGGGTTTAATTAGCCAATTTATTATGATTAATTGGCTAATTAAACATAAAGGGAATAAATGGGTGGTTATAAAATCATTTAGCTAGCTTAATTGGGGTAATAAAGTGGAAAAAGATAGGAAAGGTAGAAAGCAAAGGGGATGGCCGGCTTTGACTAACTTTTGGGGTTAATTTGGTGTGTAATGGGTGATAAATTGGTATAATGGGTGATTTAATTGGTGATTAATGGATTAATTAGGAATTAATCCATTAATTATCCAATTAATCTCTATTTATATGGAATAATTTGTAGGTTATGAAGTAATTGCCTAAGATGAGGATGGATGAGATAACTTTGAATTTGTTACCTTCTTTGGGCACTTTTGACTTGGTTGAGGGATGATTGCCCGCTGCTCGCGTGTAGGAATCCCAGTATGCCTCAAGGGTATTTTTGTCCCCTTTTACCCAAAAATCCACGTGTCGCCTTATGATTATTTTTGGCTCCACAAAACCCCCTCCCCCTCTTTTGTTGTGTGGCTTTAGTTTTTCATCAAAGGTGTTTAATTGTTTTGTAAGTAAAATTACATTAAGACTAAAGACGACGAATTTTTGCTCCCACATTCTGATTATAAATGAATCTAAATATAAATTAAGCATGATCTCATCTGGATCCAATTCGTTTACATGATTAATCATGATCTGATCAAATAGCCACATTCTCTAATCTCAAACTACAACGTAACCATAATTACAGTTTAATTTGGTTTGATAGAAGCTTCAACTAACTTAATAATAAAAATAGAGAAAACTTCTTATCGTTTAAGATAGGGAAGTGATGTCAAATTTGAATGGTATAGAATTTGAATTTTTGTATTAAATAAAAACTTTTTATCGCGAATAATCTTCTTTTAAATTGATCAAACTCCTCATTTTAGTCTACGAGTTTCAAAGCCCATCAATTTTGTGGAGCAAAAAATAATCACAAGGCGACACGTGGACTTTCGGATTAAGAAGACAAGAATGCCCTTGAGGGGTATCAGAAATCCTACGCGCGAGCAGCCGGTAATTATCGTCGGTCAATTCAAAAGCGCCCATAAAAGGTAAACAAATCCGAATTATTTCATCCATCCTCATTTAAGGCTATTATCTCATAAATCTACCAATTATCCCACATAAATGGAGATAATTGGCAAATTAATGAGATTATTCCTCATTAACTTGTCAATTAAATGAGCCTTGAAGACCAAGAAATCACCCCAAAGGGCCGGCCCTCTATCTCCTAGGAGTGGCCGGCCACTCCCTCTTTGTTTCCCCTATTTTTCTTCCCCTTTTCCTCCTTTTTAAGCCAATTATTCAATTACTCCTTATTACCCTTTTTCATAAATATAAATACATTCCCCTTTTGATTAATTAGCCAATAAATGGGCTCATTAAACCTAGATCTCACACAAAAACCCTAGTTAGGCCGGCCACCCCATCTCCTATAAATACAACCCCTTTCTCACAAAACCTAATTCCAATCCTTTGGCAAAAACACTCTAAACACTTTTTCTCTCTAATTCTAACTTTGGCATCGGAGGTTCTTCGGCCAAAGCCCCCCCCCATTCATCGTGGGCGCGTGAGGCTTTTGGCCTTAACCTAAGGTGTTGATTGTTTTGTAGGTGCAAAATCGTCCAAGACCGAAGAGGAGAAAATTTGCATCCACAAATTGGTGCTTTCATTGAGATGAGAAGTTTACGCTCAAAAAGACTCTCGCACACAAAAAAAAAGAAAAATACATAATGGTTAGAAATCTAGAAAATTCGACAAGTAACAGTTCAAACATTCAAGACGTGGGACCGCGGCGATCTACGAGATTGAATGTGGCTCTAGGGGAGATGGCGCCACTACCACGAGGCTCCACCATGGGAACCACCGCGGTGACCACCCGTGGCGAGGTCCATGGTACCACTACTGCAGTCCAAGCCTCGCACTCGCGCGCACCTCGTGTTGAGCAGCCTGCCCACGCAGCCAAGCCTGCTCCTGCAGCCAAGCCTGCTCCTGCAGCCAAGCCTGCTCCTGCAGCCAAGCCTGCTCCTGCAGCCCAGCCTGCCCCTGCAGCCCAGCCTGCCCCTGCAGCCAAGCCTGCCCCTGCAGCCCAGCCTGCCCCTGCAGCCCAGCCTGCCCCTGCAGCCCAGCCTGCCCCCACAGCCCGGTCTGCCTCAGTGGTGTCCCAAGCAGTCAATCAATCAAGCCGAGCAGTCGGGCGGTGTGCAATCTCGACTGGGCCCCCGAGATAGCGTGGACTCCCGTCTTAGCGCGAGGAGGAGCGTGCATTCTCGGTTAGGCCCACGAGCGAGCATACAATCAAGGTTGGGGCCACGTTTTGAAGAACCACATGAGCAGCCTTTCAGGCAGAGCATTCATTCGCGCTTAAGCCCTCAAGGAGCATTTTCCATGTCGCTTCGGAAAATGCAGCGCGAACGCACGAAGGGAAGCAGCCACTCGGTCCGCTTCAAGTTCAACGGGCAGCCCACGAAGAGATCCTTCGCCAGCTAGGAAGACCAGGACTCCACTGCCCCAGCGAAGACAAATTCGCGTCAAGCCTAGCCTTTAAGTTCGTGATCTCTTGGCGAGCGGTCTCAAGTTGCAGAGAAGTGGGAGCAGAGACGTTAGACCCCTTCAAAGCAGCAAGTTCAGACTCCAAATCTTTTAACTTTCTCGACCAAGGAGTAAGCTTCAGCAGCCATAGACCTCGTCACCCCCTAGGCAGCCTTAGTATCCTCTTGATCAAGGACTATGGACTCGGCAGCCAAAACCGCCGTTTTTGCATCATGGTCAGCAGGGCAGCCTTCTTGTACTCAGGCGTATGCTTCACAAAAGAGCCTGGACCAACAATCCCTTTGACGCCGTCAACAAACTCAGCGCACGCGTCCATATCCTCAAGAAGGTCTGGCCTCAAAAGCGCAAAAATCTCAGCAGCTTTCTTGGAGTAAGACTTGGCAGATTTATCAGGACCACTAGCGCAAGCAGTCCATCTCTTCTCGGAAGACAACTTGGCCTCGGCAGCGGAAGGGACAAGTTTTGGCGCCGCTTTAGCAGACGAGGATGTCTTGCCATTCTTCATGGTAGCAAGCCTTTCCGAAGAAGAATCCTAAGTGGAGATGGCACCACCACCACGAGTTTCCACCACGGGAACCACCGCGGTGGCTACCACGGTAGCCCACCTCGACGAGGTTCGTGGCGCCATCACCACGGCCCGAGCCGTGCCATCCAAGGTCCCGGCCCAAGCCATGTTATTCCAAGCCCGACGCGAGCCCAATACGTTGCCTAGCCGAGCCCAAGCCTCGCACCCGAGTGTGCCACACGCTAAGCAGTCCACTCCCGTGGTCCAGCCTGCTCCCGTCGAGTAGCCCACTCTCGTGGCCCGTCCTACCCCCGTGGTCTTTCAAGCAGCCCAAGTAGGCCCAAGACTATCTCAGCCATCCGGACCTACCATCGAGCCGGGGGCATTCTCACCATATTTATCCGCGCATTTGACACTTCCCAACTCAAATCCCGCGACCGGAGTCTACCACTCTTCCGTCGCTCAAGGAGGCACATTCCTTACAAGCTCTTCCAATCCAAATGGCGAACAACACTTGTCTCGACAAGTCATAGAGTTGACGAGCGCCCTAGCACAACGGACAACCTTGGTAAACCAGCTCTTGCAGCACACCAAGATGCAACATGTCCCAAACGAGGTGTCCCGAAGAAGGACAAGGGCAGACGAAGAACCTCTCCTGCAGCGTCCCGACAAGCATCCACTCGACCAGCCCCTAACCGAGCGTTTGGGCAGAGCACAGTCCCGATTGGGCCCCCGAGATAGAGTATACTCCCGTCTTAGCGCGCGGAGGAGCGTGCATTCTCGACTAGGCCCACGGACGAGCATACACTCACGGTTGGGGCCACACTCCGATAATCAACATGAGCAATCTTCCAAGTGAAGTGTTCATTCACGGCCAAGTCTGCAAGGAACATCCTCCACATCACATCGGAGTAGGCAGCATGACGGACGGAGAGAAACAGTCACTCAATCCGGCTCGAGTTCAACCAGCAGCTTGCGAAATCCCTCGCCTGCTAGGAATCCACCACATGCACTGCTACCGCGACATAGACGAGCCGAGCACGTAGAAGAGCAGCCTAGACCAGCAGGTCAAAACTGGGGGCAGCAAAGAGCTCCACTACCTCAACTAAGGAAGAAGTAGAGAGAATCTTGACCAAACGATTGAGCAAATTCCAACGCAACGAGGTCACCGACAGGGGCCACCGACGAGGCACTACGGTGGGAGATGACCAACATAAGCCGACCACCTTCACAGATGAGATCGAGCAGACGGAACCTCCGCGTAAGTTTAGCATGCCTCACTTCACATCATTCAAAGGAAATAGAGATCCAGAGAGGCACTTGAAGCATTACCGAAGTGCAACGATCCATCCGGAGCTGTGACGATCTTTCCTTGGTTTTCACCAAAGAATACTCATCTTACCGCTCGATCAAGAAAAAATCTGATCACTTGTTCAACGTGAAGAAGAACCCGAAGGAATCACTCCGCGACTACGTGAAGAGGTTTAAAGTAGAGAAAGGCGAAGATCGTGGGATGCGACGACTCAATAGCCAGTGCAGCCTTTCAAAAGGGCCTCCCTGTAGATCACCCCCTATTTGGAGAGATGATCATGAAAGAAGACTTGACTCTAGCAGATTCCTTCGCTCTAGCAGAGAAGCATGCACTCTGGGACGAGGCCCGACGAGCAGAAAAGGCGCTTGAGCAGCCTCAAAAAGAATTGGTGATGGCTCAAAGAAAGGAAGATGGAAAGCTGCCCAACAAGAGCGGGCATGAGGCCAAGCGGAGAGACAGGCCTATGACCAAAGAAGGCTCCACGACCAGGAATTCCGCGACGTGAAGAATGAGCCGTGGTTCAAGCCACCAAAGCAATCAAGAGGAGATACTTCCAAGTTGGACCACGCCAAATATTGTGCATTCCACCGAGGACCATGTCACACCACTGACAGCTGCTGCACTTGGAGGAATTATCTGGAAAAGCTCGTGAAGGAAGGCAAAGTCGACGAATATTTGGACAAGCCACCAGCCAAAGACAATTCGGATTAATGGTATCTTTGCAGAATTCGAGCACTTGGGGGCCACCAGCAACTCTAAGAAGAGGAAGATCCAGCAGGCCCCATTGATCTCTCAAGTCCAGGCAGCCGACGCACTACCAGGGCCCATCATCGGCTTCACACGAGAGATAACTTTGCTCTGATACCATGATCGAGGAGATGGCGCTCAAGCAGATCCGAGCAATTCTGGAAATGAAGTCTCCCACAACCTTGAAAGAGATCCAAAGCTTGACTGGACGAGCAGCCGCCCTCAACCGTTTCCTCTCGCGGTCTACTGATAGATGCAAGCTTTTCTCCAAAGCCATCAAGAGGGCGCAACGTGATGAGTGGGATGAAGAATGCGAAGAAGCCTTCCAAAGAAGTATCCCATATCGCCTCCATTACTATCCAAACCGGAAGCAACGGATGACCTATTCGCATGTTTGACGGTATCTGAGGCAGCAATAAGCTCTACCATCATACGAGAAGAGTTGGGGGGCCGACTACCTGTATTCCACAGTTCAAAAGCTCTCCTCGATGCTACCAGAAATTCAAAAAATGAACTTTGGCGATAGTTGTTGCAACCTGGAAGCTCAAATTATACCTTCATGACGCGCTATTCTGCCCAATCTAGACGCGCGACGATAAAGGCGCAGACACTGGCGATGCAAAGTTTTCTGACGAACGTAACAACTCAGCCCAAAAGGTGTGCCAAGGGCAGACGAACACTAGAAGGACGCACTTGGAAGCAAGCTTTGTCCTCGTCGCCCCAAAAGATTCTACATAGGAGCATCATGTACCGGCAGTTGAGCACTACCTCCTGCTATGTGTCACACGGCCCCAGCCGACCTTTGTTCCATAATTCAACTCTAGAGTGGCCCAATACCGGCATTTGAGCACTTCATGCTACGTGTAACATGGCACCAGCTCTACAGCTCCCTACCGCGCCTTCACGCCTAGCCTAGGCAGCGCAACAGAGCGGTCCAACGACGCCCCGGAAGCAGCCGAGCACACCTTAGCCGCACCTGCTCTCCCCGGAAGCAGCCGAGCACACCTTAGCCGCACCTGTTCGCCCCGAAAGCAGCCGAGCACACCTTAGCCGCACCTGCTCCCTCAATGGAGATTTCCAGCATTTGCATGTTGACGACACATCCAACTACAAAGGTTCGGGAGCAGACATGGTCCTTGCCACCCCAGACGGTTCAGTGCTCGAGCAGACGATCACTCTAGGCTTCAAGGCATCCAACAACGAAGTAGAGTATGAAGCCCTACTGGCAGGCCTTCGAATGGCGAAAGACTTAGAGGTGAAAAAGCTGGCGATCTATTCTGATTCTCAGCTGATTACTAGCCAAACCGCGGGGGAATATATGGCGAAGCATCCAAGGATGGCGCAATATCTTGAGAAGGTACGCGAGCAGCTGAAGGCATTTCAGACTTACACGCTCACTCAGGTTCCACGATCGGAGAATGCCCATGCAGATGCGCTAGCCGGCCTGGGCTCCGCCCTTGATCACCAGCTTAAGCGGTCAATCCCGATGGAATACCTAGATAAGCCGAGCATAGAGTCTGAGCCAGTGGCCGAGGTGACACAGGTTAGTGCAACTCCAAATTGGCAAAGTCCTATCATAGATTACTTGGTCAATGGCACGCTCCCTGCGGAGAGATTGGAGTCAAGGAAACTTCAAACCCGAGCAGCACGCTACTACATGTGGAGGGACATCTTAGTTCGAAGATCCTACACCGGACCGCACCTCCGATGTTTAGCACCTCCCGATGATTTGAAGGTCTTAAGTTCAATCCATGAAGGCGTTTGTGGGAACCATTCTGGAGGACGATCTTTGGCGCAAAAAGCTCTCAACGCAGGCTACTACTGGCCAACCATGCATCAAGATGCCCGGGAGTTAGTGCGATCGCTGCCAACGTTACAAGCCTGTACCGGCCCTGCCCGCCAGCGAGCTACATCCACAAGCAAGTCCCTGGCCGTTCATGCAATGGGCGATCGACCTGGTTGGGCCCATGCCGCCCGCTGCTGGGGGCAGAGGAATGATGATCGTGGCAACCGATTATTTCACCAAGTGGATAGAAGCGGAACCCATGACGACGACAACTCAAACAGACGTAGAACGCTTCATATGGAGGAACATCATTTGCCGCTTTGGTATCCCTCAATCTATCGTCACCGATAACGGCCCGCAGTTCGTAGGCAAAGACTTGGTGGGATTCTTCCAGAAATACGGTATAAAGCAACATATGTCTACACCAAGGTATCCGCAAGGCAATGGGCAGGCCGAAGCTTCCAACAAGACGATCCTCGACTGCCTCAAAAAATCCCTTGCCGACAAGAAAGGAAAGTGGCTAGACGCGCTCCCCGGATGTCTGTGGGCGTACCGTACCACCAAAAGACGAGCAACCAGAGAAACCCCTTTCTCTTTGGCTTTCGGTTCGGAAGCAATCATTCCTCCCAACATCATCATGCCAAGCATCACCACCCTGCTGCCAGATGTCGAGCAGAACAGAGAAGAGATGGCCACAAACCTAGACCTGGCGGAAGAAATGCGCGAGCAGACCATAGCCCGCATCGCATCCTACCAGCAGCAGATCCTCTCTAGCTACAACAAGAGGTCCAAAATACGGCAATTTCAACCCGGAGACCTAGTTCTGAGGAAGGCCTTCGTCACTGCTCGAAGGGAGGGATCGAAGAAGATGGACCCCATTTGGGAAGGACCTTACAAGATCAGCAGAGTAGGCGGCAAGGGAAGCTACACCCTCGCCACCATGAGTGATAAGGAGATCGAAAAATAGTGGAACGCCTACAATTTGAGGAAATACCACGTATGATCTCCACCGACGCCCGAAGGCTCAAGCAGCTCAGACGGGCACAACCCTTGCAAGACGAGGACTACCAGTTGTTCCGCAATCTTTACAATTAAGTTATTTGTTCACTTGTTTTTCAATAAGGAACGCTTTTACAACTTGATTCCATTGCGACAACTGACAACTCCTGCGCTTCAAGAGAAGCTCGCGCCCTTCTTAGGGACTCACTGCAGGAACAACGGCCCCCGAGGGACCAATCTACTCTCCAACGCGGGAGGATAAACTCTTCACTCCGAACATCCAGACGTGGATGAGCCTGATGGCCCTAGTGTAACTAGCTGCACGATGGCTTGCGACGGAATTCCTAGAAGTAGCCACAATGGTCTTTTTCAAAGCTTAGCTAATTGAAGGATTTTGGGTCTCTTGGCCTAATCCGCGGGAACCGGGCCCTAGAGACGGGGGGGGGGGGGCACATTATCCCTGGAAACCCTAAAGCTGCTACCGAGCATACTAAGGTAGCCTACGGATCCCGGAAGACTGCCTACGGCTTGCCCTTCAAGTAGTGAAGCCATACTAGACTTATACAACCGCATATTCTTGTGAAAGGTTAAACAAGCTAGCAGACATATGTGAAGTTTTATCCACTACCGACATGCTACGTAGTCGATAAGCTTCACTTGTCCAAAATCCTAAAGTGTTGTGACACTTGCTGCGCAACCTACGGAATTGGAAAAAACCAAGGTTAACGGCCTAGGGATAGCGCGGATGCGGCTGCTACAGTGAGTAAGGCATCCGGGTGCCGATCCTGCGGCCAAAGACTTTGCAACGACTTATACCAAGTCCTAAAGTGTTGTGGCACTTTGCTGCGCAGCCTACGGAATTGGGAAAAACCAAGGTTAACAGCCTAGGGATCGCGCGAATGTGGCTGCTACAGTGAGTAAGGCATCCGGCTGCGATCCTGCAGCCAACGACCTTGCGGTAACTTGCACCAAGTCCTAAAGTGTTATGGCACTCGCTGCGCAACCTACGGAATTGGAGAAGGCAAAGGTTAATAGCCTAGTAGTTACGCGGATTTGTCTGCTTCTGTAAGTAAGGCGTCCAGCTGCCAACCCTACGGCTAGCAACTTTGCAAGGAAAAGTTCTACACCAACACCTACGACTGTGTAGGCTACGCGGCCTGTCTGCTTATAAAAAAGTGGCGCGCCTGGTACTGGCCTATAAAGTCTAAAGGTTAAGGCATGAACAAAAAAAAAAAAAAGCGAAGGAGACAAGTTTATTAAATTTTCTAGCAGAATTGGTAAACAACTGACAAAGACTGCCTAGAAGACTACTCTTCAGCAGCTTGGCCACACGACGACTGCTCCATTGTCACACCTTCGGCAGCCACGACAACCCCAGCAGTGGTACCATCCGGCGCTTCACTCCCGGCTGCCCCGTCGTGGACACTCCCATCTCCAACTATGTCACCGATGGAAGACTCAAAAGTAAAGGCGAGCAAATCTTCTGGAGAAATAGAGAAGGTCTGGTCTTAAGAGCACACGGATCTCATCAGCCTCCCTAGAAGCAGGCTTAGCGGAACTCTCGCAGCTGCCCACGCAAGCAGTCTCTTCCATCCCAGCAGACTTCGGCATTGGGGGCACATCTAGCAGCCTCATTTCTCTTCCCGTCGGAGGAAGTCATGTCAATCACAGACCTCTCGGTAGCAGGCGGATCCTCGCAAGCAGCGGATACTTTTCTCCCGACAAGGAGGACTAAGCAGCTAATGCTATTCATGGTACTCGGCAGAGGAGCTCAACCCAGCATTCTAGCAGGCAGGAGGTATGCACGCCCAGCATTCCAGCTGCCCATGAAGCCCGCAACCTTCTCATTTCTCTCAACTGCCAGCCTGGCCCAAGTCAGGTCCAAAAGCTCAAAAGACGTGAGCCATGTGGCTCGCCTAGCACTGCGCCCCAGCGCCACAATCCGCGGCCCCAGCCGCTCAAGCTGCCCTTGACTCTAGGCAAGCCGAGCTGCCCAAGCAGTGGTCCCTACCACGACATCTCCTCGGCCCCTGCCGAGCCAACTCCTGGCCCCTGCCAGCCGATGTGCCGCACCACCCCGACGGCTGCCCCGTAATAGCACTATCCAAGAAGAAGGCAAGAAAAATTAAATTTTTCTTACATCAGTGCGGCACGGAGAAGACGAAGAAATCAACGAAAGACGGTCCTTTTCACGGGCAAGATGTAGAAGATTGCTAGAGGAGGGGGAACAAATATCCTTTAGCTTTCTCTCTCTTGTAGGATAGAATAAATTGCTCTCCAAAGTTGATTTAATAACCCACTTAAGGTGGACTTAAATAGGCTTTGAGAGAAGTTTATTTCCCTTTTCTAGAATGACCTAATTTCCAATTAAAGAGAGGATCAACATCGAGATAGGAAGCAATCCTATAGTTCCTGAAGCAAGAAGATCTCTACACCTGCTGCCCTTTCCAACGAGCAGCCCAACAGGTGTGGGGGCATTTGTAGAGCCAAAAATAATCACAAGGCGACACGTGGACTTTCGGATTAAGAAGACAAGAATGCCCTTGAGGGGTATCAGAAATCCTACGCGCGAGCAGCCGGTAATTATTGTCGGTCAAGTCAAAAGCGCCCATAAAAGGTAAACAAATCCGAATTATTTCATCCATCCGCATTTAAGGCTATTATCTCATAAATCTACCAATTATCCCACATAAATGGAGATAATTGGCAAATTAATGAGATTATTCCTCATTAATTTGTCAATTAAATGAGCCTTGAAGACCAAGAAATCACTCCAAAAGGCCGGCCCTCTCTCTCCTAGGAGTGGCCGGCCACTCCCTCTTTGTTTCCCCTATTTTTCTTCCCCTTTTCCTCCTTTTTAAGCCAATTATTCAATTACTCCTTATTACCCTTTTTCGTAAATATAAATACATTCCCCTTTTGATTAATTAGCCAATAAATGGGCTAATTAAACCTAGATCTCACACAAAAACCCTAGTTAGGCCGGCCACCCCATCTCCTATAAATACAACCCCTATTTCTCACAAAACCTAATTCCAATCCTTTGGCAAAAACACTCTAAACACTTTTTCTCTCTAATTCTAACTTTGGCATCGGAGGTTCTTCGGCCAAAGCCCCCCCCATTCATCGTGGGCGCGTGAGGCTTTTGGCCTTAACCTAAGGTGTTGATTGTTTTGTAGGTGCAAAATCGTCCAAGACCGAAGAGGAGAAAATTTGCATCCACAAATTTTACCTTTGACTTTCACTGCTGCACATCAATATGGTTCTTCTATTAAAGTTATGTTAGTAATTTGTTTAGTGTGCTAATTTAACTGTTTGATAACCATTTCGTTTTTAGTTTCTTGTTTATATTATTTTTGAAAGCTGAAAATCCGTTGGCCAACTATTTTTAGGTTTTAAAAATATGAAAAACTAAAAATTGAAAGTTACTTTTTGAGTTTTGAAAATTTGGCTTTAAGTATTTCATTTTTTTAATCTAAAAGGAGTGTTACAAAATTGTCTATCAAACAGCCACTTAGGCCATCTCCAACTGATGGCTGGCCAGAGGGCTCGTTTTAGCCCTTTGACCCTCCAAGATACTCTAAGATATTAATATTTTAATGAACAGTTGTTTGGACCCAAAATGACATTTTGGGGGCCGAGTTCAGAAATATTCTCGGCCCAATGTTGTTTAGAATAGTGTCATGGGCCGGCCTTGTCAGGGTTGGCCGAGTCCTGATATGAGAAAGATTACTTTGGATAAAGACGAAGAAGTTGAATCCTGATACAACGGGGAGTCTCAAGGTTGGAAGTAAGAATGAATCTAGTTCATTATAGGGCTTGGTACAGAGGCCTATTGGAACTAGGATTGGCCGAATCATAATCAAATTGGGATAAAGAGTTCTAGTTTGAGTACATCTCTGATTCGGCCAAGAGTTTTTTAGCCACTATAAATACAAGAGGTCGTGCGACATTCTAAGGACCTCCAATTCAACACACAAATCTGCCCTGCGCAAACTCTCTCAACCTTTTGAGATTTTTATTTTCTTGTCCACCAACACATCTTCAGTTTGGATAAACAGCACTGTGAAGGCAACCGGTAAACATCTTCAGTTTGGATAAACAACACTGTTGCCGTAGAACCAGTCGATCGCGAAGCATCTTCAGTTTGGATAAACAGCACTGCGTTGAGGCCGGTTGGTTATCTATCCAAGTCTCGGTCGAGAAGGACTTCCAGGTTCTTATTGGCAGAGGTTATCTCATCAGCCTTCTCGCCAAAGTGAGGTATTACGAGTTACTAAGCTAGGCACATCGAACGCCGAGTTGTTTTATGATCGGATACTCGCAGGTTGGTTTCAGAGTTCGGCATTCAGACGGCCGAACCACTTTCACTGTCAAGACCTACATCAGTTTCGAGTACCTGTGCCCTTACACGTTGGTGTCGATTCGGCGTGCTTATACTTTCACAAATATAATCACCGTGACTGAATCCGGCGCCGACGAGTCGTGAACTTCGCAAGACTAGTAGCCTTGTCTTCAGGCTCTAGGATCCAAAGGCCGAGGCACATTCCTTACTCGGCCGCAGTTGCAAGATCAAGAAGTCAGCCGCGCAACACAACGCAGCATCCACATTTTACTCACCGGCCGAGCTCGGCCGTCGAGTTGGCATGCCCCGCATTCAACCGAAGGACGTAGTTAGCTCATAGATTATTCGGCCTGCGCGCCACGTAGGCTTGGTAGTTTTTAGGGTCAACAACAGTATAAGGCCATATTTGCCTCATTCTCCAACCGCGGGCCAAAGGGCCAAAGGGCCAAAGGGCTCGTTTTAGCCCTATCACAAAAAACCGTCTCCAACCGAGGGTCAAAGGGCCATAGGGCCAAACATAATTTATTATTTAAATTTAAAAACTACAACAACTTAAATTTAAAAAGGGTGAAAATTATGTGAGAAATAGTGTAGGAATGACTTAAGTATTTATAGGAAAAAAAGAGGAACTTTTTAAATTCATTAAAAAAATTTGGCCCAAAAAAAAAAAAAAAAAAAAAAAAAAAGAATCTAACGGTAACTAGCCGTTGGATTCAAAATTTTTCCTTCTATTTGTGTCGTTAGACCCGACACTATTGCAATTCAAATTACTATTAGTGTCGGCTAGGCAGAAATATTTTTGATTAATTACTAACCGACACTAATAGTAATTAATCAAAAATATTTTTGCCTAGCCGTTATATATAAATCATTATTAGTGTCGGTTATAACCGACACTATTGAAATAATCTACATTATTCCTGTCGGTTATAACCGACAGGAAATCCAACAAAAAAAAAATCCTGGATGGCCGGAAGTGGCAACCCTCTAACCCTTTGGCCTTTTGGGATTCTGTGCGGCCCTCTCAGATTCCAAAGCCCTCTGGCCTAGCCCTCGGTTAGAGACGGTTTTCGGGCTATTTTCGACCCTCTGGCCCTCTGGACCCTTCGGTTGGAGATGGCCTTAGTAAACGATTTTCGTCCATTTCTTGGTAAACGAACAATGCTTAAGAAGATTTCGATTCTAATAAGAAACAAAAAATATATATACAAGGGAAGAAAATACAAATCAGAATTGACAATTTCTCATCCTCGACAATTTTTCGAATAAGCACATGAACATTAGAGAATTTGGCTACACTTGAAGGAACAAAAAGAAGATATGCATCTGGGGAGAAAAAGGAGTTGAGTTCATAGCCGTCGAGAGTATCCAGAACCTGCACATTTCTTGCAAAGTACCAATCCTACAGAAAAACAGAATTAATTTGAGACAGAAAAAGGAGAGATGGAATGGAACCGTACAAAACAAATGCCGAAAAAGTTCACAATCTGATGAATAACTTGACAATTTGATTACTACCAGAATCATTGAGGGGCGGCCAGATTATCATAATACACCCTAGTATTAATCTACACGATTTACTTGTTCGGTACTACAACTTGTGACATACCACATGGTACTTCTGTAGTACCGCAGACATTAAAAAATCAGAATGGCGAGAAGTTAACTCGATTATGTCCTTCGATGACCATACATGCCTAATTGAGGTCTAAGGGTCATAATAATACAGGAAACAAGTATCAGAAACTTTTACCTGCACCCTTGCACACCTTGCAGTCAACCAAGCCCGTCTCTACCTTCATTTTTCCATTGTTGCAGAAGACACATTTTGTACCACCTACCGGTCGCAAATCACATTTATATATTAGGTCAAGACGGACAGTGAGACACCACCACGGAAAGTCTCACTGTAAAGTGGCAAAATGTTGAAAGAAATAAGACAATTACTAAATGTTGAAACAAAGAAACATAACTGATAATGTACAGATTCATATAATTTTACACGCAGTACTAACATTTTTTGTTTGCAGCACTGTGATCCTAGTCCTATATATGATATATCCTTGAATGCTTCAAACTAATATTCTGTAGAGTAGGGATCAACTATTAGATGTTGAACGCTACATTAAGTTCTAATCGTTCGAGAGCTCATCCAAAAACCTAACTCAAACTGTGAACAATACTGCAAAATGCTTACAAAAAGATATTCCACCAAAGTGTATGGTGGTTACCTTTTTCTTCTCTATACTTTTAGCCTTAACGTTTCCTTTCTAGGTTCTTGCAATACTTGTGCTGTTCTGTTAACGAGTCTATCTTTTCAACGGAAAGAACATAAATCGTAGCATCCGCAGCACATTGAAACTGAGAGAGCTCAAAATTATGAGGAAGATACAATTCAGAGTAGACTGCACCCAAGTTATAACGTGCGACAGTGCGAGCTATAAAAGGTAGTTGTACTTAAAACCCTTCAGTCTAAACTGGTTGGGTTCAGTCCTCTGTTAAAACCTCCATCTACGCAGGTCACCACTGGAAAATCTCACTTGTCCGGTGACCGAAACTATGTGAGGAATACTTCTAATCGAAATCCAAAAACCACATCTTGTCAACCAAGTCCATCTTCGGCTTATTTCTAACAACCAAAAGTGCTTTTGCCTAAGTTTGGGAGAAAAACTAAAAAGTAAATATGGGTCGTAGAAGTGCTTTTTAGAGAAGCACAGAACTTGGATTTTTTAATAAAATTTAACGTGTTTCTAATAAAAGCACTTCTAGTACTTCTGTCAATCATTCATTTCTTATGTCAAAATTAAAAACCAAGATAGCAAAAGCAACCGGAAAGTGATTACCATTGCCAGCACATCTCTCACAAGGCACAGGGTCACCCTGCAAATGATTCATCGAGTTTAACTCAAAGAAGCTAAAATCGATAATCCCCATTTTAGTAAACATAACCCTAATTTGGAAAAATAGCTACAATAAATAGATTTTGACATTTGGCGTGCAGAAATGATTTGTAAAGACAACATATTGATCCCATATATCGACCACAACCCAACGATGATATAATAACGACAAAATAAACACTGATCAGTTCTGCAACCAAATGTCAAAATATGTTTATTGTAGCTAATTGGCCTTATAATTTTTTGGAAAAACAAACGCAGAAGGGGTAGGTAGTGACCTTCAGACCGAGAAAGAGGGAGAGAGCAATGGCGGCCAAGACACTGATTGTGGCAAGAAAAGTTTGGGTGTCCAAGGGTCTGTCGAAGCCAGCAAACAGGAAAATGGGTTGGACCAACAGCCTCGCAGTTGGCTGAATTATGATTTCAGGTCCGGCGGCGGCAATGGTGGCAATGCCGGTGGCGGAGCAACGGATGAGTGGAGGAGGGATTTCGGGTTTTGTTTGAGGTTGGTGTGGAAAAGAATGAGAAGTTGCTGACGGAGAAGAAGAAGCAAAAAGAGGGTGGAGGGAATAGCAGGAAAGTGTGGCCATGGATATCGAGTATAATGAGTATGTGGAGCTCAGTTTCGTTATTCGTATTTGTTTTTTTTATTTATTTATTTCATTTTTTTTAACAAAAGATATTATTTACATTAAAGTGAGGGAGGTGGGTTTAGTTTCACAAAAAGCTAATAATAATGTAGTTCAAATTCGTTTTTGATAAGAATTGAACCTAAAACATCTTACTTATAAGTAAAAAAAAAAATAGCACTAGACCGTAATACTAAGTGGCTATTTCTAATTTTTTTTAAGGAAAAAACAAGACCATTTCCAACTTTTTTTTTGTAGAAAGTCTTTTCCTACACTTTTCTCTGTACACACACCTTATTTTTCTTAGTATTAATTTAATAATTTGAGGGAAAAGAAGACATAAAAAAAAGGTTGCATAGAATGGTAAAATGAGTGTGTGAAAATGACTTTGACTTTCAGTTGTTTGGTAAATATTTTGACATCAACTTGTAAGTTGTAGGTCTTCGATACAACTCTCATGGATGACAAGTTCGATAAAAAATTATTATGGATAACTCATTGTGCCGAGTAGTCCAAGTCTATCATCACTAATATAAATGAGTAATTGCCAGGGAGGCCAACTATTTAGACCAAATTTTGTAAAACATATGACGTGGTGATTGATGATCGGATTATTACTTAAGTATTGGTTAACGTGCTTATTTTCTATTGGTGAAACACCACATAGTTTACAAATTTGATCTTCCTAGCATTCCTCAATATGAAGATATTGTTGAACTCAAAAGAAAAAAAAAGTTATAACTTGGTGAAGGCCCAACCAGACTACACTATGATGTGAACCCGACCCAATAATTGTTGGACATAGACTTGACGATCTATGGGCGCAACTCGGCATATAATCTGAACGAATAGTAGGTGAGGCCTAACTCTATTAGAGAGATGATACAAATATGAGATGAAAAATGTGGTAAGAGTATCCTTTTTGAAGCAAGTGACCGTTTGAACCCACTTAGTGACATTCGAACTGGACCCAACGATAATCGAACTCAACATGCACTAGAACACAACAACTCATCTACCATGACAATTTTATCACGGGCTTTATGTGCGCATCATAAAAAGTGAATATTTATCACGGGCTTAGTAAGCATTGTAAACACGAAAATTCTGTATCGAATGAAATGAGAACACGTGTACAAAGTAGATTTGTATTGATTTGAATTTGTAGGTTACAATCTCTATTTACAACTTTTCCTTTGATTCAATCTTCAAATTTGATGTATATGCGTAGGTTGTTGATCCAAGGGTCACGATGACTTGATCTCAGATGAACTGTTGAACGATTGCTTCAAGTTTTGAGCTTGAAAACAACGCGTGGATGATCTTCACCTCAAGGGTGCGGCAAAGGCAGTGTTTGATGCGGGATTTTGTTGCTTCAAGGGTCTTGGCGACTTGATCTTGAAACAACATTGCTACAAGTTTATAAGCTTGCAACAAAGTCTTGAAGGAATCGGCAAGAGCACTTGTTGATTCTTCAAGGAAGTGCTTCAGCTTTGGTCGAGAGAAAGCTTTGGCTTTTGTTGAATGTTCTTCGAAGAGAGCTTTGGCAGCGTATTAGTCTTCAAAGGTTTGGCAGAGGTTCTTCTGTGTAGAGATTTTTTGACCCTTATGCTTGTGGGAGGACCTTGTATTTATAGACTTCTCAAGGATTGCCTTTAGGTGGATTTGGCTTTGATTTATGTCCTAATTCGTCCATGGGAGAATTTAGGGATGTTTTGTGTCTTAATTTCAGCCACTTTACTCCTAATTGTGAGGCCTTATTGCCTATTTTGTGATCAATCTTCAATTCTTGCTTGTTTTATGAAGATGCCTTAAATTTCTTTCTGGTTTTGAGAGCATTTTGAGCCCTTGCCAAATTTAAGAGGGATTTTCCCTTGTTTGGCGAGTTTTTGGGGAAGTTTTATACTTTCTTTTCTTGATTTGTGCCACATGTCATTGATGACTTGTCCATTTGTGATGCATCATTTGTATGCAACGAAATTTACATGTCTACAAATGCCCCCACTTCAAGGAGCATTGTAGGCATGAGCTTGTCACATGTAGGAAACGTGTTTTGAAGTCCTGCAATGTGAATTTTCTAACTCAAGGATCATCGAGACTTGATCTTGAATTAGTTTGCTTCTTCAAGGGCCGTAGAGGTGTATTTCTTGAATTGCAATGATGAATTTCGCCAAGGGCTGTTGAGGCGTATTTCTTGAACGAAACATTTCTTCAAGGGCCGTTGAGGCTTGATCTTGAATAGAGGTGATGAATTTCGTCAAGGACCATTGAGGAGTATTTCTTAAACGAAATATTTCTTAAAGGGCCATTGAGGCTTGCTCTTGAATGAAATGAAACTTTTCTTCAAGGGCCGTAGAGGCTTGATCTTGAAAGAAATGAAACTTTTCTTCAAGGGCCGTAGAGGCTTTCTTCAAGGGCCATAGAGGCTTGATCTTGAATGAAATGAAACTTTTCTTCAAGGGCTGTAGAGGCTTGATCTTGAAAGAAATGAAATTTGTTTCTTCAAGGGCCATAGAGGCTTGATCTTGAAAGAAAATTTAAAAATGGATAAATCGGCACATACTTATTTTGCGTATTTGATTTCCCATAATCTTTGACAAAATACATTTGGCGCATTTTGAATTTTTTCTTTGTGGTTGTAGGAAAAAATGTTTTCCTTCCTTCGATAGGAATGCCCTTTAATTTTTGGTAACGATGGTGACTTCCTTCAAAGTGTTGGAAAGCTTTGGTAATTTCCTTCAAGGTTTTAGAAAGATTTAATGCTTGTCCTTGGGTAAGTAGAATTTGCATTTTTCTTTCCTTCTTTCTTCCCCACGGCAAGGATTCCTCTTCTCTTTTCCCACGGCAAGGAAGGAGATGTTTTGTTCCTTGTTTTGATTTCCATGGCAAGGAGGACAATTTTCTTTCCTTTTTTTTTTTTATTTCCCATGGCAAGAAAGGAGTTCTTCTTTCCCCTTTTGATTTCCTATGGCAAGGAGGGTTTTTTTTTTTTTTTTTTTTTTTTTTTTTTTTTTTATCTTTTCTTTTGATTCCCCACGGCATAGGAGAATCTGCCTTCAATAATTCAAAGGATCTTCAATAATTATTACCAACGTACTAGACAAAAGACTTGTGACAAGAGGACACTTCAATTTATTACAAGAAAATGCCAACATACTAACACACTTAAAATTATTACAGAAAACAACTAAACTAGCACACTTAAATTTATTTGAAGAAAACAACCACACTAGCACACTTAAGATTATCCATCATCACTATTCTCTTTCTCGGGGCCATATATGCTCAACCAAATCTTTTCAAAGTGTGTCATGATCATGAGGAGCTTGAATTCTATTTAAACGTCTCATATACTCACTCAGTGTGACCCTATCCTGCGGGTCTCGTATGTGGTTGCAGCGAGATATTCAACATCTCTTGCCATAGCTCTCGCATATGTTGGATGGTCGCCATCCACATCTTCGTCAGAATCTTCTTCAATTTCTACGTACTTATCTTCAACAATCATGTTGTGCAAAATTATGCACGTCATCATGATTGAATGGAGGTCTTCCACATTCTACAATCGTGCAGCCTCTCTAACAATGGCCCATCGAGCTTGTAAGATCCCAAACGCTCTCTCCACATCTTTCCAGTAACCTAGCTCATGCCTATTACCAACCTTGTACCTCCATTATGGTGCCCATCCATTGACAACATCATCGATCAAAGAAGAAGACCAAAGAACGTTGATATCGTTGTTTGATCCAGGAGTGTCGAAGAATGCATGCCAAATCCAAGTGTCGTAAGACGCCACAACCTCGAGCACGATGGTTGACTTGTTGTGACGGCCCTTGAATTGGTCGGCCCAAGCAGTAGGACAATTCTTCCACTCCCAATGCATACAACCGAGACTTCTTATCATGCCAGGGAAGCCTCTTTTGTCTGTCTTGTGTAGAAGTTTCTTCAAGTCTTCACGATTTGGCTTTCAGAGGTATGTGGCTCCCTATATGGCTTCAATGGCCTTACAAAAGCGCTTAAGGTTCTCAATAGCAGCCATTGGCTAGCATCCGAAATGCAAATGTGAGCTTCTGATGAGGTGATAGTCTTTATCGGCCTACGACATCTATTTTCCTTGCAAAGTAGTGGTCATGATGGACAACTGCGTTCAGGATGCTTTCAAAAAGTTCTCTCCTCCTCTAATAGCACCTTTGAAAATCATGAGGAGGATATCTCGGACGTTCGATGAAATAGTCTTTCATCATCCAGTCATGACACTCTTCTTTATCAAGCTGCACAAACGAATGCCCCGTGACAAAACCACGATAGCTAGATTCGGCATGGTGCTCATATTTCATAAGTGAGTTTTCACATTCTGCTTCTTTGTTGTTCATTTCTGCATCCCCAGTTGCAAGGCTTGCTTGGTATTGTGCTATTTGCAGTGCTACGCTATGCCTTATTCTATCACCCATTAATGAAATATTGATGATTTTGGGGAAACAAAAACACTGAAAGTTGGATGATTGGTGAATATGTTGTGTGATGGTTAGATATTCAACCTATGCTTATATAGAGAATGATTGAAGGTTTGTGTTTCATGTGTGTAGGTTTGTGTTTCTTGTGTTTCGTGCGTCTTTGGTATGTGTTTCGTGTGTTTCATGTGTTTGGTGTGTTATACATCTCTATCATGTGTTTTGTATGTGTTTCATGTGTTTCATATGTATTTTTTGTGTTTTGTGTGTTTCATGTGGTTTGTGTTTATACATCTCTATCATGTTGTTGACCCTAAAAACTACCAAGCCTACGTGGCGCGCAGGCCGAATAATCTATGAGCTAACTACGTCCTTCGGTTGTGTGCGGGGCGTGCCAACTCGACGGCCGAGCTCGGCCGGTGAGTAAAATATGTGGATGTGGTGTTGTGTTGCGCGGATGACTTCTTGATCTTGCGACTGCGGCCGAGGAAGGAACACGCCTCGGCCTTTGGGTCCTAGAGCCTGAAGACAAGGCTGCTAGTTCTACGAAGTTCAATATCAAATTTCGGCTTTCAATGTGCCGAATGTAATAAACTGTAACACCTCACTTCGCCGAGAAGGCTGGTGAGATGACCTCTGTCGAAAAGAATTCGAAAATCCTTCTCGGCCGAGACTTGGATAGATAACTAGTCTGCCCCGACGCAGTGCTGTTTATCCAAACTGAAGATGCTCCACGGTCGGCTGATTCTACGGCAACAGTGCTGTTTATCCAAACTGAAGATGTTTACCGGTTGCCTCCACAGTGCTGTTTATCCAAACTGAAGATGTGTTGGCGAAAAAGAAAATAAAAAAATCTCAAGGTTGAGAGGGTTTGCGCAGGGCAGATTTGTGTGTTGAGTTGAAGATCCTTAGAATGTCGCACGACCTCTTGTATTTATAGTGGCTAAAAAAAACTCTTGGCCGAATCAGAGAAGTACTCAAACTAGAACTCTTTATCCCAATCTGATTATGATTCGGCCAATCCTAGTTCCAATAGGCCTCTGTACCAAGCCCTATAATGAACTAGATTCATTCTTACTTCCAACCTTGAGACTCCCCGTTGTATAAGGATTCAACTTCTTCGTCTTTATCCAAAGTAATCTTTCTTATATCAGGACTCGGCCAACCCTGACAAGGCCGGCCCATGACACTATTCTAAACAACATTGGGCCGAGAATATTTCTGAGCTCGGCCCCCAAAATGTCATTTTGGGTCCAAACATTGCCCCCCAGTTTCCTTGAGTTTCGGCCCATAAGCCGAATGGTTAAGGAAATTAGCGCAGTCGAAGAAATGTATGGTCGAGTGAATCCACTCCACAGCCTGACACCCTGGACGAGCTGGCCGAAAAAAACCAAATGGGCCGAGAAAAACCAAATGGGGTCGAAGTCTCGAAGACGAGCTCGGCATGTAGGATATAGGTTAAGAATTGGGTAGGAGGCCGAGAAAAATCTTGGTCAAGAAAAAATGGCAGCTCGGCCTATCACCAATCAAAGTCAACAATTGGCAAGTTGATAAAGATTGCCGATTATTATACCCCCTTTTATTTACCACTTGTTCATTAAATTTGGCGTGGCTACCGAATGGGCTCCTATGGTAACCTGTGCCGAGCACCAACTCATGCTAGCCGAGCTCGGCAAACAGTTGGTATATATATACTCTTCCTCACCAAGCAAACGTGATCCACCGAATAGGCCCCATGTCGAGTTCGACGGCCTCTACCTTACTCTGTCGAGTGAACAAGCAGGACCACAACTGGACTATACCTTTCGAATTACTTCCCAAAGAATATGCTATCGTCGAAGCTCCGCGAATGCAAATTGTGATCTTCAGAAACTGATAAAATAATAATGCATCTGGCACAGACCATGGCAAACCAACCTCGGCCACCAAAGCATCTCATAATGATTCTGGCCGAGAGCACCAAATTTTCTTGTTCTGGTGGTTGAATATGATATTGGCTGCCCTCAATGTGGGTAAATGGAATCATGACACGCGATCACGACGCCGAGAACGTGGAAATGAAATTGTGTTTCTATCACCATGCAACTGAGTATGTTATATATTAATGGCATCCATGCACGAATTGATCTGCCATGCATCCAGCGAGGCCTACACGCTCTATCACCCCTGATTCCTAAGGCCTCATCCTGTTTCAGTCTTTTGTTTGAAGCTTGAGACCATGCGGTCAACGGAATAATGCTCAAAATGCCAACAAGTATGTCTGCTACCGTCGAACTGGAAATGATCTGCAACTTCTCGGCGAAGGCGACACCGAGATTAGCCGAAGACACCGAGGAGATTGACAAAAAATGTCTGAAAGGCATGGGAGCTCCCTCGCAGAAGCTACAAATAAATACATGCTGCGAATATTTCCCTTCTCGGCAAAAGAATAACACATGATGGTAAAAGCCCGTAGATAGACTTATATCTAAACCTCCACCGAATAGCTTTCTCACCGAATGAGGAGGTGTGCCCACATGGAAGCCTGCAACTTAAAATGAGTGGCTTTAAACTTTTGAACCTGCCGTTTGCTTTGGCATGCCATCTTTTTGGCCTATTTTGATGGGATGTTTATATATATATATATATATATATATAGCTTGATAGTCTGCATGTCAGAAGGAAACACCATAACTTGCTTTTGGGCTCACATCTATATATATATATTTATGGCCAAATAGTCACCAATCAACCAATACGTCTGACATAACTTTGAAGCCTCACTCCACAACATGTCTAGGCTGAAGCCTACCTCTTCTCTTGTCACATCACCATGTTACAACTCCCATCTTTATCCCACACATGGATTAATTGCACGATTAATTCAGTAGTATAAGTTTCCATAATGCCGAGCAGCTCGGCTAAAAACAAAAATTTTTTGGGGCCGAACCGAACCTAAAAATTTAACAGTTCGGCCGAAACTAACCGAACCTAAAAATTTAACAGTTCGGCCGAAACTTTAATGCGGAGCTTGGATCACCTTCTGGACTGCCATGTTGCTGCCCCCCAATTTTCTTAAGTATCGGTCAAGAGGCCGAATGGGTAAGAAAATTTATTTATTTATGTATTTATCTATTTATTTTCTAGCAAAGGAAAACAAAAGTGGCCGAACTATAAAGTGGAGGAGGCCAACGATGTTTTATTCCAAGCCGAGATCTTGTAATAACAAAATTGTTACATTGAGTTTGCCCTAGGCCGAATAAAAAAATTTCTCCAAATTTTTTTGACTTCAGGAAATATTTTTCATTTTCGGCCGCCGAATGTGTTGAACAATTATTATGCCCCCCAGGCATAATAATTTCGCCAATTTCGGCTTTTAACTCGAACAACTTAGCCGAATGAGATTTCTTTATATCGGCTTTATCGCCAATAATCATATCGATTGGCGTGGTTTCGGCGTCTAAAATCGTGAACTGGTCTTGTTCGTCATTGGAACATTCCTCTGACGAACCATTTTTCAAGTTAATTTCTGGCTCAAAGACTTGAACTTTTTCTTCTAGGCCTACCACACTTTTAGTCTCGATCGAGACAGCAGGTGGCCTAGGTTCTTCTTCGGCCGTCTCGTCAATCTTCTGATGCCGAATTTTAATTGTGGCCGGAGCGAAAAATTGCCCCCTGGCCTCTTCAACCAACCATTCATCAAATGGAATTGATTTGTAGTCGAAAACATAAGGAAAATGTTCTCGATCTAGCCACGCATTAAATCGAGCCCTGTCTTCATTTACCCATTGCTCTTGGAGGGTAACAGGAGCTTTAATTCTCAACATGCGGGCGAATGACTTTTGCATCTCTCTTTGGCCACAAAGAACTTTTTCCACTTCCAAAGATCTTTTTCTTTCTTCATACAATCGGCTACGTGAAGCCGAATCAGAATCTTGATATATCATATGAACTTCGTAGTTTTAGCACTGGGTCCCACTGGGCGTGCCAAAATGTTGACCCTAAAAACTACCAAGCCTACGTGGCGCGCAGGCCGAGTAATCTATGAGCTAACTACGTCCTTCGGTTGAATGCGGGGCGTGCCAACTCGACGGCCGAGCTCGGCCGGTGAGTAAAATATGGATGTGGTGTTGTGTTGCGCGGCTGACTTCTTGATCTTGCGACTGCGGCCGAGGAAGGAACACGCCTCGGCCTTTCGGTCCTAGAGCCTGAAGACAAGGCTGCTAGTTCTGCGAAGTTCAATATCAAATTTCGACTTTCAATGTGCCGAATGTAATAAACTGTAACACCTCACTTCGCCGAGAAGGCTGGTGAGATGACCTCTGTCGAAAAGAATTCGGAAAATCCTTCTCGGCCGAGACTTGGATAGATAACCAGTCGGCCCCGACGCAGTGCTGTTTATCCAAACTGAAGGTGCTCCGCGGTCGGCTGATTCTACGGCAACAGTGCTGTTTATCCAAACTGAAGATGTGTTGGCGGACAAGAAAGTAAAATTCTCAAAAGGTTGAGAGGGTTGCGCAGGGCAGATTTGTGTGTTGAATTGGAGATCCCTAGAATGTCACACGACCTCTTGTATTTATAGTGGCTAAAAAAAACTCTTGGCCGAATCAGAGAAGTACTCAAACTAGAACTCTTTATCCCAATCTGATTATGATTCGGCCAATCCTAGTTCCAATAGGCCTCTGTACCAAGCCCTATAATGAACTAGATTCATTCTTACTTCCAACCTTGAGCCTCCCCGTTGTATTCAACTTCTTCGTCTTTATCCAAAGTAATCTTTCTTATATCAGGACTCGGCCAACCCTGACAAGGCCGGCCCATGACACTATTCTAAACAACATTGGGCCGAGAATATTTCTGAGCTCGGCCCCCAAAATGTCATTTTGGGTCCAAACACATGTGTTTCATATTCTTCCATAGTGTTTCATGAGTTTCATGTGTCGATTTAGTGATTTTTCCATATATATATCGGAATTTAAATATTTTTAGGTTAAAATGTTCATAAAATTAATTTAGGGGCAGAAAATTTTAACCAAGAAAAGTTAGAGTAGAAAAGTTGTTTCTAGGTTAAAACATAAATTTTCTGGGCTAAAAATTTTAGGTTTAAATCCAAGGATTGGAGATGGTCTTAATGTAGACTGTAGTCACCACAAGTGACAAACCGAAATGTGACGGGTGTAACTGGAACGAACAATGAACAATCATGACATACATATCCTCTACGTAGGATGCCAGATGGAAAAACAAAACATTAATGCAAATAAAATTTGAATTAATTATTAGATACATACATAAAGAATGTAGACTTGCATTCCATGTACGCATATTGTTAGAATTTGAATAAATTATCACATTCGTACGTACATACACACATACGCACATATGGACGTACTTACACACATACACATACGTACGTACATACATGCATACATACGTACATCCATACATATTGTAGACTTGCATTCCATGTACGTATATTGTAATCATCTTATTCCTTCTCGGTGCAGCGGTTGTAGTATCACAGATTCACAAATACCAACAAAGAAAGGAATACGAAAACCACCGCGCATACAAGTATTCATCTTCGGATTAGCGGCTTCAGGCCACCATCTTAAATGCTTGTTTTGATCTCGGCAAAGACGGAGAGGATTATGGGAACACAGATTCATTGCATACTCCGTAATTTCTAACTCCGAGCAAGCAACAAGCATGCATACATGCAGATTATACGACCCCAGTCAAAGAGAAATTTTTCAGTGTGTCGGGAATGTGTGCTAAGTGTCATAATACAAGTGGTTTGAAACTTGAAAAATATAATTTTCCAACCACTAGTATCATGACACTTGGTGTAGCTAACCATATTTCTAGCACATTAAAAAAAATTCCCAGTCCAAGCCCCAAACAAACACGGTTACACTACGAAAAGAAATTCTCTCGTTATCATCATGCCCTTTCTTAATTTTACCACGCCCAAGTCACTTTGAATTCGTTTTTCTATTACTATTTCATTTTTCAGTTTGTAAGGTAGATATAATAGAACATGAAGAAACTAAGAAAGGGCATGATGGTGACGGAAATGGGAAAGTTAAGTTGAGACGGTGGTGGTTGGAGGAGCTGTTGATGGTGACGGACATAGAAGGGCGGATGTAATGGCAGGTAGAGATGTAATTTGGAAATAGGAGGATTTGTAAGAATTAAAGTTCAAATTTGTCAATTTTTGTCTTTCGTCTAAATTTCAAGTTTAAATCCCTCGTTCAAACGTGAGGTTAGCGGATAAATCAACAAACGATGCTGGTTCCTGGATTCAGAAGAGGTTGTGCTACAAGCAAAACAGAAGCTGTTGCAGAACATCAGAACAAGGCTTCCATAACAAAAAAACCAGGGTAGAGACTTACTGCCCTCAATTCACCGGCAGCGCCTGGAAAATCTGTTTTACAAAAGTCCAGAAACATGTTTGGGAACTGACTAATCACGCATGACACCACTCCCGTCCACCTTGCTACCTAAACTGAACATAAACGCGAAGAGAAACACGCAAAAAGCTAACTTGAGTGACACCAAACTGTACCTGTACGCATTCACTAGTTCAAAAATCTTGTTTATTTACTGTCAAAGTTTTACATTCAACTGATGGTGAAGTCCATTGCCACGACACCAAAAGACGAACTGCCTGTGTCTAAAACTGCAGTTAAGATCAATGCTTGCAGACTGATTTACGAAGAGTCGTCCCCAACAACTCTGGGAAAAGAATTAAATAGCTAACAAATCTGCCTACCGAGCCTTGCCTGACACCTTTTCAAAAGCTAATATCACTGGATGGCTGCACAATCACCTTTCACCAATTCCCACTTTCACCGCCACATGATGCGAAGAATTCACCAACGCATCTCTGGAGTGATGAAAAGTTCATTCATCCAACTATTTCCTAGTTGTAAATTTTTACTGGCTTTTCAAACGTATGACGATTCTGCAAAAGAACAAATTGTAAAAATGGCAGTCATATCAATAGGCAAGCCTATGCACAAACATATTTGAGCAAATATATAATCTACTAGTTTCAATGACATCGTTCTTGTTTTAAAAGAAAAATGGTTACATGGAAGACGGACAAAACGAAACTATGCATCTCACCTGATTAGCTGCATATGATCTTTTAGGAGCACTGTCAGAGTGCTCCAGCCCAAGATATTGCTCCCAAGCACCATAGACATCTCTTCTCTATATAGGATGGCAAATGAAAAACAATCAATGAAAATAAAATCTTAAATTATATACAACTACGAAAGTAATAAACTTCTATTTCTAAACATTTCCATATCTATAGTAAGATGTTTACTGATTTTCCATTTCTAATACACACCTGAAACCGACTAGACACAATATCCGAGTCCTGAAGATATTCTGGGCGACCTAAGGAAAGAAACGCAAACTTCCACTGGCAAAGGAAACAAAATTAATTTGATGTTTTATCAGTAAAATACAACAATCCCATTTATTCATTTAAAACGAATGAGAATGTCTATATTTCTAATGAAATTATGAAAGTGCATGATGATAATGAGAACTTAGGCTGCACCTTAGCAAACTCCTCATCTGCAACCTGTAATTTCTTTTGCACTTGAACTTTAACTTGAGCCAAAGTTTCGCCTTCATGTATGACCAAGAAAAAAGGTTCCCCAAAGTTTTGAATTTGCTGTGAAAGAAAAGACAAATTTGAGCATATGAGATACACATCATCATATGATATTCGGTTTTGAAAGGCAAGCATATATCTGGAGGGGAAAAATAGCAGAACTGTGAAACTAAATCGTTGCAATTACCATCTGGTTCTGAGCTGTGTCTTTAGTGAAATGGTACACATGAATTACACGATCATTAGGACCAAGATTTTTCTCTTCCTCAGGAACCTATGAATTGAAGGGAAACGAAAAAACATCAATTAGACACTCATAACCTAAAAAACACAACCAATAACTAGAATTAAGACCCCTTCGAGCATAAGCATGTGAGAGAAAGAGAGAGACCTCTTCAGCTCGCAATGTCCAGTATTGATCGTTTATGTTCTCAATCTTTTCACTGTGAGGAAAAACCTGCAGATATTGTACATCAAGATCAATTAGCAATAACAATAAAATTCAACTTAGTATTTATAAGTATTCTAATGGCCATATAGAGCGGAAATGTGGATAAACAGTAAGCCCCAAATCTAAATAATCTCATTCTTCCAACTAGTTATATCACCATTTGGTTGAGGAAAGAACTAGGACAAAAGGAAAGGTAGATCTCAAAGAACCATGGCAAGCCCAAAAAGTAATTAACAGAATAGTGTCATGCCACACACAAATGTGCTAGGTTTTTATGGACTCGTGCTTAACACTCAGCTCACATAACAGGGACAAAGAAAACAGCACTTTCAAAGTGTTTTCTGAAAATTTGTATACAAATAAAACCGTATTATTTAATGCTATTGTATAATTTACTTTAGAAAGAATCTGTTGCAGACCAATATATATTAATCTTTGTCTTTCATATATCTACTTCAGAGGTATGCTAGTCAGACCAGTAGTTTTCATTGGAAGATGAAGCTGAGACCTTGTAAATCTTGTGATAGAAAACTTCAAGCAGCCTAAGTTCTGCATCCGGATGAGACAATTCAACCTGCTCCAAGATCGGATACACCAGTTAGAACCATAAAATCAGAGTAGTAAACTAAGCTATTAAACTACTAAGGTAAACCGTCAACAAGATCAACAATAAAAGTGGGAAAAGATAAAGAGTTCTACACACTACTAGTAAATAGGAAGTTTCAATTGGTTGGATAGGATGATAGCGACACTAACAAGCCAAAAATGTCACCTTAGTTTTAATATCATCAATTACATCCCCCACAGTGCTCTGTTTTGGCAGTCTTATGGTGTGAATAACCACCTGGTAAATGACAGAGATATGTCAGAAAATAATTAAAACTAACAAACCATAACTTTGTAAGATCTCGTACATGTACTCACTTCTTCCTTAGTAGCAAGATGGAATGCAACTTTCAGAGTTTTCAAACCTTGTAATTCAGGCAGAGGGATGTCCAACACTTCATAGTACAGTATATCTGAAGTCTGCCATTAGATTGTTGTAAGAGTTTTGATCTTCTAGGTATTAAAATAAATATCACCTGGGGCTGTGGAGTTATTACCTGATTGTAGTGGACCAGCATATCAGTCAAGTGGTCAACCCCACGATACTTAATTGGCTGGGGTTTGGGTTGTTGTGAGTAACAGTTGTGCGGTGTAAGCCTAAGTTTGGATGGATCGTCCAAACCAAGTTGTTGAGCTACTCGTTCCACAACATCATCATAGGTATGAAGTTTTGACCTTAAAACCAATATGAAAATCCATGAGATTGTAATGACAAATAATTTTTAGATCATATACAGGATATTTAATGAACACAAATGCATATTGTAAATAATGTAGATGAACATTAACCAATAATAATATTATAATATAACTTACAGTTCTAGGGAGAAATCATCTTCCTTGGGTTTCTCAAGGGATCGGAAGTGAACAACCTGTGATAGATCAGATGATAAAGACTTGATGAAATCAGGGTACCTTTTTATGAGAAACAATATTTCATTAAAAGTACACAATACTCACCTCCTAAATTCAGAAAATTGTGGCAATAAGAATATTTCACCAGCACAAGAATACATTATCTTAAATAATGCTCCTCAAGAATATTTATGATGAAGTAACTAGACATCGGACACAACAGTCATGAGAGAACATGGTCTGGTAATCTAAGATAATAAATAAAAGTCTTCCCAGAAATTAGGAAACATGACTATTCCATCTTATTATACATGACAAAAGGACAACACCTGAAGTGCACCACAGTTAACTTCTATATGGGTGGGTGAAACAACCCAATCATCCAGAAAAGAAGCATGTATTTTAAATCCTTTTTCTAGCAACATGACCAGGCACGAGATCAAGCTTCAGTAACAGTCTCACAGCTATGTCAAAAGTCTGTTCTCATATGACTACCAATTCAAATAAAGGAAAACTAATAAAAAAGGGCTTCAAAACTTTGAGTTTAACCAAAAACCATCCACTAACTTTATTTAATGGTTAGGACAAATCCAACATAAAACCAGCCCAATAAAATTTGTCCAAGCACTGAGTTTCCAACTTTACCCTGATAGCAAACCTTGCTGTGTTTATTTGTTTCGTTTCACTTCATACGAAAAGAGATAAAAGCTTTGTACATTTTCTACAGATCTCATATTCCTTTTCTCTATGCAATTTTCCCATTTCATCACCCCAGTCGCCGATCTTTTTCTCTGTTAAATCAATGAGATCCCATCTCACTTGATTCTATAGTTCTCCGATTGACCAGGTAATTTTCTCTTCAAACTAAATCAAGATCCAACTCTTCATTCACCATGGAAGGGAAGGCCAAGCTTTGGCCTCCTCCAACGCCTTCTCCTTCAAGTCGAAAGGGTGGAGGGAAGTGAAGCACTAGGCCAACGCGGATCTTCGATCAATGAAGCACCGGCCGAACGAGTTCAAGAACCTAGCGACGTCGTTCGACCGCGAGCTTGAGAACCTCTTCAAGTTCAACTTCCTGCCGTTGTTGGCGGGGATTCGATCGTTGGCATTGCAGTCGACCGAGATAGCCTTCATCAAAAAGTTGCAGTCCCATGTCGAATCTTTCTTCCTATATTTTATGAAAATGGGTTTTACGGTTTACTTGTGGAATTTGAGTTCAATTTTGTGTTTTTGGAATACCATTTTGGGGTTTAGGCTGATTTAAAATGGATTTTCCAAAGTTATATCAACGGGGAAAAGATTCGAGGTTTAAGGGGATCAAAAAAGATGTGATGATGCTAATAGTTGCTTTTGCCACATTTTGTTATGAGCTTAAAAGTTTGAAATGAAGATGAAAGTGAATAATTTGATTATGATGACTTGTCAATGTCTTTGGATATTTTGTAGCATTGTTTAGTCTCAAAGGTCATATGCATATCTAGTGTTCTAACTTCTGATTTGAGTCACCTGTGCCTTATATTTTTATTTTGTCTCATGGGATAGCCCAGTTCCAGGATTGTAAATCTGATAACATTTTTATCATAGATTTGCTTGTCTCGACAACTTTGGATTATACTAATTCGAAAGCATGCAAAAAAGTCCCCGTTGTTAAAATATGGTATCTTTATTCTTGGCACATTTGGTGTTTTATGAGAGAAATTTCAGATTAAAAAGTCAAAAGAGGTTAGTTGATTACTTACGGAGCTGTACTATATCCGACATCTTGTTTTACGAGAGAAATTCCAGAATTTATGACATTTTCTCGAATAATAGTACCACATCTTAAGACACAAAAAACCATAAATCACTCCTCTTAGAATGTCGATAATAATACATATTCTATGGGTTCGGTTTCAGAAATAGTGCCTAATTTTTTGTTTGGTTTCATAAATAATGTCTATTTGTTCATCTAGTTTCATAAATAATGTTTACTTATTGGTCCAGTTGCATAAATAGTGCCTAGTTCTTGATCCAGTTTCATAAATAATGCTTAGTTCTTGGTTCTGTTTCATAAATAGTGTTTCTTTTTTGGTCTTGTTTCATAAATAATTTCCACCTATTGGTTTTGTTTTAGAAATAGTCTCATTTTTTATTTGGTTTCATAAATAGTGTCTATTTATTGATCTAGTTTCATAAATAGTGTCTCCTTATTGGTCCACTTTCATAAATAGTGTCTAGTTCTTGGTCCACTTTCATAATAGTGACTTGGTTCTTGGTCTACTTTCATAATAGTGACTTGGTTCTTGGTCTAGTTTCATAAATAGTGTCTAGTTCTTTATTTCGTTTCATAAATAGTGTAAAGCAATTGGTACAATTTCATAAATAGTATCTCTTTCTTGATCTATTTTCATAAATAGTGTCTTTTTCTTGATCTAGTTTCATAAATAGTTTCCACCTATTGGTTTAGTTTTAGAAATAGTGTATCATTCTTGATTTGGTTTCATAATAGTATCTACTTATTGGTCCAGTTTCATATATAGTGTCTCCTTATTTTAAGGAGAATTAGAATGATATACTCTAATAAAAAAAAAATATATACGGTCAATAATGGTATCATTTGACAATTTGACAACATAAGCATCTACACATCCTGCTAGTATACATATAACCCGGATTTTACTAAGTTCGTCCTTTTAAATACGGCTAAAATAACAAAGACTTGTAACTCGGTTAAAAGAATTTCACATTCTCTCGAAATCTAGAGCTTGTCCCTCAATATCTATGGTAGAAGAAAGAAAAAAAGAAATGGTAAAAGTTATATTTCATACATGATTATGTTTACTATTTGCTATAATTATACAAGAGGTTTATGTCTTTGTAATTGTAAGGTGCTGTTAGCTCTAACAACTCTCAAAATATTTTCCAAGGCAGCAGAGTCTTTAGATGACAGAAAACATGAAGAGGTAACATGGACTCCATCCATGTTAATTTTCACAAACATACCCTTTCCGCTGGTTTCAACTGGTTTACCATTAGGAGCTAATTAATTACATTGGGGTGTTGATTCGTATCCTTAAGAAAATGTTTAACTTTATTTTAAATTTTTATGTGATTTTTAGGCTTTAATGAGGCAATGGCATATTCGTAAATAAATGAAAGTTTAATTCTAAATAATTCTAACAGGTCTAACGGAAGTCAGGGGCATGGCTGGAAAAGAAATTTTTATTTTGCACGTGGGGTTTTATTGTTGGGCTGTTTTCTTTTAGTTTTTATCCTTTTATTAAAGTTTAAGTCCTTTACATTAAAATTTAAGTCTTTTTTAATAAAAAAAAGTTAGTAGATGGTTTTTGGTTAATAAAATGTTTGGAGAAGCTCTTTTCATTAAAACTCCCTTCAAATAAAGCACCAACGGAATAGTAGTTTCCAATACGTAAGTATAAGTTTCGGGAAGTCTTACTTGACGGTTATGCACATATTCCAGAAAAGATGGGACATCAGGATAGCGGAGATGTTCACTTTCAACTGAAGTTGGCTTCTGAAAGCAGACAATGTCTCCATCCTCAAGCTGCATACAACGACAAGAAGTTCAAATACTGACAAGCAAAAGTACTCATGAACACTGATAACATTTATAAAATACCTGGCAGGCTCGAAATGTGAATTTCTTATCAATGGGTTCACACATGACTGTGGGCTCAAACTTGATTTCCTGAGAATCAGAGCACCAGTAAGAAACCATGGTTGACAACTAATGAAAGAATCAAAATAAATCAACCGCCACATAAATAATTAGAAATAAAAGAGACCACTAATCAGGCAGTTGTACACCAAACAAATTCAACTCAAGGCTCATGAACCTTGGATTCAACCGGTAAAGGCACAAGGTTTTGGGTACTTGTTTATAGATGAAACAAACAAATTATATTCGTTATGAGACAACCAGAAATCTCTTCAACTAGACATGGTTACTGTCATGAACTGACTAATGTGCCATCCTTGCCAGCTAAATTGCAAGTTTCAGTCATAAGGACATACACAATGTAGTCCTAGAAGTTACCTACAGAATGGCACAAGGAACTGCCATAAGTTGTAATTGCATACAAACCTCATATAGGTCAATCTCTTCCTCGGGAGCATAGCCAGCCATTTCATTTAATTTTGACAAGATTTCAGCTGCCTTACCAGTGCTCTTCACAAAAAGTCTTCCAACATATCTGACATTATGGAGAAAATACGCAAAAAACATAAACCTTCATATTCTTCCATAACTTATTAAGATTAAAATGTCAAAATAAATTTTTAAAAAAATGTACCGCAGTTCTTCTTTTTCTGGATCATAAAGCTTAAAGAAAAGCAGGATATCATCCTTTGTTTTGTCAGGTGGAGCAATATGGTGTAAATCCTGAAAAAAAATGCAGAAAATCAGAGAAAATGCTACAAAGAACATTCCATACAAGAATGACACAATGTTTAGTTGTAAATACAATTACCGGCCCAAGCTCTACTTCTAAGAATAACTTTAGTTCTGCATTATGAACCTTGTTCGATACCTCCCTCAACTGTCCAACCTACAATGATTGAAAGAAAGACTGAGCCGCGCACATATTTGTATACAGAGGCTTGCATAGACAGAAAAAATGAAACCAATGCACTTTTCTGGAATATGTTTGATGAAATAAAAAGAAAAGTTCATTAAAAGCTAAGAACTCTTTACTTGATGTTGATGCATTCAACTATGCGCAATCAGAGGAAAACATTTTTATAGAAAGAATATTTTGAGTCTTTCCAGAAAAATAATTTTATTCAAAGCTGTAACTTTACGTGGAAACTTTGCCCAACCAAGAAATACAAATTGTTGGAACTATTTTTATTGAAATAATGTGGTGCAATTCTCATTGAAACAATGTGGCCTAAAAAACCATATAATTTCGGCTAGGCTTCACCACCAATTAACCAAGTGTAATAATCAAGCATATATAGTGCACAAAGATGGATATAAGACTTCTATACAGAAACCAAAATAATAGGGCATCAGCTATAATGCAACATGAGAGAACTGCTTCAATAAACCACAAGTCAAAGACAGATAGTAAGACTTTTCTTTTTCATTTTATAAATCGCACTATCTGAAAAGCATTAGCTTGTACATGCAAACGTCATCAGGAGCAGTGGAGAAAAAGGAGGAAAAAATAAACTTAAAACATAGACATATTAACAGCACAAGATAAGTACAGATTGTGTTTCCTCCATAGGCGTCAATGGACGGTTAGGACGATATGTATGGTTTTGACGCTTTGCCCACAGCCAAAAACGCTGAAATTGCACTGGTATGCCATACTCTTTTGCAACCTCCTCCTGAATGAGTCATTATGGAAAAAAATTAAGAAGCGCAGGAAGGAAACACAATCAACGTTACTTGACGCACGTCACCACCAAAAAGAAAACACAAGAATATATAATAATTTAAATAAATTTCAGAATGCTAGATACCTTGAAGTCCACTTACAATACTAGGCAAAAGGCATAAATCCCTTAGAATGATTCACTGAAATTTGATTCACATTAGCAGAAATTTTCACTGAGCTACCAGCCAGTTCACCAACAAATTTTTTAACCTACGATCCATGTAACAAAAAAGCTACCTATAAAACTGCATAGGAGCTCTAGCTGGCATTCTCAAAATCTTTTACCTTTGATTTTTAAATCTCAACAGAGAAGCAGAAATTTAAAAAAATCAGGATACAAATTGAGAAATCATAGTTGCAGAAATTTAAAAACAGATGAGCACCTTACTCTCAAAACAAAGAAGAGTATGCCAAGAAAATCCAGAAGAGCATGTATACATACCATTCAAGCCTCATTTCGCACATCCCAGATGATGCCAAGATATTACGAGTGTTGATTGGGACTAAGTTAGAGGTACTTAGCTACCTACACTTTCTCTTATGTTTTCTACTCTACTCTTGTTTTTTCATTTTATTTAGTTAGGCCTATTTTCATACTTTTGTTATCCTTAGGTTTTCTTAGGTTTAGGTTCTATAAATTTCCAATTGTAATCCCTCTGAGAGGATATGGATGATTGAATAAAGTTACAGCAGTTTTCCTTCCAATATTTCTTCAGTGCTACCGGTCAATAAGTGCAACAGTGTTTGGACCGTTGGATTTTAAGACAGGTCAACAAAATTAAGCCGTGGATTAAATCTGACGGTCAAAACCCTTGTTACACTTAGTGACCGGTTGCAGTGGAGGAAAATTGGTTTGCTTCTACCAGGATTGTGTGTTGCAACTTGCAACCTAAACCTAACCCAACATGCAAAGCCACTGGGAGTGTTCCTACAAATTTAAGCCCTGCATCATATGTTTAACAACTACTCAATGGCATCAAATTTAAGCCACCCAGAGGAAAAATATAAATACCCACATCTCACCATGAAACTTAATCGAATTCATATATAAAAAATAAATAAAAAAATAAATAAAAAAAGAAACAAGGACCTGCCATCCCAAATCCATGGTAGAAACAAATAGAACATACTTTGGTATACCTATAAATATTTTGTTGCACAGGTATCCAGTGCTCAAAACCATGACATGATTATCAATGTTGAACGAACGCCAAATCTAATCATTCATTTGTTCTCTATATATCACTTCAATTTCCGGTTGCCATAATATTATCATGTTTACTACTTTTCTAATTCACACCCCTCGATATTTTAGGTTTATATATACAAAGAGGGAGAATTTTCTTAAATAGGTAAGAAGCTGCCTCCATATTCCTCTGTGTATACTTCTGCTTCTGTAGAATGCTTACAGTTACTTAACCGTAACTATGGAAATGAAAATAAAATATGACACAAACAGGTCAGTTAAATGTTATGAGACAATGTAAGAAGACTTGAAAGCATCAAGAGGTTATGTTGAATGAGTTCAAGGATTATTCTCTTTCTCATATAGTGTGGGATATGTTAGCAGCCGTAAGATGATTATGGTTGAGGTTATGTGACTTATAATCAGATCTGTTTGAGAGGTCTTAGCTAGCTTTGCTACATGGTGGATTTCTTATCCACTATTTTGTAATTCTTGTTTTTATTTTTATAAAATGTTATCGTTTCTTCTCAAAAAAAAAAAATAAAAAAAAAAAAAATAAAAAGAAATAGAAAAAAAATGAAAAATGAAAAAAAATAGCATCAAGAGCTCTATCCTCTGCTTCTACCTTACATTCAACCTACAAAGGTGGGAAACAGAGCCTGCTTTCTTTAAGAAAAAAGGAGAACAATCCACAAGTAACAACTCTAGCCTTTCAAGTTTTAATACACAAACTAATATCTTGCAGAACCAAAAGAGGACATAACCGACCATTAAAGCCATAACGTATTTAGCAGACAATATGGATAGTTGGATACCAGCGGAAGGAGAGAGTCTTTTTCTTATAGACAGAAAAAAAAAAATTTAAATCAGGTGCAAGAAGCACCTTCTGAGTTGTACCTTAAAAATGTTAAAAGGGGTCTGCTTCTGAATACGAAAACTTCTAACTTTGTCATGATCCACAAGATCAAAATAAATATCCTTCCCAATTTGCTCCATGAGGTTCTCATCCCGAGCAACCTAGATGAATCATATACCTCATAAGTGTATTCAAACTAGAAACTTGTAAATATTGACCTTAGAGTCACTTGTTAATAAGGGAGACATTAGCAGCTAAACCCCGACCTTTATAATAGTATACAGGTGTGCTTCTGCCTTTTCTTTCTTCTTGTGCTCCTTTTCTTCTTGTTCTTTCTTTAACCTCTCCTGACACAAGTCAATGAATTTATTTAGAACTTATCTCCCATAAGGTAAAAGTATATTTGTTTTCCTTTGTATAAATGTAACTCATAAATTAACCAAGTATGTCTAGAAAGCAGTTGATGAAAGATAGTAAATATGATTTGTAGAATCTCAACTCTTAATCAGAGTGAGCGATGTTCATTGATATTTATAGGAGTACTATACAAACACACGTAGAACTAGGATTACAATCTAAACAGGACGTGGACTAAATAGAAGTTAAGTCAGGATGAAACTTGTTCTGCAGTAGGCGTGTCTTCTGAGGATTCCAGGTTGGAATTGGATTGTGATTGTGCAGTAGCAAACAGATATGGAACTGGACTCTGTTTATCAGTTGATATGCCAAAATGTATGAACCAAACAAGCAAAGCATGACCTTATTTGTATCTCATTTATTTCTGATTCCAAGTTCAACAGAACTTGGATCATTAGAGGAATTTGATCTCAAACTACAGGATAATTGAGATCAGTATTGTTCAGAGGTTTATTCAAATACATCATCAAATGGAGAAAGTCACGCTTCCAATTTCTTAAAATGAAAATACCCTAAAACTTGGCCTTAATAACAGGATCTCACCCTCAGATGTTCAGCAATGTCCTTTTCATCCACATTGCAGATTATTTTATCTCTGTCACTTTCCCGTATGTACACCAGCATGTATGCATTTGAATATTTCGTGAATTTGAAAGGAGTATTATTAAATCCAGGGTTTGTCTGCGTTAACTGTTAAAACAATAAGCAAATTATGAAAGAGGAAAAAAAGTAAAAAGTAAAACATCGATTCAATATTGCAGGCAGAAATTGGAAAAGCATACCTCTTCCTCACCACCATACTGCTCCTCTAGTGCCCTCTTTATATCTTCTTTTGTTACCCTCTCATCGTCAAATTTATACCTGTGAACAACATGCTTAATGACATGCGAAAATAAAAGATGATTGATTGAAGATAAGTAGCAACCTCGGTTACTCGCATTCCAGGTATCCTATATGCATTTCTCAAAATTCAATCAAATTCTAGAATTAGCTTAAGTATACGACTTGGGAATCCCAGCCTAGGCGAGGCGTTTGAGGGATAGCCCAGCCTAGGCGTGAGGCATGAGGCAAAGCCTCACGGGACCAAATTTTTTTAATATATACACTGAGCGTACACATATATTATATTAAAAAAAGAAGATTATTAATCAATAATCACCCTGAGCACACATATATTATAAATACACACATATACATATATTATATTATGTATATATATATAAAATAGAGGATGAAAAGCACAATGAGCACACATATAACAATGCATGCAGACAGCACACACATCCATTATATAAAAAAATAAAAATCAGAAAAAAGGTAGAGAGACCATAGTGCAAGGAAGAGGTATGAGGCAGTTAAAACACTACCCAAAATTTGGGTATGGGAGTTTAAAAAAAAAAAAAAAAAAAAATATCCCCTGAGCCGCACCTAGGCGGCTCCCGGGGCGCCTTCCACCGCCTAGGCGGCTCCGGTGAATCCTTCCCCCCACTCCAGCAAAACAAAGGCGTTAGCCTTCGCACCCAGCCTCAAAGGCGCGCCCCGAGGCTAGTTTTTTAAAACATTGCTTGGGATACATAATTGGCACAGTAACACACCAACTGAGATGCCTATTATCACCCAAGGCCTCAAAATATCTGTATGGCATAGTCATTTACTATGTTAGAATTACCTAATTTGTGATACATTGGTAAATGTGAGTGTGGTATCTACTTATCAAGGAAATTGATATGACGGGGATGTGCTTAGTTATAGATAGATTGATACATAAATGGTAAAACTACATCCATCTTCATATAGATGGACACTGCTAAAAATCAAACTACAATTCACCCAGAAAGGAAACCAGATGCATAAACACACCGACTTGATCAGACAAAAAGATGAGAGGTTTATAGAAAACAGAAAACTTCCTCTATAAGTTTTGTGATTGTATTGAATTAATAATTCAATTATACAGATGTGAATATTCAACTGTGGTGGAAATTGTTTCAGGAGGTTAGAATTAGTTGGGTCATTTCAAAGGGTTGTTTCGAGCTTCTAAGCACCAATTTTGAGGCTCTAGGAAGTGGGAGGAAAGCTAAAACTTTGTGGGGTTGTCTAGTGTCGGCAGTTTTTTGGAACATTTGGCTGGAGCGTAACAAAAGAATTTTTGAGGATTATTCTGGTGTGGGGGTAGCAGATCTTTGGGGTAGAGTAAGATATTGGGCAGCCCTCTGGGCTTCAGTTTCAAATGATTTTAAGAATTACTCTCTTTCTCACATCTTATGGGATATGTTAGCAGCTGTAAAGTGATGTTGGTAGAGGTTTTGTTACTTGCAATCAGATCTTCTTGAGAGATTTTCTGGTTATGTTCTTGGTGGATCTCTTATCCACTTCTGTGTATTTCCTTTTTTATTAATATTATAGTTTCTTCTCAAAAAAAAAAAATATACATAGCCTTAGCTGCCTTAGGCTAGTTACAAGAATACCCTCAACTACCTTAAATAATTACAGTTACTAACAGAACTAATTACATTTAGCTTTAACAAACTATTTAACAGTAACTGTATTGGATGACTTGTCATTCTCCCTAATACACCCCCTCAAGCTAAAAGAGGAATTAGTGAGAATTCCAATTGGAAGCTTGGAACACAAATAAGAGAATCTGCTTTTAGACAAAGATTTGGTGTGGAGATCAGCCAATTGGTCTTCACTGCAAACATAGCAGACTTTGATGAGATTTGCTAGTACCAACTCCCGGATGTAGTGATAGTCAATCTCAACATGTTTTGTTTGAGCATGAAAAATAGGATTAGATGCTAAAGAGATTGATGAGATGTTATCACACCATAGTGTAGGCAGTGTAGGTAGAGGGAAATGAAGATCTTTGAGAATTTTGCAGACCCAGGTGAGTTCTGCAGCAGTATGTGCTAAAGAACGATATTCAGCTTCAGTAGAGGAACGAGCAACAGTGCTTTGTTTCTTTGCACTCCAACTGATGAGATTAGAGCCAAGAAATACACAATATCCACCGGTAGACCGCCTATCAAATGTGCAGCCAGCCCAATCAGCATTAGAGTATGCTGAAAGATTAATAGGACCTTTAGTGAACCATAAACCATGAGAAATAGAACCTTTAAGAAATCTGAGGACCCTTTTTGCTGCTTGAAGATGTTGTTCTCTTGGAGCATGCATAAACTGACATCTGATTTACAGCAAATGCAAGATCCGGTCGAGTCCAAGTGAGATATTGTAAACCACCAACTATAGAGCGATATTCAATGGGATTTGATAAGAGAGGCCCACTGTGATCCAGTTTCTTAGAACCAAGAGGAGTGCAACAAGGTTTTGCACCCTCCATATTTGTTTTCTTAAGAAGATCAAGTAAGTACTTGGTCTGATGGAGAAAGAGTCCTTTGTTAGATATGTGTACTTCCAACCCCAAGAAATAGTGTAAAGGACCAAGATCTTTCACTGGAAACTGAGTGCTAAGTTGTTGTATAAACTGTTGACAGAGTTGAGATTTGTGTCCAGTGACTAAGATATCATCCACATAAACAAGGAAAATGACCAACTGAGGTTCATTAAGGACAAACAAAGAAGCATCAGATTGGCATTGATGAAACCCAAGTGTTCGAAGGGCTTGAAACAATTTATCAAACCAAGCTCGAGAAGCTTGTTTGAGACCATATAAGGATTTCTTCAGCTTGCAAACAAAACTGGGAGAGTTAGGATCAATAGAACCAGGACGTTGCTGCATGTAAACATCCTCCTTTAAATCACCATGAAGAAATGCATTGCTAATGTCTAATTTAAATCACCATGAAGAAATGCATTGCTAATGTCTAATTGGTTCAAAAACCAATTTTATTGGACAACAAGTGTAAGAAGAATCCGAATGGTAACTGGCTTAGCAACAGGACTGAAGATTTCTTGAAAATCAACTCCTTCTTGCTGATGAAAGCCCTTTGCCACCAAGCGGGCTGTGTCTGTCAATGGTTCCATCTGGATTTTTCTTGACCCTGAACACCCATTTACAACCAACAATATTCTGAGAAGGATGAGATGGAACAAGAGACCAAGTGCCTGTGGTTATTAAAGCATTATATTCAGCCTGCATTGCAGCTCTCCAGTGAGTATGCTTTGATGCTTGCAAATAAGTACTAGGAACAAAGTCAAGATCAACTGGAAGTGGATGTTTCGTTGCTGCATAAGCTCTAGACTTGTATATTCCAGCCTTAGATCGTGTAATCATAGGATGTGTATTCCCAGAAATAGGTGGATGACTTGTCTGAATAGGCACTAGAGAGGATTCTCTGAGAGAAAGAACCGTGAGAATTATCCACTGACTGATTGCATGAAGAAGTCTCGGTTGAAGTTGAGATCTGAGTGATAGGGTTAGGTATAGAAGGACACTGTGGTTCTAAAGAGTTACTAGCTGGAGGAGAACTTGAGAAGTTTTTGTTGAAGTGAAGGTCCAAAGATGGAGAATATTCTGACGATGAATTCTTTGAAGTGGAACTGTGGAGCTGTAGTGACTTAAAAGGATAAGTTGTTTCATCAAAGACAACATGTCTTGATATGTAGATTCTATTTGCGATGGGATCAAGACACCGATAACCTTTATGTTGAAGACTATATCCCAAAAACACACAACTTTTGCTCTTAGCATCCAATTTGATGCGAATGTAAGGTTTAAGCCATGGATAACATTGACAGCCAAAGACTTTTAGTTTAGAGTAATCTCGGTGTTGGTTCAAGAGAAGTTCCCAAGGTGACTTTGTAAGACCAAAAATAGGAAGTCTATTAATAAGGTATATTGCAGTGGAGAATGCTTCAACCCAAAAAACCTGAGGAACATGAGAGGCAACAAGTAATGTTTGAGCTGTCTCAACAAGATGTATGTGCTCTCTCTGCACAGCCATTTTGTTCAGGAGTATGTGGACAACTAAACTGATGTAATATACCATGTGCACTAAGAAATGAAGCAAGAGAGTGACTAGTGAATTCACCCCCTGAATCTATACGCAAAATCTTGATTTTATTGCCACTGAAGTTGTCTACATAGGTTTTGAAAGTAACAAATGTCGAAAATACATCGGACTTGGACTTCAACGGAAAAAACCAACTATATTTGCTAAAATCATCAACAAGAAGTAGGTAATACTTGAAACCACTATTAGATGTGACAGAGGTAGGTCCCCACAGATCATAATGCAGAAGTTGGAGACTTTGAGTTGTTGATGAAGAAACGACTCCAAAAGGAAGCTTGTGGTTCTTAGCAAGTGCACAATCTGAGCAGAAAAAATAAGTCTTCTTGCCTTGCAATGCAAGAGTATTGGTAGATATGACCCTTCTAAAAATTGATGAGGAAGGATGTCCTAGGCTCTTGTGCCATACTATGACAGGTGCTTGGATGCTGAGGAAAACTAAAGGTGAAGAAGTATGAGAACTGGTGGAACCTTGGAGAGGATAGAAACCATCCCTAACAGGTCCTTGCAAAAGCATCTTCCCCGAAATGCGATCCTTCACAGTAGATCCATAAGGGTCAAGAGTCAATGAACAGTTATTATCCTTAAGAAATTGATAAGCAAACAAGAGATTATGTTTCATGAAAGGCACATGTAAAACATTTCTCAGCTTAAAGGAATTATGAGGAGTGTGCAGAGATGATGAACCAATATTATGGATAGATAATCCTTTACCATCTCCAATGTACACTTTGTCCTCTCCAGTGTAGGGAGTAGGAGAAGAAATATTGGCTACATCATTGGTGATGTGGGAAGTGGCACTAGAATCAATTAACCAAGGAAGTGGCACTAGAATCAATTAACCAAGGCTGAGAGGGTTTGGCTGAATGATGCACACACATAGCAGCAAGTTTGGCTGGAGGAATTCGACCACAGATGTCCGGATTCATACGATCAAAGCAGTCAATTGCCTCATGACTGGTAGAACCACAAATCTGACAAGAAACTTTGAAAGTGGAAGAACCTTGATAATTGCGAGAGCCTTGATAATTTCAATTTCCACGATTGTTTGTGAAAGTACCATGATTATTATGAAAATTGCGATTGCTGTGATTTGAGGAGAAATTACCTCGAGGTGGCTTACCACGATTTGAGTTAAACCGAGAAGCAAAGTGAAGTGGTTGATTCTGAGCAACAAAAGCAGATGGAGTAGGAAGCAGGGAAGGCTGAGATTGCATTGAGAAGGTTTGAAAGGGCTCAGTTGCAGAGGATGAAATAACAGTCTTGCGACGAGCCATAGACAACTCTTTGGTGAGTAAGAGACCATGGAGTTCATCAAGGGATGTAGAAGATAACCAGAGCATGATGGAATCAATAAAGGACTCGAATTCATCAGGCAATCCATGTAGGGTGGCAACAATTAGGTCACGATCGGACACTGAAGCATCAGCAGCTTGCAAGGAATCAGCAATTTCCTTGATTTGTTGAAGATACTCAGAGATGGACTAAGATCCTTTCTGAATTGATTAAAGTCACGATCGCAAAGGGTGAATGTGAGCCTCCGAAACTCCACCAAAACGTTGTTCAAGCTTCACCCAGAGCTCGCGAGAAGAAGAAACCCCAACCGTGAACGGAATAATCTCTTCTGATAAGGTAGAATTAAGCCAGATCAAGAGATTTTGATCCTTTTCATACCAATCCTCGAAGGCAGGGTTCATCGAGCGATCGGGCAAGAATGGCGAAGGACAAATCTCAGTGCCATCAATGATACCAAGAAGTTTGTATCGCCTGAAAATTGGAGCAAACAGTGCTCGCCATGGCAGATAGTTGGATCTTTTTAGCTTGATCGGCACCATACTGCCGATGTTGTGAATCGTAAGAGAGAGATACGAATTCAGAGGACTCGGATTAGAAGGAGAATTAGGGTTATGGACCCAAGGGGAGATGATTGGAGAAGACAATCCAGTTGGTTGCGATTCAGATTGAGCAGCCATATCTTGCAGAGATCGGAGACGAAAGATCGAAGAATCAGAGAGAAGAAAGCAAGAATCGATCGATTTGAAGAGCGAAAGAGAAGGTCGGTGCTGTGAAGCAGAATGGCGAGATACCATATAGAAAACAGAAAACTTCCTCTGTAAGTTTTGTGATTGTATTGAATTAATAGTTCAGTTATACAGATGTGAATATATATAGCCTTAGTTGCCTTAGGCTAGTTACAAGAATACCCTCAACTACCTTAACTAATTACAGTTACTAACAGAACTAATTACATTTAGCTTTAACAAACTATTTAACAGTAACTGTATTGGATGACTTGTCATTCTCCCTAATAAGGCTGACAATACAACTATAGTGAGTCATTACTTGCCTTAAAGATTCAAAGAATTCACAGATAAGGTCTCTTTTGTATTAGATAAGCTTCTTGTTTTTTTCCCGCTTTTCTGAAGTGGTCCACTTGTTTTTTTAGCATAAGGTCTCTTTTGTAGAAAAGGGTCCTCCTGATGCTTGGAAAGAAGTAGATGAATTTTAAAATGTACAAGTACACATGTGTGCTTCCAGAGCTTCAAACAAACAATATGAAAACAAAACTAGGGGGTTGATGCAGCAACGTAATGAGAACCAATCAGAAGTTTTCCACACAAGCAAAACATGCGTGCACACTTGAGGGATAGATACAGAGCTGATACATACCACTGATCAGAAAGTGTTGGCCTGATAAAGGCATAATAGTGTCCACCATGCACCCCACCACTATGCACCAAAACACTGTAAAACCATAAATGGATAAGTACAATAGAAAAATCAACTACGAATCGAAACTAATTCTTTTATGGGGAGATAAAAAATAGTAATCCTGAGTCTAAGGGAGACATAAAAATGCCTCAAAGTGTTTGTTTATTCCAGAATAGCAAGTGTAAGAAACAAAATATTATTAATAGAAAATTATCAGCTATACATTATACGTTAACTAGCAGTATAAGACGGGAAAAAAAGGAACAAGAAGAAGAAAAAATAGAATAGGAAAGTCCACCACATATATAAAATGAACCATTTACACCTCCCGAAAATGTAAAATGAGATGTAAAAGTGGCTTTTACAACTCAAATTTGCATCTCTCCATTGGAGATGCTCTTAGTATTATGAATCTCATGGATAGAGAGTTCAATGCCAATTTATTCCCCCACAACCAATATGCAACAAAAGTGAAATTCAGCACCCCTATCAGATAATAAGCGTCGACCAAAAAATCCTCACAGCAGAAATTGTGGCACCCTACCAACATTTATTAAAGGACGAAAGTTTTTCTGTCCAGAAAAAGGAGATGCAGCTAAAAGAGCAAAGGGATTTCCCACAAAGCATGCATGAGGAATTTAGAATTCTTTCAATAACAAGAGCTACATAGAATCCTTCTCCAACTATATCAAGCACCAATAAGTGAACCTCATAACTATAATTATCACATAGAGGGAACACCAGAAAGCTTCCCTAGGACATTTAACTAAAGAAAATGGTCTCCGATACATGACGAATAAGAATGATGCTGAAACATACCTGTGAAGTGTGTAATGGTTGCAAACACTCCTATCAGCTTCAGGTGATAAATATTTTCCATTCTCTCGATCAAGGTCAAGTTGCAACGGGAACTCATAACGATCATTAATCTACATAAAGAGAGCATAAAGAACTCTAATCTTTTATGTAGAGAAAAGAAATGCAGTCTCTGAGTCTTATGTGCTCAAATGCAAATCGCATCACTCCAATCTCATCCGCAATAAACTATTAATAGACCAATATATAATGGCGCAATACACTTAAAAATTCTGTGAATAATTAATAAACCAATCACTATGGGAAACTAGATGGGAGAAATAGGAACTCAAGCTATATTTGCCGGAGAGGAACCCATATATGACAGACCAGTCTAATTATATTATCAGTTCAACTGGTAAAAATAATAAAAAGGGTCATGCAAGTCAAATATCTGATAATATGAACCAGCAAATGTAAGGATATCTTTAATGCAAACACATCACAGGTCCTTACCCTTTATTGGTTTAATTGACTGAAACTGAAACTTTCAGTTAAATCTAATTTACTCATTTGTATTCTTTCGTTAGCTGACCCCACTTAGTGGGAAAAGGCTTTGTTGTTGTATTCTTTCGTTAGCATTCATACCGAACACACCATATCAAGTAAAATATGCACTGATTGTGGATAAATGGATATATTGAGCCATTAAATACAAACAACAATTTCCCATCTTCATTTTCAAACAATTATTTGGACACAATTGTAATGGATAATCTATAATGACATTCATGGTAATCATACACAAATAACAGTCACAATGGCATGTCATATAAAGTTTTTTTTTCAAAGATGTTATGTGGAATAAGGCTTGGTTGTTGTTGTAAAAAGAAGATGTTATAAGAACTTATTGAGTTCCAACCTTCACCATTGTGTCCCGCATGAAGTCGTACTCAAATCGTTTCAGCTGAAGTTGAAGCACAGGGGGGAAGTCAATGAACAGAACACCTTTCTTGGCATCCTGAAATGATTCCACAAAGTCCGAAACGATCATCCAACAAGTATGCCAATATAACAATTTTTTTCTTATAAACAGCCAAAAACAAAACGCAACAAACTGAAGAAATAATCACACTTGTGGACAAAGCAAGCCAACTATTAGAAATGGAACTTTACAGTCCCTCCACAAAACAAAAGACAAAGATAGATTAAGCATGGCAAAGAGAGAGGAAAAATAAATAGGAAAGAGGTAGACAACAGGAGGGAACCAAGGAAAAGAAAAAAATCGAACATAACTGCCCACCAAATCATTTTTATCAGTTTTTACAACTTCCCAAGATGAGATCCGCTTTTACAAGTTCTATTGGATTTTACAGAGCAATTATATATCTAAGGGAAACCAACTGGTTTGAAAAGACCGTCAGTTTCTTTTGAAGACCCCCTAATATCATGTACAGCGAGGCAAAATGAATACCTATTTCTGTCTCTTTATTCGAACTTTTTTATGCAAAACAAACTTTTATTACAGATTAAAACAATACAACAGTAAACAAGATCTCTCTAAATTACAAGACAGAGTTTTCAAGTTCTGAGAAGCAACATTAAAGAGTGACCCCAAGCCAACAAGGCTCCCCGCATTGAGAGGGTCGCTGTGTTTTTTTTTGTTTTGGGTGAGGGGGGGGGGGGTGTGGAACGTCTATCGTAGGTTTTTCCAGCCCATGATAAGTTGTTCTAAGTCTATAAGGAATTATAGTCTTAGAAGATTAAATTGTTTTCCCAATTGGAGTTGTTTACCCAATTGGAGTTAGTTTCTCAATTGGAGTAGGATTCATAACTAGATTCCAAATAGGATTAATGATCCTTATTGAAGAAGACCTTTATTATGTTTATAAAGGGGCTATTGTACTAGTTTTGAATTGGAAGGGAGCAAAACAATAAATTGTATACCGCTCAAGGGATTAGAGTGAGAATATTGTAAAGTGTGTGCGAGACAATAGAAAAGAGATAGTGTATTTCTTCTTCTTGTTCTTTTAGGTTTTTCGTCAAGTCCTAGTTCTAGAGAGTTAGGCAAGATTATTGGTTGTACTCATTATTGATATAGTGAAAGATTGTTGTTGTTGTCCCGTGGACGTAGGCACATATTGCCGAACCAGGTAAATTCCTGGTGTTATTTATCTTGGTTATTTGTTTTCGATTTCCGGAGTTTGTTCTATTTTTCCCATTCTTAAACGCGATATTCTCAACAAGTGGTATCAGAGCCAGGTTTGGTTGATATTGTTTAGAATGGAGGGTGCAACCCGCTTTAATTGGATTACGTGGAAATCAAGAGGAGGACATGCTTTACTGAAGGTGTTAAGAGCAAGCCAGCAAGTATGTCTGATGCTGATTGGACCAACATGAAGATAAGCGATGTTTTCTGGCAAAGAAGTCTATAATTTCCTTTGCCAATGACGATGGTAGTTCAATCAAGAGGAGCTTGGTTATGGGTAATTCGATCAGGGGGAGTCTGGTCATGAAAAGTTCGATCAATGGGAGTTTGGTCAAGAGGAGCAATCCTATTTTTTGGTATAACTTCCTCATGGACTAGAGGGGGAGATTGTTAGGTTTTTCCAGCCCATGATAAGTTGTCCTAAGTCTATAAGGAATTATAGTCTTAGAGGATTAAATTGTTTTCCCAATTGGAGTTGTTTTCCCAATTGGAGTTAGTTTCTCAATTGGAGATGGATTCATAACTAGATTCCAATTAGGATTAATAATCCTTATTGAAGAAGACCTTTATTATGTCTATATAAAGGGGCTATTGTACTAGTTTTGAATTGGAAGGGAGCAAAACAATAAATTGTATACCGCTCAAGGGATTAAAGTGGGAGAATATTGTAAAGTGTGTGTGAGAGAAAAGAAAAGAGATAGTGTATTTCTTCTTCTTGTTCTTTCAAGTTTTTCGTCAAGTCCTAGTTCTATAGATTTGGCAAGATTATTGGTTGTACTCATTATTGATATGGTGAAAGATTGTTGTTGTTGTCCCGTGGACGTAGGCACGTATAGCCGATCCACGTAAATTCTTGGTGTTATTTATCTGGGTTATTTGTTTTCGATTTCCGGAGTTTGTTCTATTTTTCCCATTCTTAAACGCAATATTCTCAACATATAGTACGCAGCCTTACCCTTGATTTGCAAAGAGGCTGTTTCCACGACTCGTACCCATGACCTTTCGGTCAAAAAGGAGCACCTTTCTGAGAAACAACATAAAACAAAAATTACAGGACGAAGGCTTTCCATTTGACCAAATAACAGAAAATGACATCTCTCTGAATTCCAAAGCTAGAGCGCCACAAAGAAGTCCAACGGCATGCCCTTTCCCATAAGCATTCCACCTCCTCACCACAATATTCTCCAAATTTCGGCTTTTCCTATCCACCCAAAAAAACTGCCATCACAGCACACCTCCCTAGCACTAACCCCCTTTTCTTTCCATAAAAAACTTAAGCTTTTTGCATAATAACTTATTAGATGACACTGGAATGGACCAACATAATCCTGCCTCCTCAATTAACCAACCCCACAAAGAAAATGCTACTGAACAGGGCAACAACAAATGATCCAATGTTGCAAAATTTTCGGAGCCCTTCTACACAATACACCAATGGAAAGAAAAAGAAACAGAGGGTTGCCTTCTTTCCAATTAATCATAGGTGTTTAACTTACCATGAATAGTTCCAATCTAAGACTTGTACCCTTGGAGGAACTTTGGCTTTCCAAATTACAAGAGATGGAGCGGGGATATAATACAACGTCACAGAATGTTCCAATTTCCAAACTCTCCTGTTCGCTTTATGAGGGAAGAGGGAAACTGATTCTAGAGTTGCAACAGCAACAACTCAAAATAATTATTGGAATAAAACAATTAGAAATATTGTGATTACCTGCAGAGATGGAGATATAACGAACAAAACCTGTATCCCCAACCCATCCGTCTTACCAAAACCTCACTTTAAACTGTGCCCTTTAGAATTATATGTCCATGGGCAGCAACTTGTATCTCTTGCCACAAACTTAAGATCCCACCAAATCAGATAAACCATATTTCTAAATTTGTTTTATATCCTTGCAGCTGACAAGAACAATCCAGTATTTTAGTTCGTTATACCCATAGTATAATAACTCGTTAAACTTCCAAAACCCTGAGGGTGCGTTTGTTGCGCCGGACTGTCTCGGACTGGACTAGCTGCAGGGACTAAGCTGGACTGGCTTAGACTAGATTAAGCTGGACTAACTTAGTGAAGCGTTTGGTGCAGTGTCGGACTAAAAAACAGGATAATAAAAATAATAAAAATTAATTCATTTTTTATTTTTTTATTTTTTTACTTTTTTCATTTTCTTTTCTGTTTTCTAGAATCATCCTAGTCAAACTATTTTCTTCTTTTTTTTCCTCTGTCTCTTCCTTTTCCCTATACTCTCTTCCTTTTCTCCTGTCTCTTCCCTTTTCCTTTTTTTCTCCTCTGTCTCTTCCTTTTCCCTATCCTGTCCGACTCTCTTCTCTTTTTCTCCTGTCTCTTCCCTTTTCCTTTTCTTGTCCGACTCTCTCCTCCTCCTCTCTCTCTCTCTCTCTCTCTCTCTCTCTCCCTCTTCACTTCCTCTCACAACTTGCATAATCTACTGCAAATCTTCAAAATCAAACCACAGAGCAAGAAATAAAGTGAAAATTTAGGAGTTGGGGTTGTGGTGCATGTGTGATTGGCTCGAAGGTGGAGATGGAGAAAGTCTGCAATCAGGAAGTTTCATGTTTTCTGGGTTCGATTTTCATGTTTTCTGGGTTCGATTTTCATGTTTTCATGTTTTCAGGAAGCTTATACCCACTGCATATTTTTTTTTTCTTGGGTGTGTTTTATAGGTTTCTGGGTTCTATTTTGCAGGTTGGATCTAGATTTGAAAAATGGAACGACTGCAATTTTTTTTGTTTTGAATTTTGCGGAATATGGGTTTGAAAATGGTTGTGGAAGCAAGGAAGAAGCAGATGGGAGGGGCGAAGTGAGGAGAGGGGAAGCAGACAGAGGTGGTCTTAGCAATCCGCCCGATTTCGGGGGGTCTCGCTAAGCCCCTCTAGCGAATCGTTTAGTCGGGGTTAGTGTAGGCGAGTCCCATTAATGCTAATCCGGGTGTGCAACAAACACGGGATTACAGTGATGTTTAGTCCAGTCCAAGCTAGCGAAAGCTAGCGAGCTCAAACAAACACGCCCTGAAGGTTTATGAACTTGGATTGTGTAGAGTACAGCCATTCCAGCAATCAGGAAAATAAGTTTTAACAGCTGCCAACCTATTTCTTCCTCTCCCTCAATTTCTGCCAACCTATTTCTTCCTCTCCCTCAATTTTAACACCTATTTACCACGCCTCAATCTTATTCATCAATTTGAAGGGCCTATGAATGCCCAACCCTTGCAACTTTTGCTTTTCATAATTTTCGTCTCTTCTTTAGATAGAAAAAAAAATAAAAAATAAAGAATAAAATAAAAATCACCTATTCACCATCCATTTGCAATCACCTAGTCACCATCCATTTGCAAAAGTTCGATAAGCTGAAAAAAAAAAAATCACCAAGTGCAATCATCTTTTCTTTGTCTACCTCAAGTTAACACCTTCAACTGGCTCATGGAGATCTTTACAATAAAGCATGTCCTCCATTCGACTTCCACGTAACCCAGTTGGATGAAGTACACACATGCTTTCTCCAGGACCTTGTTTTCAATATACTATCATGACTCACAATTAACCCATCACAAAGAATAAACAAACAACCAAAACACCACACACACAAGAAAAGGCACACCATGAACACAAAGAATTATAGTTCTTCGGCCAAAACTTGCCTACGCCCACTCCGGTGATAACCGAGATATTTCACTAGCATGCAAGCCTCTTTGTTTTACAATAAAAACCCCCTTTGCTGTCACAAACCCTAGGTTTTAATATCTCTCACCCGGTCACCCTTCACTCTCTCAAAGTACATAGACTGATAGTTACATGCCTATTTTCTGATTAAGTTTCCTATGCTATATGGAATTGGACAGTAAACTTTCTTCCCTATTCTTTATGGAAAAGGCACGTACAATTTCTTTGATATTCTATATGGAATAGGAAAGTACACTTTCTTCCTTTTCCAATTAGGCTTCTGGATTCCTCATCTAAATTGTACAAGGAAACTTAATTCTTTACTAATCCTTTTAGGACAAGAATCTGTGCACCGTTAGTTTCCCTCCTATAATCCTAAAAAAAAATTAAAAAAAATTAAAAGAAAAAAAGTTCACTAACAATTGATGAGCCAATTCCTAACGTTGGAACGGGTGAGTTTCATCATTGTGCTAAGCGCACCCTCCATTCTAAATGGATATCAACCAAAGAAGGCTATGATACGAGTTGTTGTGAATATCGCATTTTAACGAACAAAACTCGAAAATCAAAAAACAAAACAACCAAGACAAATCACACCAAGAATTACCGTGGTTCGGTATATGTGCCTACGTCCACGGGGCAGCAACAACAATCTTTCACTATATCCATAGCGAGTACAACGAATAATCTTGCCAAGCCTCTAGGATTAAACATGACAAATAACTTAAAAGAACAAGAACAAGGAACAAGAAATACACTCATATCTCTTTTCTTTTCTCTCGCACACACTTTGCCCTTACAATATTCTCTCACTCTAACTCCTTGAGTGGTATAAGTTACACATTGCCCTTACAATATTCTCTCTCTAACTCCTTGAGTGGTATACACCTTATTGTTTTGCTCCAATTCAAAACTAGTGCAATAGCTCCTTTATATAGACATAATAAAGGTCGTCTTCAATAAGGATTGCTAATCCTAATTGATATCTAGTTATGAATCCTTCTCCAATTGAGAAACCAACTCCAATTGGGAAAATAATTCCAATTGGGTAAACAATTTAATCCTCTAAGGCTATAATTGTTGAAAAAACACCCCTAGACCTTGTTCTTTGATGTAACCAACGGCAATAGACTAAACTTTGGCAAATATTAGAAAACTTAGAAACACACAAGAATTATACTGGTTCGGCAGAACTTTTGCCTACGTCCAGTTGTGATTTCTCTAGAGAAATCACCGCTTCTTTGATTAATAATAGAGATTACAGAACTTTTGCAAACCCTAGAATTAATCCCAAACCTCTCGGCTGTCTCTGGCTGTTTTCTCCCTTAAATTCTAAGTCTTGCCGCACCCTATTTATAGGCATAGGGTACAGATTTACATGTCCTTTACAGATTATAATTCCTATTCTAAGTGGAATAGGAAATTAGACTTCCTTTCCAATTCCAAATAGACTTCTAGGATTCCTAATCTAAATTGAATGAGGAAACTAAGATTCTTTCCTAGCCCTTTTAGGAGAAGAATCGGTGCACACTTTTTTCCCTAAAACAATCCTAAACAGAAAAAGGACACTAATTGACGAGCCAAACCTAACAATAATGACTTAGGACAACTCATGCAAAATTGCACCAATTATCCGCACCCTGAAAAATGACTAGAAGTTACCAACCTGTAATCCATACTGTTCAGCATGATACTTGTTATCACCCTCAAGACGTTCCACTTCAACATACTTATCAAAAGAAGCATAAACATCACGACAGCCTTTGACGTCAAGCTGAAGGTCTGCCAGGCACATATTAAAAAATGTTAGCATTATGCAAAGAAGTATAAACTTGGGAGAACTCAAAACAGAAACAATGTAGTACCATAAAATGATTCCTTTCTTGTAGATTTGTAGTCCACGTTGATACATTCAATGTAGTTCATGTGGTGTCCTTCAAATAACTTCTGTATAGTTCCCTCTACAACAGTTCCCTGGTAACAGGAAAAACAGTAAAACTTTCATTAAGTATTTTGAAAATTCATCAAACTAAGTTAAGTTAGAATCTTACCTTCATTTTATCCTCAAGTTTTTCACACAAAACTCTATTGAGTTCTTGTACATCATGCTGCATAAATGAATCATAGGTGTCCCATCCAAAAGACTTTGTCAGCTCTTTGGTTGCCACACTGTTGTCACTGTACTGGAGCTTGTAAAATAGACTCTGAAGAGCCAATGGTATGCTTTGCGACGGCAAATCATTCTCAGTTGTGGGCATATGGTAAACAGCCTGAAAAATAAATCCAAGAAATTGTTTTCCTCACGGATCTCTAAACAAATAAGTTGGCATGACGGAGAAGAAAAAAATGTCAGCAGCTGCTAACCTTTCTGAAATAAGGAATATGATACAGAGTCTGGAGGAGTGAGTTCATGTAGCACGTTGCTCCTTGGTTCTTAAGCCCCACATAACCTGTCTCCTTTTTTGAGTCATATGTCCAGTAATCTACAACCCTACGAACGAGAACCTCGGCTTCAACTATAATCGTATCATTCACAAGATACCCTCTACTGGGATCGTAAAGTTCACTGAGAGGCATAAAGGATGTAAAACCCCAATCACTTTCTCGCGCATTGAACTGATGTTGTGTGTCTGTATCACGCAAATACATTGAGTTAAAAATCTATAACCACATTATCGTTTAATTTTGCAGGTTCTTGTCAGTGAGTATACAAAATGTCAGAACCAGCTTAAAGAAGTGGTAAAAGACTATTGAATTTCTAAATCATACGAGCTGAAATCACCAAGTACCAGACGCAAACCAAAAGGCCAAACATAGATAAGTTCAATGTATTAAAAGCGTGAAGCGTGGGCGAGGCGTGGGCGAGGCGTGGGCGAGGCGTGGGCGAGGCGTGGGCAAGGCGTCCAAGGTGAAGCTTGGCCTAGGCGTGAGGCGAAGCCCCACGGGATTAAATTTATATTTATATATATACATATATATATATATATATGATTTATATATTATACATAAATGTATAATAAAAAAAAAACAATACTTTGTAAAATAAACATCCATTCTCAATTTATCATTCAAATCCATAGTCATTCAAAAGATAATATCATCTAAATTCATCATTCAACGATAATATCATCTAAATTCATCATTCAAAATGTAATACAAACAAAGAAATCAATCATTCATCCAAAAGGTAATTTATTACCAACAATCTATTAATTTATACACCAACCATTCTGAGTCAAATGTTGGCCCAGATTTATGGCACTAGACAGCTGGCGTCAGAAGCACTTTTCAAGAGCCTGGTGAAAGCAGGTTTATTTCAGTAATATTATTTAGAGTTTAAAAAGAAATAAAAGAATTAAAAGACCTGCCTCTATCCTTGACTGCTCCATATCTCAGACCCAAAACTACCACATTGCAGCATCGCTCCCAGCCCTATCCCAGAATGCTCCCTCTTTCCTGCCCCTACCCCAAATTGTTCCTCAACTCCCATATCAAGCCAAAAGTATTACATCACAGACTCACAGTTCACACCAGTGTTCGAAGGCGGCATGGCGACCGTTGCTGCTCCAAGTGGGCGGCGGCTACTGTTCTGGCGCTCAAGAGAAGAGGGTGAAGAAGGCAGAGGACGATCGAATGTATGTATGGTCCTCGTATGGTGGATTTCTGGAATTAAAACTCAAAACCCTTACCCAAACGGCGTTGTTTTGGGTTTGGGTGGCTTTAAAAATAAAATAAGAGCAGACAAGGCGCCTGGACGCCTTGAGGCGCGCGTGCCTCCGCCACCCCGGCGTCTCCGGCGAAGCCTTTCGCCCACTCCATCAAAACAGAGGCGTTAGCCTTCACGACCAGCCTCAGAGGCGCCCTAGGCGCGCCCCGAGGCTAGTTTTTTAAAACATTGGATAAGTTAGACATTCTGAATTTCCCAATGACATAATGCACTCCTCACAACGAAGTAATCCACTAGACCAAAACTTTCATTGTGCTCCGATACTTGTAATGAACCATGAACGATTTCTCTCCTACCAGATCCACTTATTTTCATCAACATAAGAAACCATTTTTTGCTACAATCTTGATTTCCACATTTAAATGCACACCCATTCTAATAGATAGAGAATCACACTAACGTCGTAGATTAAGGCTGGAGATTCTTATTATGTCAAATGATCCAATCTGAAATTTAATAAGCAGTGGAAGAGTAGAAGAATCTCCAAGGTGTTACCTTTTCGTACTGAATGCTTGTTATGAATTTGATTGATAACCCCCAAGCTAAATTGGGCATATCTACTCCACCCATATGGCAAACTTGAAGAATCCGCAACATCCAAATACATAGACAAATGATCCACATTATTTCCCTTTGGAAAAATAAGCACGCGCCTGCCAAAGAAAAGCAAAGAGGAACGTATTAGAGCAAGTGACGATGTAAAACAAAGAGAGAGAGAAATGAACAGTACCATTTGTAGCCGCCAACAACAAATACATCTGAATAATGCTTCTTTGTATTCATCCTAGTAAAGTTGTCAATTCTCCATGTGAATCTTGATGATGGAGGATCCTCCACTGGCTGGTTCTCCACATTATTAGCAGTTTCAGGTTGTGCAACAACTAATAATTTGCAAAGGAACAAAAATAAATACATAAATACGTTACAAATTTTTCATGCTGTTAGTTGTTGAAATAACAGTACTGCAAGAAATCGAAAAAACTAAACTCAAAAGATCTATTTCAGTATCCAACAGTGCAGAACATTTATACATGAATCTTCTTGGATGGATACTTTATGAGCACTTCCTTACAGTTTTGCTTTCAAAAGCATGAAAATAATCTTAGTCAACACAACCACTTGTCAGATAATCGAAACACCAAAATTACTGGGAATGGACAAGCTGTACAGATCATAATACCTTCCATGGGCTGGTGATTGTTTTTGGTCAAATCCGAATGCGGGACAAGCATCTCCTCGTCCTCCGGTTGCTGAAACAAACACACAAGTGTGACAAAGAATTTTGAGCATTTGCCAAAAGCAAACCCTTATTATTGTTTCCAACAGAACCCTAAATTTCAAACAGCAAAGGATAGAATCATAGACATACTATAGAAAATTGGAAACCAAAGCCCTAAACAGCCCCAAATTTCAATTTGAGTTCTGGAAAAAAAAACCCAAATTACAATAATCTTATGAACTAAATACAAATTTGAACCAAAGACCACCTCTGCTATCGGCATATACACCTACACACGCATATGCAAACACCAAACACATAGATGAATGCATACTTAGAGAGAGTTGAGAGAGAGGAGAGAGAGGCGCATACATCAATAGGGGCAGGCGTCAAGACTGTCATGGTTGAATGAAGCTGTGGAATTAGATATGGGAATAGCACAGAGAGAGGTAAGAGAGAGAGAGTAAAGGGTTGCAGTAAGAGAATACAAGTGCAAAGTGGCGATCACCAGAAGCTGGTCGAGGGGAGGGAGACAGAGAGGGGGAAGAGAGAGACGGTGTTTTTAGTAAATCAACCGACGGGGAACATGGGCCATGCCTGTTCACCCGCTGGACTTTGGGTGGTCCGCTGCCCCGGAAATTTTACAACGAGCTAGATATGCATTGGGCTTAACTACCAAATAAACAAGTAAAAGAAACCACTCCATTTATAACTTTATAGACTCGTTTGGAAATGATTTTAAAATAACCGAAAGTGTTTTTAGTGATATTTATTTTAGGTTTCAGAAGAATTTTAAGTGTTTTTTGGATTTTTACTATGAATTGATTTACAAACATTTTACCAAAACACGCTTCAAGTCATTTTAAAAGCACTTCTGAATGAGTTATATCTTGTCGGAAATTTTTGATAGATTCAAGGCTAAAAAGGAATTTTGACCTTCCTTTCAAAATGAAATTTTTTAGTTAACTCTTATAACCTCATGCTACATTAAACTTTGAATATAAATTATCTTTTTCCCTGTATGACATAGTTACCATTAATACACGATGAAATCAACAATAAAACTAAAATTTATTAATAAAATCACACTCAATAATTAAAACCCTTACCATCACATAATCATTTTCCTACGTTCTATTATGGCCAAAATTCTATACTTGAGATAAGACAAAAGGTTATTTTTCTTTTTGTTTGTATGTATGTATGTTTGGGCCCAAAATAACGTTGGGTCGAGTTCGGACTAGTTTCGGCCTAGCGCCTTCTCAGAGGCAATGGGTTGGTGTCGTGGGCAGCAGGATCAAGCTGACCAAGCCCTCTTAGAAAAGAAAGGATGCGGATAAATATGAGAATGTGATAAAGGCCAAGATCTATTAAGAGAAGGACTCTGATAAGCCATGATACGGGAGTGAATCGAGCCGTAGAACCAGCCGATCGCGGAGCACCTTCAGTTTGGATAAACAGCACTACGTCGAGGCCGACTGGTTATCTATCCAAGTCTCGGTCGAGAAGGACTTTCGAGTTCCTATCGAAAGAGGTCATCTCATCAGCCTTCTCGGCGAAGTGAGGTGTTACGAGTTACTGGGCTCGGCACATTGAACGCCGAGTTGTTTCATGATTGGATATTCGCAAGTTAGTTTCAGAGTTCGGCATTCTGACGGCCGAACCACCTTCACTATCAAGACATACATTTCTTTTGAGTATCTGTGCCCTTATACTTTGGTGTCGATTCGGCGTGCTTATACTCTTACAAATATAATCACCGTGACCGAATTCGGCGCCGACAATTCGTGAACTTCGCAAATCAGCAGCCTTGTCTTCAGGCTCTAGAATCCAAAAGGTCGAGGCGTGTTCCTTCCTCGGCCGCTGTCGCAAGATCGAGAAGTCATCCGTGCACACAACGCAGCACCAACAAATTTTACTCACCAGCCGAGCTCGGCCGTCGAGTTGGCACGCCCCGCACATCACCGAAGGACGTAGTTAGCTCATAAATTACTCGGCCTGCGCGCCACATAGGCTTGGTAGTTTTTAGGGTCAACAATGTATGTTCTGATATGTATGTATGTAGGGTGGGCACGTGCTAGATTGAGCCCAACTTGAAGGGACATGACCAAAGTTTGTTTTAAAATGAAACGGGACGGGCCGGGCCGGGTATAGCAATTTTGATCATTGGATCCGAACTTGAAACTGACATGTTAGGGTCGGGTACACAGGTTCAATCACTTTTATTTTTTTTCCCCAAAAACAGATGTTTAACATCTTCTTGGTTGCAAGCTGCAATACAGAGCAGCACAGAAGCACAACATGGAATGCAAAAATGAAGCTAGATTTTAGAAACTTAGGCCATCTCCAACCGAAGGGTCCAGAGGGCAGAAAATATCCCAAAAACCGTCTTCAACCGAGGGCCAGACCAAAGGGCTCGTGGGCCCCGCTGGACAAAAAATGGCCAAAGGGCCAACCGGCTGGCCCAAAGGAACCAGCCAGGCCACAGATTCAAAACCAATAGCTAGCTGACGTCAGTTACCGTTACTGGCCTAAATTTTCTGAAAAATATTTAATTATGGGTTTAGATTTTTTGGGCCAAGAAAGGTGATTTGGTCAAAGTCGAGGTGTTCATTTTATAAGCATGTTTCCTTGCTCATTCATCTCCCACGGCCGATGTGGGACAATTATAATGACTGTAGTTGTAGTTGTAGTTCCTTTCATAAGCATGTTCCTTTCACAATTTATTTTTAATATTTAATTATATTACATTTAATTTGTTGTAGTTGTAGTTTTTAAATTTAAGTTGTCGTAGTTTTTAAATATAAATAATAAATTATGTTTGGCCATATGTCCCTTTGACCCTGGTTAGAAATGGTTTTTTATCACAGAGCTATGTTTGGCCTATGGCCCTCTGGCCCCTCAGTTGAAGATGGTAAGAAATATGGTCATGCACTGTTCATTAAAATATTAATTTCTTGGAGGGCCAGAGGACTAAAACAAGCCCTCGGACCCTCCTTCGGTTGGAGATGATCTTATGTCGAGAAACCAAATTCAACACAAATATATTTTATCCTAAATTCTTGAATGGGAGAAATTATTTTAACATGTATTGAATCCTCCGTCAAAATTCAGAATAAACCCAGATTAGGAACACAATTACATCAACGAATCTACCTTTACAGACAAACCAACACAAAAAAAAAAAAAAAAGATATTGGAATGTGGACACAACTAAATTGGAATCATAGGGCTGAGAAATGTTTCGAAAAACCAAATTAGAATTACCAGAAGGCGTTGGGTTCGAACTTCGATGCCTTATTTTCTTGAGTTATCTGAGACAGAGTTTTGAGTGCGATTGTCCACTCATTGAATCCTCAAGGGATGAAAACAAGAGTGCTCGGTCATCCAGCTAGAGGATTCATTGTCTCTCATCGACGTAAGGCAAAGAACTTGGCTTGCAGCATTGTTGTTCACTGATATAGCCCTATGCAAGGAGTTGTTAAAGGAGTCCTGAATGAATATTGGGAAAACTTCAATGAGGTGAGAATCTCAACGAAAACAGACAACCTCTACATCATCAATGTTGAACAACAACAAAAATATAATAAATAAGAAATATAGTCCATACAAATTGGATCAAGCTAGAAGACAAAATGAAAAATATAATTCAGCCCAAAAGGTGAAGATGATGGTTTACATACAGATCAACATCCACAAATAAAAAAGAAAATATGTATTTCTTCCTACAAAAGGGGAAGTTGCGCGTAAAACCTAAACTTCTCATCATTTTGCAACAAAAGAGGAAGTGGACTCTATTAGATAAATATATATATATATATATATATATATAATAAAATAATAAAAAATGAAAGACGTGGGAGAAGTTAAGGGTAAGTAGTGGAGTTCATGGAAAATGATCATCGCTGGATTCTTTTTCTGGGAATCCTAGGGATCCTGTGATTGTGATCGTGCATCGTACATTGTGCGGTCAAAAATCATTTTAAAATTAAATATAAATAGTACCTAACGAAAACTGACTGCACGATATATGATGAACAGTCACGATCACGGGATCTCTAGGATCCCTATGAAAAGGATCCGGCGAGGATCGTTTTCCGAAGTTCATGGCCTCCATCTTACCCTACATAAAACTCTAGAGCCCTCCTAAGATGTCTATAAATAGGCATCAGTTGCAGCAAAAACAAAACACAAAAAAAAAAAAAAAAGGAAAAGGCATAATGCCTATTTCTTCTCTGATTAAGCACCGGGATGAGGGCCCAAAAAGGGCGTCCAATGCGTGCTGCCAAAACCAGTCACATGACTCTCTACGTAGACACAGAGGTGCCGGAAAGTGATAATAAGACACTAATGCATCAAAACTCATTCAAAATATGGCAGACACGAAGAATGCATTACTACAAATACTAGAGTGCAAACCTTACCTTTGGAACCATGAATCAATACTTGTTTTCAACAAACTCAAGCTTGCAAATTAGAAAGGAAGAATTAGCATTGTTCCTTGATATTATAAATTCTAAGTACTTGGAGAATTCGAAACCTTTGCTACATAGTGGAACTTACCACAAAGTGCAATGGAAAATACTAACTCTCAACGAGATTTGAATGACACCCCCCCCCCCCCCCCTTTCCCATTCCCCAAAATTGAAGTTTGGATGCAAATAGATGGGATATCTCTCCTTCAATATAAAGAGAAACACCAAAAAATTGCAGAAACGGAGAGGTTGTGTGTAGGTATAGGACCCTTTCAATGGAAGTGCTATTGGAGTTTGTAAGGAGACAAACAAGATTTTTCACAAACGTCTTAGGCATACATTCAAGAGATTAAAGAAGCAGAACCAAATTGTTGATTTCGGTTACACCTAACCATCTTGTCAGTAAGTTGCCAACATATTTTCATCTCCAATAAAGACCAAATAGTCGTAGTTTTACCAAGAACCAAGGTGAGGATGGATGGTGTACTAGAGTGTTGAGCAAAAACACTCTAGCACAAAGGGGAGGAAACAGTTTTGGTGGTGATGAAGGTGTTCTTGGTTTTACATGCATGTGAAGCTTGTAGGTGTTTTAAACGAGATTTGACCTTCTTGTGGAAGTAATCTCTTTTTCAAGTTTCCTCTACAAAACACTATATAAAGACAAGTTACTTATATCACCATTTTCTCTATTATTCCTGTTCGGAATAGATATTGGGCCATTTTAGGCTACTTGTGCACTTCAAATCATCTCATAAAGTTAAAAAAGCCTATTTCAAGCCTTATTGAACAAATTTGTAACATATTTTTGTTGACGCATATGAATGCATGATAGAGTTAGTCTAAAAGATATGAAGGCTAATAAAGTAATTGAGCTTGCCAAGATCCTTCATATCAAACTCTATGCTCAAATCTTGAACCAATGTAGCAATGAGATGAATAATTACCAGTAAGAACAATAGCGCATATATATAATAAGATAGTGAGATTGAAGTGGTCATGTGCTCGAACAAAGAGAGATGTATATACCTTTAATCATTTAAAGCCAAAAGTAAGATGAGAAGTAACCTCTCATCCATGCACGTGAAGCCTGTTTCAAGCTATATAAACAGTGTTTTAAAAATTGGCTTAGCTGGTGTCTAGTCGCTATGCAGTGGTTAGCCGTTGGGATTAAGCTCAATCGGAAGGCAAATCAGAAAATAGATTAATCTGACGCTTAAGGAGTCTAGGCGGGCAGTGAAAGGCCTAGGCGGTAAGGGCGGAGTTAAAAGTTGGAGAAGTAGGATTATATTTTCAAATTTTGTAAGGAGGAGGAGTTCTTGTTCCAGCAAAGAAGACAATGCATAGCTCACTTTCCCATTTCCCACGTGACAAAGCAACTTTTGGTCTTCATTTGTAACTAATGTCCAATGAGACTGCGCCACCTAGCGCACTAATTAATGAAATAGGAGGTGGTATAGATGCTGACAAAAATAAAATAATATTAGGAGGTGTAGTGCCTCCAGATATAAGACCTTTATCTTTTTTGTAATTGGTATCCAATGAGGCTGCGCCACCTGGCGCACTAGTTAATAAGGAGCTTGTATATGTTGAAAAAATAAAATAATATTAGGAGTTTTTTATCCACGTGTTTACATTATTATTCTTTTTAAATTGACTATAACTTCAAAAAAAAAATCTCTAAAAAAAATACTTCTTAGAGTACTACAGACTCGAAACCATTTGAATTTCATCTCACACTATCAAAATTTCTAAGATACTAAAGCAAAAATTCTGAAATTTTGTATGTTAGATGTTAAATAATAAACCCAAATTCCTAATATAAATATATGTTCTTAAAGTATAAATAGACACTTATTTATTTGATATATAATAAATGTACTCAAATCCGCCTAGGCCCCCGGCCTAGGTGCCTAAGCGCTAGGCGGGTTCGCCGCCCGACTAGCACCTTTTAGAACCATGCATATAAAGACTTGTGTAACTTTCATACATAATGTGGTCTCGAAATCCAGGTTGTGAGACTATAATCTTCCAGGGATGAAGTAAGACTAATCTTAATATAGTTACCTCAAAAGTCCGGTCATGGACTTGCCAGCTCCAAGCGGAGCTGCATCAGACAGAGTAGCAATGCCACCATCACTCTACTCCAGGCACTAGCCAGAGTCACGACCATGCTTGTTCCGCAAGACACGCGATCTGATTTGAATATAGACACAATAAGATCATATAAGTCTGAGAGTTCCTACAATCTAGGAATTGGCATGCGCTGCAAGTAAGCATAACCCCTAAGAGAATGCAATATATACTCCTAGATATATCTCTAGGATTCTCCCAGCTTAGAACGAAAATTTTATCCTAAAAAGGTCTCTCTCCCAACGGTATAGATACACCCATCTTGGTTCATTTATGGTAATGCAATCTAAAAACTTCAATTCTCTTACCCATTGCTTGAGTCTAAAATCATGCACTAACTTGACCGTCGGAAAGCCTTTGGCCGGCACCCCTCTAGGCTTGCTTACAGTTGTTTCATTTTTTTTGCAGGTTGCTTGAGTTTGTGCTCAACTAACTCATGGCGTTACGCGAATTTGGTTCCAACACAGGTGGTTGCTGCATATAAACTTCTTCAAGCAACACCATGTAGAAAAGCATTATTAACGTCTAATTACTTAAGTATGCACCTAAATTAAGCAACTAGTGCCAAAACAAGACGCATTGTAGCGATTCCTTGGGAAGGAATCATTAAACTACAATTATAGGTCATGAGCCTTAGAGAAGGGGATCCATCATAGCATAGAGAGCCTGAAATCCAAGAAAGCATCACTCTTACTAACCTCCCTTCGAGTTTTTTAGTCATCATAAGCCTTATTACCACCCTAGGAAACCCAGATATCCAACCCAATACACCATATGACCATACAAACTCTCTCTCTCATGCTAAATTGATAAACTTCTAGCTTCCACACCATGCTTCTCTTGATCAAGTCATTATTTGCCTAATCATGCTATCTTCTAGCTATTGATCTAACCGAGATATTTCTTGAGACATGCTAATTCTTTTGAGATTCTTTTGAGATATATCATGACTTTGTACGAAGTCGAACCAAGGGAGACAATATGACGTTCTCAAATCCCAAGTCCACTTTGAAAAGTCCCCTAACATAAATTGGCAACTTCATTGGAGACAGGTCGCGATCTTGATTAAATAACTCCAAGATCTAAGAAAAACACTACCATGAGTGGCAATGTCTCAGAGGCAGGCGATGTTGCTTCCCGACTCTACAAGTCTCAACGTGAAGATCAACACCAAGAAAGCCAGGAAAACTTGGACGAATAAGCCATGTTGGACATCATCACATCCATTCATGCTTTGGGTAAAGCCCAAAAAAAATTTGCTCCCAATGCCAAGCGAGAAGGCTAGTGACAAAGACTGCACGCCCAGGGAAAAGACTTTCTAGGAAGAGTCAGTTGCTGCTGCAGGCAAGGGCTTTGAAAAATTGTCATTGTGGGACCATGATTTTCCAGGGTCAGAGTAAGGCTGATCTTGGTGAAGCTGTATCAAACGAAGTAGGATGCCACCATCATTCTGCTCTGGGGCACTTGACTCCGCTACATGACCATGCTTGTTCCGCAAGACACGCGATTTGATCCGGATATGGACTCAATCAAATCCTATGTCTTGGAGTCCCTACAACCTAGGGATAGGCGTGTGCTTCAAGTATTCCCACTCCTAAGAGAATGCAATATCTAATTACTAGATATGCTCTCAGATTCTTGTAATACCCTATATTTAAAAAAAATGGTTATATAAATGTGTGTGTAAGTACTTATATCTATTTCAAATGTAATGTTTTTTTTTAATTTCCTTTTATATATTATAAGTACAAGAATTTGTATTTTCGAGATGTAAGTGAGTAGGATTCTTTCACTACAAAAATATATTTTTGTGCCTAACTAGTACTTTTATACTCAAATGTCTCCAACTAGAGAGGTTTCTTCTTTTTTTTTACATCCTCATCATAATTTTGTAACTTTGCCCAGTAACTATGTATCTTATATGTATGCATTAGTTTGATTTGTTGGGTTTCTACTTATCCTTTTCGTGCCAATAGAAACTAAGTTACCCTTGCTAGCCTTTTTTATTTTAATTAGTGAAGTGTAAAAGGGTTGGAGAGTTAAGCTCCGAGTGGTGGGAATTTTCTAGTAGAGTTAGCTTGATTTTTCTCCAAAAGAATGAGGTGGAAGTTGGTAATTAATAGAAGCTAATAATTAGGGTGAAGAGGTGGAGTCTATAGCATGTGTATGTTAGTCTATGTGCATGTAGGTGGCAACACTTTGAGGTATTAGAAGTGCTTACTCATCAATTTATAGGAATCTTAATTATTAGGATCCCTAAATAGAGGAAGATGACAACTTATTGTGGTTAGAACATTTCACATGGCCTTTGATGCAAGGAACATCTTACATGGTATTCATTAGTTCATGATTAACTTAACACTTGTTGTTTTTCCATTGCAACACATTTCATTCTTAATGATTAGGACAACACTTGTTGCCTTGTTATTGGAACACATCTCATGATAATGATTAGCACAATACTTGGTTTCTTTCGATTGGCACACTTGGAAGCTTTCTCCTCAAACTAGATGGGAAGGAAGAGGTTATTCAATCCTTATAAAGGAAGGAGCAAAAACCAATGGAAGGGACATGGAAAAAAGAGAGAGGAAGAAGAAGAAAAAGAAAAAGAACAAATATAACAAAAAGCCATCCTCCCTTTCATATTACCTCTTTATCTTTCTTTTACATATTGTTAAGGCTTTAAGCCATCTTTCATTGTATTTGTATGTTTCGCATGTATAGTGAAATACAATGAAAGTAAACCCCAGTGGATGTAGGCGAACCACTTAAATCTTGTGTTGTTTATGCATTTACATTTTGAGATCATTGCCATGAGAAGCACTCCAGTAAACCATCGAAAATCTCCATTTACTTCCCTTGAGAATGTTGTAAAATAAGAGAGACAAATCCCAGAAAATGCATGAGAGCTTACCCAACAGAATTGCTCTATGGAACTCAAATGGAGTCATGCATCAATATCACCTAGAGAGAGATGGAGTAAAATGGTAAAGTAATATTTCTCAATTAGATTGTTGTGTGTTATCAATATTATATTATTGGTAATATAATACAATTTTGGCTACTAACAATCTGATTAGTGTTGCATATGTTATACAACATGTGATTATTGATATCCTTGTTACATGGCATATACATAAACATGCTTGTAAAGTAAGAAAAAGAGTTGTGTTGTGTCAAGTGCTCACTTGTGTAAAGTGTTTGAGTTGTGAGAATATTCAAGGGCTGAAGTTTGCCTTGAATATAAAATAATGAACCTTGTATACGTCAGGCGTCGGGGGAAGGGTTTAAGTATACAACTGGTTGGTTATAAAATAATGAAATCTTGTATATGTCAAGCGTCGGGGGAAGGGCTTGAATATACAATTGGGCGTCGGAGGAAGTGCCTACATAATAAAGTGGAAATTGAGAATTTAATTAAAAAAATTGGGTTTAAGGGATGAACGGGAGTTAACTCATATTCTAAGTTATTCGGAGCCAAGTGGTGTAAGCATGGTATGAGACGTCCAGGCTTGGGTGCCTTAGGTATGTGTTGATGGGATTTGAAGGGAATGAGTATATTCATGCATCTCACTTGCATATATGCATTTGAAAAAATTGTTACAATTTAATTATTGTAGTTTTTGTTGTGAATTAATTTGTACACTATAGTTATTTCCGCTGCGTATTCAATAAATTTTATGTAGTAAACTCCAGTGTTTAGTATGTAAAAGTTGTTAACTAGTGTTATAGGATGTATTGTGTAATCAACTCCAAATAATTTAATTTTAATTTTTCCACCATATCTTGGTTGTAGAATTTATTTCTATAGCTAAGATATGGCTCACACCCTAGCTTGTAAATAGTCTTTATTCGCGGGTCGGGGCGTGACAATTATCCTGGCTTAGAATAAGGATTCTATCCTAAAAAGGTCTTTTTTCCACGTGTATAAATACGCATATCTAAGGTTCATCTATGGTAACATATTCTATACACTTGAATTCTCTTGCCCACTACTTGAGTCTCAAATCATTCACTAACTTGACCGTCGAAGAGCTTTTGGCCGACACACCCTCTCCTCCCCTCCCCCCGACCAAGGGTTTGCTTGCGGTTGTTTACTGTTTTGCAGGTTATTCCAAACTACACGGATTTGTGCTCAACTGCCGCTTACGAAGGTGTGCAGATTTGGTTCCAACAACTATCATTTGTCACTCAGGAAGATGTCATTACCATGCTAGAAAATGAGCTGCACATGAATTCGGATGACTGGAAGTATGTTCCCGAGCCACCATATCCAATTAGCCTTCTCCACATGCTATATCCTAAGGGATACGAGACTCTCAACCTTGTCCTATTTGACGGTAGGAAAGGTAGCCCTAAGGAACATATAAGTCGTTTCATTGACGCTTTGGGTCTTCATGCTAGTGACTACAACCTTCGCCTCATGGAGTTCTCGAAGAGTTTAACCGACAGTGCCTACACTTAGTACACTACCCTCACGCCAGGTTCTATCCTAACTTAGGAAGAATTGGTAAACAATTTATGTAAAAAGTATTTCCAACATGAGGAAGAAGTCATGACAACTTAGCTCAACAAAATAGAGTTGTTGGGAGAATGAACATAACTCTCATGGAAAACAACTACTACTTTCAAACGAACATGGATGAGTTTTGTGATAGCCATGTAGTATAAGTTGTTAACCTATTGGTACCTATTAATAAAGGTTTGACTAGAGAGTAAGTTGATCATCAAAGAGAATGAGGCTAAAGCCAATATAACTAATGAATCAGCTGGGCAGAAACCTAACTTAGTTGAGTGGAGATCCCATGCTTTAAGTTTAATAGGCAAACTGGTTGGGCATGATTCAAAGAAGTTAACACACTATACACCTCATTCCTATGGTGGGAGAAGTTTGTTTTTCTGCAAAAGTTACAGGGTGTATATTTATACTTAATGACAGTGATATCTTAAAAATAAGAGTAATAGAGCAAACTATTCTTAAACAGTGATCACCAATGTGAGAGTAGAAGTGGGTCACTTCTATAAGAATGAGATGGCTAAATTCTCTAAAACTCTCATGAATCAAGGATTTGTTTAGGATCAAAATGAACACAACTGCATGAATCGTAATATATAAGGATTAGTGATGTGTATTGCTTATTGTTTCGGTTTACTGCTGCGATGAACAGTTCAAGATCTTCCACATCCACTGCGTCACCAAGTAAATCCGATAAGTATTCACTAAGGTAGGCTAAAGTCCAAAAGGCACCTCTCCCTGATGCATCTCTTGTCCGCCTGCACTCTCAATTTCTTCTAATTTTTCATTCATGTGGGATATTGTTGGAACTTATATATTATAATATAAATTTTTTTAATATATATAATTTTAATAATTGAATGAAAATATGTTAACGACATTTTTTAGAAAGGTTATGTCGTTTGAATTTAATTGGTGCCATCAAATGGCTTTCAGATAGTGTATATAGTATACATTTGATGTGAAAATTACTTAACACGCAAATTAAACCCTATTTTTGACAATTATAGTATATGATGCAAGTAGGGATTGTTCTAGGCCGGGGATTAACTAGGGATGCTAATCAACACAAATTAGACTTAAAAACACAAAAACAAACTTGAAAACGTTTAAATAGACTCAAGGGACTCAAAACAGCTTAAAACAACCAAAAAGACTCAAACTGGACACTAAGGAGTTATTTGGACGAATTTTAACTTCTACGTGACTCAAAACACTAGAAACAACTAAATTGGACAGATTTCAACTAATCTAACACACTTAATTAAAGGGGGATTGATTTTGGACGAATTTAAACTAAAACAACCAGATTAAAGACTCTAAACAAAGGTAAAACGAATTTGGTGAATTGAATGGATGATGGACTAGCTAGAGGACCCTTCTCCACACATGAAACATATGCAACACAAATCAACTTCCAGTTATTATCTTTCTAAATCATGAATGACAAAGCCCCAGATTAACCGTGAATTGCACTAATTAACCTTCAGATTTTCCTAAGTTCATTGAATTAGACGGAATACACATCCAACCAAATTATCCTTATTGATGACAGCACACTCAAAGGTCATTAAGTTCTTTGAAAACCATAAGCATTAAAGAGGACAACATGACAGCATATACGTTTGCCCAGAATTTAACTTAACACGATTGTGACTAGCAACCTTTACTACTCATGAATACAAGTTCGTTATATGCAATTCCCTTATATTCTAGCATCAAATTCATGCATGCAAACTAAGTTGGCCACCTTAACCCACATACAAGAATAAGTTTTGAATCAAACAGTTAAGCAAATTACATTCATAACTTATGAAATAATAACTGGATAATCAATTCATGTCACATATATAATCATGGCTTTGAAATCGCCCCTAGCTAAAACGAGTTTAGTTCCACATAATTGAAAACCAAATTAAAATAAACATTAAACTAAGGATAGAATACACCTAGAAACACTCCAAGTATCTTCTTTTCCTTCCTTCCTTGCTGCGGCAGATGGTGTTTGGGGGTGGTGGATGGATGTAGTTGAATTATGGTGAAGGGTGGATGATTTTAAGTGCACAGCAGGTATGTGTATTTATAGGGAGAGAAAGACACGGTTTCAAGGTGTTTTGGAGAAGGATTTGGCATCCCAAACCACCAAGGAAAGGGTGAAATTCGAGCAGATTCCATGTAGGAAAAAGATTGGTCTTCAAATCAGGAGATATGGTTTCTAGAACAAGGAGATAAGGCACCAGATTTTTAGGGTTCTAGAACCATGAATTTAGGTGATAAAATCGGATAAGAATCCCCTTTTGTAGCTGGAAATAAGGTAGGATAGGATTAGGATAAGGTAAAGATAAGATAAGGTTGTTTGGATGAGATAAGATAAGGTTTTGGATAATGTTTGAGATAATGTTCCATATTTCTTGCGAACTTCTTATCTTCTTATCTTGACTTTATTTTCTCCATCTCTTTAGCTGAATCCTAGCCTCTTTTTATCTTCAAATTTGTCCATCCACCTTGCTTGAATCATAAGCTATCCATCCTTGGCCCAAAATTGCTCTAGAATGCTCCAAATTGCCTCTTTTTGAGTACTTTGTCATTAGGACCTGAAATTGCACGAAAATGACTTTAAACACTATAATAAGTAATAACTAACTACGAAAATGCAAGAAAACAAGCTAACTAAGTCGCATAAATATGCTTCTATCAAATTCCCCCACACTTAGCTTTTGCTAGTCCTCGAGCAAAACAAAACAAACAAAACATAACCTAAACCTTCCAACATTTACCTCAGGGATTTCCAATGGTACATAACATATTAAAGATCAGCACTCCCATAGATTTTAGTTATCCTTACCCTCAAGCACATACTTAATCACAGTCGCCATTCACTAGCTCGCATTTAATCAATTAAATCAATGTTTTGAATGTAGTAACATGCTTTAGATAATTCACTCAATTTCTCACAAGATACTCTCTATTTTCACACAAATTTTCTGACTACACTCCCTACACTAGTTATATGTGAGAAGATTGATGTAAACATGTAGACTAGTACTCACATATGTTCATAATCAAAGTAGGCACTTTCTAGAATTATTAATGCATGTGTATATATATATATGATCTCATGAACGGAATGCCACTACTTAGACACGAGAACCTGGGATACCATATGCTCATACCAATCCCAAACTCCACCTATTGAAACACACAACACTCAAGATAGAAGTTAAGGGTTGTAACGGGGCTAGGGGTATTGGCTAACAAAGAAAGGATATGGAAAACAAACGTTCTTAAAGCAATAGCAAGCAAAGTAATGAAATTGACACTTAGAATTCACTTTTGAATGCAAAAATCAACTTTAAACACAAAGGGATGATTCATGCAACAATTAGGGCCAGATTTCACATATTTGGACCCTTTTTTTTTTTTTTTTTTAACCCACTTTTTCTTTTCTTTTTCTTCTTTTCTACCCGTGCATATTTTTCTTTTCTTTGCACATCTTTTATACAAAATCTTTCCCCCACACATTTTCTGCAATATGGTGATCAAAAGGAATTTCCTTCTAAGTTATGCTTCACTATGCCTTAAGAACAAGGGTAGGGATGGTCCTATTCTAGGCTAGGTAGGGTAAAACGTGGCTAACAAAGAACATAGGCTAAAACAAGGCTCAACGGGGTTAAATCTACAAACCATAATGCAAAGGGTAAGGCTTTTTGGCTCTAGTTTTTAACTAACAACTTCATCTTGTTTATGTGCTATGCTAATCAATTTTATGTTTTGAATGAAACGGATATGAGTTCTAGTATTTGGAACTATAATGATGAAAAGCCTTCTAAGTAGCAACCAAGCAAAGAATAATGAGATCATGCAACGACTTTAGAAAACAACAAATGCACATATTTTTAACTCTCCAAAGAAAGCATAGGCTCAAGTCTCTCAGGGTTGTAGCGTTAATTTGAGTTCCTTCCTTCAAGCATGTTACAAAAACTGATTTTTTTTTCTTTGTGATTAAACATGAATTCGTAAGTTACAACTACAACTAAGCATAAACCAAAGGCATATCAAACTTCCATCCATGTTTGTAACTTTCTTTAACAGTTATGCAATTAAAAACCAAATCCTCATCATTGTGTTGGAAGGTACCCTAAGACACAAACAAACACACAAAAGCGACTCTAAAACAACTCTTTTTGGTATTTTCAACACATTTTTCGATTTTTTTTTTCAAAAATTTTCGGATTTTTCTTAAATGACACATAAAAACACTCCAAAACACTCTAAAAACACTTAAAAACAGTGAAAACAACATTAGAAGTGATAGGTGATAAAATCCCACGAATTTTGCATGAAAACACTTTGTTTACCCCCCCACACTTAAATCAAACATTGTCCTCAATGTTTCAAACATAGACTCACAAGCAAGCAAGCAAACAAACAACTAACAAACATGACAATTATGGCAAAGTAAAAGCAATAAAGAGTAGAGTTTAAGAACGCAAACACCTGGTTATAGTGCCGGAGCTTCCGAGGTCTTCTTTATTCGAACGCATGGGTTGCCTCCCAAGAAGCGCTTGCTTTGACGTCTTCCAGCCGGACGATACCTCCTTTTTAATCCTCCCTAGGGCCCACAACATGGATTTGATCTTTGAATGGAAGGTGATAATTGAAATGATCCGGTAATGGTTTAAATTCTAACGTGGGTGCCTGAATCATTAACAACATGTTAGTATAAAACGAAATTGAAATTCGGGGAGGTGGCTTACCTGTGTGCTCCGGCAAGAATTCAAGGCCAAACACCACATCGAAAGTTTCAAGAATTGCATATTCGGCCAAATTGGGTATTTTTAGGGCAGTGGCGTGTCCCTTGTGATCCACTTCCAATTCCTTCTTTGATGGTGGGTCTAAATACATCCTTTTTGATTGGTGCTAGATATTCCCCATCCACTTCTTTTTCTTGAATCCTTCGTCTTGTTGTACAAAGTTCTTTAAAAACTTTAACACATTCTGGAACTTGCTTTATTGTACCAACAATTGGGATATCAATTTGCACCTTTGGAAAGGTTTCGAAGATGCCTTTCTCACACTCTTCTTCCTTGGAATGCAAGAACCTGCAAGGAATAGGGACATTTGGTGGAATGGGGTTAGGAAGAATTGAATTTGGAACAACCTTAATTGAGTTGGATGGCATTGGGCTTTTTGGGGGCTGCGGCAAGGGATGTTCTTCCCTTGTTGTGGCTTTGTCATCCTCCTTTTCCTCGAGCAGTAGCTGTTCATCCACGTTTTGGCTTGATTCGGATGTCTTGGGTTCATCTCCAACCTCCATGCCACTTTCCAAAGTGATAGCTTTAGCGATTTCAAAATCTCCCGTTGAATTTGAGTTGGAGAGTTCGCTTTGTACTTGAATTTGCCCCATGATTTCTACGATCTCTCCAAGTTGATTTTTCAATTTGCCCATCGTATTGGTTCGCTTTTCCATCAATTTGGCTTGAATTTGTAATCCCTGCGTCAAAGAGGTTAGTAAGTCAAGAATTTTATCATTACCCAAGGACGTACCTGAATTCGATTGGAATTGTTGTGGGGGAGGCTGTGGTGGCTGTATAGGACTTGAATAGAACTCCTCATATGGCTGCCAATATGCTTCTTGTTGAGCTTGTTGAGGTTCCCACCACATAGAATTTGAATGATCACACCAATCTGAATTGTACGTGTTGGAAAACAAGTTGTTCCTTGATTGATTATGATCTTGATAACCCCATGTATTGACACTCTCCCAACTTTGTTGATTAACTGAATATCCTTGCATATAGGACGCACCAAATGTAGGGACACTTTGCATTGTGGTCCTTTCGGTGTGTAGTGACAATTGATAAGTAAGATTCGCTATTTGAGCTTGAATATTAGCAATTGCCATGTCTTACTTCTCTAATACCTGAAATAAAAAAAAAAGAAAACTAAACCAAATATCAAAAGTAAAATAAATAAAACAAACCAAAATCAGAAACTAAAACAAAAGATACGGAAAGAAACAAAGGGAGATTAGCAATTTTGCTAATCCCCGGCAACGGCGCCAAAATTTGATGTGAAAATTACTTAACACGCAAATTAAACCCTATTTTTGACAATTGTAGTATATGATGCAAGTAGGGATCGTTCTAGGCCGGGGATTAACTAGGGATGCTAATAAACACAAATTAGACTTAAAAACACAAAAACAAACTTGAAAACGATTAAATAGACTCAAGGGACTCAAAACAGCTTAAAACAACCAAAAAGACTCAAACTGGACACTAAGGAGTTATTTGGACGAATTTTAACTTCTACTTGACTCAAAACACTAGAAACAACTAAATTGGACAGATTTCAACTAATCTAACACACTTAATTAAAGGGGGATTGATTTTGGACGAATTTAAACTAAAACAACCAGATTAAAGACTCTAAACAAAGGTAAAACGAATTTGGTGAATTGAATGGATGATGGACTAGCTAGAGGACCCTTCTCCACACATGAAACATATGCAACATAAATCAACTTCCAGTTATTATCTTTCTAAATCATGAATGACAACGCCCCAGATTAACCGTGAATTGCACTAATTAACCTTCAGATTTTCCTAAGTTCATTGAATTAGACGGAATACACATCCAACCAAATTATCCTTATTGATGACAGCACACTCAAAGGTCATTAAGTTCGTTGAAAACCATAAGCATTAAAAAGGACAACATGACAGCATATACGTTTGCCCAGAATTTAACGTAACACGATTGTGACTAGCAACCTTTACTACTCATGAATACAAGTTCGTTATATGCAATTCCCTTATATTCTAGCATCAAATTCATGCATGCAAACTAAGTTGGCCACCTTAACCCACATACAAGAATAAGTTTTGAATCAAACAGTTAAGCAAATTACATTCATAACTTATGAAATAATAACTGGATAATCAATTCATGTCACATATATAATCATGGCTTTGAAATCGCCCCTAGCTAAAACGAGTTTAGTTCCACATAATTGAAAACCAAATTAAAATAAACATTAAACTAAGGATAGAATACACCTAGAAACACTCCAAGTATCTTCTTTTCCTTCCTTCCTTGCTGCGGCAGATGGTGTTTGGGGGTGGTGGATGGATGTAGGTGAATTATGGTGAAGGGTGGATGATTTTAAGTGCACAGCAGGTATGTGTATTTATAGGGAGAGAAAGACACGGTTTCAAGGTGTTTTGGAGAAGGATTTGGCATCCCAAACCACCAAGGAAAGGGTGAAATTCGAGCAGATTCCATGTAGGAAAAAGATTGGTCTTCAAATCAGGAGATATGGTTTCTAGAACAAGGAGATAAGGCACCAGATTTTTAGGGTTCTAGAACCATGAATTTAGCTGATAAAATCTGATAAGAATCCCCTTTTGTAGCTGGAAATAAGGTAGGATAGGATTAGGATAAGGTAAAGATAAGATAAGGTTGTTTGGATGAGATAAGATAAGGTTTTGGATAATGTTTGAGATAATGTTCCATATTTCTTGCTAACTTCTTATCTTCTTATCTTGACTTTATTTTCTCCATCTCTTTAGCTGAATCCTAGCCTCTTTTTATCTTCAAATTCGTCCATCCACCTTGCTTGAATCATAAGCTATCCATCCTTGGCCCAAAATTGCTCTAGAATGCTCCAAATTGCCTCTTTTTGCATACTTTGTCATTAGGACCTGAAATTGCACGAAAATGACTTCAAACACTATAATAAGTAATAACTAACTACGAAAATGCAAGAAAACAAGCTAACTAAGTCGCATAAATATGCTTCTATCAACATTTTCAAATAAAAAGGGTCTGTGCATTCCCTAACTAAAGGGCTTCAGATGGTTTAAAACCAATGCACACATACAATTTATCAAAGGGTGCCATGAGTTGTATATAAACTCAAGCACTTCATTCGTACGACAAGTTTTTTTTTTTTTTTTTTTTAGTCTTCATAAAGTAGAAAATAGGATAATTAATTGCTCGAGTTATATGGTTTCTTCACCTTATTTCTCTCATTATTTGTTTGTTAAATTCTGGGTCGTGTCTTGATAGTACGGAATTTACAAAGTTTGTTGGAGTCCGAAGATTGAAGTGCTTCAACTTCAGATTATAGATTGTTGAATCTTGGGAGACGGACACCTACAGAACTACAAGCACAAGAGTACGGGCGAAAATCTGTCTTTAGGACATTGCATTTATGCAAACCTCAATCTCTAACTTTATCAATATTTCTTACTCTCTCTCTAATTGTTTATATTAATTTTGTACAAAATTGATGTTGTGAGTTTCTTTATAATTATTACCACTGGTATTTATATTGTTGTTTTCATATTTTCTAATATTGCTCCAATAGAAGGTGCCCGATGCTAATGTTGTGGGGTGCCTGATGTATGAATTTGTGTGCACATGACCCGCATGCAATCAATGTCTTTCCAAGGACATGGCAAATCAAGGAAAACAACATTAGGATGCAATCAAGCAGGTTCTACATTACTTGAAGGTTGCTAAGGCAGCAAGAGATTATGTTTGGAAAGCATAAGGAAAAATGCAAGGGTGTTGGGATATGTTGATGCCAACTATGCAGGGGACTTGGACAAGAAAAGGTCAAATTCTGGTTATGTCTTTACATGCGCAAAAGGACCATTTAGCTGGAGAGCACTACTATTGCCAATTACAGTTTTGTTGACCATAGAAGCAGAGTATTCAGAATTGGGTGAAAGATCAAAACACATTGAAGTGAGATATCAAAGAATCCAAAATTGGGTGGACTCCAAGAAGATTTTGGTGAAAAAGTTTCACACGGACAATAATGTCGCAGATTTTCTTACCAAGATAGTGTCAGCCAAGAAGTTCAAGCATTGCCTGAAATTGATCAATCTTATTAAAACAAAATATTGTTGTGTGATGTAAAGTGAAAGAAGTTATATGACATGCGTGCAAGTATAACAAAGTAAATGTATGACATGCGTTGATGCACCCTCCTTCTCCATCTTTTAAATCGGTTGAAAGAAGTTGGTGTGTTCAAATTCATTCTTAAGCAAAACAAGAAGTTAAAAATCATTTTACAAGTAAAAATTTATTGGTGTGTTCAAAATCATTCTATCAATTCATTCTTAAGCAAAACAAGAATTTAAAATTCATTTTACGAGTAAAAAATTATTGGTGCGTTCAAAATCATTCTATCTGGTGGAAGCTTGCAAATCTAGGGGAAGAAGATAGATAGAGCTCAAATCTAGATCCTGTGATCCTCACATCCTATCCATTTATCGTACATCGTGCGGCCAACTTTCGTTAGGTACTGTTTGTGTGTAATTTTAAATAAAAAATAATTTTTGGCCGCACGATATAACGGGATATGATGTGAGGATCCGGATGGGATCCAAATCCACAGAGCTCTGTTCTAGTGAAGGCAATTGGATCAAAGCTATAATGTTCATCAACAAACAAAAAATTTGCTACTCTCAGCCTCGAGGACATATTGCCTTTTCAAGAAACGATTGTTACAATGAAACATCTACTAGTCTTAACTAAGAAGCCCCTTGACAAGGGACGTAATGGTTGCAGTGCCACCCTTGCCCTCCAGCACCTCCGGTGGTTATTTTTCATCTACCATGTAAAGAAGGCTGAATCAACCAGTAGGTAGGGGAAGACAGCAAGGCTGGTCCTCATCTAATTAGATTAGTGACAACATTTTGAAAATTACAGCATAACAAAAACGTAGTATTTCAGACTCTTACTAAATTAAATTTCAAACTTTTGAGGGCAGCAAAGACAGATATATCATTTGGCTTGAACATTCTAATGAAAATTGAAGAACTTAAGGTGGGGTTAAGCTCACAAGCATCGTACAAACAACACACTTGAAGAGGAACAAAAACAAAAACAAAGTGAGACAACTTTATTCAGTTTACCGACTAGTCATGCATATAAAACCGTCATTAGATGTATGTTTGGGTGAGGGATTTCCAAGTCCGAAGGGATTGAGGCCAATTAGTAAGCAATGGACCACAACACGTAAGATAAACGGGATTAGAAGTGCCCTTCATGAGCATTAATGTGACAAGTATTTGCAAATCCGTAAACTACAGTTCAAAAACACTATGCTGTCAAACATCTGCTTAAACTTAATTCATTCAAAACTTGGTCTCCCAAAAACTCACAGAAAGGATCTAATGCATTTCATTCAAAACCTACGGAACTCTCTTTCAACAACAACTAATGTTTAGCAAAAGAATTTTCCAGTTCCACGGATTCTTGTCACATTATGTGATCATCCAGTTTTACTTTTCATCTACCATTGTGGTCATGTGCAAGCATCCAGTAAACCGAAATAAATTTGCATTAGTATAACATATAAAACATCACATCATAGATTGCTATAGCACATCCTTCTGTCTATATTTTGACATTTTCCGTCTATCTATGTTAACACGACACATTCTCACATCCTTGCCCACACACTCTCCCTAACCATAAACCTAGTGTGACAATTTCAGGAATGAAATGGTAACATGGTAGCCTAATTAACATATCAGAAAAAAAATTAAGGACTAATAAAAGAATACAAAAGGTTTCTTCATAAAATAAACGATGAAAAATAAATAAACGTGTATAAAGAGGTATGTGGTCAGTACACTTTAAAGAGCATTAAAAAAAAACTTGAAATTTTTAAAGAGTACTAAAAAAAACTTAGAATTTTTTTTAAAAATTTGACCAAGGCATACGATACTTCTCAACATCTAGGGAAATGAAGAATAATCATCATCACTGGAAAGGAAAAAAGAAAATACTTACAACAACAGGAAAGGGCTTATGGACTCACAAATGGAACTTTGAACCCTTTTGCGGCCGCTTCCTTCCATTGGGTTTAGTAAAGCCCATTATATTCATCGTCTGACCAATCATTATTTCTTCTAAATCCACCATCATTAGAGTTGTTAAACCTCGATGCATAATATCCGTGCTGAAAAGACTTTGACAACCCTTGTGAGATTGGGCTTTCGGAGTCATTCCAAATCTTTTTAGAGGATCTAGAACTTGAAGCATGACCACCTGCCGTAAAACTAGGAACCCTACGACCCCAACTAGATGGTGTTGCCGGAGACTTCCAATTGTTCTTTTTGCCTTTTCTAGGGGAAAAGTCCCCTGGATCATCCATCATCCATCATCCGACCACCTCTATGTTTTGCCTTTTGTGGTGTTGTAAAAACTCTTTCTTCAAATTGGGTCTGTTTCCTTTCATGGGCCTTATTTAGGTCATGAGGAGCAGACTTGAATCCCGTGTAATCTCTCATTTCTTATGACGTTTCAAAACTGGAGTAGAAAAATTAGGTAATTCCCAAGAAAATTTATGAACCTACAAGTTTCATAAAACACACCAGTTAGTTTTTTCACGAGTAAACTAACACTACCAATCGACAGTGAAGAAAATTGCACTAAAAACTAATTCTGGGAGGTGTACACTGAGAGTTTCATTGACCAAACTTGCGCATTCACGAGCAATATGACCAACTTCACCACACTTGTAGCATAACCGAGGCGTTCCAAAACCAGTGGTTTCCCCACCACGTAAGCTTACACATGCATGCATGTACAGAATCCCCTTTCTTAGACAAAAGTAAAAAAAGAATGGGCGTTTCGGTGAAATGGAAGCAGAAAAATAGAATGTGAACCCTCTTCTTGACACAGGCAGGAAACTACAATTTTTAATTACAGAAAATGAATGTTTATAATAACATCTCCCAAGAAATTACAAGATATAATTGATAAATATGTTCAATGAGATTGGTGCATGTAAAGAATTGTCAAATGAAAAAACACAAACTAATACATGATCTGATTTAAGAGCAAGTAGCATGAAATAAAATAACCATAAGAATACATTAGAATTCCTATTGTAGATAAAATTTAGATTCACCAACTGATCTGATAAAAGCTTAGCACAGAAATTAAACCCTCTTTTATGTAGTTGTAGTATGAATAAGTAGGGATCGTTCTAGGCCGGGGATTAGGAGGGACTGCTAATCTTCACAAATATGACTCAAAAACACAAAACTAGACACTTATAACTCAAAACACACTAAACAGACTCAAATAGCACAATACTAGCAAATTGACTCAAAACTGACTCTAGGGAGTAAATTGGTCGAATTTAAGACTAGTAAGACTCAAAACGCTAAAATGGACAGATTTGAACAAGTTCTAACTTAAGCTAACATAACACAATTAAAGGGGGGATTGATTTGGACGAAATTAACTAAACTAAACAGAATGCAAAACAAAGTAAATTAAGCACGAATTTGAGTGATTTAAATGGGTGAAGGGCTAGCTAGAGGGTCATTCTCCACACATGACACATACGCATACAAATCAATTTCAAGTTATTCTTCCTATAAACCATGAATGACAATGCCCCAAGTTAACCGTGAACAACACTAATTAACCCTCAGATTTTCCTACGTTCATTGAATTGGACATCACATCGCAACCAAATTATTCGAATCAAGTTCCCTACACGAACAACATGATAGAGATACATATCAAAGATCATTAAGTTCTGTGAAAATCATAAGCATTGACAAGGCATTCGTAACTATGAACAGCATGATACTCCTGCCAGGAATTTTACTTAACTCGATCGTGACTAGCGACCTCCACTACTTGTAAATAAAAGTTCATAACGATTAGGTGAAATTTCCTTATATTTTAGCATCAAATTCATGCATGCAAACTAAGTATGCATCCTTAATCGACATACAAGAATAAGTTCTGAATCAAACAGTTAAGCAAATTGCATTCACGATTTATGAAACAATAACTGAAGGTAATAAATTCATGTCAAACATATATGTTCATGGCTTTGAATTCACCTCTAGCTAAAACGAAATTAGTTCATCATAACTGAAAACCAAATTAAAACAAACATTGAACTAAAAACTAAGGATAGAATACACCTAGAAATGTTCCAGCAATCCAAGCTTGAATGGCAGGCACGGCTCAAGGGTCTCCTTCTCCTTCCTTCTTTGCTGCGGCAGATTGGGTTTAATTTCTCTGAATTTGTCTATCTCAGCTCTCCCCTTCAATTGGTTCGACAAATATGTATTTATAGGGCTAGGGGCACGCCCAGGTTGTCAAAGAAAAGGACAGGTACGACCAAGTTGTGTAGGAAAAGGATTACACATTCCACAAAGGAAAAGGCTAAATACATGGCAGATTCCTAGGGGGAAAGGGTTAGCTTGTGCGACACCTTTTAGGAATAGGATTAGGACTTTATTTGCAGGATCTTAGGGCTTCTAGAACCATGTAATAAGTGATTTAATATGATAAGGATTCCCTTTTGTAGCTGGAAATAAGGTAGGATAGGATTAGGATAAGGTTAGGATAAGATAAGATAAGGTTTGGATAATGTTCCTTCCTTTTAGCTGATTCCTTATCTTCTTTGTCTTGAATTAATTTCTCCAACTCTTTAGCACATTCCTAGCCTCTTTTGAACTCCAAATTCGTCCATCCACCTTGCTCCACGCATGTGCTATCCATTCCAAGCCCAAAACTGCTCTAAAATGCTCCAAATTGCCTTTTCTTGCCAACTTTGTCATTTGAACCAACAAACACACGAAAATGACTTAGTATGAATAAGTAGGGATCGTTCTAGGCCGGGGATTAGGAGGGACTGCTAATCTACACAAATATGACACAAAAACACAAAACTAGACACTTATAACACAAAACACACTAAACAGACTTAAACAGCACAATACTAGCAAATTGATCCAAAACTGACTCTAGGGAGTAAATTGGACGAATTTAAGACTAATAAGACTCAAAACGCTAAAATGGACAGATTTGAACAAGTTCTAACTAAGCTAACATAACACAATTAAAGGGGGGATTGATTTGGACGAAATTAACTAAACTAAACAGAATGCAAAACAAAGTAAATTAAGCACGAATTTGAGTGATTTAAATGGGTGAAGGGCTAGCTAGAGGGTCATTCTCCACACATGACACATACGCATACAAATCAATTTCCAGTTATTCTTCCTATAAACCATGAATGACAATGCCCCAAGTTAACCATGAACTACACTAATTAACCCTCATATTTTCCTAAGTTCATTTAATTGGACATCGCATCGCAACCAAATTATTCGAATCAAGTTCCCTACACAAACAACATGATATAGATACATATCAAAGATCATTAAGTTCTGTGAAAATCATAAGCATTGACAAGGCATTCGTAACTATGAACAACATGATACTCCTGCCAGGAATTTTACTTAACTCGATCGTGACTAGCGACCTCCACTACTTGTAAATATAAGTTCATAACGATTAGGTGAAATTCACTTATATTTTAGCATCAAATTCATGCATGCAAACTAAGTATGCATCCTTAATCGACATACAAGAATAAGTTCTGAATCAAACAGTTAAGCAAATTGCATTCACGATTTATGAAACAATAACTGAAGGTAATCAATTCATATCAAACATATATGTTCATGGCTTTGAATTCACCTCTAGCTAAAACCAAATTAGTTCATCATAACTGAAAACCAAATTAAAACAAACATTGAACTAAAAACTAAGGATATAATACACCTATAAACATTCCATCAATCCAAGCATGAATGGCAGGCACGGCTCAAGGGTCTCCTTTTCCCTCCTTCTTTGCTGCGGCAGATTGGGTTTAATTTCTCTGAATTTGTCTATCTCAGCTGTCCCCTTCAATTGGTGTGGCATATATGTATTTATAGGGCTAGGGGAACGCTCAGGTTGTCAAGGAAAAGGACAGTTACAGCCAAGTTGTGTAGGAAAAGGATTACACATTTTAGAAAGGAAAAAGCTAAATACATGGCAGATTCCTAGGGGGAAAGGGTTAGCTTGTGCGGCACCTTTTAGGAATAGGATTAGGACTTAGGATCTTAGGGTTTCTAGAACCAGGTAATAAGTGATTTAATATGATAAAGATCCCTTTTGTAGCTGGAAATAAGGTAGGATAGGATTAGGATAAGGTTATGCTAAGATAAGATAAGGTTTGGATAATGTTCCTTCCTTTTAGCTGATTCCTTATCTTCTTTGTCTTGAATTAATTTCTCCAACTCCTTAGCACATTCCTAGCCTCTTTTGAACTACAAATTCGTCCATCCACCTTGCTCCATGCATGTGCTATCCATTCCAAGCCCAAAACTGCTCCAAATTGCTCCAAATTGCCTTTTTTTTTCCAACTTTGTCATTTGAACCTACAAGCACACGAAAATGACTTAAAACACTCTAATAAGTAGAAACTAACTAAATAAACGCAAGGAAACAAGCTAACTAAGTTGCATAAATATGCTCCTATCACCAACATTTCAAGCATGAGTAATAAAAAAACTAAACATCAGACTGAGATATATGTATGAAACTAAAGAGCGTATTTGATGCATAGGCATTGCATATCCAGTGTTAACAACAGAAAGACATATCAAAGAAGTAAAAATGAATAGAAAAAATTGTAGATGAAAAACAAAAAAAAATTTAAAGACAAGGAACAAAACTTAGTTTCTTCTAGAATTCATCAATAAACAAAAGGCTTTTAAAACAACAAGCATCGTTTTCTAAAGCATACTGTTGAAATCACATCATTGCCTAAACAAATAAAAATTATGATATGATGTTTTTCATATTTAAGAAAACCAGTGAAACCACTTCACAGCACAAATCATGTGCATTCTTCTAAAACTTTTCTTTGAAAAAGGTCCTTACATGAGCATGTGCTTCTCATTCATTAGATAAGTCAAAGGACCAATTTAGCACTATCTTTATGAGTTGGACAATATATCTCTATTGCAAAACGATAGACCTTGCTTGCATATATATGCAGTTTCTGAGACAATGGGCCTTGTTTGTGTTGGAAATGTGTCCTAAAACCAATCATATGATGATACTTTACAGACATTTCACATGTTAAACTAATCTAGTTTAATATAAAGGGCAAAGATTATTGTTTTAAGCCGTCTCATATAAATGTTTTATGCTTAAACAATAAGTCCAAGGAATATGCAATTGGGAGAATGTGATCTAAATAAGTTAGATTCATGAGACCATTCTCTTTTGTATACATATCCTAAACGTTCATTATCATAGAATTGCCAATTGGGCATTGACAGTCCGTTAAAATCAGTATGTGCTATGTCTTCTCTTAGGGAGAGTGACTGGTCTCGAGTCATTGGTGTGACTGACACCAAGACAAGCATGTAGGTGCTCAATAGAGAATGAGTCCACTGAACGCGATCAACAAAGAGTTCTCATACTCATGTCACATGGGAACTCATGGTTGGGATAATGCAAAGTAGTCATTTGACCTGAGGCATCATAGTTGTCTTGTGGTTAGGTCCTTGATCTTTGACTATGTCAAAGTCACTCCATCAGAGGGTGCCTAACTTAGCCATGGAGGCAAGTGAATGCACAACAAGGGATCTCTAACCTTCAAACTGTTTGAGGGAGAATACTCTATGATATGATTAAGAATTTGGCCAGAGTATGAATAAGATTTAGGAAGTCATTCCAAATCACATTCAAGGTAATCATATAAGTAAAAGAATCACATTGGATAGAAGACATGAATAAAATATCAAACCAAACAATGTGGTTAAGAATATTGTATTAGAGAAAGACCGTATTGCATTGTAATCCTAAACTGAATAGGATATCCACCTCTTCTGATTAGCTTGGGTAACCATGACATACTGCTAGGTGTCACTCATGGTTTGAGGAAGCCTTAAACGTGTATAATCACTAAAGGGAGAGTTGAAAGTATGTTTCAATTCAAAATCGATTTGAAGAGTTCTAATCGACCACTGCCTCGCTAAAAAGAACCAAATGGATCGTACACCGTGTAAGGTAGAGATTGAAGAAACAACGGAGATGAGTAAGGATAATTAAATGCTTTATTTATTTATGGCAAGGATTAATTAATATGTTAATTAATCAAAAGAATAAGTTCGTTTTAGACCTCGGGTAAGTTTTGGGTCTCAAGGCCCAATGGGCTTCGAATGTCAAGCCCATTGACTTAAGTTGTATGACAACTTAATGACTAATGATTCACAAAGGCCCAAATAGCCCAAAACCTTTAACAAGGCCGGCCATATTGGATGAAAGGTTTTTTGGTTCTTTTTGTCACTTAATTGAAGTGACTACTTTATAGCCAAAAAGTCATTAAGGTTTTTTTGAGGAAATTAGAGAGAACACAAGCTCTCATTTTCTCTCTAAGAGGCCGGCCACCCTAGGGAGAGATTACTAGCATCTATCTCTTCCTAGGTCATTCATCTCTTCATCAATGCTCTCCTTGGTGTGGAGACTTAGAGGTTCTCTATTTTGGGAACTTGGAGAATCCATTCTACCATCCTCATCCAAGAAATTCATGGAGCTAAGAAGTAAGGAATGAAGGCCCAATCTCTTGGGTGATTAGCCTTTGCTTATGCAAAGAGGAATCGACAAAGGTATAATATTTATCAACTCACTTTGTTCTTGAGTTGAGCCTTGGTTCACCACAACTACTAGGCTTTCAATTTCATGGGTAATGTTTTGTTTTGAGTGCATAGAAGCACGATTCCGCCTTTAGTTTTTAATTGCATGCAATAAATGTTGCTCAAATGAACATGTTTTTCACAAATTTTCCTTCAAGTGGTATCAAGAGCCTAGGTCTAGTAGTTGGTGAATCCTTTTGGGTTTTGTAGTTCATAGTCTTTGATTTGAATGTTGTAATTGTTACAAGCTTTATTCTTGCTTCTTTGAATGTAAACTTTGCTTGAAAATTTACCATCTCAAATGTTGTAGATGTAGTTCATATGAGCATGAATTTTGGAGCTAAAATTTGGTGCCATGTTTATGGGGAAATTCGGCCAAATCCAAAGGGTGGATTTTTTGGTTCATGTTTGTCTTGTTAAAAGTGTTTTAAAGTGACATTAGGAACCCCTAAGTACCCTAGTATGGTAATATGTTATTTCCCTTAAGTTTGAGAGTTTTTGGGGTATTTTTTGGGTGAAAAATGTTCATGGAGCTCTTATGAGTTTTCATGAATGTTCTTCATTGTTCTTGTTATGTTCTTGGCAAGAACAAAAAGGTTGATGTTTTGATTCAAAGTTTTGGTTGTTTACAGAAAGTCTTGATTTATGATTGTTGGTGTGACTTTTCCATCAACAAGTCATTTTGAAAATGTGATTAAAAGTTGAAAATGTGTTTGAATTTTTGTACATGATTGGTACTTCTCTTACACACCCATACCTATTTTTCAACATCAACCCATCACCAACCTTTTCAGCATACTTGACTTTATGACTTTGTTTTTCAACAAAAACCAACCCACTCACTCATTACTACTACAATAACCGGCCAACCCTATAAGATGGGTACTTTTGGGGCTTTTATGCAATTACATAAAGTTTTGATACTTTTGTGTATTTGTGCTTTGACCCAAAAGTTTACGTTTTTACGTAAAGACCCAAAAACACTAAAGGACAAATTGTTTTGCTCCTGTAATGAAGTTTTTGAGTTTGTTGAAATTTTTGGGTTCTAGTTGTAATTACATGAAGTAGTGGACTTTTGTGTTTTTACAAAGTGACCTCAAAAGTTTATGTTTTGCAATATAGCCTAATGGTTGAGGTTATTGCTTTTTGGCCCAAATTAGTTGAGAACAAAATAGTTTTGTATCTTTAAATGGGAATTGGATTTTCATTTCATTTAGCTCCATCTAAATCAATTCTATGGATACAAAAACCAAATGACAATGTTGCATTCAAGTTTAATTAGTTAAAGCATTAATTAATTAAAGAAAGGGTGATTATGAACCTATGCCTAAGATAATTGAGCTATGTGAAATGCCATCTCTCAAATTTGTTTGAACCATGGGAATGTGCAGATTAGATTTTGGTTGTAATTTGATATGATCAAATGTTGTAAAAGAGCATAAGCTCTTCTTTACTTTGAAGTACTCATTTTCTTGTTTTATTTGATATGCATGAAATTGGAGTAGTAGGGTCCAACGCCCAATAAGAAAACACGCCTTAATGTGATTAAACGCGTAACTAAAATCAATCACCATTCATTTACCGAGATCCAACACTAGGCTCGTGTTGGATTGAATCAAATGTTCATAGTCATCCTAAGGCCCTAAGGCAACTATATAGTCCATCAATGAATGCAAAGCTTATGTTAGTAGTACCATATATTCTTGCTTTAAAAACCGTTTTACAAGCATAGTGGGAGTATCATATACTACTAAATCAATCACATGGACCAATATTTGTAATAGGACCAAATTGTTTTAATAAGATTAAAAAGCATGCTTATAAGTGATGAGACCTAAAACCCTCAATCAAACCATTATTAAGTTGACAAGCATGAGAGTGCTTTGAACATTTTTTTGTGGCTTTCCACCGTGGTAGGCTCTGATCGTTTGACTCGTACACCGACTTCACCCTATCATGGGGGAGTACAAAGTGTGTGCTTACACTCAGGAGGAGTCCTATACGCATACATGATGTTGTGAAGGTAGGCAACGAGAATGATCAACGTCATATCATTGTGAGGTTGTTCTTAAACCCCTACCCGAACTTGCATGGTGGGAATGACTTAAGTAAGTGCAATGGAGCCAACATCATATCATTGTGAGGCTTCATTCTCTAGAGGCCAAATAAGATGGGTACTTACATAAGATGTAAATGAGTAAGTGTACTCTCTCATTATTATTATTGCTAGCCAACATCATATCATTTTGAGGTGGGCTTGGTAATAGTGAACCTCCCATATCCTACTAAGAGTTTTCTCCAAAACTCTCGAATTCCGATGAGGGATATGGAATTTGCCAAAAATAGTGGGTGGTGCTATTTGATTTAAAGACCAAGATCAAATAGCTTAAAATCAATCAATTTATATTAGTTATGTATTTATTTACCGATATATTTGCAAACGCTATCCAAAACTTGACAAAGAAAAGTCGAAGGCTTTAGTTTCCGGACTTGGTACCACAATCTCATAGATTGTCTTGAATGGCTTGTATATGTACCTAAGTAGTCTCATCCTCACAATCTTCCTATTGATAATGTATCATTGGAATAATATGTTAGATTAGTCTATCATAAAGAGGACAACACTTTTAGCGTCATAATTCTTCTCTTACAAATCGTTATATGAAGAAATAAGAGTTGCTTTGAACAACCCTTAGTTAACGCAACGCTTGTTTCTTTGTTACATGAACAAGGGCATAGACACTTTATGTGCCATGATTCTTCACTTACAAATTGTTGTATGAAGAAATGAGAGTTGCCTTGAACAACTCTTAATGGTTTGTAATTATGTTTGTAACATAATGGTTGGTTGACAAAAATAGTTCATCAACATAGACTTATGATGATTTTGAATCATTGAGTGTTGAAGTGTTAAGCCACTTCTACAGACAGAAGCTAGGCAAGGACTTCACCTATGTGTCCTTATCCAAATGGTTTACTAAGTTGATTGTAAACTATATAGTGAACAATAATCGCACGCTCTCCAAATTGTTTGATGTGTATAACACAATTGAAATAAGTTTTAAGAGAGATAGTGGGAGTTTAGGGACCATGACTATTGTAGTCAATGGAGAAGTCAATGAAGAAGGCGAAAAACTCCAAGGGAACAAACTTTCTTTATGAAAGGATGGACATTGGAAAGGGTATTTGCAAGAAATGTCTTGCAAGTATCAAGAACACACCTTTCGAAGGTGTTGTAAATTGTTCTTGAAGGAAAAATTTTGTCCTAGCTAAGAACATGTGAGAACATTTGAACACATATGCAAACTAATAACACTTTAAAGTAGGCATGCATTCAAAAACAATTCTAAAACCCATGACTTTCAAAGCCTAGTGAATGGTGAACCATAAGACTCTTTAACAACATTAAAGAGAAGGAAGGTTTTGAGATTCATTACCCTTGAAGCTCATCCTTGTTTACACAAGGGATTCACCCAAGTGGAGGGCCTTCAAGTCACCTCCTAGCTCCTTGAATCTTCCTTGTGATTTTCTTCCTTTTGAATGCTCCTCTTGCTCCTTGAAGATGTAAGGAAAGGATCTCCAAGAACACTAAAGATTTAGTGTCTCTAAGTCTCCACACCAAGGATGTAGTGTGAAGAGAAGATGGATGACTTAGAGAGATTTTGATGCTAGTGAAACTCTCCCTAAGTGGCCGGCCTCTTGATGAGAAAAGGAGAGAAAATGTTTCTCTTATTTTCCTCAAGAAAACCCTAATGAGGTTATGGCTATAAAGTTGCCTTTATACCACCTCACATGTGAGTGGCACACTTGCAATTAACCCAAGTTGGGTACCACTCACCCTAGGCCGGTTTTGACTTTATTTTTGGGTTAATTTCCATTTAGTTTTAGTTGTCACACAACCTAAACTCAATGGGCCTTGTGGACCAAAAACCCTTTTGGGCCCCGAAACCCAAAACCAACTTAAAAGCCCAATACGAACCTTTCGTAAGATTAATTAACTAATTAATTAATCTTGACCATTCTCAATTAAACTATTTAATTGCTTATCCATCTCATTTATATTTCTTCACTTTCATCCTTACTCGGTGTACGATCTATTAGGTTCCAATTAGCGAGGCAGTGGGCGATTGTTACTCTTAACGATCGATTGCGAATTGACACTACATTTCAATTCTCCCTTTGATGAAGGTTAGTGTTAGCTAATCCTCAGGGCTTCCACAAACCATGAGTGACACCTAGGAGTATGTCATGGCTACCCAAGCTAAGTAGAAGTGGTTGGAGAACCTATCCAGTTACAATTACAATGCAATACGGTCCTTCTCTAATACAATACTCTTGATCACATTGTTTAAGTGATAGTGTATTTCATGTCTACTATCCAATGTGATACATCTCTATATGATTCATTTGAATATGACTTGAAACATGCTTCCTAAGTCATATTCGTATGCTTTGGCCAAAGACTCCTGAATCATATCTCAGAGTATTCTCCTTCCACCATGGAAGGTTAGAGATCCCTTGTTGTGCATTCATATGCCTACATGACTAGATAGCTTGACCCCAACAATGCCGTGGACACTCTCGATGGAATGCCTTTGACATGATCAAAGATCAAGGACCTAACCATTAGACATCTATGATGCCTCAGGTCAAAGGACTACTTTGCATATTGCAACTTACGAGTTCTTACATGACATGTATGTTCGAACTCTCTTTTGATCGTTGTTCAGTGTACTCGATTACCTTTCGAGCACCTATGTGTTTGTCTCAGTGTCCAACACTAAATGACTTGAGACTAGTCATACTCACGCTTGAGTTAACATAACACATACTAACCTTAGCGGATTGTCAATGCCCAATTGGCAATCCTATGGCTAGGAACGTTTTAGGAATGAACATAAGAGAAAGGTCTCGTTAATCTAACTTACTTAGATCACTTCTCTCTTAGACTAAATACATTCCTTGGATTCCCTTATTGCTTAAACATATAATCCAATAAATAATGATTAACAATAAGCTTTGCCCTTCATTAAACAATACAATAGTTTAACACAATAAGTATTCCAAAAGCTATTACATCAAATGAGTGGCTTTGTGGGCATACTTCCAACAGTTCTTGAATAGTTCAAAATAGTTGGTTATTCTACTTGAATGCTCGATTCCATATTAGTAACTATGTTTTACAATCGTTGTAAAAGTGTGGCTAATATGAAGTAGAAGATTGATGAGAGAAGAGAAAGTACTTCACATTTGGAACGTGAATAAAATATAGATCTCTGCGAAAGCAGATAGTACTTACTTCCTCATATGAACTACCAAAGAAATTGGAAAAACAAAGATTGTATTTAAATTCCAAATTGAATAAGGAACTTAATTCCGTCACTATAATGTTAGGAGATGGATGAATGTTTTGTTTGACAAAATTTTTTTTCTTTATTAATGAATGATTGGATTATAGTAATCCGATTAATTGTCTCTATATTGTAGAGATAATGTGGTAGTATTAACTGTTTAGAATATAACGATGCTTAAAATCCAAAAGGTTACAAGGTAGTGACTAACCCTACTGAATTGTGACACCTCTAAAACATAAATTACCAGTTGGTCATAGACGGTTGCTTTGGATCGTTAGATCCAGATCCAATGCCTTCTTGTTAAAATTGTTTAGAGGCGAAATGTTCGAATCTTTATTCTTTTGGAAAGAAGAAAGAATCACAAAGTTGTTGAGGTTAAGTCACTTAGATGTTAGTGGCACTTGTCCACAACATAATACTACTCATGTTGTATGACATTCACCGAAGATCGCTCTCGGTTGAACTATCGTTTATTTTAAATAAACACAAGTCCGAATACTTTGCAAAAGGTTTCAAAGAATTCAAGAATGTAAGTTGATGAGTAAGACGTCTAAAGTATTTACCTCCTTAGATTTGATCCAAGGAAAAATAACACTTTAGAAGAGTTTCCTTGAAAGATATCAAGGAAAGTAGCATCATAAGATAATGGATTTCTCCATTGGGAGAAGAACGAACTCTAATAAGATGTAGTTGGTTAGATGTTATCAAATTACCCATATATAGGATACATATATATATATATATATATATATATATATATATATATATATATATACACTTCTAAGACAATATGATTGTCAATTAGAATATCTTCCAAAATGTTTCATGATTCCATAGGATGTAGTTGGAAAGAAAGACAAGTCTTAATCATGTTAAGATTTGGGGTTTTGTGCTAATAAGCAATAGTTGTTTGAGAACAATCTTGTGGGATATCCTTAAATTAACCTTTGGATATCATATCTATGGACCAACTAACAAAGGTTATTTGTTGGGTAGTTCATTATAATCCTACAATAGGATTTGCCTAAGATAGAGCAAATGAATGAGAGATAGAATTCAAAGAATGGGTTCTTTGAGAGACAAGATAATGATCAACAAATATAACAACCTAGTTCCTACACCACTAGCTCCAAGGTAGTCGAGAAGGATTTATAAATCGTCTCAATTGAATGGTTTGAACTTTATGACTATGTCATAGAGTTACACCTCTTAATTCGAAAGAAATAAGAATGAAAATTCTTATGACTACATTGAATGTATATACGACATATACTCAAGGAAATAGTATAATACCATTTGAACCGAAATAATGAAACCTTCATAGCTAATTGGTAGCTTAAGGTGACTACAATCAACGAGATTGGTTGACCTGGAAGAAACCATCTTTGATGTAGTCTTGGTTTCTATTAAATTCGAAGATTGCTAGCTACAACTAAACGGTGATTCAATGTTTGGACATAATATGGGTTTCCGAAACCATTATCAAGATAGTCTTGATAATATATGTCTAAAGACTAGGAATCACAAGACTTGTAAGTTGTAGAGATCCATCCATCATGAATCTTAGCAAGCTAGTGGGAGCTATAAGCGTCTTATGAGAGAAAGATCAAATCGTTTGATTTCTCATAAATATGTAAATGAATCTTTTGTTTACTAGGTTTACAAAAGATTAGTGGGAGTTAAATCATGTTCCTAACATTGAACATATATATGATATATTAATTTTGGAAATGAAAGGAATTCTTCTTCGTTAAAGTTATGACTTTAAACATTCTATAACGATAAAATGTATATGGGAGACATAGTTTATATACATGGGATGGAAATCTATAATGATAGATTTCAAGATATAATTGGATTATCTCAATCCCTATTAATAAACGATAGATGTAGGAAGTTTCTCGAATGATAAACTTCAAATGAAAGGACAATTCCAGTTAGACTGGGAAGCTGCTCTTCTAAAAAGGAATGTACCCTTTTGACTCCAAACAAGCATAATGCGCAAATATAATCCTTTATGCAAACGCAGAAAGGTGATTTACGTATTTCATATTGTATGAAAAACGTAGATATGAATTGCACCAAGATCGGTACAAGACGATATTATTGCAAGCCTAGGATCAGAACCATGGCAACTGTCAAGTGAGTCCTTGAGTATTTAAGAAATACTAAAGGATAGATTCCTCAAGAATGAGGAGGAATTAAAGTAACGCAATGGAAGCGTAAATGTATTAGATTATGAATCTAATATCGTATCCATCATTGGATGTCTCTTCATTGTGAATGAAGAGATAATTGGATATCTCTTTATTATGACTAAAGAGATATTTGCATGGAAACATTACATGTAATGACTTTAGTGTGTTCCATCATGAATGCAAAATATATTGCCATATAGAAGTTTACAACAATGTTGTTTGGATAGGAAAGTTCATTTATGAACTCTCAATTCGATTCCAACCAGAAAGTGCCTTTAGTGTACCGACCCTATGACACTAATGGGGCGATAGCTCAAGACAGGAAATCAAGGTCTCATCAAGATCCGAACTCAATTGAGAGATTGAATCACATGATTAAGAATCATGAATAATGGTGACATCATTATTCTCAAGGTTGTTTATATGGATAACATATAGATATCCATTATCTAGGCCTACTACTCAGCCATTTTTGAAAGGAATTCAGAAGAGGTATCATCACTGATAACCAAGCTGATTGGCTCTAGTGCAAGTGGGAGATTATTGTAAATGTGCCCTAAAACAAATCACATGATGATACTTTACGGACATTTCACATGTTAAACTAATCTAGTTTAATATAAAGGGCAAAGATTATTGTTTTAAGCCGTCTCATATAAATGTTATATGCTTAAACAATAAGTCCAAGGAATATGCAATTGGAAGAATGTGATCCAAAGAAGTTAGATTCATGAGACCATTCTCTTTCGTATACATATCCTAAATGTTCATGAGCATATGATTGCCAATTGGGCATTGACAGTCCGTTAAGATCAGTATGTGCTATGTCTTCTCTTAGGGAAAGTGACTGGTCTCGAGTCATTGTTGTGACTGACACCAAGACAAGCATGTAGGTGCTCAATAGAGAATGAGTCCACTGAACGCGATCAACAAAGAGTTCTCATACTCATGTCACATAAGAACTCATGGTTGGGATAATGCAAAGTAGTCCTTTGACCTGAGGCATCATAGTTATCTTATGGTTAGGTCCTTGATCTTTGACTATGTCAAAGTCACTCCATCAGAAGGTGTCCACAACATAGTTGGGGTTAAGCCACTTAGCCATGGAGGCAAGTGAATGCGCACCAATGGATCTCTAACCTTCAAACTGTTTGAGGGAGAATACTCTATGATATGATTAAGAATCTCTGGCCAAAGTATGAATCAGATTTAGGAAGTCATTCCAAATCACATTCAAGGTAAGTCATTCCAAATCACATTCAAGGTAATCATATAAGTAAAAGAATCACATTGGATAGTAGACATGAATAAACTATCAAACCAAACAATGTGGTCAAGAGTATTGTATTAGAGAAAGACCGTATTGCATTGTAATCCTAAACTAAATAGGTTAGACCTCTTCTGATTAGCTTGGGTAACCATGACATACTGCTAGGTGTCAGTCATGGTTTGTGGAAGCCCTAAACGTGTATAATCACTAAAGGGAGAATTGAAAGTATGTTTATATTCAAAATTGATTTGAAGAGTTCTAATCCCCCACTGCCTTGCTAAAGGAACCTAATGGATCGTACACCGTGTAAGGTAGAGATTGAAGAAACAACGGAGATGTGTAAGGATAATTAAATGGTTTAATTAATTATGGCAAGGATTAATTAATATGTTAATTAATCGAACGAATAAGTTTGTTTTAGACCTCGGGTTAGTTTTGGGCCTCAAGGCCCAATGGGCTTCGAACGTCAAGCCCATTGACTTAAGTTGTATGACAACTTAATGACTAATGATTCACAAAGGCCCAAACAGCCCAAAACCTTTAACAAGGTCGACCATATTGGATGAAAGGTTTTTTGGTTCTTTTTGTCACTTAATTGATGTGACTATATAAAGCACTTTATAGCCAAAAAAGTCATTAGATTTTTTTGAGGAAATTGGAGAGAACACAAGCTCTCCTTTTCTCTCTAAGAGGCCGGCCACCCTGGGGAGAGATTACTAGCATGTAACTCTTCCTAGGTCACTCATCTCTTCATCAATGCTCTCCTTGGTGTAGAGACTTAGAGGTTCTCTATTTTGGGAACTTGAGTTGAGTCTTGGTTCACCACAACTACTAGGCTTTGAATTTCTTGGGTAATGTTTTGTTTTGACTGCATAGAAGCATGATTCCGCCTTTAATTGCTAATTGCCGGATAGATGTTGCTCAAATGAACATGTTTTTCACAAATTTTCCTTTAGTTTGCATCTATGTAGCCTCTAATGCACCTCTCCATCCAACCACTAAGATAAAACGCAAAAACAATTTAAAGAACATTTGAAACATTTAATAAGACTTACCATACCAGTATGTCCCATTTAACCACATTTGTAACAGGAAACTTCCCATGAACTAGTGTCAACATACTTGACACAACATAAATGGCCAAATCTATTGCGGACGTAGCATTGGATTTCTTGATTCATGAAAAGAAATATAGAAACCACTCTTGAACATAATGCTTAACAATATAATTATTATCAATATCATATCATAAATCATATGAGCATACTCTTAGAAATCTCACAATACCTTAAGATCATCAGTTGAATAATCATTCTTGCATGAGAACATATCATGTCCAGAATCTCCACACTTTAGACATATTTGGGATTTCAATAAGCCACTATTCTGCTTTTCTGGACAGTCTTTAGAGTGATGTCCACCTTTTTTTTTGCAGATAAAGCAATCTTGTCCCTATCGAGATTTAAATCAGGTACCATAAGAGGCCCCATAAAAATAAAGGATGCATAAGAACCCTTTGATAGAGCACTCAATGGGAACATGGCAAACTAAGAAGAAAAACAGGTGAAATATTGAACAATCTTTATATAATGTCACAATAGAACTTGACATGCAGAAACTGGTGAATAACTCATGAGATTTGGACTGGCATTATCTCAACATTATCTAGCATTAAGAAAACAGGAAAACCCTATTTTATTATTTATGGATCTTTCTAATCAAACATGATCTGGAAACAGCAGAGAGTATGTGTACCAACAACCTACTTCTAAAATAACAAGCACTTAATTTTTCTCAGAAATCAAGGGAAGAATAACTATTGATTGCCAAAAGAAAGTTCTCAATCCTTCCAGAAAAGCGAAAAACAAGTAAAAGAAGGAATCAATTTAAATCTTGCATGTCAACATAATACAAGTGGCTGAAGCCCCACCACCCTCCGGACTAATAAACATGTAGTAATTTAGACTTAGAGAATGGGGTCAATTCAACTAATTCTCCAGATTATTTTGACAATTATTTTCAGAAAGTAAAAGAGTCAACTTAAATTGTGTTTATCTTCCAATTAACATTTCAGCGGTGTTTTGCATTGTGCTCCAAACTGCCACAAACAAAGCACGACTTCTTTTGCTTAGCTACGGTACAATTCATTGCCGCATGACCTTCTTTGCCACTGTTAAAGCATGCTCCCCAGCTACTATTTGGAAGATCAAAAATACCTTGGTCCCCGCTGATATAATAGAAATTAGATAGGCACCATTCTAAGGTCTTCATATAGATTTTCATTTTCAAAAGAGCATTTCAAAGTAAACATTTGAATTCACAAGAAGTTTCCGCAGCACAACATTGTCGGTAAACTCAACATTTTCCAGTTGCTTTGCCTCAGCCAAATCTACAACATTAGCTTCCTCTATCTTCTCTTCCTCTTTTGCAACAACCTAAACAAATAACGAGATGCAAAACAGTCATACTTAAACAACTCTTTCATCCTCTTCGCAAGCAAAGATTAATCCGTTTATGCTAGAAAATGAGACGAAACTGAAAACAAAATCAAGTAATAATGTCTAAGCACCTTCTCAAGGTTTAAAATCAAACTCTCCAATTCAATCCCATTATTTCTCTAATCACAATTAACAAAATTGTATAGTGAAAATAATTATGATTAATGAGGATCAAGAATATTATGGAATACCTCAAACAATCAACTTTTCCTAGAAACAAACAGAGTAAAAGATGAAAATCACTCACAGCTTGATCTTCAATCTTCATCTTCTTAATATTCTTCTTCCTCTCCTTCCTCCTTACCTTCTTAGTCTCCAAATCTGCAGCCGCAACTTTAGCTTCCTGTGAAGAAGACGAAGATGGGAGTTCAACCAAACTGCCACTCGGCACGCCCTACACGGCGGCATTGTTATCGGGTGTCAACTTCGCCGCCCGCATTAACAAAGCTTTCTCGACGATTTTGAGGCTGATATCTTTGTTGGCCTCATCGTCGTCGCTGCTGCTCAGTTCGGCAGCATATTTTGAGGGGTTTTGATTAGTTAATTATCATTCTTCTTCACTCACTTCGTCCTGATCAAGCTTGGCCTTTTGCCTCTCCTTGTTGCCCATGTTCTTCTTCCCAAATCTGAAGCCCTAACCCAAATTTCTGAGGACTCACGACTGTCAAAGCTAAAGAGGTGGGTGTGTTTTTGAATTTTGATTCAATTGGGAAGCTAAGGTTTCCCACTGGTTTGCGGCTCTTGATGGAGATTTTGAAGTTTCTAATGGATGGTTGTGATTGGACTTGGACACTCCGATGATGACGCAACTTCTAAAGAGGAGGCGCTTTCCTTTTCTTTTCTTTTTTTTTTCTTAAACAGAAAATGCACTTGCAGTGCAAGAGTGAATTGCAATATTATATTTTTCTAATGGAATTTTCCTTTCATTTTCTTTTTTGAACAAACGATATTATCTATCGTAGATTAAGGTCTCACAACAGTCTAGCAATAATATAGTGAAGGAAATATTTGTAAAAATAAGTTCATTTGAGCAACATCTATGCATGCATTTAACAATTAAAAGGCGGAATCATGCTTGTATGCACTCAAAAACAAAATTTTACCCATGAAATTCAAGGCCTAGTGAGTGTGGTCAACCAAGACTCAACTCAAGAACAAAGTGAGTTGAGAAATATTATACCTTCTTTGATTCCTCTTTGCATAAGCAAAGGCTAATCACCCAAGAGATGGGGCCTTAATTCCTTACTTCTTAGTTCCATGGATTTCTTGGATGAGGATGGTCGAATGGTTTCTCCAAGTTCCCAAAATAGAGAACGTATCCACACCAAGGATAGTATTGATGAAGAGATGAGTAACCTAGAGGAAGTAAGATTGCTAGCTATTTTCCTCTAGGGTGGCCGAGCCTCTTAGAGAGATAATCTTTTCTCCAAAAGAAACCCTAATGATGAAATGTTATAAAAGAACCAAAACCCTTCATCCTTTAATGTGGCCGGCCTTAAGGGTTCACTGGGCTTTCAAGTTGTCGTACAACTTGAGTTAATGGGCTTGACATTCAAATCCCATTAGGCCTTGCGGCCCAAAACCAACCCGAGGTCTATAACGAACATATTCGTTTGATTAATTAACATATTAATTAATCCTAGCCATAAATAATTAAACCATTTAATTATCCTTACTCATCTTCGGTGTTTCTTCAATTTCTACCTTACACGGTGTATGATCTATTAGGTTCCTTTTAGTGAGGCAGTGGGCGATTAGAACTGTTCAAATCGATTGTGAATTGAACCTTACTTTCAATTCACCCTTTAGTGATTACTCACCTTTAGGGCTTCCACAAACCATGAGTGACACCTAGCAGTATGTCATGGCTATCCAAGCTAATTAGAAGAGGTGGATAACCTATTCAGTTTAGCATTACAATGCAATACAATCTTTCTCTAATACAATACTCTTGACCACATTGTTTGGTTTGATAGTTTATTCATGTCTACTATCCAATGTGATTCTTTTACTTATATGATTACCTTGAATGTGATTTGGAATGACTTCCTAAATCTCATTCATACTCTGGCCAAAGATTCTTAATCACAACATAGAGTATTCTCCCTCAAAAGGTTTGAAGGCTAGAAATCCCTTGTTGCGCATTCACTTGCCTCCATGGCTAAGTGGCTTAATCCCAACTATGCCATGGACACCGTTTGATGGAGTGACTTCGACATAGTCAAAGATCAAGGAGCTACCCATAAGACAATTATGATGCCTCAAGTCAAAGGACTACTCTGCATCATCCCAACCATGAGTTCTCATGTGACATGAGTATGAGAACTCCTTGTTGGTCTTGTTCAGTAGACTCATTCTCCATTGAGCACATACATGCTTGTCTTGATGTCAGTCACATCAATGACTCGAGACCAATCACTCTCCCTAAGAAAAGACATAGCACGTACTGATCTTAACGTACTGTCAATGCCCAATTGGCAATCCTATGATCTGGAACGTTTAGGATATGTATACGAAAGAGAATGGTCTCTTGAATCTAACTTCTTTAGATCACATTCTCCCAATTACATATTCCTTGGACTTATCGTTTAAGCATAAAACATTTATATGAGATGGCTCTAAACAATAATCTTTGCTCTTTATATTAAACTAGATTAGTTTAACATGTGAAATGTTCGTAAAGTATCATCATATGATTGGATTTAGGGCACACTTCCAACAATATCCCACTTGCACTAGAGCCAATGGTCATCAGTGATGATACCTCTTCTGAATTCATTTCAAAAATGGCTGAGTAATTGGCCTAGACAATGGATATCTATATGTTATCCATGGAAGCAGCCTTGAGAATAACGACGTCGCAATTATACATGATTCTCAACCATGTGGTTCAGTCTCTCATTTAAGTTCGGATCTTCATAAGACCTTGATTCCCTGGCTTGAGTTATGACTTCATTAGTGTCGCAGTGTCGGTACACTAGAGACACTTTCTGGTTGGAACCGAATGGAGAGTTCATAAACTTTCCTATCTAAACAACATTGTTGTAAACTTCTATATAGCGATATATTTTGCATGGATGATGGAACACACTAAAGTCATTACTTATAATGTTTCAACCCAAATATCTCTTTTAATCATAATAAGGAGATATCCAATTATCTCTTCATTCAAAATGAAGAGACATCCATTAATGGATACGATATTAGATTCAAAATCTAATATATTTACGCTTCCATTGCGTTACTCTAATTCTTTCTCATTCTTGAGGAATCTATCCTTTAGTATTTCTTAAACACTTAAGGACTCACTTGACAGTTGCCATGGTTCTAATCATGGGCTCGCACTGATATCGTCTGGTACCAATCTTGGCACAACTCATATCAATGTTTTTCATACAATATGAAATACGTAAATCACCTTTCAGCGTATGCATAAAGGATTATATTTATGCTTTATGCTTCTTTTGGAGTCAAAAGGGTACATTCCCTTTTAGAAGAGCAACTCCGAGTCTGACTGGAATTGTCATTTCATTTGAAGTTTATCATTCGATGAAATCTATTATTATAGATTTCCATCCCATGTATATAGACCATGTCTCCCATATACATTCTATCGCTATAGAATGTTTAAAGTCATAACTTTAACGAAGAAGAATTTCTAAAATTAATATATCATATATATGTTCAAATTTAGGAATATGATTAACTCCCACTAATCTTTTGTAAACCTAGTAAACAAAAGATTCATTTACATCTTATGAGGAATCAAACGATTTGATCTTTCTCTCATAAGATGCTTATAGCTCCCACTAGCTTGCTAAGATTCATGATGGATGGATCTCTACAACTTACAATTCTTGTGATTCCTAGTCTTAGACATATATTATCAAGACTATCTTGATAATGGTTTCGGAAACCCATATTATGTCCAAATGATATGATAAAAGTTAAGCACACAAATTAAACCCTCTTGGTGTAGATTGTAGTATAGATGCAAGTAGGGATCGTTCTGGACCGGGGATTAGGAGGGCTTGCTAAAACCTCTAAACTGACTCTAAAACATAAAAACAAAGTTAAAAACGTAAGGAAAGACTCACAAGACTCAAAACAAGTTCAAAAGACTCAAAACTGCCTAAAAACACTAGTTAGGCAGTTTCTGACCTTAAACAAACTTTGGACGAAAATATGATTTTGGTTTGACTCAAAACCACTCAAAACATCAACAAAACAAGTTTAGGACACTTTAGAACAAGAAAGTAAATGGGGGGTTTTGATTTGGACGAACTTAAAACTAAAACAAACAAGAATGTAAAACTGGCAGATTTGAAGTAAAACAACTTAAAAACGTTTTGGAACTCAAATGGGTTATGGATTAGCTAGAGGTCCATTTTTCACACATGACACACTTGCACATAAATCGATTTCCAATTGCTTTTCAATGAATTATGAAGCCCAACACCCCAGATTAACCGTACGTGCACAAATTAACCCTCAGATTTTCCTTATGTTATTGAATTGGAAGAAGAGCATACAACAACCCAAGTTATTCTCCAAAGGTCCCCTACATGAGTGCATAATAGAGGTACAATCAGAGATCATTAAGTTCAATGAAAATCATAAGTGTTGGCGAGGCATTCGTAACTATGAGTGCATGATACGTTTGCCAAGAATTCAATTAACGCGATTGTTTATAAGCAACCTCCACTACTTGTGAATATAAACTTGTAACGATTAGGTGAAACTCATTCATATTCTAGCATCAAATCTGTGCATGAAAACTAAGTATGCATCCTTAATCAACAAACACAAATAAGTTATCAATCAAATAGTTAATTGAATTGCATTCACAAATCATCAAATCACAACTGAAAGCAATCGATTTATTTCACAAGCATGTTCATGGCTACAAACTTTCCCCTAGCCAAAGAGGGGTTTAGCCACTCATGGCTGCAACAAAATCAGAGAATAAAGAAGTAGACATTGAGAATAAGAATGAATTACACCTAGAAGTCTCCAATCTGCAATCTTGGAACTCCAAAGTCTCTCTTCTTCTCCACCTTGTTGCGGCACAAAGAACTAAGGGAAAGGATGGTGGTTTTGGTGGTGAATGGCTGCGGCAGAGATGGTTTTGAAGTGTAGGGATGTGTTTTGAGTGAATGGATGGGTGTTTTGGGTGTTGGATGGCTGCGGCAAGGGATGGGGATTGGTGTGGAGCGGCTGGATGGGTGTGTAGTGTATGTGAATGGGGTGGTGGTGCAGCTAGGTTAAGTAGAGAGTGAAGGGCAAGGTTGAATGGAATGAAATCTGTTTTAATGAATGATTTTAATTCTTTTCCCTAAAAGGTGCGGCTAAAAGGGGTCTTTACAATCAGAAATTAAGTCCAAATCCCTCTTTAATTCAAAAGAGAATCAGATACTAACCCAAATCCCCTCAGAATAATGAATTGAAATCAGAAACTTAAGGGAAAGAGGGGTGATTTGCGGCAAAGAAGGAAGAAGAAAGGGAAGTCTTCTTCCTTGCACGGCAAGGAAGTTTTAGGGCCTTTAATTTCTGATTTGAACCAAGAAAAGGTAAGTGTATTAGCTGCAAGGATTTTAGGAAAAGGGAATGTAAATTTGGTTGCTGATTTTGGGGAAAAAGGAAAGGAGAATTGCGGCAAAGAAAGGGAAAGGGAAAGAAAGTTCTTCTTTTGTGCGGCAAGGTCCTAGGAGTGGTTTAGGGTCTTTTAGGAAGTATATTAAGTGTCCTAGAATGGTTAGAATCCTTGTTGGCTTGCTGAAATTTAAGTGGATTGAAAATAGGAAAGGTTTTAGGCCAAAACAAGGAACTTAGGTGATTCCTTCCCTTCTTTCAAGACTCCTTCACTTTCTTTAATTAATTCTTCAGTCTTCAATCACCATCCTAGCCTTTCCAAGTCTTCAATTTCGTACATTCCCTTGGCCTCATGCATAAGCTATCCAAACTTGGCCCAAAAATGCTCCAAAAGGGCCCAAAATGCACCTTTTTGCCTTATTGACACTTGAAACCTACAAACACACGAAAATGACTTAAAACACTAAATTAAATGGAAACTAACTACTAAAACGTCAAGAAACAAGCAAGCTAAATCACATAAATATGCTCATATCACCAAACAATGAATCACGTTTTACTTGTAGTTAGCAATCTTCGAATTAACAGAAACCAAGACTACATCAAAGATGGTTTCTTCCAAGTCAACCAATCTCGTTGATTGTAGTCACCTTAAGCTACCAATTAGCTATAAAGTTTTCACTATTTCGGGTCAAATGGTACTATACCATTTCCTTGAGTATATGTCGTATATATGCTTAATGTAATCATACGGATTTTCATTCTTATTTCTTTCGAATTAAGAGGTGTAACTCTATGACATAGTCATAAAGTTCAAACCATTCAACTAAGACGGTTTATAGATCCTTCTCAACTACCTTGGAGCTAGTGATGTAGGAACTAGGTTGTTATATTTGTTTATTATCATCTTGTCTCTCAAAAAATCCATTCTTTGAGTTCTATCTCTCGTTCATTTGCTCTATCTTAGGCAAATCCTATTGTAGGATTACAATGAACTACCCAACAAATAACATTTGTTAGTTGGGTTTATAGAAGTGATATCCAAAGGTTAATTTAAGGATATCCCACAAGATTGTTCTCAAAAAAATATTGCTTAATAGCACACAACCTCAAGTCTTAACACGATTAAGACTTGTCTTTCTTTCCAACTACATCCTATGGAGTCATGAAACATTTTGGAAGATCTTCTAATTGACAATCATATTGACTTAGAAGCATATATATATCCTATATATGGGTAATTAATAACAGCCAACGAACTTCATTTTATTCTAGTTTGTTCTTCTCGCAATGGAGAAATCTATTACCTTATGATGCTACATTCCTTAATATCTTTCAAAGAAACTCTTCTAAAGTGTTCCTTTTCCTTGTAAATACTTTAGACATCTTACTCATCAACTTACATTCTCGAATTCTTTGAAACCTTTTGCAAAGTATTCGGACTAGTGTTAATTCAAAATAAACGATAGCCCAACCGAGAGCAGTCTTCGGTGAATGTCAAACAACATGAGTAGTATTATGTTGTGGACAAGTGCCACTAACATCTAAGTGAATTAACCTCAACAATTTTGTGATTCTTTATTATTTCCAAAAGAATTAAGATTCGAACATTTCGCCTCTATACAATTTTAACAAGAAGGCATTGGATTCTGATCTAACGATCCTAAGCATCCATCTATGACCAACTTGTAATTTATGTTTTAGAGGTGTCACAACTCAGTGAGATTAGTCACTACCTTGCAAACTTTTGGGTTTTAAGCATCGTTATATTCTAAACAGTTAACACTACCACATCATCTCTATTATAGAGAATCAATTAGATTACAATAATCCAATTAATCATTAATAAAGAACAATGTTTTGTCAAACAAAACATTCATCCATCTCTTATAGTGACGGAATTAAGTTCCTTATTCAAATTGGAATGTAAAGACTATCTTTCTTTTTCCAATTTCTTTGGTAGTTCATGTGAGGTAGGCCTGGCAATCGTGTCGTGTCAGTCGTGTTCGTGTCGTTTTCGTGTAACACCTGTTATCTTAACGGGTCGTGTCGTGTCGCACCCGTTATCTTAACGGGTCCTTAACAGGTCGGGTCACTTTACCCAACGGGTAAAGTGACCCGACCCGTTATGACCCGTTAAGAAAAAATATATTTTTTTAAAATTTGCACATACCACACATTGTCACATAAATATAACTTCAAAACATTAAAACACATTTATTGTTTAAGTACTACATCCACACTCGAAAATAAGAGTTTAATAAAATTGTTAAATTAATATATATATAATTATTATAGTTTATTTATACTTTTATTAAGTATAACATAAGATTTTGTGGTATCCATCCACTATGTGTAAATATATTAAATTGAAGATCGAATTCATTCATTGTATTCATATAGGGTCAAGGAGTGTAGCTGTAAAAAATCATCAAAATCGGAGTTAAAATAACCGTTAAATCGTGATTTTTTGTTTATAACCGTCGAAATTTTTTGTCCCGTTACTTGATCTCTGAATGTTTGTTTTTTGCAATTTTTGGCGTATGCGATCTCGAAGCATATACAAACAAGTTTGACGGTTGGATCGTTGAAACTAGTTTTGTAGAATGCGTATCTCATCAAAACAATAGATTCACTAATACTTAAGAGTTTATTCATACTTTCATTAAGTATAACATAAGATTTTGTGGTATCCACTAATGTAAATATTTTAAATTGAAGATCGAATTCATTCATTGTATTCATATAGGGTCAAGGAGTGTAGCTGTAAAAAATCATCAAAATCGGAGTTAAAATAACCGTTGAATCATGATTTTTCGTTTATAACCGTCAAAAAGTTTTGTCCCGTTACTTGATCTCTGAATGTTTGTTTTTTGCAATTTTTGGCGTATGCGACCTCGAAGCATATACAAACAAGTTTGACGGTTTGATCATTGAAACTAGTTTTGTAGAATGCGTATCTCATCAAAACAATAGATTCACTAACACTTAAGAGTTTATTCATACTTTCATTAAGTATAACATAAGATTTTGTGGTATCCACTAGTGTAAATATTTTAAATTGAAGATCGAATTCATTCATTGTATTCATATAGGGTCAAGGAGTGTAGCTGTAAAAAATCATCAAAATCGGAGTTAAAATAACCGTTAAATAGTGATTTTTCGTTTTATAACCGTCAAAAAGTTTTGTCCCGTTACTTGATCTCTGAATGTTTGTTTTTTTCAATTTTTGGCGTATGCGATCTCAAAGCATATACAAACAAGTTTGACGGTTGGATCGTTGAAAATAATTTCGTAGAATGTGTATCTCATCAAAACAATAGATTCACTAACACTTAAGAGTTTATTCATACTTTCATTAAGTATAACATAAGATTTTGTGGTATCCACTAATGTAAATATTTTAAATTGAAGATCGAATTTATTCATTGTATTCATATAGAGTCAAGGAGTGTAGCTGTAAAAAATCATCAAAATCGGAGTTAAAATAACCGTTAGATCTTGATTTTTCGTTTATAACCGTCGAAAAGTTTTGTCCCGTTACTTGATCTCTGAATGTTTGTTTTTTGCAATTTTTGGCGTATGCGACCTCGAAGCATATACAAACAAGTTTGACGGTTTGATCATTGAAACTAGTTTTGTAGAATGCGTATCTCATCAAAACAATAGATTCACTAACACTTAAGAGTTTATTCATACTTTCATTAAGTATAACATAAGATTTTGTGGTATCCACTAGTGTAAATATTTTAAATTGAAGATCGAATTCATTCATTGTATTCATATAGGGTCAAGGAGTGTAGCTGTAAAAAATCATCAAAATCGGAGTTAAAATAACCGTTAAATAGTGATTTTTCGTTTTATAACCGTCAAAAAGTTTTGTCCCGTTACTTGATCTCTGAATGTTTGTTTTTTTCAATTTTTGGCGTATGCGATCTCAAAGCATATACAAACAAGTTTGACGGTTGGATCGTTGAAAATAATTTCGTAGAATGTGTATCTCATCAAAACAATAGATTCACTAACACTTAAGAGTTTATTCATACTTTCATTAAGTATAACATAAGATTTTGTGGTATCCACTAATGTAAATATTTTAAATTGAAGATCGAATTTATTCATTGTATTCATATAGAGTCAAGGAGTGTAGCTGTAAAAAATCATCAAAATCGGAGTTAAAATAACCGTTAGATCTTGATTTTTCGTTTATAACCGTCGAAAAGTTTTGTCCCGTTACTTGATCTCTGAATGTTTGTTTTTTGCAATTTTTGGCATATACGATCTCGAAGCATATACAAACAAGTTTGACGGTTGGATCGTTGAAACTAGTTTCGTAGAATGCGTATCTCATCAAAACAATAGATTCACTAACACTTAAGAGTTTATTCATACTTTCATTAAGTATAACATAAGATTTTGTGGTATCCACTAGTGTAAATATTTTAAATTGAAGATCGAATTCATTCATTGTATTCATATAGGGTCAAGGAGTGTACCTGTAAAATATCATCAAAATCGAAGTTAAAATAACCGTTAAATCGTGATTTTTCGTTTATAACCGTCGAAAAGTTTTGTCCCGTTACTTGATCTCTGAATTTTTGTTTTTTGCAATTTTTTGCTGATGCGATCTCGAAGCATATACAAACAAGTTTGACGGTTGGATCATTGAAATTAGTTTCGTATAATTCGTATCCCATAATGTTGAATGGTATGTGTGTGTGTGTGTGTGTGTGTGTGTGTATATATATTTAGTATACTTACGGGCCTTCTTTCTTCCTAACCCAGTGGATATGTGTGCAAACATGGTTCCTCTGGGATCTGGGTTCGAAGGTTGGTGTCCATTAAGATGGTGAATGCGACGATGATGATGATCCACTAAGGAAAAATCTATTTATTTTGTACGTAATTATTATATTTTTTAGGAGTATAAAATTTAATTTAAAATCTAATACATATATATATATATATATATATATATATATATAATTATTATAGAGAATATTTTGGGGGTATAATTATTCAAGTATATATAATTATTATAATTATTATAGTTAGTTTAATATATATATATATATATATATATATATTATAGTTTTTAGGGGTATAAAATTGTTAAATTAATATATATAATTTTTATAGTATTTTTTTAGGGTTATAAAATTATAAAATTAATATTCTGCTTATCGTGTTTCGTGTTACCCACGTGTATACCCGAACCAACCCGTTATCTTAACAGGTGCTTATCGGGTTACCCGATAACGACCCGATTCGTTATCGTGTCGACCCGAACACCTGTTAATTTCGTATCGTGTCGTGTCGGGTTATCGGGTCGTGTCAGGAATTGCCAGGCCTAATGTGAGGAACTAAGTACTATCTGCTTTCGCAAAGATCTATATTTTATTCGCGTTCCAAATATGAAGTACTTTTCTTCTCTCATTAATCTTCTACTTCTTATTAGCCACACTTTTAAAACAATTGTAAAACATAGTTACTAATACGAAATCAAGCATTCAAGTAGAAGAACCAAGTATTTTGAACTATTCGAGAACAATTTACAACACCTTTGAAAAGTGTGTGCTTGACACTTGCAAGACATTTCTTGCAAATACCCATTCCAATGTCCATCCTTTCATTAAGAAAGTTTGTTCCCTTGGAGTTATTTCGCCTTCTTCATTTGACTTCTCCATTGACTACAATAGTCATGGTCCCTTAACCTCCCACTATCTCTCTTGAAACTTATTTCAATTGTATTATACACATCAAACGATTTGGAGAGAGTGCGGTTATTGTTCACTATATAGTTTACAATAAACTTAGTGAACCATTTGGATAGGGACTCAAAGGTGAAGTCCTTGCCTAGTTTCCGTCTCCTGAAGTAGTTTAACACTTCAACACTCAATGATTCAAAATGATCATAAGTCCATGTTGATGGACTATTTTTGTCAATCAACCATTATGTTCTAAACATAATTACAAACTTTCAAGAGTTATTCAAGGCAACTCTCATTTCTTCATACAACAATTTGTAAGTGAAGAATCATGGCACATGAAGTGTCCATGCCCTTGTGTTACTTCTCAAGTTCCTTGTTCATTTAACAAAGAAACAAGCACTAGTGTTTGCATTAACTAAGGGTTGTTCAAAGCAACTCTTATTTCTTCATACAACGATTTGTAAGTGAAGAATTATGACATTAAAAGTGTCCATGTCTTTGTGCTAATCTTCTCAAGTTCCTTTGTTCATACAACAAAGGAATAAGCACTAGTTGTTTGTGTTGTCCTCTTTATGATAGACTTATCTAACATGTTCTTCCATTGATACATTATCAATAGGAAGATTATAAGGATGAGACTACTTAGATACATATACAATCCATTCAAGACAATCTATGGTGGCAAGCCATGATTGTTCATCCCTTTGCATAAAAATATTAATTAACTTCTAAGACATCCAATACAAAAGAAATCTAACTATATATAATTAATTTTGTTTTAAAACAATATTGAGTCCGGAATTAGTTTTTCAATTGTCACCAAATAGTATTAATACTATTCCATTTATGAATCAGTCTTTCAATAGATCAGATTTAATTTGAATCTAAATTTGATTCGATATTGTTAACACTAGAAAATTGCCCCGCGCGCTTCTGCCAGTTCTTATTCTATAATGTATTTTCAATTAGATTAATTTAGAAAATGTACATCTTAGTTCAACCAATTTTTTTTTTTTTTTTTTAAAAAACACACACACACAGAGGCAAACACAGATAATTCAACATAATTTGAAAACTGAAGACCAAGGTTAACCGATATGGCAGAATAAGTATTTTAACTTGCATTTAAATTGAATTTACTTTACATCAAAACCCCATGCAAAATCAAAAGGGCAGATTTTGAAGTTTGAGGCAACAAAAGATGCAACCATTAAAAATATAGGTTTACATAATGAAGGCAAGTAGCACGTAGTTCACATATATTTTGTATGTGCATGCAACGCAACGAAATACATGTCCTGCAAGCTATGATATTGCTGTAGTGATTGCAAAAAGATTTAAAAAAGCTTTCTTAGACTGTCTACAACACATAAGTTTGGAAGTGGGATGCCCAAAAAATATACACTTATCTTGTTACCTGCACGAAGCCATCATTAAATCCTTAAGAGCTCAGTTCTTCTGAGAATGAACATCTCTAGCACTGAAATGGAAATAGGAGAGCAAATCTCAATAACAGGTGGAGACACATATAGTATTTAGGTAGCCGGCTAAACAATGCACTGTAATTATACCTTTCTTTGATTTTTTTTTTGTGTGTGACCTGCTTCTCAGTGCATAGATAGGAAGTTTGTCTGAAGGCCCTATCTTAGGAACGATTATCTTAGAGAATTCCACAGACACTTTGGCTGAACTTGCGATTTGTGGTTGGTGCTCTTTCTCAAGTTTTGCTGTCAATTGATATCCAAGTTAAACGTCAGCAATAAAGGTTGCAAATGTACACAAAACCAGTTAATATATTGTTAAAGTCACGTAATATGAAAGAAAAATTAACTTTGAGTTTTTTTTCAGGTTTTGGTTCAACAACAATGCCCTTTTTCACAACCCTGCTTGAGGAAAGTGATTGGATTTCTTCGACGCATGGTTCCAAAGGTGTAAAGTTCTCAATGTGTACAAGTATATATCAGATTTTAGTTTTTAGGGCATGCTTATGTTTTCAAAAATTATATGTAGTATTATATTGTTTTCAAAACAAAGGGTTAATATGTTCACAAAAAAAATAATGTTTTACAAAACCTTATTTTGCATCCACTCACATTTTTATGTTTTACGCCCCCTCAGAAATCGGTAGCAGTTGATATGAGCATATTCGATGTTGAGGCATCTTCTCAAGCTCTAACATATCCTTATCGAGTAGGTTACCTACTCGGCTTTGTTCGTAATGTATTTTGACATCTATTCTCTGAACCTATTATCATCCATGTACTAGAGGGTCATAAACCCATTAAGTGTGGCCCTTTGAGGATGTGTTGAAATAAATGTGATTACCTATAGGTATTTTGATTTGAGTTTATCCATATTTTAGAGGAAATTCTATCGAACTTTCAGTAGATTTTATTAGTTGATAATTTTTTATGATTTCATGCATATCAAGGCTTCGTCACCCATCTAGGTGATGGCCTACACGCATCGGTTTTGGTGTTCACTAGACATTGGGGTCGGAGTGTGTCATGGTGGGTATGTGGCTAAGGAATCTTGTAAGTAATTCATTTAACCTACGTTCTTTGTTGCATAATTGATTTACAAACAACTGGATGTGTAATTGAGTTTACATATCATATTTATTATTTATTTTTCCATTGAGTTAATATTAAATTAATTTCAATTATATATCCGGAAATTCAACTTTTTTTCTCTTACAAATTTTGGATTCCAAATGCAGTCTCTCTACTTATAACCACAATAAATTTCTTGGAGTTTAATTTATTACAAGCTATATACTACTCTAAATTAGACTAATGGAAGAGAGATATGAACTCATGACCTAGCAAGTCGAAAATTTAGGACATATTTACTATAGTAATTCACAACTTGCACTTGGTATTTAAAGAAAGGCTTTATTATATACACCCTATGAAACTTAACTTGAATCTTACTAATCTCTGAAATTAAAATTTTGTCACTTAACTCTTTGAAACTCAACTTGTGTTAGAGCTACAAGGGGTCATATTCAATGCCACATACAATTTGAATGGATTTGTTAACAGATTTTGTCGGTATGAAGCAAAGTGAGACACAATTTGAGTTTCAAAAGATTAAGTGACAAAACTTGAATTTGAGGAGTTAAGTGAAACCCGAACTGCGTTTGATGGGATGTTGCTGTGAATATCCTAAAGTTAAAACATTGGATTCCAATTTCCAAAAAGTTGGACAATAAAAGAAGACATTTAAATAAGGGCACCAACACACACATATATGACTCCCACAAAAAAATTCAGGCTTTTTTTTTTATTTATTTATGCCCCATGGTACTCCATTTTGATCTCACTTTATCATCTGTAACTCTAAAATCATCCCTTTACTCCCTAAAACTCAAAATTCATACCACTTGACTTGTGGACTTTCTATTCTTCCTGAAACTTATAGGTTGTCTTGAACATATGTGGGGCCCAGCATCCAATAAGACTATGTCACATGTACAACAAATTTGATTATAAAAATCCATTATGCATTAATATTCAACAATCAGATAATATTAAGTTTAAAAGAAATTGAAGAGATGAAAAAGATAAAAAATGGAAATTGATTAGTCTGTCGTACCCAATTTTAATCCACATAAGAAATTAACATATCTAAGGCTATGTCGAGCGAATTTTGAGTTTTATAAATAAGACTTTTAAGTTTTATGGGGCAAACTAGGATCAAAACTTGAGTTCTATGGGGCAAAGTAGAGATAACTTTGAGTTTTAGAGAGTAAAGTGGCGACGTTTGAGTTACATGGAACAAAGTGAGATTAAAACTAGGGTTAATCTCAATTTACTACCCTAAAGTTTCTTGGTTTTCAACATTTGGTACATGAAGTTTTTTTCATCTCAGAGTGGTAACTGAAGTCATAGTTTTGGGACACTTTCATACTTCCGTTAAGGTTGTTGTTAAATCAGCCAATTATTGGTGACATGGCGGCCAAGTGGACAATGACGAGGCGCCACGTGTCAAAATGGGCCAATATGGATATTCAAAACTTAAAAATTCAAAAATTAAAATCAATTTTTTTTCCGGTCGTCTTCTACCTCCCTCGTCCGTCTGTCCCTCCCTTCTCCCTCCGTTATCTCCACTGCACAAACCCACCAAACCATCCTACTAGATCCGGTCGATGACTCAGTCTGTCTTGGGTTGCTGCTTTGAGCTGCGGTAGTCGAAGAGATCGTTGACGAAGCGTTGGCGTCATGGTCCGAATCAGAGGCCACATCAGAACCAGTCGCAATCGGATGAGCTTTGGGGATCAAGAGGATCAGCGACGAAGGGTGTGTAGCCTAAAATAATCCCAAAAATTCTAGAAGCGACACGTAAACTTTTGTTCTAGAAAGACAAGATTGCCCTCATTAAATGGGTAGACTCCTCAGATACTCCCACGCACAGCTCACACCCTGAAGGTTCCTGCAGCTGAATACGACTGTCCACTGCTTACCTGGCCTTGACAAGGAAAAGTCAAAGCATTAAAGATAAGAATTAATTACCCAATTTCTATATTTAATACATCCCTAATTGAAGATCGACTTTATTCAAGTAAGTAATCCCTATTTAAATCAATTAGGGATAATTACTCAATTATCTCAAGATATTATTTCCTATTTAATATCTTGAGAATATTTCTTCATAAAACCTTGGTAAAACCCTAAAGGAGGGGATAAGGGAGGGAGGGATGGTCAAGCGAGGTTGAAGACAACCAAAAACAAACTTTTTTTTTGTAGTTTTTATTTTTTTAAATTTTTTTAATTTTTAATATTCACGTGGACCCAGATTGACACATGATGCCCAGTCATTGTCCATGTCGGCACCACGTCACCAGTTAACGGCTGATTTAACAGCAACCTTAACGAATGTATGAAAATGTCCCAAATTATAACTTAAGGTACAACTCTAAAATAAAAAAACTTTATATAGCAAAGGTTGAAAATCAAAAACTTTAGAATAGTAACTAAATTAAACCTCAAAATTAAGTACCAGGCATAGCTGAAAATAGGACCTGGCTTCTCTGCCCTCCTACTTCCCATACACTCCCATCCCCTCCTACGGTTAAGCCACATTAATATTTTATATTACTATTTCTTTTTGTCTTATTATCTCTATAAAAAAAATTAATATAAAATATTGACGTGGCTTAACCGTAACCGTACAAAATAAGAGGGGATGAGAGTGTATGGAGAGTGTATGGAAAGTGGGAGGGCAGAGAAGCCGGTCCCTTAAAATAAAGAAAAACTAATGAAAAGGGCTTGAAAACTTTTAATTTTAACGATAATGACAAAATAAAGGGTAAAGTGAATAGTGTCAGGTTTAACTTTTTAGTGTAAAAATATGATTTTTCGTTAAAGTGAAGAGTACCGCGAACTTTTCGTTAAAACTCCCTTAAAATAACCCAAAATTTCACGTCCCCCACCCCAAAACCGAATGCGAAAAGGTCCCGACGAGTCATTCAGTCGGTCACTCGTTTTTTTTCCACCAATTTGCTACTTTTGCTTTGCCCACCAGACAAAAGCTTCTTCTACAATCCACAGTCCAAGAGAGTCCCTTCCCTTTCCTTCTTCTGCCCAAATAGTTTTGAACCAAAACACCATCCATCTCTCCCCCCTCAATTTCCCCTTCTCCCAAATTCAAAACCCTAACTCTCTCTCTCTCTCTCTCTCTCTCTCTCTCTCTCTCTCTCTCTCCAACATTTACAGCCAAAGTAGAAGAAAATAGTAAAGAAAAGCAGAAGGCGCAACACTCTCTCCTGTCCTCTCCTCTCCCATGGCTTAAAGTCAAAACCCCTTTTTCGTCAAATGATCTGAATTTTTTTTTTAAAAAAAAAGTTCACATTTTTATTTTTTACCCAAAATTGTTGACTCTCGTGATTGGCTTAATAGTAGCAATGTCGGATGACATGCTCATCCATTTCTCCTCCAACTCCTCCAACCAGTCGGACCACTCTCTGCCCACCAAGATTGCCAAGCTCGAAGCCCGAATGGTCGGCAAGGCCTCCTCCGCCCTTCCTGCTCTCCAGCAGCAACAGCAGCAGCAGCAGCAGCCGAGATTCACCACGGCTGACTTGGCCGAGCCTTCAACTTCGAGTGATTCCGACTACGATGTAAGCCCTTTCTCTCTCAATTCTGTACCCAATGCGTGTAATTCAGTGAGTTTGTGCTTTCAATTTTAATTAGCAGTTGGGATTGATTCTAATGGCAATTCGTAAGTAGTTTAGCGAATTGATCAAATGGGGATAAGTTTATTTACATTTCTTATGTCTACTCAATACTATTTCAATCAATGAAGTTTCGTTGTTGCCGGTATAAGCTAATTATAAGTGGAATGCACTTTGATGTCTGCGATATTTGGATTCAAATTGTCTCATTAATCATAAAGGGATTCTTTGTTATTAGGTTGAACTGTTGTTCTAAGTGTGTATTATTGCTTATTAAAACGGTCTTTATCTACCTTACTTAAGTGATTCACTAAAATCAAACGATACAGCCTTCTAGGTGATGGAAATTGCTCAGGTCTTTACATGCTTGATGATTAAATGCCAAAATAATGAGACTGGATATGTCGGACGAATCAAAACAATATTTGGACTAGTAAATACTGAACTGATGGACTAAATTATGCAACTAGTATGGGAAATTGTCTTTTCTACATACCATTTATATAACCATTTACGTTTGTGAAATTTGCATTCACTATTATGGTTTCCTTACCGGGTTGGGATTGCATCCCGTCACCAGTTTTGGAATTTTTTTCCTAAGAATTTTTGGTTTACAAGAAACAAAGTTGTTAATAAAGTCGAGATAATAGTATTATTCACCAGTGAACGAAAAGTCCATGTACAAAACAAGAAAATACCAAAAGAAGCTATCTTATCCTTTGAAAATAATCAGTTACGTATCATTATATTTTAATTTAGAATTTAAATATTTTTTAACGGTTTTAAGTACATAATTCTCATTAAACTGACTGACTATCAGGTCTTGGATCTTTTCGATTTGCTATGATTTATGTTCTAGTTCATGTTCTTATGACAGAATGGAGGGGAGTTTCTGATACAAGCCAACACTCAGAAGCGCCAGAAACTTCAAGAAGATGGTAATTCAACTGTTCTTGAACATGTTGAGGTAGGCTTTTGTTCAAGTTAAATTTGGTTAGAAACTTTAGGATAATATTGTAGCCACTGATTTTAGTTGATAATACACACTATAGTATCTTGGCTTCAAATGATATATCTAATCTGTTCTAACATGTTTGAGGCAGCACGGTTTTAGAAAACTCATCAAAATACGATTTAGACGAAAAGTTGGGATCATGGTGTTCAATTACTTTTTTTATTTTATTATTATTATTTTTTTACATTGAAAAATCATTTTCTTTCAAACTTTCATCCCCATATAACCCCACTTAGTGGGAAAGGGCTTTGTTGTTGTTGTTTCTTCCCCATATAAAATGAATTTATATAAATCAAGAAAAAAAAATCTGAAATAAAAATCACATGCAGGCAGTGGTTGATGGGAGGCAGATGATTGTAGAAACTGTTGATACCAAAGCAACTTCTGATGTAAATAAAAAAAAGCATGGTCGTGGTAGGTGGAATTCAATTTCAGGTAGGGTTCGTGGTTCAAGAGTCAGTGATCAGACAAGATTATTTGTTACTCCTCCGACAGTTTCACCTCTCAATGGTCAGTCTGAAAACCCATACAATAAGGTACGCTTGTACACTTGAGCTGTTTCAGTTTAATCCTTATTCTTTTAAGATAGCAGTTATATTATGTGCATCATTATTCTGCATCGATGCTATCATCATGCTGTTATCGCTTATGCTCATATGTTATTTGTTATATCTAAAAGTTATCTACTGTATTCTGTTACCAGAACATGTTTTTTCCTTTTAATGGACTGGGCCACCTATATCTATTGTTCTCTGTAAAAAAATTCTTGCTATTTCTTTTCTTTGCCATTGTTTAAATTTTTTTTTTAAGATCATATTTGTTAGATAATTGATTGAGGGTCTGTTAGCCACGAATGGAGTTTTATCAGGACCTGCATCTTCTTCTTGCCATCTGTCTAGTTTTCTGATTGGATTATTGACTAGGAAGTGCCAATGTATAAATGTCACCTGGTAATGAGGTGACATTGACTGGAACTGCTTATTGCTTGGTTTACACACGTGGCCATGTGTATGCTTTTGATTGAAGTTTTAGCTAATTTTGTTCTAAATATTTTATGACGTTAGAAAAATGAAGGTATATATTTCACAAACCTGGGAGGTAGAGAATGTTTGTGAATTTGCCCATTGTGTCACATACACCTTACATGTCTTCCTTTTTACTAAACTAGGTGATTAAAATTGTACTAGTAAAGAAGTGACTGAAAGGATCTGCAAATCATATCGAAAAGCAATATATGGTGATTATTGTGGTGTGATGGAAAATCATGTTTCCATTGGCGTGAAAAAAAATGCTCAGCAGAAACTTTAAAAACCATATATAATCTTTTGATAAAATTTACGATTTGCCATTTGGAACCATCCCCGCATCCTATTCCATGCATGTTTAATCTGGTCCCTCTTTCAAGTAGACTACAGTCAGATTTAGAGTATCTATGGGAGAGACTATGATTTTTAGCATCTATAGGGGTGTCAGCACAAAAACACTGTGGGATAATTCAAATCAGCTTAATTTAGTTGGGAGTAATGAGCTGATTGCAAGTTTTTCTTCAAATTTTCTGGTCTGTACAGCATTTATGATTGATGGAAAACTTGTCTGTCCTGACTTGTACTTCATTTCTCTTTGGGGTTTATTCTTGTTGCTGTATGTAGAACAGAAATATTCATGAGCACACACTGCTGTCTTACACATTCATACTTGCAGGATAGGGATAGCAGGCCTAAAGAGCAGCTTCGGAATGACAACCGCTCTTCATTAGATGTATGATTTGCGGATTTCTTAAGTCATTTTGCAATTATTTGTTACTCTTTAGAAGATACTTATTGGGTGGCGGTGGGTGTGGGGTTGGGGGTGGACATGGGAGTTGAGTAAGAGAACTGCCTATTGTCTCTTCCCTGGTGATCTTTTTACAGTTCAAGCTCTTCCCTGGTGATCTTTTTACAGTTCAAGCATTATACTCAAAATGGTTACCCTAGAGGCACATAATTCATAGTTTTACTATTCTTTGTCAAACTAGGAGGAGATTGGATCTTTACATGCAACAGTTGCTGCGCTAGAGGAGGACTTGCGAAAATCACGTCAAGAGGCCTTTGATTATCAGAATCTTTGCCGTCAATCAGAGAAGGTAATTAAGTAACTGCCACTGTTGTCATGAAAACAATGTATATGCTAATGTAGTGTCACTTTCTTCTTAGGCTCTTGTCCAGAATGAAAATCTGTTCATCTCTGCTTTCTATTTTTTATAGCCTTTCATTGTTATCTTTGAATCTGTGACGTGTAGGAATTGAATGAAGTAAAAGAGCTTGAACAGAAAATGAAGCCAAAGGTGTGCTCTTCTGGACAATTTATATTCATCTGTATTTCCAATTAATCATTATATAGAATTATTGTTATTTTTAAATTTTTTATGCGACATTGTTGCATTTTGTTCTTTATCATTCACTGTCAACTTTCATGGGAAAACAAAGTACAGATAGTAAACTTTTATACTAAGTTGCGCTTTTCTGTTTTAATCTCATTACTAATAATTTCAGTAAACTAGTTTGGTTGACCATGTTTGCAGAAATAAAGATACACTATGTCCATTTGCTCGAAGTAATTTTTATTATACCATTCATGTCAGTTTAAAATTTGTGGGCTGGTTCTAGTTCTTTTCCTCTATTGCAGGGCAGCATTGGAGTGGTCATCCAGTTCTCAAACAGCCTTTAGTTTAAATTAACAGACTAGTGTGTGCATATACTCGTGTACACAAATGTCATTTTAATAGGGTACTTGTGCATTAGTTCCGTGCAAGATAGTTCATCTTTTAGATTCATTTACACATGAATCATGATACAATGTTGTAATTGCTGGAAGCCTTGACAGAAGTTCTTTTGTAATGATTATGAGCTGTTGGATTCATTTTTCTGTATAAAAGCAGTGGGTCAGAATGATTTCATTCTGCGTGAATTTTATGTTTATCATTGGTATGTTGGAACATAGTTGTGACAGATACAAGTTCTGATTTCCACTTATGCAGAGAACAAAAGTGATCTCTGATCTGCTGATATCTGTTTCGAAAGCAGAAAGGCAGGAAGCAAGGTTGAAAGTACGACAGGACTCTTTGAGGCTTGGCAATGTGGGTGTCATCAGGTATTGCAACACTTTATTTTAGCTTCTATATTTAGTACTTCAAAAGGGTTCTTCATGCTTGAGGGATTTCCTTATCTTTTGGTTTCAAAATTTTTATGGGCTCCTCTCATCCTTGTGATTCCATTTTTCTTTATATATTCGCAAATAATTTTCTTTTTCCATTGCAGAGCTGGAACTGTCATATCTGAGACATGGGAAGATGGGCAAGCCTTGAAAGATCTCAATGCTCATCTTGTATGTTCTTATCAGACATTTTTCTTTTTCATGCAGCTATGTTTATGTTTAGCCACAGTGAACTTTTCTATGGCTTTCTTTTTGGCCACTTATCAAATAATATGAACCCTTTTGCAAATAGAATTGCATTTCATAATGCTTGAACCAGAAAGGGCTAGAAAAGAAAAGGGTCAGTTGACAAAAACAATGACAGTATTATGGTTTCCCCAGCATGGTCACATTAGGATTCCAGACTACTTAAGGGAGAGGATCACATTTTCTTTTCTCTCTACAAATGCTGTCTTTTAATCAATTATTGATCGTTGTACCTTTTCTTTTAGATACGGCATTTATTAACATTGTTATGTTAATTTTCTAGAGACAATTATTAGAAACTAAGGAGGCTGTTGAGCGGCAGCGAAAGTCATTGAAGAAAAAGCAAAGTGGTAAAGTTCTTATGCATGACTGTTCTTATTACCTTTCTCATTTTGGTTACTTTGGGTTAAACCATGTTCCAGGAATTTGATCATTTTTTGGGGTCAGCGCAATTTAATTATATGGTGTCTGTTGGATTTAAGCTCCATTTCGCTTTCTCTCTGTCTCTCTCACTATTTATCTATCCATTGGATTTACGGATTTTCAATTTCTGAAGATAAGGGTGATGGAGTTGATGCTGAAACTGGAATGCAAGAAGAACTTCTAGTCCAGGATGAGATCTATAAATCCCGTCTAGCCAGCATCAAACGAGTAAGCTTAGTAGTTTCTTTAATTTCTGTTTTGGATTTTTCCGAACTCTTTTTATTTTCATTAGGAAGCCCTTGTTTTCTCATTTGTTTGTCATTCAACTATGGACTTCTGTAGGAGGAGGAAGTTATCCTGCGTGAAAGAGACCGATATGAACTGGAGAAGGGAAGGCTTATACGTGAAATGAAACGCATACGAGATGAGGATGGTTCCCGTTTTAACAATTTTCAGATTCTCAACCACAGATATGCCCTCTTAAATCTCCTTGGCAAAGGGGGATTCAGTGAAGTTTACAAGGTCGGAACTTTGTGAATTTTAATATTTAAAATTATTTCCACTAAGTTATAGTAAATGTTATATTTTGGAAGAAAAGTCTAGATAATTCATTTGCCAATGTTGGCAATTGTAAAGAAATACCTTTTTGCAGTGATTTGAAGTGAGAAATTTCCAGCAGGCATTTGACTTGGTAGGGCATAGATATGTTGCATGTAAACTTCATGGTTTAAATGCTCAGTGGAGTGAAGAGAAGAAGCAAAGTTACATACGACATGCAATCCGGGAGTACAATATACACAAGACTTTGGTGCATCATCACATTGTTCGACTTTGGGACATTTTTGAGATTGATCAAAATACTTTCTGCACTGTCTTAGAGTATTGCAGTGGTATTTATACCATCAACATTCTGTCCTTTGAATAATCTTAAAAAATTCTCGTCTCATTCTTTCTTCATCTTCTTTTTGGTTTTATTGATATTTCCTTGTGTACCATCAGGGAAAGATCTTGATGCTGTCCTTAAAGCAACACCTGTGTTACCCGAGAGGGAAGCTAGGATCATTATCTTTCAGATATTTCAAGGTCTTATATACTTGAACAAAAGAACACAGAAGATTATACATTATGATTTGAAGCCTGGAAATGTTCTATTTGACGAACTCGGGGTTGCAAAAGTGACTGACTTTGGTCTTAGCAAGATAGTGGAGGATGATGTCGGATCCCAGGGTATGGAACTAACTTCCCAGGGTGCTGGGACTTATTGGTAAGTGATACAACAACTCAGCTTATGTACATATGCAGGATTACATTTTCTTAAAGAAAAGAAGTTCAGCTTCCCTTGGGAATTTGAAACGATGTTTGAACTTGAAAATTAGATTCTTCACCTTAATATATTTATGTAGTCCTGTTGAGTTTTTGGCTGCTACTGTGTCTTCCTGTGGCTCTCCTCTGTCTTCTTCTCCTTGACATTTTTGTACATTTGGTTTAAGTAGCAGAATATTTAATAATTCCTTATTGCAGGTATTTACCTCCTGAATGCTTCGAGCTCAGCAAGACACCTCTTATATCATCGAAGGTTCATGACTTTAATAAATTTGTATCTCATAGATAAATTTTCTGTTTTATATCAATTTTGCTATAGCCTAGTCTAGACATGTAAATTTCATAACGTACTAGACTACAGATAGAATTGGTGTCCCCAGAATCTTCTTACTTGGAAAAGAACTTATCAGAAAGCCAAACTGTTTCTCCTCTGACCTTTATTCTCCTCAACTTGGGTCCCAAGGTTTTTTTTTAACACGGTCTCTCTTGGAAAGTAGGTTGACGTCTGGTCAGCAGGTATTCTGTTATACCAAATGCTATTTGGAAGACGCCCTTTTGGGCATGATCAGACTCAGGAACGAATACTACGGGAGGACACTATTATTAAAGCTCGAAAAGTTGAATTTCCATCCAGACCTGCCATCTCAAATGAAGCAAAGGTGAGTTGTGCTCAGAGTTGGTACATCATGCTTAGTTTTTCTTTGATGGAAGTAGTTGGTTCTTAGAAATAATCTATCTTGTTCTTCAAGATAAATGATATAACCTGGGAAACAAATTATGCGTGGGCTGCTCACTGGACCAAACATCTTCCTGGAATCTAGAGTCGACCAGTTGAGAAAAAAATAATATACCAATCAAAGTCAATCCAAGAGGTTTTTGTTTATGTATATGGGCTTTAGAAAGACGGTTTTTTTATAGAGTTTTATAGTATTGGTAGGTGTTTTTATCTTTTGGAGCCTATTGTATATCTATGAGACTACGGGTATTTTAAAGCAGAGAAATTTTGATGAATGAAAAATATTATTGAAGGACTTGGTTTCTTGAAGGCTTGGTACCTTAACATCGTCATCTATAGCAACATTTTTAGCAGTTCTTCAAACTTCTTTTCTCCAATAGTTATTTGATTGCAAAAATACTGCCATCTTAGAAGACCATAACCATAGTCAGCACAGCACCCACCTAGTGGCGTCCTACCTCGAATGGGTTGAGGCTGATATGATTTAGTTGCCTATAAACAAGATACTGTAGGGTTCATCCCCTTAACTCTCCACATTTATTGATGGACATGTTTAGGTGAATTCTGAGCAACTTGGTGATACCATTTTGCATATTTCTGTTTGCAGGAATTTATTCGCCGTTGTCTAACATATAATCAAGCAGAGAGGCCAGATGTTTTAGGGATTGCTCAAGATCCATTTCTCACATACTCAAAGAAGTAAATCTTTACAGCTAAGAAAACCCGAGAGCTGGGCGGTGCAGGATTTTGTTTGTTTTCCTGCAATACCCACAAGGAATTTTGTACAGCTTGTAAAGGTTTGTTACTCATTGTTGCTGTGGTGTACTTCCCTCTGAAAATGGTGGTGAATTTGGGGTTTTTTTTTATTTTTTTATTTTTATTTTGATTCGTTGTTTGGGTGGGAGGGACCTGACCTACTGGTGAAGGCTGTAGATTTGGTTATTCAGCATAGGTATGCTTCTGAGTTATTCTTTTTTCGATCATGCGTTGGCACTCTTGTTTTGGGAAGAAAAATAGTGTAAAGAGTAGAGTTTACATGAAAGGATTCTGAAGCTTCGCTTTGGTAATCTTGTACGAATGGCGGTTATAAATTTTTTGTTGTCCTCTATGATGCAATGCAACTTTGATCTCTGTATGATGTACTTTTGTTTTTTGGACAAACTATAAAATGTAGTTGGAAAGTTGAATTCTATCTATATAATGTATGACTGAAATGAAAGAAAAGGCAGTGATTTACGTTTGGTTCATAGAAACTCCTCTTAATGGTCCTAAACCACCCTCAGTTTGATGGAGTTGTAATTGCCTTGGGGCATGTTCACTTAGGTGGAATGAATTTGTAAGAAATGAATATCATTACCAAGGATTTGAAAAAAAAAAATTAGCGTGATTCATACTCAAGCACATTCATGTGTTTATTAACAACCAAAGATGGAAAAAATAAAAGGAAAACTAATGAGAAGAGCTTGAAAACTTTGAGTTTTAATGAAAATGACAAAATAAAAGGTAAAGTGAATAGTACCGGGATTGACTTTTTAGTGTAAAAATGTAGTTTTTCGTTGAAGTAAACAGTACTAGAAGCTTTTCGTTAAGGTTTCTAAAAATAAATGCATCTGCATTTGGGTTATTTCGAACGTTTTCGTGCCTTGACCTCATTTATCTAATCGAAATAATGTCATTATAGTTTTTTATTTTTATAATAAGATGGGGAAGGAAGTCAAATTTAAAATATTGATGTAAAAATAAATGTTCTTAACCACTTAAGGTACAAGTTTTTTCCATTATCATTTTAGTTTAAAATAGCTAGTGTCTGTTCAATAACTCGTAGGAGTTGAGATATATCACAGAAGATGATTTTGTATCTTGCGTTTTTCCATTAAGCTTGTTATTTTTATGGCTGTTCGGCTCGTCAACAAAATCACTGTTGGAGTTAAGCTTTTTTGTTGGTCAGATCTAGGGATGAGCGCTCTTTAGTTTGACATTAAAATATAACCCAACTAACTAGTACTTAACGCTTCGATTTGGTTTGGGTTGACCAAATATGGATATTGAAATCGAACCAAATCAAACCATTTTTAACGGGTCGGTCTTATTTCTTCGTAACTTTGTGTTACGTCTTAGTCAAGTTGACAAGTTGTACATACGGTCGACTAGTATACGGCTACATAACATACCGAGGCCTAAGAGCCGCATAAATATTATCCCAATATGTTTACTATTTAGACGAGAGAGTAGTACGTAGTACGTACTATTCCAATCCAGTTATGGCATTATCCTTCTTCTCTTCCACAACTGCAGTTACATGCTCAAAGCTCCATCACAATCCAACCCTTAAATTCAACACCATAAACGCCCATAAACAAAGCTCGAATGCCGTCTGTGCCATGGTGGAGCCACCACCAGAGTCCGGGTTGCCAGCAAGGAAATCCAACCTTGCCGTAGGCTCTCCAATAATCGTAACCGAAGCTCCCAGAATGATAAAAACTGCAGCATCCGTTCCATGCCTCCGGGTTAACTCCGGCTTAGTCAAACCGGGTGACGTCGGAAGGTAATTAAGTATGATTACTCATGTGCATTAATCAATTAATTAGATGTTAAAGAAATATCAAATTATCAATGTGTGAATGTTTGTGTGTGATATTTCTTGGTGCAGAATTGTGTCAAGAAAGCCAAAGGATGTGTGGGCAGTACGGCTTTCAATTGGCACTTACCTCATTGATGGGAAATACTTCAAGCCCTTGGAGTTGGACCTTGACCAATAGACTAGTGATTTTTGTATTTTTATTTTATCTACTCATGCTATTATTAATACATTTTCCATAGTATTAAATTGACTGCATCTAGTTAGTAATTTAAACTTTTACTAGGGGTGAGCATGGTCCGGTGCGGTACGGTTTTGGGGTAAAATTGAAATCGAACCAAAAGCTATTTTGGTTTGATAGTGTGCACCGAAATGAAACCGAACAATTCGGTTTTGTTTTGGTTCAACGGTTTTAATTTAGTTTCGGGTGCGTTAAAAAATTGGCTTACCTGGCATGCTTATTTCGTTTTGGGGTTCTCAACTAAATGTATTTTTTTTATTGTTTCTTTCGAGAAGAACATTTTATAGTAAGTAAAACCAAAATTGATAACCAACCACCGTACTAAAGTTCAAAGAAATAACTTTGGGTTTGTTTCAAAAGGACAAAACAAATCCCAGCAAGCAATAACCACCATATGTAAATTCAAGTATCCAAATCCAAATCAAGGTATTCAACATTTAAACAAACTCAAAAGTTCAAAACTTAGTCATTTCCAAACTAAATGCTTTATGGCATTAGTACAACCCATTTGAAAAAAAATTGAAGATCTTTGTACTAAAATTACTTGAAACAAAGTTCAACATCAAAATGCCTTAGGCATTAGTCCAACTCCATTGAAAAAGTTAAAGTTTACCAACTAAATTTAAGTTCAAAGTTCAAACTGAGTTCAACATCAAAATGCATTATGGCTAATTAAATTAATTATCTTTTATATTATGTGGTTCAGCTTGGTTTGATTTCGTTCCAAATATTAGGAACTGAAACCAAACTGTTATTTTTAGCTTTCAGTTCAATTTCAAATAGAAACCTTTTCAAAATCGCAAAAAAATTGAACCGTTCGTTGCGGTTTAGTTTGGTATGTGTTTCAATTTCGGTTTTCAGTGCCCACCCCTATTAATTACTATGAAGGACTAACTTTGTGTCAAGAAACTTGATCCATACTCACAAATTGGACATGAATATGGGTTTTAGCTGGATGGGTCATGGGTATCCATGATAAGGCAATTTTTTTTTTGGAACTGGAAATGCATTATAACCAGGGCAAAGATGCCAAAAGTACACAATGAGGCCTACAACGAGGCAAGCAACATAAATAAACCGGGTAATGCAAGGGGATGAAGGAACCAGACACAACAAGCAAAGCTAAAGACGTCACCCCTTCCATTACCACAACTAAATTAAGGAGGGCAGGGAAGTCCATAATTACTTAATACATGAACCAGTGAAGATGGGGGCCTATCGACCCAAGTAAAGTCACACATCTCCACATTTCTTCGCGACGCCAAGTGGTCCGCCGCCATATTGGCTGATATTGGAGTCCAAGACCAGCAACAGTCTTGAAAGGATTCTCCAAGCAACATGCACCTCGTCAGCGCTAGAAAAGCCTCCCACATGCCATTTGAAATCTTACCCTTAAGGCAAGAAATTGAATCAAAGGAGTCAAATTCAATCACAACATGATTTACACCCAATGCAACATCCAACTCACAACCATGGCAGATCGCAACCGCTTCAGCTGCAGCAGTCAAAGAAGCATCAATACTACTTCTCCTAGCAGCAATAAAGGTGCCAGAAGAGTCCCGAGCAACATGGCTGGCATGTGCAGAATTCCCTACTGGAACCCGATAGGTCTCCTGGAAAGCACGGGCAGTAGTTGCAATAGCTGCGAGCACTTGTCTTGGGATAATAGGTTGATTTTGGAAAAGGAAACTGCATCTAGCTTTCCAAATCTGCCAGCATGTGAATGCAACATAGGACAATATTCTATCCAAATCAACCTTCGAATTCCTGATGGAATTAGTTAGAGTAAGAAGCCAATTCACCCAAGTTGTGATAACATTCCGATTAACTCTGTAGTTCAACGTACCACCAAACCATACTGGTTCCACCCATGGTAGAGAAGAAAGAGATGCTTAATAGGCTCCTCATGAGATTTGCAAATATGGCAAAGAGGTGAGGGAGTAGACTTTCTCCTAAAGTGGCTCGCCGACGTTGCCAGAGCATTATGCATTATCTTCCACATGAAGCACCAGATTTTTTTTGGGGGAGGGGGTATGAAGCTTCCATATAATTTTCCACATATTTTCCGGTACAGACAAGGAGGAAGACGATCCCAAGTTGACCCTCGGAGCAATCCTCACATGAGCACAGTGGTAGCCCGATTTAACTGAATAAATCATACGTCTATCATGAGGCCAAATCAACCTGTCCCATAAACTAGGATCACCAATCTGAGTATCCAAAATGGCATCATACTCCATCGACGAAATGAATGGTTTTAGAAAATCTATATCCCAACCTCCAGTTGCAGGACACAAAAGGCCTCCACCCGAGTATTCCTACTTACCTGTGCAGCATCACTTGGAAGAGGGTGTCCATCTAGTAGAGTGGGGAGCCATCTACCAATCCAAACCCGGACCTCCTTCCCATTCAATACTTGCCAATGGGTCTCCTTCAACAGTAGATCCTGTCCCGAAAGTAGGCTTGACCAAGCCCACGAAGCTCTTCCACCAAGCTTGGTGTCAAAGAAAGAGTAGTAAGGGAAATAACAGGCTTTCAGAACCCGAGCCCACAGAGAATTAGGATCATGAATCAACCTCCAACAATATTTGGCAAGGAGGGCGTCGTTGAAGTCCCTGAAGCTACGGAACCCCAGACCCCCCACCGCATTCGGTAAGCCCAAAGTATCTCTAGAAATCTAGTGAATATGCCGCTTGTCTCCTTTGTGGCCCCACCAAAATTTAGAGATGATAGAGTCCAATTCATTACAAACATTGGTGGGGAATTTAAATATGTTCATCGGGTAGGTCGGAATAGCTTGAACCACAGCTTTTATCAATACTTCCCTTCCCGCTTGTGATAAGGTTGATTGTTTCCACCCTTGAATTTTCCCCAATACCCTCTCTTTAGTATATGTCGATCCCTTCTTCTTAGATCTTCCCCAGATGGTGGGCACACCGAGATAAATCCTAGGGTTCTCCACCGTAGGCATCCCCAAAATTCCCCCGAGTTCCACTTTTAAGGTTATAGGAAGATTTGCGCCAAAGAACACACTGGACTTCAACATATTTACCTGCTGCCCAGAAGCTACACAATAATCATTAATTAGATTCACCAAGTTGGAGCAATTCGTCTTACCTGCCTTCAGAAAAATTAAGGTATCGTCCGCAAAGAAGATATGTGAAATAACCGGCCCCCTAAGGATTAATTTGAACTCCAGTGATCTTGTTTGTATCACTCGCCCTCTGAATCATCAAGGAAAAGACTTCACTTACGAACAAGAACAAGTAAGGTGATAGTGGGTCACCTTGTTGAAGGCCACGAGAGGGAGCAAATTTCGAACCTGGTTACCCATTAAGCATAATAGCAAAGTTTACAGTTGAAATGCACCCAAAGACTAGACTACGCCACTTAGGATCAAACCCCATCTTCTCCATAACTGCCATCTAAAAATCCCACTCCACCCTATCATACGTCTTATGCATGTCAAGTTTAATTCCAAGTTCAAATTTCCTCATGGCTTTCCGAGTTTTGAGGAAATGGAATAGCTCGTGTGCAATCCCAACATTGTCCTGGATTTATCTTCTAGCCACAATGCGTACTGCGATAGGGAGATCAACTCCCGAAGCAGGGGCTTGATGCGGTTTGCCATGACTTTTGACAGAATCTTGTAAGAATAATTGCATAGGCTGATTGGTTGGAATTGAGAAACTACATCCAGGTTTGGGACTTTTGGGATTAGAACAACAAGTGTAGAGGATTTCCATTTCCGTTCATTATATCCTCAATCACACCATTAATCTCCACCGCCACATTCTCCCAAAAGGAATGATAAAAAATGCCCTGGAAACCATCAGGGCCGGGATCTTTTAATCCACCCATTTGCATCGCTGGTACTTTTATTTCCTCCACAGTCATTGGGGCTACAAGGGATGCATTCATCTCAGCAGTCACCCTTGGATTAACATAATCTAAAATAGACCCCCACTCTCGTGCTCCCGCCGAAGCGAATAAATTAACAAAATGGCTATCAATGGTTTCCCTCACCTTCCTTGGGCAATCGATCCAAACATCGTTCTCATCCTTAATTTTTACCACTTTATTTCTCCTCCGCCTCTGTAAAGTGGATTGATGGAAGAAAGTCGTGTTGGCATCCCCATCTTGAAGCCATTTCACTCTAGACCGTTGTTGCCAAAAGCTCTCTTCCTGACTTCACCTCTTGTCCACTTTGTTAGAGAGATCATCAATCTGCTGAATATTCCTTCCCCAATCCTCTTGAAGTTTGCCCAGCTGCGCCATCATTTCCTCAATCTACTGCCCCCTGTGCTTAAATTTCTTACGGCTCCACCTCGTCAGCATAGAGCGACAATCATTAATCTTCTTGTTCCATCTCCCCATATTGTCACCCGTGCACATTTTTTCCCAGCAATTCTTTACAATGTTCCTACATTCAGGTTCACGGGACCAGAAAGCTTCGAACCGGAAGAGGCTTCTACCCCTTCCCTCACATAGCTCCCCTTGCACAATCACAGGGCAGTGGTCCGAGCCCAGGAATGTGCCATGGATCACCGAAGTGTTAGGCCAACGATCCTGCCATAATTTATTTATCATCCCTCAAACTACCCTCTCTTCTACCAAAGTTCCATTATGGGTTCCACACCAAGTGAATTGCGGGCCATTGAACCCCAAATCCATTAACTCCGTCTCCCTCATAAAATCATCCAGATATCTATGACGATTGGACCTTACCTCCGCGCCTTCTGCCTTTTCCCAATACCACATATATTCGTTGAAATCACCTTCATAGATCCAAGGAGTGGTAGAGGGGTAGAAGTCGTTAATCATCCCAGACCAGAAGGCTGCATTTTCAGCTCTATATGAAGTTTCATAAACCCCAGTGAATCGAAAGACAAACTGAGACTCCTTAAGGTGACATTGAGCATCAATAAAATGTTTCAATAAATCCACACCGTCAATCGCAATCGAATCATCCCACCAGAGACTCAGCCCTCAAACCGTTCCGATCAGAGCAACATTGAAGCCATTCAAAAAACCCATCCGTCTTCTAACTCCTTCAATTCTATGATATTTCATCTTTGTTTCTGATAGAAAGATCATAAAGGGCCTATACTTCCTTATTAGCCCATGTAGGGCTCGAACTACCGTGTCCGACCTAAGACCACGGCAGTTCCAAAACAAATGGATCATGGTGACCTTTCGGCTGTTGAAGGCCAACTGCCACCACCTCGCTATGAAATTTCCTAGTGAAGATCATTCTTGTTTTGCAATTGATATTATTGATTCAATGGCGCAGGAACATTTTGAACAATTGCATGACGATGCGCTTGAAACGGTTCTTACAAACGAAATTGGATGCAAGAACCAAGAGGTAGGACCAAGCAAAACCCACGGCCCAATTGAACAATACCATGCCGTGCCCCCTAGTGAGGATGTAGCTGAGATGGTGGCTGCCCTCGAGTCATTGCCCAAACAATATGGTAAGTCTCCAATCCCAATTTCAGATTCGATTTCGACTAATAAGTTGCTTCCTTCAGTGATACAGCCACCTACCCTTGAACTCAAACCATTACCAAGTCACTTGAAGTATGTTTTCTTGGGAGATCATGAGACATTGCCGGTCATCATCTCATCCTCACTCACGGCACAAGAAGAGGACAGATTGGTACGTGTTTTGAGAGAGTATAAAACGCCATTGGATGGACCTTAGCCGACATCAAGGGAATCAGCCCCACTACTTGCAGGCATCGAATACTTTTGGAGGAGGGGGCTAAACCATCTAGAGAGGCTTAACGCCGACTCAACCCTCCAATGATGGAAGTAGTCAAGAAGGAAATCATCAAGCTACTCGATTGTGGAGTGATTTACCCCATTTCTGATAGCCGTTGGGTCTCACCGGTCCAAGTAGTTCCCAAGAAATCCGGAGTAACTGTGGTGAAGAATGAAGAGAACGAGCTTGTGCCCACCCTGCATCCAAACCGAATGGAGAGTTTGCATTGACTATAGGAAGCTCAACGCCACCACACGGAAAGATCACTTCCCTTTTCCTTTCATTGATCAAATGCTTGAACGGTTAGCTGGTCATGCTTTTTATTGTTTTCTTGATGGCTATTCAGGTTACAATCAGATTGTTATAGCCCCGGATGACCAAAAGAATACCACTTTCACGTGCCCCTTTGGTACCTTTGCTTATAGACGAATGCCATTTGGTTTGTGCAATGCACCAGCCACGTTCCAAAGGTGTATGGTAAGTATTTTCTCCGATTTTGTGGAAAAGATCATTAAGGTATTTATGGATGATTTCAGTGTCTTTGGTGATTCATTTGATGGATGCTTGGAAAATCTCACTTTGATCTTAAAACGATGCATTGAAACTAACCTTGTGTTAAATTGGGAAAAGTGTCATTTTATGGTCAAACAAGGTATAGTTTTAGGGCATATCATATCTGAAAAAGGAATTGAGGTTGATAAGTCAAAAATAGATCTTGTACGCTACTTACCCTCTCCCACTTCGGTGAGAGAGGTTCGTTCTTTTCTTGGTCACGCAGGATTCTATAGGCGATTTATCAAGGACTTCTCCAAAATTGCACAGCCCCTATGCCGTTTGCTTCAAAAGGAGGTTGCTTTCGAGTTCAACGAGGAGTGTGAGAAGGCATTCAAAACCCTCAAGGAAGTGCTCACTTCGGCCCCCATCATCACTCCACCAGATTGGAGCCTCCATTTTGAGCTAATGTGTGATGCATCCGATTATGCAATTGGAGCTGTTTTAGGCCAGAGGAAGAACAAACAGCCCCATGTCATCTATTACGCCTCTCGGACCTTAAACGATGCTCAATTGAACTATTCTACCACGGAAAAAGAACTTCTTGCCGTTGTCTTTGCTTTAGATAAATTTCGTTCATATCTAATTGGCACTAAAGTAATTGTATATTCTGACCATGCAGCTTTGGAGTATCTTCTCACCAAGAAAGAGGCCAAACCAAGGCTGCTTCGTTGGATGCTCCTACTCCAAGAGTTCGACATTGAGATTAGGGACAAGAAAGGGAGTGAAAACATGGTGGCTGACCACCTAAGCCGATTGGTGCACAATGAAGAACCCCTCCCTATTCCAGAAACGTTCCTCGATGAGCAATTGCTGTCCATAGAGGTAAGTGAGCCTTGGTATGCTGATTTGGTGAATTATTTGGTCACAAAACATGTTCCTAGCACCCTAGACAAATATAAATGTGATAAGCTTAAAAAGGATGCTAGATTTTATGTTAAGGACGATCCATACTTGTGGAAATATTGCCCGGATCAGATTATTCGAAGATGTGTGCATAACTCTGAGTTTAATTCAATTCTTGCTTTCTGCCATACTTATGCATGTGGGGGTCATTTTGGCACCCAAAGAACAGCCCTCAAGGTATTAGAATGTGGTTTTTATTGGCCTACATTGTTTAAAGATGCTCGAACTTTTTGCATAACGTGTGATAGATGTCAAAGAACAGGTAGCATAGGTGCAAGGGACCAAATGCCGCAAACTCCCATATTCAATGTTGAAATTATTGACGTTTGGGGTATTGATTTCATGGGTCCTTTCCCTTCTTCGTATGGTTTCATTTATATCTTGCTTGCGGTTGATTATGTCTCGAAATGGGTGGAAGCAAAAGCCACCCGTACTAATGATTCTCGAGTGGTTGCAGATTTCATTAAAACTAACATATTCTCCAGATTTGGGATGCCTAGAGTGTTTATAAGTGATGGAGGCTCCCATTTTTGCAACCGGACCATTGCGACACTGTTTAAGAAGTATAACGTCAAGCATAAGGTTGCAACACCTTATCACCCTCAAACAAGTGGTCAAGCCGAGGTTTCGAATAGGGAAATCAAGCAGATTTTGGAGAAGACAGTTGGGCCAACCCGGAAGGATTGGAGCTTGCGCTTAGACGATGCACTTTGGGCATATCGTACGGCCTACAAAACACCTCTTGGGATGTCTCCATTTCGGCTAATTTATGGTAAGTCGTGTCACCTACCTGTTGAACTCGAGCACAAGGCGCATTGGGCTGTGAAATCATTCAATTTGGACATGGAGGCCGCTGGAACACATAGAAAGCTCCAATTGAATGAACTTGAGGAGATAAGGAATGAAGCATATGAGAATGCCCGGATTTACAAGGAGAAGACAAAGGCGTTTCATGACAAGATTAATCGAGGCAAAACATTCTCAATTGGGCAGAAAGTGTTGCTTTTCAACTCCCGTTTACGTTTATTCCCTGGTAAGTTACGTTCTAAGTGGATTGGACCTTTTGTTGTTACTAATGTTTTTCCACATGGTGCAGTCCAAGTCCAAAGCTTAAGGAACGGACAAGAATTCAAGGTGAATGGGCATCGTTTGAAGCCATACTACGAGAACATTGTGGGGCAGGTTGTGGAAGAAGTTCCCTTCCATGCCATGGATGCCAATGGAGCCTAAACCGAGGAATCGTCCGGCTGCAAGACGTTAAAGCAAGCGCTTCTTGGGAGGCAACCCATGCATTCGAATAAAGAAGACCTAGGAACAACCGGCTCAGACCCAGATTTGCGTTCCTAACTCTACTCCTTATTGCATTTACTTTGCCATATTAGTGTCATGTTAGTTAGTGTGTTATTTGCTGTGTGTTTTGTGTGAGTTTTGTTTGAAACATTGAGGACAATGTTTGATTTAAGTGTGGGGGGGTAAACAAAGTGTTTTTATGCAAAATTCGTGGGATTTCATCACCTATCACTTCTAATGTTGTTTTCACTGTTTTTAAGTGTTTTTAGTGTGTTTTGAAGCATTTCAGTGTGTCTTGACATAAAAATCCGAAAATCTCATAAAAATTTGAAAAATTGTTTTGAAAAACCCAAAAAGAGTTGTTTTTGTGTGTTTGTTTGTGTCTTAGGGTATCTTCCAACACAATGATGAGGATTCGGTTTTTAATTGCATGACTGTTAAAGAGAGTTGTAAACATGGATGGAAGTCTGATTTACTCTTTGGTTTATGCTTGATTATGGTTATAATTCATGAATTCATGTCTAATCAAAAAGAAAAAAAATCGGTTTTTGTAACATGCTTGAAGGAAGAAACTCAAACTAACGCTACAACCAGTGGCGGATCCAGGATTTTGACCTCATGGGGTCAAGATGTAAAAATGTCGATTTTTTTTTTTTAACAGAAATAACAATGAAAAGTTAAACGATAGTACATTCATAAATCATAATTCAAGATAAAAATAATATTACAAGCTACAATCATCGATCTTTTCTCAAAAGGGGAAGAGTCCATTGCAAGAGCTCTCTAAAATCAAACTAAAACATGCAATTGTACCTAAAAGGGGAGAGCATGAAACAACCCGTCCCGAGTTTTACTGTATAAAAAGAGTACTTTTGTATTTTTATTAAGTTTGAGGATCCTTTTCATTTTAAAATTGTTTTTGGAACCTTAATTGGTGAGCCCGTGGGGCCCACCCTTTGAATTTTTGTTTTCCTGTCTCTCTCTCTCTTCCCTCTTTTCCTGAAACTCTCTCGGTTTCTCTCTCTCGAAGCTCTCGCCCCTCTCTTCTCCAACTTGCGCCGAGACGCATCCACACACATCCAGAGACCCAGCCGAGACCACCAAGCCTCACGAGGCCAAGAAACCCCAGACCTTCACCCATCTCTTCCCCTATCAACACTACAGCGGTGCGTGCCAGGTGGATCACCGGCGATTTAACTCGGAATCCGACGAGCTTCCACAACCTCCAATTTGGGTAAGCCTCAAAATACTTCAAATGCTTCCCATTTCGTCCCTATGTTTCATATCTGACCATGTTGATGTGTTTTGGACATCAAATTACGAAGAAACACCTCGGAGGAGCTAAACCCAGATTCCGGCGATAACCGTGGTCGTTTCGCACACACACATCCACTCTCCAGGACCCGTCTTCTTCTTCTTCTTCCCTGCGCCGAGCGCTTTCTGTCGAACAGGTGGTGTGCACCTCCAAGAGGTCGCACCACCAGCTCCAAGGGGTCGCAGATGGAGCTCCAAGCCTATTTTCATGGCTTCCGTCCGACCCCATTGACCCCACAGTGGATCCGCCACTGGCTACAACCCTGAGAGACTTGAGCCTAAAACGTTCTTTGGAGAGTTTATAATCTGTGATTCTTTGTTTTCTAAAGTCGTTGCATGATCTCATTATTCTTTGCTTGGTTGCTACTTAGAAGGCGTTTCATCATATAGTTCCAAATACTAGAACTCATATCCGTTTCATTCAAAGCATGACATTGAATTGCATAACACATAAACAAGATGAAGTTGTGTAGTGAACTAGAGCCAAAAAGCCTTACCCTTGTGCATTATGTTTTGTAGGAGTAACCCCGTTGAGCCTTGTTTAGCCTATGTTCTTTGTTAACCCACATCATCCTTACCTAGCCTAGAATAGGACCATCCGTACCCTTGTTCTTAAGGCGTAGTGAAGCATGACCTAGAGTGAAGTCCCTTGGTTCGTTGTTAGGCAGCAAATAAGTGTGGGGGAAGGGTTTCAACATGAGTATGTGTGTGCCTAGCAAAACAAAAAGGCACGGCGAAAGAAAGAAAAAAAAAAAAAAAAAAGAGAGAAGAAATTTCGTGAGAAAAAGAAAAGAAAAAGAAAAGTATGGAAAAAGTGTGAAAAGTGTTCAAAATAAGTGAGAATAAGCTCACAAGTGTTGGTTGTTGAAGAAAGGGTCCAAAAAGTTGAATTCGGCCCTAAGTTCAAACCTAGTATTACCAATAACACATGGAATTGTAAAACTACCTGGACCCTTGCATTTAGGGGGCAGTTTTCGTTGCAACACGGTTGAAATATTCTCACCTACCCATACCACTTCTTTGTTCGAAACCCTCTTCCTTGTTGTGCAGAGTTCCTTCAAGAATTTGGCATACTTTGGAACTTGTTTGATTGCATCAAGGAGCAGGATATTGACTTGTACCTTCCGAAATGTCTCAAGAATGTCCTTGTCACTCTCTTCCTTCTTTGATTGCATGAATCTGCAAGGGAAAGGTACATTGGGTGGAATAGGGTTAGAAGTAACAAAATTTGGACCCAACTTACCTGAAGTGGACGGCTTAGGGGATTTAGAAGGCTGGGGCAAGGATTGGTCCACCCTTGTTGTGGCCTTGTCTTGTTCCTCCTCCTCGAGTTGCATCTTCTCGTCCTCATTTTGGCTTGATTTGGATGGTTGTGGGTTGGTTCCAACTTCTTTTCCACTTCTCAACGTGATGGTCTTGGCAGATTCGAATCCTCATTTTGGATTCACAATGGTCGAACTAGGCAATTTGCCTTGTTCTCTAAACTGTCCCATAAACTCTGCTACCTGCCCCATTTGTTTCTTCAATTCATCCACCTCATTAGCTTGATTTTGCACTCCCTGCGTCAAAGAGGTGAGTAATTGAATAACTTTATCATTTTTCAAAGACATACCTGAATTTGATTGGGCCGAAGGTGGTTGAGATTGCATTGGTACGTATGGCCTTAGAAACATCCCAGGGGGTGGCTGTCGAAATCCTCCTAGTTGTTGAGGTTGTTGAGACTCCCTCCACTTCATGTTTGGGTGATCTCTCCAGCCCGGATTGTAGGTGTTGGCGTATGGATCATATTTGGGCTGATTTTGGCCTTGAAACCCAATGGCATTGGCACTTTCCCATCCCTCATTCTCTATCAATTGAGGGCATTTTTCAGATTGGTGTCCTTGCATATAGCACATGCCACAAATTGTATTTCCTTGCACTTTTGGTCCTTCAACAACCTGTGACACAAGAAGAGTGAGATTAGCCAATTGAGATTGAATTTCAGATATTGCACTTACCTCATTCACATGTTGTTGCCGTGGGGGTTCCCTTTGTCCAACACCTTCGTATTGTTGTGCATTGAGGGCTCAGTTTGCAATTAGTGTTTTGGCAGCAACCGGTGTTTTGTCAACTAAAGCACCACCCGCTAAGGCATCTAGCATTTGTCGTTCAATTGGAAGAAGTCCTTCGTAGAAATATTGAATGAAAAGCTCTTCTTTCATTTGATGTTGAGGGCATGATGCAACTAGAGTCTTGAAACGCTCATAATAAGCCGGAAAGGATTTTCCTTGGTTTTGTTGAATGCCACTAATCCTCTTCCTCAAAAGAATGACTTTTGACATTGGAAAGAACTTATCTAAGAATGCTCTCTTCATGCTTTCCCAAGAAGTGATGGTTCCATGTGCCAATTCGTACAACCAATCCTTAGCCTTTTCCAAAAGAGAGAACGGAAAAGCTTTCATCTTCATTATGCTTCCATCGACGTTGACTGGGGTCATGCTTGAACAAACCACTTCGAATTCCTTCAAATGCTTGTTTGGATCCTCCATGGACAGCCCATAGTACTTTGGAATGTGATGCAGCAAACTGGACTTCAATTCAAACTCCTCAGTCTTGCCTTGAGCTGCCGTAGGATATTGAATGCATAGGGGCACGACATTGTCCACTCCTGAGGCTAAAAGCTCCTTGATTGTTCGATTGTCTGCAGCCATGACTTGTTCTTCCTCTAATTCCTGAGTTGTGGCCTCTTCTTCCACTTCTACTTCTTCTTCTTCAAGTTCGGGTTCAAGGCTAGGTGGATTAGATTCTTGCTGATTCCTCTTCCTTCTCAAAGTTCGTTCAAAATCGTCGTCAAAATCAAAGATGTGCTCACGAACAGGTTGAGAACTTTGAGTCATAAACTAGTACCTGAAAACAAGAAAACAAAACAAAGTCAGAAACTGAAACTGAACACATGAAAAGAAACAAAAAGAAACAAAGGGGGATTAGCAAAATTGCAAATCCCCTGGCACCAATGCCAAAAATTTGATGTGATAAAAGCTTAGCACACAAATTAAATGCTCTTGTTGACAATTGTAGTATATGTATAAGTAGGGATCGTTCTAGGCCGGGGAATAGGAGGGATTGCTAATCTACTCAAAACTGACTCAAAAACATAAAACTAGACTTAAAAACACTTAACTATACTCAAAACAAACTAGAAAGACTCAAAACAGCACAAAACAATCAAATTGACTCAAACTGTCTACTAAGGATTACTTTGAACGAAAATTGATTTGATTTTGACTCAAAATACTAAAAGACACAAAATTGGACAGATTCTAACTAAGTAACACAAAATATAAAAGGGGGATTGGGTTATGACGAAATTAAACTAAAAACAAGCAGATTTGAAACTTAAACAAAGATTGCACGAAATTAGGGTGAATTGATGGGTGATTGGCTGGCTAGAAGGTCATTCTCCACACATGACACACTTTCATATTAATCGATTTCCAGTTGTTCTTCCGATAAACCATGAATCTCAATGCCCCAGATTAACCGTGAACGGCACTAATTAACCCTCAGATTTTCCTCAGTTCATTGAATTGGACGGACAACGCATCGCAACCAAATTATTCTTCAATAGTTACCTACATGAACAGCATAATAGAGATGCATATCAAAGATCATTACGCTCTGTGAAAATCATAAGCATTGACAAGGCATTCGTAACTATGAACAGCATGATACTCCTGCCAGGAATTTACTTAACGCGATCGTGACTAGCGACCTTCACTACTTGCAAATATAAGTTCATAACGATTAGGAGAAAATCCCTTATATTTTAGCATCAAATTCAAGCATGCAAACTAAGTAGGCCTCCTTAATCAACATACAAGAATAAGTTCTGAATCAAACAGTTAAGTAAATTGCATTCATGATTTATGAAATCATAACTAGAGGTAATCAATTCATATTGCAAGTATATTCATGGTTTTGAAATCTCCTCTAACTAAAACGAGTTTAGCTCCTCATGTTCATAATTAAACAAAGATCATTGAATTGAATCATTGAAAACAAAAGATGGATTACACCTAATTGAATCATTGTGGTGGTGGATGATATGAAGGCTGTGACAAGGATTCTTATTTATAGGGATAGGAAGGGTCTGACCTTATTTAATTTGGAAAAGGATTTGTACCCCAAATCTACAAGGAAAAGGAGAATTAAATGTCAAAATCCTAGAGAGAAAGGGCAATAAGGTTGCGGCAAGAATTTAAAGGGAATGGGGATTCCTTGCACGGCAAGGAAAGGTTCCTAGCAGGATTTGGTGCGGCATCCTTTTGTGGCTAGGATTAGGTCTTCTAGAACTCTATTTTTAAGTGTCCTAATGTATTTAGGTCTCCCCTTTGTAGCTGGAACCTAGGTGGATTAGGATTAGGAAGGTTTTAGGACAAAATAAGGTAACTTGGCTAATGTTTCCTTCTTTCTTGTTGAGCTTCCTTATTTCCTTTGTCTTGAATTTATTTCCTTCATCTCTTTAGCACATTCCTAGCCTCCTTTGGTCTTCAATTTCATCCATCCACCTTGCTACATGCGTGTGTTATCCATTCCAAGCCCAAAACTGCTCCTAAATGCACCAAAATGCACTTTCTTGCTACTTTAGCCCTTTAAACCTACAAACACACGAAAATAACTTAAAATACTAAAATAACTAGAAATAAACTAAGTAAATGCAAGAAAACAAGCTAACTAAGTCACATAAATATGCTCATATCACCCTTCTTCATCGTCAGTAGGTGCATCTTGGTCGCTTGCCCCCAGCGGTGGTTGTGCAAAAGGTGCCGTGTGACTTGAGCATTGGCTAGAATGGTCATGAATCCTTTGGAGGGGAACGGGATTGAAGGATCCAAACATGATCGTAGTAGTGTGCGTTGCGGCCGTGTCTTTTAGGTCGAGTTCAATCCGCCCTTGTTGTGCCAGCTTCATGATGAGTTCCTTGAGGATGAAACATTTACCAACGAAATGACTTACGATACGATGGTACTTGCAGTACTTGGGATCGTTAACACGATTCATCTCTTCGGGGCGCTTGCATTCTGGTAACTCGATCACCTTCTTTTCCAGCAAGTCGTCTAACATTGCAGCCGTATCTGAGTCAAGAAAAGGGTACGTCTTTTGCTCCAGCTCCCTCAAGGTGTTTTTGAACCTATCTTGGGTTCGAGAAGGCTCATCTCTCTTTATCTCTTTCGCTTTGTTTTTGGAGGAGATCTTGACGGGTGAAGATGAGGTTTTAATGGGGGTAGTGTTAATAGTAAAAGCTTCCTTAGCGGGCTTTTTTCCATGATTGTCCACCTTCAGAACAAATACCTTATCCTTTTTGAAATCGGAGATTGGCTCCTTTTTTCCATGATGGACGATGCTCAACTCCATGTCGTGGGCGCGGGTGGCTAACTCTTCAAAGGTTCGTGGTTTGATACCTTGGAGGATGTAGTCCAACCCCCATTGCATGCCTTGGACACACATCTCAATCGAGGAGACCTCTGAGAGCCTGTCTTTGCAGTCGAGGCTTAGAGTACGCCATCGGTTGATATAGTCCACGACTGGCTCGTCCTTCCATTGCTTTGTGCTTGTCAGCTCCAGCATGCTTACAGTGCGGCGGGTATTGTAAAAATGGTTGAGGAATTCTCGCTCCAATTACTCCCAGCTGTTGATGGATTCAGGCTCTAGGTCCGTGTACCAGTTGAATGCATTCCCTTTCAGAGAGCGGACAAATTGCTTTGCGAGGTAGTCTCCTTCTGTCCCCGCGTTGTTGCAAGTTTCAACGAAATGGGCGACATGCTGCTTTGGGTTTCCCTTTCCATTAAACTGCATGAACTTTGGTGGTTGATAACCTTTCGACATCTTCAGGGCGTCAATCTTCTTGGAGTAGGGCTTTGAGTACAACACGGAGGTATGTGAGCTCTCTTCATACTGCGCCTTGATGGTGCTAGTGATCATCTCCTGCAGCTGCTAGATAGAGAGAGATCCCATGAGCGCTGTTGCTTGGTCTGGCTCCCGCTTCTCTTCGACTTTCTCCACCGGAAGCTCCTCTTCTCAGTTGGTTTCTTTCTTTACTGGATCAACTTTTAGGTCAACTTTCACGTCGTGCTGCACCTCCAGTTGGTTGGCGAGTGCGGCAATTTGCAAGTCTTTCTCCTCCACAGTCTGTGTGAGGTTTGCGATCGCTTCATTCGTTTGAGCCAGCTGCTCTTCGATTAAAGTCACTCCGGTGGTCATGACTTGCATGGCTGTGCTACTGGTTGAGTCAGTATAGGAAAGCAGGGACCCAGAGTACTTCCTCGGGCTTTCCTCCCTTGGCGCCCTTAGCGAGGTTAGGGTGATCACAGACTCATACCTCGGGTGTTCTTGTTCCTCCGGCAGAGTTGATGCACGGGTGGAAGCCGCAGCAAAAAGAGCTTTTGCCTTGCTCCGGGTTGTGATGCCTGAAATGTCACCACTTGCAGCGAGGATGTTCTTATTCTTTGCTTTGGTTGCGGGAACAGCTTGATCCTTTCTTGATGCCATTTGTGCTTTTTGCGGGTTTGAAGATAAAGATGAGAGGTAGAGATAATCCCACCGGGCATGCCAAATTTGTAAACACGGAAATTCCTGAAACGAACGAGACAAGAACACGTGTACAAAATAATATTTTGTATTAATTTTGGGGTTACAATCTCTTTTACAATTTGATCCTCTGATTCTATCTTCGTAAGGTATAGATTCGTGGATGGGCTGTTGATCCAAATGGCCGTTAGGGCTTGGTCTAGGGATGAACAGTGGTGTGGATTTGTTGATGTTGTTGATCCAAAAGGCTGTCGGGACTTGATCTTAGGATGAACGAGGATGTGGATTTGTTGATTTTGTTGATCCAAAGGGCTGTCGAGGCTTGATCTTAGGATGAACGAGTGATGAACGATGAACACTTTCTTCGAGGGCCGTCGGGGCTTGATCTTGAATTGGTGGAAGTTCTTCAAGGGCCATTGGGGCTTGATCTTGAAGGTGGATTTGACGAAGTACGAAGACAGCTTTCTTGATCCTTCGGAATTCTTGGGAATTTGGGAGGTTGGGTGCTTGAAAGCTTTTAGTGTTTCAAAGCTTTCAAGGATTTGGGGGAATTCTCTTCCAATTTGGGAGTAGAGAAATGTATATGTTAATTGGTGAATGGAAATGAATGCCTTGGCTTCCTATTTATAGAATTCTTCCAAGGCCTAATATTCAGATGAAATAAATCATTTCTGCCAGGGGCTGACATGTGTCCTTTTTTATGACTTTCTTATTTCTTTCGATTTTTGTTTGAGTCACGCGCTACGTATAAAATTTATGTGATACGTGGGCGTTGAAATTTTAATTTATTGGTTAACATTTATTTCCCCGAAATTTCGATGTCTACAACCATATGCCAATCTTGATTTTTCCATGCACTTGGGCTCGCCACAAAGTTGTCCACAGGAAGTTGACGCTAGCACTCAAGTTGACCCTACATACATCGTTGCACGATCGCGCCACACGATAGGCACTCTTGGTTGTGAGCACTTCATTCTTTTCTGCAATCCAAATCAAAGCATACGTGGGTGAAATAAACTTAACCGGAATACTCAAAATTAAAGCTACTTCCTCTTCAAAGAAAATGCTATGGATCACTCATTCCACTCCGTCTTCTCCGCGTCAATGAGCAAGCTCCGTAGCATCAACTCATGACTCCAACCCATATATAAAACAATTCTACTACAGTTTTTCAGGATATTAATTCTCATATTTTATATTAATATGTATTCAGTTTAAAATGCATCATTGATTCAGCTATATTTATATGCGCATTAATTTCGCCTCTTTTGTGCATTCAATCTCCATAATTTCGTACATTAATGTCGTTTGTTTTAATTTTTTTTTTTATTTCTCAAATTTATTAATTCTCCCCTTGTAATTTTCATGTAATTAATTTTATAAATCAAACATGCAATATGGGTATTTTCAGCATCCGAAAAATGTAAAATGTGTAAAGTAGAATGTAATTCATGAGTTCACTTAGGTGGATCTTAGTCATTGTATATTTATTATTTTTTTTAGTAATAAAATGTATTGGGTTCCCTCCTTTATAGTGTAGATAATATCGTTTGTTAAAAAAAAAAAAACAACTTGTGTTGTAGGCCTATTTGATTGAACGATCTAGAGAGAGTGAGAGGGAGAGGCCGGCCACAATTTAGAGAGAAGAGAGATTGAGTTAATTGTGAGGTGTATTTGATTCACCCCATTGTGCCTTTATTTATAGTAGTAGAATGGGTAAATACCTTTCCCTTTAGGATTACAACATTTAATAGGTAATCTACTCCTAATAGGAATATAAGATACTTTCCCATATTCTCTAGGATTTACACAATCACATTTCTATTCTAAATATGACTGCAACAATCCCCCTTGAGTGTGTAAATACTCAACAGATAAGGTAGAATAGTTGATGAAGTCATCGGCACAACGGGTGATCACGAGTCTCAAATTTAATTTGAAGTATGCATTTGTAAAAACTCACAAAAACCTCGCTGGAAAACCCATAGACTAAGGGAAAATTAAGAAAGTATGCATAATGTCTAAGACAAACGTCAAACTGGACGAGTGTAGTGAACTCAACGGAGTATGATCATCCCAGGATGGGTGCCTCATTAAAACCTTGTTAGGTAGCAAAAACCCAGTGGGAAAAATGCTCCTAATCGTAGGAAAAAGAGTACATTAAGATCATGTGAGTATGCTTCTAGATACTCCCCCTGAGTTAGACATAACTTCTAAATAAGAGAACTACAAGCGATTCAATTCAAATAATTTGAGCATACCGATTCCTTGGACGAGCTTCTGAAATGTAGACTTGGGCAACGACTTGGTGAAAAGGTCGGCCAGGTTGTCCTGGGAACGGATTTGCTTGACTTCAATGTTCTGATGCTGCTGCTGTTGGTGTGAGTAAAAGAACTTCGGCGCTATATGCTTGGTGTTGTCTCTCTTGATGTATCCCTAGTTTAACTACTCGATACATGCTGCATTGTCTTCAAAGATCGTCGTAGGAAGGTCAATGACTGATGTAAGACCACTAGTGCTTTGAATATGTTCCATAACTTCTCTCAGCCAAAAGCACTCACGCGATTCTTCATGCGAGGCGAGAATCTCAACATGGTTAGAAGAAGTCGCAACTAGCGTTTGCTTGGTACACCTCCAAGATATAGCGGTGTCTCCAACGGTAAAGACATAACCCGTTTGAGAACGTGCTCTATGTGGGTTAGACAGATATCCAGCATCTGCATAAACAACAAGGCGAGAATCAATCTGAGGGCTATAGGGGGCGGCAACACTCGAAGATTCACGGGTATAGAACAAGCCCTAATCCGTAGTACCCTTGAGGTAGCGGAAAATGTCTTTAACACCATTCCAGTGCCTGCGTGTGGGCGCATTGGTGTATCTAGTCAATAGATTCACAGCGAAGGAGATGTCAGGTCTAGTGCATTGAGCCAAGTACAATAAAGCCCCAATTGCACTTAGGTAAGGAACTTCAGGTTCCAAAATCTTTTTCTCATCCTCCTTTGGACGGAAGGGATCTCGTTTAGCATCTAGAGCTTGAACAACCATGGGTGTGATCGAAGGCTTTCGCTTTATCATCATTAAAACGACACAACACCTTTTGTGGGTAGTATTGATGTACTAGGATTTCATCCGAACAAAGCTCGATCTTCAGGCCGAGGCAATATCAAGTTGATCCTTCATCTCAAATTCTGATTTCAAGTGTGCAGCAATTTCCTCAAGCTCTACGGGAGTCCCGATGAGGTTCATGTCATCGACATAAACTGCAATGATTGCAAATCCATATTGTGACTTCTTTATGAACACACATGGGCATAGTTCGTTGTTCACATAACCCTGACTCGTCAAATATTCACTTAAACGGTTATACCATATCCGCCTGGATTATTTTAATCCGTCAAGCGACCTCCTCAACTTAATTGAGAGAGTGTTCTGTGGTCTAGAACTATTTGAACCAGTCAATGGAAGCCCTTCTGGAACTTTCATGTATATTTCTGTATCTAGATCCCCATAGTGATACGCGGTTACCACGTCCATAAGCTGCATATTCAGTTTTTCGAAAACTACCAAACTGATTAGGTAGCGGAACGTTATAACGTCCATTACGGGGGAATACGTCTTCTCGTAATCAATTCCAGGGAGTTGAGCGAAGCCTTGCGCTATGAGGCGTGCTTAGTATCGCACTATTTCATTCTTCTCATTACCTTCCTCACGAAAACCCATTTGTAGCCAACAGGCTTTACGAGTGGTGGTGTAGGAACGATAGGTCCAAATACCTTACGTTTCGCAAGCGAATCAAGTTTGACCTGGATTGCTTGTTTCCAGTTTGACCAATCGGTTCTACGTCGGCATTCATCGACGGAACGTGGTTTAATGTCATCGCTAAGCATGATGTCAGTAGCTACTGAGTACGCGAATGCATCGTTGACGATCATCTCATTTCTATTCCAAACCTCATCCAATACTGTATAGTGGACCAAAATCTCGCGATTCTTGGGAGGCCGACATGTTTCGTCTAAAGCATCACCGTAATCTAGAATAACCTCATGCGTTGGAACGGAGGAGTGAGCGATGGTCGGATTCAAGCTAGGGTCACTAGTTGGTGTCTTTTTCCTCTTCCAGGGTTATGAATCCTTTGAACCAAGGGGTCTGCCACGCTTTAGGGTCGGAGCAGATGATTGGCTAGCCGCCAATCTACCTTGTCGCGTGGAGGGTACGGCCTCCACACCTTCGGGGACGGCCCGGCCTTCCCAGGCGGGTTGTTGACGTACGCGGGGTATATCTATCCTTGCAGGTGTGTTTGCAGCGGGTATATGTGATCTTGTCACCTTTGCTAGATCATTAAAAGCATCTTGCATGCTTTGAGCAATGCTTTAAAGATTTATAATTTGACGCACCTCAGTTTCAGACTGGGCAGTGCGAGGATCTAAATGAGACATAGTGGGAGCATACCACGACAATTCGCTACGTTCTACGGGAACGTTAGCATGCTTATCTCCCCCTAACGATGGGAAGACTGTCTTATCAAAGTGACAATCCACAAAACCTGTTGTAAAGAGATCTCCTACCAAGGGTAGCGAACAATTGATAGCGAATCATAACCGACATAGATTCCCATTTTTTTCTGAGGACCCATTTTGGTACATAGTGGCGGCGCTATTAGCACATAAATGGTGCACCCAAACACCCGTAAATGCGAGACGTCAGGCTCGTATCCCGTGACCAACTGTAACGATGAATGTGGTTGGGTAGCGATGGGCCTTAGGCGGACCAGCATAGCTGCATGCAATATTGCATAGCCCCAGGCAGATACTGGTAGTTTGGTTCTCATAACCAAAGTCCGAGCTATCATTTGAAGGCGCTTTATGAAAGCTTCTGCCAGGCCATTTTAGGTGTGAACATGGGGCACATGATGTTCCACATCAATCCCTACTGACATGCAATAATCGTCAAAATTCTATGACGTAAACTCTCCAGCGTTATCCAGTCGAATCGACTTAATCGGATAATCAGGGTGGTGGGCCCTTAGCTTAATGATTTGAGCTAGGAGTTTAGCAAACGCTGCGTTGCGTGTGGACAACAAGCAAACATGTGACCATCTTGTCGATGCATCAACCAACACCATAAAATATTTAAATGGTCCGTAAGTTGGTTGGATAGGTCCACAAATGTCCCCTTGAATCCTCTGAAGAAATTTAAGGGGGTCGTGAATAATCTTTGTGTGGGAGGGTTGAGTATTCAACTTCCCTAAGGAACACGTTTGGCATGTCGGAACCCTAACATAGGGATGTAACTTATGCCCTTGAGAAGATTTGAGGATACGGCGCATCATGTCACGTCCAGGGTGTCCCAAACAATCATGCCAAAGCAACAAAATTTCCTGGAACTCAGGCATAGGGCCGGCCACAATGTGGGCTTCTATGCCGCGAATGGTTGTGATGTACAACCCACTAGGCAGACGTTCTAACTTCTCATGAATATGCTTTTGGCCATATTCATACGAAGTGATACAAAGAAATTCAAAACCATGGTCTTCAGTGGTTTCAAGATGATATTTATTATCTCAAATATCTCTAAAACTCAGCAACGTTCTTCCGGAACGTGGAGAGTGGAGTGCCTCCTTAATGGTCAAGATTGTACCATTAGAAAACATGATACGTGCCTTGTCGTATCTTTCAATCAGGTTGGATAGGCCTGAGAGAGTTGTCAAATGAGCTTTCTTAGGTATCAAGTTAGTAAAATAGTGTCGTTCACGCAAGATGGTGTGCGTGGTTGCACTCTCTGCCAGACAACTAACTTCCCCACTAGACATACCTAGAAATAAATTGATTGAATTGGTCAGATGTATAGATATAAGTCCATTCATTCAATTAAACAATTCGAGAAAATAATATCCATTCCAATAACAATCCATAATTCAAAACAAACCAAAAACATGTCTAATTTATTCGTTCATAAGTGATGATGCCTCCTGAAAATCATATATCTTCATTGATGTAGTTGCATCTTCCGAATGATCCACATGTGCAAAGTTAGACTCACGACGGGAATGATACTTGGCAATAGCCTCAAGGGAAGCTCAGCATACGCATGACAAATGATCCCTTGATCCATAACGATAGCACATGTCCGATTCAGTAAAAGCAGCCTGAATGGGAGCTTTGCCCTTGTTCTTGAAGTTTGGGACCTTAAGGGCTAGTGGTGGACGCTGCTGGGTCACAATTCTTCCCTTAGGTGCGGCACTTTGTTGACCTTGGGCCTGTGGTTGGGCTTGTCCCCTATTGCCACGACCACGATGATTCTGTCGTCGTTTCTGGCTGAAAGAATTAATCGTATGCGCTTCAGGCGCGGCGTACGAACCAGGGGGTCGAGCTTGACGGTTTCTCATCAAAAGTTGGTTATGCTTTTCAGCGAGAAGTAAAATAAAGATCAAATTCGAAAACTTGGTGAATTTATGTGCCCTATATTGTTGTTGCATGACAATATTGGTGGCATGGAAGGTCGAATAGGTCTTCTCCAGAAGATCTGATTTGGTGAGTTCCACTTTGCAGAATTTCAACAAAGAACGGATTCTACAAACTTCAGAGTTGTATTCATTCACAGACTTATTGGAAGAAAAGATGCTGCCAGTCGTGTCTTGCTTCAAGCAAGTATATGTCTTTTTGGTGATCGAAACGGTCAGCCAGAGCAAGCCAGAGGGTGTGTGGGTCCTCCTCAGCGAGATACTCAGTCTGCAATGCATCATGGATGTGTCTTCGGATGAAGATCATTGCAGTAGCCTTCTGAGCTTCGTCAACGGGTTTGTCGGCGATAGGAATCTCAATGGTAGCTCTAATGCCCTTTGCAGTTAGATGGAGCTTCACGTCTTGAACCCACTTCAGATAGTTTCTTCCAGAGACTTCTAGAGCGGTGAAATCGAGCTTGTTCAAGTTCGACATATCCCTAAAATGGAGGGAAAAAACGTGAGTAGTCATATGGTAAGCCATAGACATATATCGTAGAACATACAGGTTCTTTAGACATGTATTGGTTTAATTTATGCATGAAAACTACAGGTTTCATGTGGTATGTTTTGAATGAAAACTTCAGGTTTCAAAGGCACTAAATTTGAAACTACAGGTTCCATTTAGGTTTTTATGAACAATTAGTTCATAGTGAGAGGTTCCTGCAAGAAACACAGAATGCAATATACTAACTAAGTGTAGTGGATTTGGGTTCTTCGGGAACTCAAGTGTGAGAGCTTCTTTACTACGAAAGTATGTGACGGTTCAAAGTATAAAGATAAATTATTGAATCGTTAATGTCCAAAAGTGATCTTCAGGTCAAGAATTTTGGATTCATTATCAGATTAATGGACTGCAGGTCACTTTTAATTAATTCAATAAATCGGGTCATACATGGTCGATTGTAGAAGTAAAATAATATTAACATAATATTATTGGATCGAAAATATAGCCCCAAAATAATTTTGGGCTTTGTGCCGTGGGTTAAGGAAGGCACAGGGTGCCTTGAGTAAAAAAATCATGGCCCAAAAAGGGCCTCTAGTTATAGCTGCAGGCCACGGGGGAGGGACGAAGCTCCAGTCACAGATGGGTTTCGATTTTGGGCCGGGGGGGGGGGGCACGGGAGCAAGCCCAAGGGTTTGCGGGTTTTCACATGGGGAGCCCAGTAAAGGCTGGTTGTCCGTGTGTGTGTGGGAAGGTTGTTGGCCTTGGCTGCGTGGAGCCCAAGACGAAGCTTGGTGCAATCCGAGATGGAGCAGCAGGCTACGAGTCAAGCTTGCAGACAGGCTTAGGGCTTCAGGCCCATTATTTGACCCCAGGCCGAAGCCTGGTTTTGGCATGCTCAATGATGGTGCGGTGGGTGTGCCGCACCATGCCCATTCCCCTTTTTTTTTTCTTTTTTTTTTCAAATCCCTTAGGGTTTAGGAAAACCCTAAATATGCTTCTAATTTATTTTTGTACTTTGACTCACAAATTCCACATAACAATTTAATTGTGTGATGCATGAAACAAATATATATATTGACAAATATATGAACATATAATATATATATATATATATATATATATATATATATATATATATCAGAAGGAAAATATAAACATACGGGGTTCATGCATCATGGGGAATGTTTTCATGCTTTAGAGTCGTTTAAAATATCTTACTTTATTTTAAGCGTACCTGATTAGCAGGAAACGAATAAGCCTTTGAATTTGGTGGATGATAGCATCCTCCTACAATGCGTCAGTTCCTTAGCTTCTGGCAAGAGCGTGCTGATAACGTGTTGTAGGCCTATTTGATTGAACGATCTAGAGAGAGAGTGAGAGGGAGAGGCCGGCCACAATTTAGAGAGAAGAGAGATTGAGTTAATTGTGAGGTGTATTTGATTCACCCCATTGTGCCTTTATTTATAATAGTAGAAAGGGTAAATACCTTTCCCTTTAGGATTACAACATTTAATAGGTAATCTACTCCTAATAGGAATATAAGATACTTTCCCATATTCTCTAGGATTTACACAATCACATTCCTATTCTAAATATGAATGCAACAACTTGTTGGGTTTTTAGGGATGAAATTGAATTCTAGGAGCTAAAATCAAATTTTCAATAAAACAAGCTATCATCGATCCATGCAAAAAAGTAGATATACACATTCTCTCATTTAATCAAATCAAATCAAATCACATTACTCATAAAATATGCTATCAAACATGCAAAGAACTTGACCAAATTGAACTGATATGTTAAAAAATTACTTCAAAAGTCGACTTTGCAAGGTGGTCGAGAAGAACCGTATTGTTATCGAGGTGTAACACTTGTACTCCCACTATCACTCACTTGAGTTCTAATTCCATATGGCCTTGGGTCCACTTCCTTGTCCACTCTCACTTTCATCTTTGACACCACAAGACAACTCATGTCTAGCTTTCCTATTTTCTTTAGTTTCTTGGACATTAGCAACCCATTGTGCCTTCACACTGGCGAGACTTTTTTTACAACTAAACATAACTCCTGAACTTACATCACCCAAATGATGTTTGAATCTAGAAATTAAGCCTGTGCAGTTGTGATTACAAAATACACAATAAAAAATGTTTGGTAATCGGGTCAATATTTTTTGTCTATTGCCAAGCTAAATCTGTTTTAGTAGAAGTCATTCTTCAACTTCACACACGCACACATGTATAGTGATACACGCTGACACGCACACATATATATTCATTATCCACAAACGCACACACGTATATATTCCACAATACATTATATAAAAAAATTTAAAAATCATAAAGTCTAACCTTCAAATTAGGGTTTTGTGGGCGTGACGGTGACGGTGCTAGTCACTGGGTGTTGCGGTGTGTCATTGGGGGTGGCTGACACACCTCGACACGGAATGTCCACCTGAACTCCTAATCGAGCTGTGCTGACCAACACCCAGAAGGTGACGAAGCCATAATAGTGTAGTGAAGTGGAAAATGTGAGTAAATCTAAACCTAAAAGTGCTTAAATGTAAGAGTGCGCTAATGAGCAGGAATTAACTCATTTCACACGTGATGTCATATGAGTATTCTCATAACAACGTTTAGCCATAAAGTCCTTGTCAACACGAAAGCTCTGTTACTAAACCTGGAGGGGCAAAAAACAAGGGTGAGTGGGCCCGAAAATAAAGTTTTGTAAAACCTTTTCGAAAATGTATAACCCTAGCCGTAAAACAAGTATAGTTTCCAAATATATATACTACATATAATAGGAGCGTACGGTGTGATGTGAACATATACATGAAGCCTGGCCCTGGCCTGGGCGAGTACAAACACCAGTGTAGCATGCATGATGAGCAGTAATATAAATATGATCATATTACGAAAAATTTGTAATACATAACAATAAAATAATAATATCCGTAACCGTAAATAATTTTATGGCATCACGTCGAAATATGCATAATCATGCATCCCGTAGAATTTATGAAGATTTCATAAACTCCGCCAATACGCTACTTCTTATAAACATTAATAAAATCTAGGAATACCGTACAAAATTCTTTATCAAATATATAAATGGAAACTAAATAAATATATAACATTTAAAAGCGAAGACCCACTCACAAATCATGTCGTCGGGTTGAACCCCCCTCACGGGCGTCGAAGATCCTTGCAATGTGTATCACCTAGGAACTAGACCATTTACCTAAATAAATAACGTACTAATGTAAAATCACGTATTCGCACAAAGTACGGCTAATAAAGGAACTATTTTAGAATGATCGAATTTCGGAAAACGAACAGCAAATTCAGGTTCGGCACATCGAGAAACCTAAGGCTTGACCTCGGGTTTCCTTACACACCGCTGCACGCGCAGCCACAAGGTGACTGCTTTGTCAGCCACGCGCTGCATGCACCGAGGATAAAAAGCCCACACGCACCCTTACGCACGTGCGAGTACCAATGTACTCGCTTTCCTTATGAAAGCCCTAGTTTTGAAGGCTTTTGGTCCGACTTGCAAAGCTTATTTCGAGCTCAATACCCAACTATTTTTCAACGTTTTAAAAAACCAAAATGAAGCTTGTAACTAGGAGAACAAAACCATACCAAAATAAGGTCGAGTCATGGATTTTGGTGACGGGAAAATGGCCAGAAAGTGGCCTAATGGTCACGGTTTGATTTTTCCAAAAATTGGGGAAGTCTCCCCATTCGTCCCTTCTGCATCAACCTCCTCCAAATCAAATATAGAGGTTATAAATAATACTAGATCATGTTTAAAAGGTGAAACTTAGGGATTTCAAGGCTTACCTTGGTTGTGCACGGTGGAGTTTTGCCATGAAAAATGGCGATGATGATGATGTGTTTTCTCTGAACTTACAAAGATAGAGAGAGACGAGAAAGGTAGGTAAAGAAAGTGGGAGAGAGAGTCTGGTAGCCCATGGTGGTTTGTAGTTTGCCGGAGAAGGTGAGTGGTGGTGGCGTCGTTGTTTGTTTATTTTCCCGGAGGGAAAATTGTAGAGAGCGAAAGGTGAGAAAGATGAGAGAAAAGAGAGTTGGGAGAGTTTTGAAATGAGAGAGAGTGCTCCAGAAAAGAGGGAGACACGGGAGTGAGGGGAGGAGTAGTGTGGGCCCGACTGGCTCACAAAACAAGGCCACAAAAGACAAAACATCAAAATATCTCCCTTAAACATGAAATTACTAAAACGCCCTTCACAATCGTGGTTTCGTAAAATTTTAACAGTAGCTCCTATTTTGATTCCGCTTGCACCTACGCATTCGTACCGTCGAGTACTTCGAGAATACGATAAATAATACTCATACTCGTCACGAAATGACAGTCAATGAAAGTCAACAATCTCCCCACTAGGGGCATTTCGTCAATTCACTCTTTTAAAATTAATAAAATCGTAAAATTAGGGACGGATTGTTACAGTGGTGGTGGTGCTGCTCGAAAGCTGGCGGCGGTGTTCTCGAAGGCTAGTGTCTCGCGAAGCAGAACGCTGAGTGAGAATAAGAAACTAGAAAGCACGATGTGGAAGGAAGAAATGTTGTGAAAGATTTAAAACCCTACCCAAAACGATGTCGTATTGGTTTGGGTTTTTTTTTTTCTTAAAAAAAAAGCCCGACTGCCCAGAGGTGCACCCCGACAACGCCTTACGCTGACTCCTGTAAAACAGAGGCGAAAAGCCAGCTACCCCGCTTCTGAGACCGCCTAGGTGCTCCCCGATGCAAGTATTTTAAAATACTGGTCGTAACACACAAAGTGAAAAAATGGAGATGGCAAAAGTTTGAGGAAATACTCATGTTTGTTTTGCTATATATATATATATATATATATATACATATATATATGGGATAGGATCAAGGGACAAAGATTTTGACAAATATTTTTACACTTCTTTTTAACCTTTAGATTTTATATCATCCAATGGCCCTAATTAAAAGTGATGTGGAGGATTTGAATCAATAAATAACATGAATGATGACATAGAATATAAATCATCATAAATCAATGAAATCTGCAAAACGTGGGAGGGAGGGATGAAGAACTCCATTCATTTCGTGATTGCCCAAAACAACCAAATTTGGTAGGTCTTCCTGACAATTTGACCAAAAGAAATAAAGAGGGATAATTACAACTTAAGAACCATCCAAAATTTAAGATATCAAAGTTTTGCCATAACCAATTCTCACCCAAAGATACTAAGACTAGGGTTTAATTTTGTTTATTTAACAAAAGATTCAAGAGATCGAGTGATAGATTTATATGCTCTGTGTGCTTTCGAATATTGTATAAATCTAATTAAAGTAGCTTGTAATGAAGGCATTGTAAACTTGTTTATCATGACATTGGGATTCGGGTTTTGATGAACAAGTTGTATCCTCAGTAATTTTTGGACGGTGCTTTTGCAATTCAAGAGATAAAACCATAAGCACTTCAATAATTAAATTCTACTCTTACGTTTTCTTAAGAAAAATCTATTGGTTTCTTTGCGCATATATATATTAATCAAATATAATCTACGCACGGCATAGAGGGTTTCAGAAAAATGGAGATTGAAAGATGAAGAGGAAGAAGAAGGATTGTCGATTTTTTTTCTCTTTACATTATTCTTTTTCTTTTTACTTTTGGTAAAAATAAAATTACTTAAATTAGTTTATTTCACTATTTCCATGTCAACGAGAACAATTTAAGTTTTACTTAGGGACCGATAGATTAAACTAGATCTAAAGGTTGAGAAGAAGTGTAAAAATATTTGTCAAAATCTTTGTCCCTTAATCCTATCCCTGTATATATATATATATACACACACACACACTAAAACCCAGTTTTCGGGGGGCACTATTGATGACCAATGGTCGGACCATTTTGCCCCTCGGCTCTTTCTCCTCTTGCTGCTCTCTTCGGTTTTTCACACGCTAAAATTTCCATTTTGCCCATCCTGGACACGTGTTGGTCATCGGGCTGAGGTGCTTTCTCTACTTTTCTTCTTCTTTTCTCCCTTTCGTCCTTTCGTTTTCATTTTTCTTCATTGTCTTTCTCTGATTATCCCACTCTTGCGAGTCGCTTTCTTTCATTTTTGAATCCTTGCTGGTTTTTTTTTAAGTCGCTACTTCTTCTGTGTTTAGCAGTTGGTGTTAGTTTGTTGGGAAAAAACTCTTCCACCGATCTGTGTTGTTTGTGCTCTTTGGTTGGGTTCGACGGATGTTCGATCTGCAAAGGTTGGATTCTCTTGGTTAGTTGTATGCCTTTCTCATTGTAGGTCTTTCGTTTTATTCTCTGTGATTTTCAATTTTGTGGATGGGTTTCCTGTTTAGGGGTGTGTTTTGGAAATTTGGGGGTTTTACTGCTGTCTTGGGTTTTTGGGTATGGTTCTTCATTTTGGTTGTGTGGATTTTTTCTATAATTTTGTTGTTGGTTTCGTCGGAAGCTGATTTTCAGTTGTTTGGTGTTTTTGTGTGCAGGTTTGGAAGCTGTGTCTGTTAAAGGTGAGTGTTTTCCTTTTCTCCCTTTAGGGGTTTTGGAGAGGTGAGTTTTGGTTTTTCTGTATTGTAAGAATTGTGTGTTATGTTGTATTTTGTTTGTGTTTAATGTTTTCATGTTTTCTTTCAATTAATTTGAAGGAAATTTGTGTTATTTCCAAGTTATGTAAGAAAAAAAACTAAGTGATTGAAAAATGTAAAGATCGATTAACAGCCAAGAAAATGAAGTCAAATTTTGATTATCCAAAAATGAACATGCAAAAAATAAGAAAATTGGGGAGTGAATTCGTTTTAACGGCTATTCAATGATGGTAACCATTCAGAAGTAATTTTTTAGTTGATAATGATGATTCTTTTGGCTGTGTGTTTTGTAGCTGATGGCATGGTTTTTCATTTCTTTAATTCTTTCAGTTGTTTTCTTTGTTGTTGTAACCTTAGGTTAAAATGTTTATACAGATAGTTAGTGACGGACTTAGTAAATTGGATTATAAGTGTTTCGATGATGGTTAATCCTCACAATTAATTTTATAATGTGCTTTGGTCAATGTAACTAACGAATGCATTCTGAAATATGAATAACTGAAGTCCTCTTATATTTAGTTGAGCTTAAACAAAAAAAGTAATTTAATTAGAAGAGTACCGTATGTGCATTTCTTTGTTTGAATTTGTCCATGTGCCTGTTGTAACAAACTATGTATAAGTAGTAAACCCTTTCATTGATAAAGGAAGTTTATTTTTGTTTTGAATTTGATGGTATTGTTATCGATTGAGTATTACAATTTTTCCAGCTTTTCAACTCCGTATACTATTCATTTGTTCAACATTTGTAACTTTGTTGTCGTACGTAGTGTAAAGTGAAAAATGGAAGCATTTTTTTCTAAGAATGACCAAATGGAAACTTGATTTGTATATGATTTAAAATTTTGAACCTTTTTTTTAGAGGAGGCAATACTATACGGTTTATTTTTGCTGTTTTTATCTGTGGTTCAGACAACATTTATATTTTGTTTTCTTATTTGTGCTAAGACGGTCAGTGTTCCAGTACCAACAGCAACGTGATGCAGACTGTTCTCACTTCACGGCGTTGGAAACAGAATTGCAAATAGAGAATGATCGGATGTGGTGGCAATTTAATAGCAAAAGTTTCCGGTGGTTGGACAATAAGAAAAAAAGCCCCGCTCCCTAAGGGCCCCTCATTGACAAGGAAGAAACGAAATAATCTCAATTTTATGACACGATGGATGTTCTCCACTAACCACAAGAATACAGGGACTCTATATTTCATCTTCGGTGCTATTACTGGAGTGATGGGCACATGTTTTTTTGTGAAATTTAGTTCTTTAGTTGGTTTTAACTACCTTATTTGTTTTTGGGATGCTGCATCTTTTGGAATTTACTAGTTTGCATTGTGGTTTTCCATTTTGTAACACTAATGTTTCACATCATTTAATAACTTGGTGAATTAGGCATTAAATAAACCAGTCCTCACTTTAATATTTGGTTTTAAATTTTTATTGTGTTAATTCTTAGCTGTATAAAATTTGTCTTCACTTTTGGTAGGTTAAATGGAAGCTGTAGAAGTGACCTCCATTGTCCGACTGTGTCCATATACGAAAACTGACAAAATAAAGGGTTTAGGGGGTAATACAAGGTGGTTCTGCACAAAACTCAGATCATGCTCACTGCCACGACGGTCTTTAAAAAACTGTCTAGCGTGTTTCCACCCATACCTCGACACCGCTTCTTTCTTCAGGATTATAATACTTTGTATTCCCAAAATTCCCAAACCAAACCGAAAAAGTTCCGAACCCAAACCAAAACTATCCCAAAATTCGGTAATCCCGTCCCGAAAAATACCGAAATATTCGGTATGGGATTGGTTTTCCAAATCTCAGTTTTCGGTATTCCCGAAATCCCGAGACCTTTTGTTTTTTTTAAGGGTTTTTGGCATTCGGTCCTTTCCTCTAGGCATAGCTATCTTTCTTCTTCACCTTTTTCTTTTTTTATTCTTCTTTTGTCTGCCATTCTTCACCTACCTTTCATTTCCTTCTCTTTTTTTATTTCTTGATAGCATCAATATCTGCCATCTTCCCACTCCCACTGACAGCCATCCTCTATCTCTTCTCTCCCTCCACCAACTCCCTCAAATGCACAGAAGGAAGCAACCACACATCCATCAGATCTAGAAAAGTGAGTTACTCTGTAGCTTCTTTCTCAATCTTTTTAAAAAAAAAGTGAGTTACTCTGTAGCTTCTTTTTTCTTGTTTCAGATCTAGAAAGCTTCACGAATTTAGGATTTGGAAACAACTACACATCCATCAGAATTTTACGAAGCGGCGCCATCGTTGCAAAGAAGAGCAGCCCTCCGATGACGATTTCGTTCGGCAAAACATGGAAAAGCTCACACATCGATGAGGATGGGTACCTGATTATGTTAGATGCACGTTGCAAAGCTCTCCGACTCCCGAAGGCAGCAAAGACAAACCCAGAAATGAGAAGGATGGAGATGGGGGTGGGAAGGTCGACGAATCTGGAACGAGGTGTGGCCGTGTGGCCTTGCAAGGGAGTGGGAGGTCCATGAATCTCTGATTTTAAATTGGGTTTTAAATTTTGAAGCAGGTTCAGTTTGGTTTCGGAAAATCCCGAAATACCGAAAATATTTCGGGAATCCCGAACTTCGGGAATACCGAAATTTTGGTTTGGGATCGGTCCTCAGATTTTCATCCCGAAAATAAACGGTTTGGGACTTGATGTGTCGTTTTTGGTTCGGTATCCCATACCGAACCAGCCCTAGTTTACAAGTCTAAAGGTCAAACTTTACCCAGGTGACTCATCTAACTAAAATCGCTTTGTTACTTTTGAATTTTAATGCATTTGAGTCTGTTGATTACGATTTGGATTACAATTTTATACATGTGTGCTTGAATTTTTTAACCAAACTTTTTAGTCAGTTGGTTACAATTCTTGCATAGTTTTTAAACATAGCTTATCCAACTGATGATACTTGCTCATCTGTAATATTTAGTTATACTTGTTTTATAGCTTTTTATTATTTTTTGGGATTCACAGACAAGATTGTCTTGAACAGTACTGCCTACTCATTTTTTTTTTCATCGATCAGTGTGGGTGCATTTGTTAAGCTATACTTTTTCTTTGGATCCAAAAAACCACTAATTTTCCAAAATTGCTGAGCCCGTATTATGTTCTCAAACTTACATGTTTTCAAACTCTAAGGACCATATAAAAATACTACCCCCCCCCCCCCCCCCCCCCCCCTTCTTTGAGGCAACTCAATGACGCTGACGTTCTGCTCACCGCAAGGAGAGTAACAATTGATGAGGTTGAGGATCTGCACAAGGTATAGAAATGAATTATGTGTTTTCATCTTTCTTAAAGCATGTAACTGCATTTCTCCATATTTAACAAAGATTCAGTGTATCATTACTCTTCCTCACACAAATGTTTGATAAACATTTTACATAATGATACATTTTTGTACAAAGCTTCTGTTAAACGTTTTGACACACGTTATAATTAGTGGTATAGTGCTTGCCCCAATTGTGTGAAGCAAATGCACAAGGATCCAACAACTGGACAACTCACCTTGCCAAAAACACCCAAACCAGATTCCAACACCTTGGTAATGTTTAAGATATAAATCTCTATTTTTATTGTTTTAAGTCTTTCATTAGAATTGGCTTTACATGGTATTAGTATAATCGTAAAAAATTACTTCAAATTTGTAATCTGTCTTGGTCCAAGTTTTTCATTATGTGTGTTAACAATGAGTTATAGCTCATAAAAAACTCAAGTAACTTGACTTTCATCAGCAGGTATAAAATAAATTTACTTCTTGAAGATACTACTAATGAAATTAGTGCTTTAATAATCGGTAAATCTGGTGAAAAGCTTTTTGGGATGGCGTGCAAAGATTTGCTTTGGAATCAGAGGTTGTTGATCAACAACAACTGCCAAACGAATTTTTAAGGTTGATTGGTCAAAAGAAAATCTTTCACTTGCGGTTTGGAAATAAGAGGAATAATTTTAACTCAAACGACGTGCTGATTTACAATGTATCCGAAGATACAAGTATGGAACCAATAACTCCGCAAACATTACCAAAAGAAATGATAGTGTCCTCTACCACTGTATCCTCTTCCACCTCAACGCCTGAAACAAGTGGTAATCTTATAAACAAAAAAGAGAACCTGTGAAGAGAGCCCTTTTCATTGTTGGTGAACAAAGGTTTGAGATCTAATTCCATACTATTCTCAAATATGATGTTTTTATTTTGCCTCCCTGTCTTAAAAAAATTTACATGTATTCATCTCAACTTTCTTAAAACTACGTATGAATACTATGAATTATAACTAGGAATCATCTTTTCTTCTTTATGTATACAAATATATTAATGTTGTATAATCATTCAAAGCAGTGAAGCAGAAGAAATTTCAGAAGTTGATCCAAAAGAATATCACCTCCGGCTCATGCAAGACCAGACACCAGCACTGCAAAAAATGATTAGGTAAGTATGGTTTCATGTTGCTTTGTTTTTTCCATTCAAATGAGACATATACTTCTTCTCAAAAATGAGACATATACTAAAACCCAACACAAAAAACACTGTTCATTAACAGTGAACAGACTAAAACGCCCTCCGAATGCTTCTTTGTGTGCCATTTTTTCATCTTTTTCCATAGTAAAAAGACCTTTCTGCCCTGAATACCCACTCTTCCCTTGTTGCTCCAGCTTCTGGTTTCATTATTTTGTCCTTCATTGCTCCAGCGCTGTTCACTAGCAACGCGTCCATCTGTTTCTATACGATGTTGACGCGTTGGTCTGGTTCCAGAGTTCTCGACCCTTCCTTTTTTATATATGTTTCACAAAAGCTTTTCTCTCTCTAAAACCTCACCTTTAGCTTTTTTAGCTCTGAAACCTCACATTTTAAGGATCTCCGATCTTGAGTTCTCTCTCACTTTCTTGCTAAAAACAATCGTTTCATGCCCAAGAAACCAAATCAAAACCCCATCTCAAAAATATTACAAAAACCAAATCTTAGAGAAGTTAGAGAGAAGCAAAAACCCACCATCCTTCAAGAGAAGCATGCAAAGAGGAAGCTCCCGCTTGAAAACTTCAATCTTTCTGAGTTCGTCTTCCAATCTCTTCACATACCCATCTAGCTTTGAAGAGCTCTGAGAGCCATCTTTAATGGCGGCGAGCTGGGCGAGAAAGTCGGTGATTGTTTTCGGGACGAACAGAGGACTGGAGTCCAAGCTTAGCAGCTCCATTTTCTCTCTTTTCGTTGTTGTTAATTTTCTCTTTCTATCTCAATTTCGAGCCTTGCCCAGATAAAAGCCTGATTAAGAACAGAGAGACCCGAATTTATAGGGAATTTGAGATTCAAGACGCACACAAAGATTCAGTGGTTCGCATAAGCGAGTCGTCGCGTCTCTAGGTCAACTTGGTGACTCAGTCGAGAACAAGTTTTCACGGCAGTAACAATCTAGAGTTCTCTCTCGCTTTCTTGCTAAAAAAAACATCTTTTTCTGAAAATTTGAAACGATGAGCTTCTGTCGATGAAAAAACAGTTAATATATTTGGTGTTAATTCAAAGAAAATTTGAAGGCAGTAAAAGGTAGTGTTTCCTGGTGCTGATTCGGGGGTAGGTAATTCTCTACTCTGAATATGATGTATTTAGTAGTGTAAATTTTAATTTATGAATGAGTTTTTTGTTTAAATTTTGTTATTGTGATTTTAGGGATTTTGTTTGTAGCTTTGGATTTCCCATCATGGTGTTCAATTGTTTTATTTTTGGCTTTAGGAAATCATGGTTCTTCGGATTTGGGGCTTTTGTTTGCAGCCTTCAGATCCCTATCTATTTAAGGTGAGTGATTTCAAGATTTTAGAGTTTTGTTTGGTCTTTTTGCAAGAAATAAAAAACATGAATCCCGTCCCAATTCAAAGAAAATTCCTCGAACAGCTTTAATTTCATGGTGAGTGCTCTCTCTCTCTCTAGAATTTTATTTGGGATTCTCTCATTCTATTCTCCGCTCAATCTCTATGGTCATATGTTGTTTCAGAAATTTGTGTAATTCATGAGAGCCGCCAAGTATCCCCTTTGCTATCCTCACCATCCATCTCACACATCTTGAACATTAATTATTTTTTGTTCGAAGGTGTTGCAGCAACTTAGTGGCCAAACACATGTTTTCTCCAAATGTAATAATATTTTAGCTCTTTGGATCTTTATTGCTAATTCATTTTTTGCATCATTTTATCTGTCTGCTACTAGAAATTCTTAAATGTGTAATTCACAACCAAATTGATGTTCAAGACATTTCCATGTCCATAGGGTATTTTGAGGTGTACTCAATTTGTAATTTTAGCTAATAAGACAATATTATGTTCATTCTTCTATATTCCAGTACAAATAGTTCTATTTTCAGTTTTGTAAGAGATGATCTTTTGCCAATTGTCAAGATGGTTCTAACCATAAATTGATATATTACTTACCTTTATTTGTTCTCTTAATTTATCAAGTATTTATTTGCATATGTGTAGTGTTAGACAATTTTAACAATTGATCTTTGTCTTACTTATGGCATATACAATGAAAATATGATATGTGTCCACTTTTATTCTTTTTATCTGTCTTTATTTTTCATACATTTGTGTTGATATAGAGAAGCAATGTGATCACTAACCTTGTGTGTCACATTTTTGTGTAGGATTTTTTTTAGGGAACTTTAACGAAAAGCTCCCGATACTGTTCACCTTAACGAAAAACCACATTTTCACACTAAAAAGTACTATTCACTTTACCCTTTATTTTGTCCTTATCGTTAAAACTTAAAGTTTTCAAACCCTTTTCATTAGTTTTCCTTTTTTTTTTATATTTGAGACTAAAGAGATGGATTGTGTTTATCATGTTTATATTAATTCAAATAAAATTGTGGCCTAAGGGAACAGTTAATGATCCAGATGACATCAAAGTATCTTACTCAATTGTATATTACACGTGTGTATTTCATTATGTGTGTGCGAATACCTTTTTTCACTGTCTATCTATATTAGTTTTGAACTCTGAGTTGATTTAACAAACAATTTTCTTTTTATTTCAGATTAATTTGGTTCTCGTTAAAGGAATCAAAGATCACAAGACTAGAACCAGTGGTTTCCAAAAAAGGTTGGTTCTTGAATATTTTCACTTATGATTTTTCAGTTCTTTGAATGGACTTCCTATAATCCAAAATGAGCTATTGAACAACTCTTTTGCTACATTGTGTTTGCAAATCAATATTTAGGCTAATAATTGAAGGCTGATTCTTTTTTGTTGAAAAATGTAATTTGGTTTTGTAGGTAAAGATTGCAAATTTGATTCAAGTATGAATACTTACACTTATTCGTCTTTGTGTTGTATCCTTCTTTTAAGAAATTACATTTCCTTTCACAACTTCAACCAAAACCATTCAGCAAACAAACATATTCACATAGGAGGTTGTTGGTTCAAGTGCCAATTTCAGGCATCGATACTCCGACTTTGTATCAACATTTTTGGGATTGCATAGGTTATTTTTAGGAGTTGACAAAAATGAAAATTTTGTTTAGTTTCATATGTGCTTACCTATCATTGTTATTGGGCAATAATTTCTTTACTGCCCTACATATTCTGCCTTCTAGGATGGCCTTCATTTGGTCTTACAGTTTTAGTTATCAATTCAATTCCTCCATTGCTAATATGGATTCCCCATCATGGTGTTTAATTTTGTTTTATTTTTGGCTTTAGGAAATCATGGTTCTTCGGATTTGGGCCTTTTGTTTGCAGCCTTCAGATCCCTATCTATTTAAGGGGAGTGATTTCAAGATTTTAGAGTTTTGTTTGGTTTCTGGTTATATTAGACTTAGATTTGCTTTTTTGTTGTCTGATTATATTCAAATCAGAGCTTGGGTTTAGGTTTTATTTTGGTTTCATTATAATTTTATGGACTACTTAGATTTGTTAAGTTGAGAATTGGTTATTAGTTTGCTTTAATAGTGAGGGAGATAAGAGGGAGGAAGAGAAATTATGGTTTGTCATTTTAACTTAGTGGTTAGCTTGATATACTGGCAGTATCTACCCTTTCTTGAACCCCACTTAATTGTATTTTGAACAAATGATCAAACTCCCCAAAATCTTCCACTGATCAAGCTAGACTGGGTAATAGAATATTATTACAAATGATAATGCGACCTTATTCATACTTTAAAAGGATGATATTATAATGGTCTTTACAGCAATCTTTGGGGAAAATTACATAGGAATTAGGAGAAAGACTAATTGAATTTGCTAGACCAACAAAATTATTGCATGCTCCTCAAGTTGCTAAAGGTATTTACTGTTTTTCAGCACAAGTTTTTTTTTTAAATCAGTGATAAATAGATTTTGGAATCAATTTTTTTTTTTTTTTTTTTAGTTCAAGCTATTAATTAACTGATGTAGAATGAGGTTTTGGTTGTTTTAGAGATTTTTTTTGTTTTCTTACCTGTAGAAAGGAATTGAGGATGTATGTTTTTGTGTCATTCTGTATTTTCTACATTTTCGGTTGATTTAAGTAATGATGTTTGTTTTAATTTCAGATTCATTTCGTCTTCAGTAGATTAATTAAAAGTTAAAAGGGTAGAGCCAATGGTTTTTGAAAAAGGTTGGTTCTGCAATTTTTTATATAAGTGTTCATGGTTGTTTGAACGGATCTTTGTCTAATATAAATAGAGCTAAATTGAATGCATGTTTCTCTGCATTGTATTTGCTTTTTTAAATTCATGCCTTTTTGTTGATGAATGTAATTTGGTTTTGCAAGTCAAAATTTTCCAGCAAGAAAATTAAGGTCGAAATTGAATTTGAGGTATAAATGCTTCCACTTATTTTGTGACAACCCGTCCCTAATTTTACGATTTTATTAATTTTAAAGGAGTGAATGGATGAAAATGCACCTAGAGACGAGATCGTTGACTTTCGTTGATCGTCGTTTCGGGACGTATACGAGCTATTATTGCATCATGACCTCGAAGTACTTGACGATACGAACACGTAGGCGTGAGCGGAATCGAATTTGGAGTTACAATGGAGATTTTACGGACTTACGAAGTCGAAGTGTAGTTTAATAATTTCACTATCCTACATAATTGGTTCTCTATTATTTTAATATTTTTCTTTTGAGTTTATGTTCGGTGCGGCCCACCCACGTGGGACTCCACTTTTTTCCCCTATTCCCGTGCGTTCCAAATCATTACGACAATCTCTCTTCCATCTATCTAACTCTCAACTCTCTCTCTCTCTCTCTCTTTATCGTCTCTCTCTGCAAACACAGAGAACACAACACACCACTCTCGCTGGAACGGCGAGCACCACCCTAAAAAATCAGGACCAAATCGTGCACCACCACTAACAGCCATGAATCCCTTTTTCTCATTTTATCATCTTTCTCATTTTCCCGAGCTGTCTTCCCTCAGCTCTCACCTATCCCTTTCTTCCGTTTGTAAACTTGATGTCGAAAGCACCATCGCATTCCTCGGCAAACCCCATCGACACCCGAACACCCTCAACGACACCACCTCGTCCTTTTCCACAATTTTAAAACCACAAAAAGAGTGAAGCTCCAATCTTAACCTACGCCGTGCACCCGAGCCTAGTGTCGGTGAAATAATTTTCCGATGATGGTGAGTCTCGAAAACAACTTAACACTTGGTGGATCATGTTTTGGTATGTAATTACAGCTATTCTAAGGTGTTTGGTGGGGGTTTTTGGATAAAAACAGTGCGAGGGGAAATTCCCCAGTTTTTCGATGGATATCTGGTAGTTTCGAGTTGTTTTCTGGCCAACACTGGCCACAGTCGAGGAAACCAAAGGTATATTTGGAATCCTTGTTCCTTGATCTTCATTTTGGTATATGACATGACTAGGTTTGATGAAGTTTTAGTTAGTTTATGTTTTCCAGATTCTGACGGTTGCAATGGCAACCGGCTAGAGAAGAAAAAGAAGAATAGAAAAAAAGGACCTAAGCCCAAACTTGGCTCAAACCCGGCCCAAACAATTGGGCCACTATTCCCAGCTCGGCCCAGTATGAAATAGGCTTAGAATATATTCTTTGGAATATTCTTAGAATATTCCTTATATTGTCGTTTTCAAAATTTCTCGAAAACCCTCCTAGGCTAACCTCGTCGCCCCGAGTACATTTTTGGCATCCATTTAGTGAAATTTCAAAGTTTTAACGTAGTTGACTGCCGGAGCGTTTCGGTTGACTTTTTAGGGTTAGCGTATTTCGACACCCTAATTCCAAATCCGCACACCGTTTTCCAAAATTTAATTGTGTTGGTGGAGTTTTACTAATGCGTCCTAATATTATGCTTAGGTACGATTATTATCGATGACTTTATTCCAGTTCGAACGGGTTCAACTCGACCACATGATTTGTGAGTGGGTCTTTTCTTTGATATATATATATATATATATATTGGTTAGTTTTCATATATACAATTATTAATAAATCTTCTACATGATTGCCTTGATTAAACTTATGTTTATAAGAAATGTCTTATTGTTGGGAAATGAAATAATCCTATGGGATGCACAAGTAAGCTTACTATAAAGGGTTGCCTTAATTATATTTATAGTCAAGAATAGTATGATATTGACTAGAATTGTTGAATGGTTGTGGCATGATTATATTTATGTTATCTGCTCATCGTTTACTGCATTGGCGTTAGTACTTGCCCGGACCAGGGCCAAGCTTTACGTGTATGTTCACATCGCACTACACACTCACCTTGGATCCAATGTAGGTGCCAGTCCTGTCATACAGGTTGCAATAGGCAACTCCGACTCATATGTGATGCGCCTAGCGCCAGTCTTCACGTGATTGTAGTACTAGAGTGTATATCATTATTACACCCAGTCTTGTTCATGTCAGAATATCTCTGCATGAACTCGTGTGCCTGCATCTGTCGATGAGCATTCGATGTGATATGTTTATGTATGCGAAAATATGTGATTATGGACATCATGTACTCATTTACGAAAGTAGTGATGAATGGCATCCTTGAAATATTGCTGGTTATGGTAAGCATTTTTATACTATACGTAGTATGTATATTTTGGAAACTATATTTGTTTTACGGCGAGGGGTTATAACGTTTTCAAAAAGGTTTTATTAAGACTTTATTTTCAGGCCCACTCACCTTGGTTTTGAGTCCCTCCAAGTTTTAGCAGCTGATGTAGAATGGGAAATAAATGATTCACTGGGCATGGAGCACCATAAATTATTGGAAGACATATTTATGTGCTAGAATAAAGAGGTTGCTTTATAACAAATGGTTGATAAGATTAATTTCAAGACATTTTTTATGGCTCTTCATAACAGCCAAGGCGTTTTTATGGTTGATAATAGCCTTTGTTTATGTAATTTTCAGTTTTAAGTGTTTTTATGTTTATTGCCTTTTTAATTTCTGAATGTAAGTTACAAAATGGTTATAAAAACCATTTCTTTCTGTAAGATAAGGAGGTTGGACGTTTTTTATTATTGAAAATACTCAGAGTGTTTCTCTGTTTCAGTTTTGTGCCATTCTCTTTGTGAGATTGTTTTGCTTTGTTCTTCTAGTTGTCTACGTTGTAGGCTTGTACTAGAACCAAAGTTTTAGGGTTTTCAGGCCTCTCCTCGCACTAGGAGATAGTGGACCCTACCTATCAATCATATCTTTTATTTTATTTCGTTTCTATCTGCTGCGCCCTGCATCAGTTTGTATCAGAGCGTCAGCTCGATCTAAGGGTGGCGTTATATCAAGGGTAACGACATCAGTTCAAGTTCTTGCTATGAAAGTCAAGTCATTAGAAAATCTATAAGTTTTGAGATAGAGAATCCACACCATCTACACATCATCACAAAGCTTAAGGAGTCTTGTTTCCAATCGAACAAACCTTGCATCAAACCGAGTTTTATGTGAACAAATATTTGCAAAACACCACAGAGCGTTGGTGCTGCGCAAAACCAGCATATTATCTATGTTGCGGGCAAGGTTTCGAGTTCATTAAAAATTACTTGACCATCAAGCCATATATCATTGGAAAGCCCTTCCAGTCTAGTTTCCAAATCTTTAAGTGGTTTTCCAATCCGTTATTTGTGCAAAACAATATTCTCATTTTACTAAAACATGTCGTTGTAGTCAGTATTTGAGGAAGCATATGTTCTACAAACGGAAGTCCAAGAAACAAGTGCTTCAGATTTTTCAGGTGATAGATTCCTAAATCTTGACCTTCCTCCAAATTTTGATCTTTGCCCAAATGGTTCTTGTGAAATTTGTTGTGGTATATGTCATTATAATTTTATGTATGGTGATGTTGTTGATGATCCTACAATTGATGACAGTACTGGTGGCCAATAGTTTCCTCGGTAAGTTGGAATGGATAATCAAGAGATGTATTTGAATTCTATCAAGGATATTCATGATGACAACAATCTACTTTTTGAATTCAAAATTGAACACAAATGAACCCAATCGTTTTGACAGAGGTGGTGGAAACTTTTGCTAAGTTTCAAATCCATGATCTAGTTTGGTTGGATTTTATACATGCTTCCATCCATAAGAGGTTGAGTGAAAGGATTGATTTGTTAAAAGTCTAGAATATTGATGCATTTTGTTTATATCCTGATGCTATAGTTAGATTCCAAGAGATGGTTAACCTCTGTATGTTATATGCAAACAATCTGTTTGTACGTTTGAAGAAGAAAACAAAGCATGGCAACCAAGAATGGTTGCAGCACTTCGCGACTTGGATTCATGTTCTTACAAAATGAAACTCGAGGATGAGTTTTCTTCGAGAAGGGGAGAATGATGCAGGATGGGAAATAAATGATTCATTTGGCATGGAGCACCATAAATTATTGGAAGACATATTTATGTGCTAGAATAAAGAGGTTGCTTTAAAACAAATGGCTGATGAGATTAATTTCAAGACGTTTTTTATGGCTAATCATAACAGCAAGGGCGTTTTATGGCTGATAATAGCCTTTGTCTATGTAATTTTCAGTTTTAAGTATTTTTATGTTTATTGCCTTTTTAATTTATGAATGTAAGTTACAAAGTGTTTATAAAAACCATTTTTTTCTATAAGGTGAGAAGGTTGGACATTTTTTGTTATTTAAAATACGCAAGAGTGTTTCTCTGTTTCAGTTTTGTGCCTTTCTCTTTGTGAGATTGTTCTGTTTTGTTCTTCTAGTTGTCTACAGTGTAGGCTGGTACTAGAACCAAAGTTTATAGGGTTTTCAGGCCTCTCCTCGCACTACGAGATAGTGGACCCTACTTATCAATCATATCTTTCATTTTATTTCATTTCTATCAGCTGCGCCCTGCATCAATAGCTCAGCTTTCGTATCGACGAGGATTCTTGGAAAATCTTGGTGTAGACGATTACCCCAATGGTATAATTCTCACCCTATCTTACTGTACTGTACTTATGCTCTGACATCACGTGTGAAATGGGTTCACTCCCACTCACAGTGCACTTTTATACTTAGGCACTTTTAGGTTTAAATTTATACACATTTTCCACATCACTACACTTAATGGCTTCATCACCTTTCGGGTGTCGAATACGAAAAACGTGTTAACTTCTTATAAGTTTTGAGTGACTTAGATGACTTATCGCCTTTCTAGAAGAACAATTGATGGCCACCTCTAGACTTAAACGGAGAACTTTCTTGCCAAGGAAAATCCCGATTTAGAGATGAGTTGTGGCCCTGAAGCAGGGCTATTTTGTCGATATTTATGTACCACCAAAGACTTTACTCATCAATTCCATTACTACTATCTTGTCATCATTACCAACCCTTTCGAGATAGGAAACTAAAAGTAGTTTTGAATTCTTGACAGTATCCATTAGAATACCACATATTAAAATTCCTTCGAAGTTTATTTTCGTCAAGATTCCAGAAAAGTTTTGAGCGACAACCTAGTTCTAAACTGGTAGCACTCGACGGAAGAACATTTGGGGAAAACAGCCACTTTTGTCTTCTAATAACACTAATCTTCTCAAACGCACTAGTTATAAGTTCGGATCTTTTGGAGGAAGATCGAATCTTTTTAGACACGTTCTGAAGTAAGTGATTAGCAATTTCTTTTCCGGCCTTAGGGCATCTCAACCAATAGTAGTTCCCAGAATTCATTCGATGTTGTACTCGTCATTTCAATGAGTATAGGCATAATAGTACGAGTTGTTATACCTACAGTTAGTAGAATTCCCCGTTTAGCAAGTATTTTCCCTAGAATTAATGAAACCACCTCACAAGACCAATTCCTTACCAATCATCTGAAAACATCTACCTGAGCAGTCTCTAACCTGTAATCAGCCTATGGTGGCGCTACTAATTGACGATACCATCTGATATCCAGAAACTATCAACCAATATTCAGGCGGTATGATTTCTGATACCGGGCACATGTACCAGTATCTGGGAGTGATACCCTTATGCCAGAACACCAGTTCACAATTTCAGGGTAACGAATAGTATCAAAAATATCAAAAGTATCATATATGCATTAATTAGCGACACGATTGATAGATTGATTAACAGTGACTACTTGAGCCGAAGAAACTAAATCGTGGAAATTTAGGAAGACGTTTTTTATTAGGATTGTAAACTCATAGTTGTTTTTACCTTATCTTATATCTAGATAAACATAACCTTTCCGACTAGCCACCTCTTTGATCACTTTCGCAAATAGACAGTAGAATCGAAGTACGTGTTAGTTTCTCATTGTTATAGTGAATTGAAAATCGAGAAAGCTGTGAAGACCTATTAACACGTGTCGTATATAAGGAAATAGTATCATACGTTTTAATGACGCATATCTCTGGCGTCATTTCTCATAATTTTACTTGAGATACCATTAAAGCAGAAAGTTGATTACACCATCGATACACTTTCTCGTACCACACCAACTTTCCTTGTGTCTTTTCGAACAAGTCCTACATCTTTAAGAGAACTTAATTACGAAAGTTTACCGATTAGGAATTTATCCAACCAAACACCTTATCTAGAGAACCTCAAACCTATCCGCGAAGATGAAAGGCTGAACCTTAGGATCGTATCTAAATTTTAGCGACTCAATCAAGTGATGACGAAAAATCGTTAACCCCTACTTCAAAATGATGGTCTCTCCAACAAACTTTTGGAACCCGAGTTTCTTTCATAGTTTGGCGAGTTCGTAGTAGTCTTACAGATGACTATCTCACCTATCCCAGCAACGTGATTAAATTCTCTAAACACCAACAGTCAGCTTTATACCAAACTCCACAAATGTTAGCTTTGTTTAAAATGGGTACATTTCTTGGGAGACGTGTTCTCAGTGGACGATATTCTTTTCTTTTCCCAAGAAGGTTTTGGGGGGAAGGAAATTGAAATTCTCACAAAGTGTTGTGAAATTCGAGATATCCTTGGTCTTGTCGATTTCATCGATAATTTGTTAGCGATTTTTCGATTATAGTGTTTTTCTTCACATATCAACCGAGGAAGATTAGGATAGTTGTGATGCTGATCATGAATAAAGTTTCTGGCAACCGAACTGTTGTCTCATCTCACCTTTGTTTTATGCCTTACGATGACATTGATCATTTTGGAAATCCATGATGATGTGTTCTTTGGATGTTTCGACTGTACAAAGGTAGCATGGTAGAATATCGTTTATATTTTCCAATGGTTAGAACTGTTTGAATTGAACCATTTTATACATGATCTGAGTTAACAATTATCCTCTTCATTAAAAAACTGGATGACCTCTCTGTGGAGAAACGTTTCCAGGACCTATATCAATCTTAGACTTTTGAAATAGGTTAAATTTCTAACAAGAACTAAATCAATGTCTACGATTGCACTATCGTGTATCATCCCGGTTGTGCAAAAAAGACATTAATTACCCTTGAAATACTTTTAGCCTGTCCTATTCCATTTTAGTTGGAATTCACGAGCATTAGTTTGACGTAACTTACAAATCATCAAGAAATCGTTCGAGTGGTTATAATCACTTTTTGCATCCAAATGGAGATGGAAAATATAACCATAAGCTCATGGTACGAGGTATCTTGTACATGTGGATATTATGATGATGTTTCAGTGATTATTGACCGATTTGACAAGTCAGCTCACTTTCCATTGGTCCAGAAGGACTACATTTTAGACCATTTAGTTAAATTACTCATTCTTGACTTTTTCAGATTTTCTGACATTTTGATCAACATCTACTTGACTGTGATTTCATATTCACCTTTTGTGCCAGAAAGCATTCCAGTCAACCTTGGGTACGTGTCTACCCTATTGCACTTTGTATTATTTATGAGGCAGGTAGACTGTCTAGAAGGACCGTTGACATTGAAATTATAATTGTGACCATTAATTTCTCAATCACCCAACAAATGCCATGTTGAATGAATCTTTATTGTTGGTGAATGAATCTCCCGAAAGCTACCATTGTAGCGAGTTGTCATGCACTCACTCCAGTTATCTTGTATCCTATATTTAATGCACTTGTTTTGACCCTCATATTCTTGAGTGTTTCTTTAGCCTTCTCGACATAATTTATCGCTAAATCTGAAGGAAATTCACAACGAATCTGCTCGCCAAGGTATTTGTGAACTACGTTGTTAGCTACATGGTATGTATGTCACTAATGTGTCTCACTGTGGCACGTGTTTCATTCCCAAGCCTTGGGAAGTCGTTTTGGAAGCCAGGGGTACAAAGTTGTTATTTATTACCACACGTCACTTTCGGACTAACGGCCAGTTAGAACGAATTATCCGGACTTATGTGGACATGTTGTGTTTATCTGTTCTATAGTTTAGCATGATAATTGTAAACACTTGTCTTACTTATCTTTGTTAGAGTTGCGTGTAACTACGGGTACGATTCCAATTTTGGGCATGGCATCACCAAAGACGTGATATGAATTCTACTAATATTACCTAATCGACAGGTGAGTATTGCTAACAGGTATTCGAAGAATCAAAATTACGATATAGCTAATTTGTGTGCTATGGACATTATCACCCAAGAGGGTAGCATGTGAGCGTGGTCGAGGCGATAATCAGACGATATATGTGTATTTCCCAATGGGGGCATGATGGTAATATTGCACTCTCGAAAAATTGTTACTCACTTATCGGGAAAACAATGAGTTGTCAGTATTGCGGGTTGCAGACCATAGTATCAATAACTTATTCGTTGGGTTCGTTAAGTAAGTAGACAATTAGGTCGTCTACATTAGTATTTTTATCTACTTATTTATTTAGTTATTTATTTATTGTTTGGGCGTGACCCAAAGATATTACTCACTTATTCCCGGGGTACGTGACGATACGAGTGCGTAGGTGAAATTTTCCTATGTTCAGTTTGGATTTTAGTACAATTATTTTTAAATTTTCCACGATATTATATATGTATTTTTGACGACTTGTTATTATGTATATATTTTTGACCTTCTGCTTTTTTAAAGGTATTATACTATAGTATTGTGCTGAAGAAGAAGGAAAGTACGAGTTTGGGGGCATGAAAGAGGAATCACTGCACTCCTATCGCGACGGAATGGCATTCTCTTTTATGCAACCAATCTAACTTGATATCTTCTTTACATAATTATTTTTCTGCTGTCTTTTCACTATTTTTTTGTATAACAAATGATTTCAAATTTTGGAGAAGAAATTTTTTTGAGGTGGGTAGATTGCGACAACTCGTCCCTAATTTTACTATTTTATTAATTTTAAAGGAGTGAACGGACAAAAATGCGCCTAGAGACGAGATTGTTGACTTTCGTTGATCATCATTTCAGGACGCGTATGAGCTATTGTTGCATCGTGACCTCGAAGTACTTGACATTACGAACACATAGGCGCAAGCGAAATCGAATTTGGAGTTATGATGGAGATTTTACGGACTTACGAAGTCGAAGGGCAGTTTAATAATTTCACTATCCTACATAATTGGCTTTCTATTATTTTAATATTTTTCTTTTGAGTTTCTGTCTGGTGGGTCCACCCACGTGGGACTCCCCACTCTTTTCCCCCAATCCCGTGCATTCCAAATCATTAGGACAATTTCTCTTTTCCCTCTATCTAATTCTTAGCTCTCTCTACAAACACAAAGAACACAGCACACCACTCTCGCGGGAACAGCGAGCACTACCCTCAGAAATCCGGACCAAATCGTGCACCACCACTGACAGCCATGAATCCCTTTTTCTCATTTCATCATCTCTCTCATTTTCCCAAGTTGTCTTCCCTCAGCTCTTAGCTCTCCCTTTTTTTCGTTTGTAAACTCGACGCCGAGAGCACCATCGCATTCCCCGGCGAACCCCATCGACACCCGAACACCCTTAACGGCACCACCTCGTCCTTCTCCACAATTTTAAAACCACAAAAAGAGTGAAGCTCCGATCTCAACCCACGCCGTGCACCTGAGCCCAGTGTCGGTGAAATAATTTTTCCGACGATGGTGAGTCTAGAAAACAACTTAACACTTGGTGGATCATGTTTTGGTATGTAATTATAGCTGTTCTAAGGTGTTTGGTGGGGGGGGGGGGTTTGGACATAAACGGTGCAGGGGGAAATTCCCCAGTTTTCCGGTGGATATCTGGCAGTTTCGAGTTATTTTTCGGCCAACACAAGCCATGGCCAAGGAAACCAAAGGTATATTTGGTATCCTTGTTTCTTGATCTTCGTTTTGGTATATGACATGGCTAGGTTTAATGAAGTTTTAGTTAGTTTATATTTTCCAGATTCCGGCGATTGCAATGGCAACCGGCCGGAGAAGAATAAGAAGAATAAGAAGAAAAAGAAAAAGGGCCTAAGCCCAAACTTGTCTCAAACCCCCAAACAATTGGGCCACTATTTCCAAATCGGCCCCATCTGAAATGGGCTTAGAAATATTCTCAAAATATTCTTTGGAATATTCACTGAAATATATATTGTCGTTTTCAAAATTTCTCGGAAACCCTCCTAGGCTAATCTCAACGCCTCGAGTCCATTTTTGGCATCCATTTAGTGAAATTTCAAAGTTTTAACGTAGTTGACCGCGGGAGCGTCTCGGTTGACTTTTTAGGGTTGACTATTAACTTTTTTGTTGACTTTTTATAAAATCTACTAGGGACCATCCTTAGGGTATTTCGACACCCTAATTCTAAATCTGCACTCCGTTTTGCCAAATTTAATTGTGTTAGTGGAGATTTACTAATGTGTCATAATATTATGCTTAGGTGCGATTATTATCAGTGACTTCGGCTATTCTAGTTCGAACGGGTCCGACTCAACGACATGATTCATAAGTGGGTCTTTTCTTTGATATATATATATATATATATATAGGATTTTTATCATCAATGGTTCCTGATATTGACCAAACTCATCATTTTGGTCCCTCACTTTCAAAATCAATCAATGTTGTCCCTGACATTCACCACCGCACATCAATTTGGTCCTTCTGTTTAGATTCCATCAAATATTTCTGTTAGTTTGCAAGTGGGACCCACAAAGCCAATAAAATGTTGACACATGTATTAGGTTTTTATCACAAATGGTCTCTAACATTGATCAAACTCCTCATTCTGGTCCTTGAGTTTCAAAAATCAATAAATTTGGTCTTCGAATTTCATTATCGTACATCAATAGAGTCATTCCATTACAATGTTGTCGATATTTTTTGTTAGTGTGCTGATGCGATCCCACTAGTCCAATTATATGGTACCAAGTGGACTAACTATAAGAAACTAATGTTTTTAGGGTGAGCTAACTGGCGAATATTTCGCGCTGACATTTATCTCGCATCCCACAATCCCGATTGGAAAATAAGATTCAATCTAAATTCGATAAAATCGAATCAAAATTCAATTCAAATTTGATAGGATTATAACCAACTAGAGAGAATGAGAAGTGAGTTCACGGAGGAAAAGATGATGATGTCTTTTTTTTTTTCGTTTAGTTTTTATTTTTAATTGCTTATAGTACTTTTAGTTTTAAATCTTAAAAAATATTTTTTTATAGTTAATCCATGTGGCGCCATATGATTGGATCAGTGGGACCATATTATTACACTAACAAAAAATAATGATCGAAATTTTAACGGAATGACTAAATTGATGTGCAATACTTAAAGTCAGGGACTAAATTATTGATTTTTGAAACTCAGGGACCAGAATGAGGAGTTTGATCAATGTTAGGGACCATTTGTGATAAAAAAAAAACCTTCTTTTGTGTAGTACACATGTCACCATTATTGGCTTTGTGGGTCCCACTTGCAAACTAACAGAAATATTTGACGGAATCTAAACGAATGACCAAACTGATGTGCGGTGGTGAATGTCAGGGACAACATTGATTGATTTTGAAAGTAAGGGACCAAAATGATGAGTTTGGTCAATCTCAGGGACCATTGGTGATAAAAACCCTATATATATATATATATATTGGTTAGTTTCCATATATACAATTATTAATAAATCCTCTATGTGATTGCCATGATTAAGCTTACATTTATAAGAAATGCCTTATTGTTGGGAAATGATGAAATAATCCTACAGAATGCACAGGTATGCTTACTATAAAGGGATGCCTTAATTATATTTATGGTCATGAATAATATGATATTGACTAGAATTGTTGAATGGATGTGGCATGATTATATTTATGTTATCTGTTGTCACATCCCGGCCCGGGGTCCACCACACCCCGGGCCCGCTCCACCACCGTAGCACGATATTGTCCGCTTTGGGCCTCGACTACGCCCTCACGGTTTTGTTTCTGGGAACTCACACGAGAACTTCCCAGTGGGTCACCCATCATGGGATTGCTCTCGAGCGCTACTCGCTTAACTTCAAAGTTCCTACGGAACCCGAAGCCAGTGAGCTCCCAAAAGGCCTCGTGCTAGGTAGGGATGAGAATATACATATAAGGATCACTCCCCTAGGCGATGTGGGATCTCACAATCCACACTTCCGGCCAGGGATTGGCTCTGATACCAAATTGTCACATCCATCGTAGCACGATATTGTCCGCTTTGGGCCCCGACTACGCCCTCACGGTTTTGTTTCTGGGAACTCACACGAGAACTTCACAGTGGGTCACCCATCATGGGATTGCTCTTGCGCGCTACTCGCTTAACTTCGAAGTTTCTACGGAACCCGAAGCCAGTGAGCTTCCAAAAGGCCTCGTGCTAGGTAGGGATGGGAATATACATATAAGGATCACTCCCCTGGGCGATGTGGGATCTCACATATGTTCATCGTTTGTTGCACCGGTGTTAGTACTCGCCTGGGCCAGGGGCAGGCTTCATGTGTACGTTCACATTGCATCGCTCGCTCACCTTGGATTATGACATACCCCGACCTGAAATGTCTACTAGGACTCCAAATCAACCTGTGCTAGCCGACACCTGGAAGGTGACGAAGCCATAAAGTGTAGTGATGTGGAAATGTGAATAAATTTAAACCTAAAAGTGCGCTGGTGAGCGGGAATGAACCCATTTCACACGTGATGACAGAGCATAAGTAAAGTACAGTAAGGTAGTATAAGGATTATACCATCATAGGTAGCCACCTATACTGAGATTTGCCAAGAATCCTCATCGATACGAAAGCTCGGCTTTTAAAACCCGGAGGAGTGAAAAACAAGGGTGAGTAGGCCTGAAAATAAAGTTTTAATAAAAACATTTGAAACCGTTATCACCCCTCACCGAAAAATAAGTATAGTTTCCAAAATATACTTACTATGTATAGTATAAAAATACTTATCGTAGCCTGCAAAATCTCAAGAATTCATTACGGCACAATATCTCGTAACTAAGGGCAGGACATCCAAAATCACAAAATCTCAACAGTAATATAAGTAAAATCAGGTGTTCATCAATCTATGCTAGCACACAAGTTGGAGTCGCCTAATGCGACCTGTACGACTTAACTGATGCTCATCAATCTATGCTAGCACACGAGTCGGAGTCACCTAATGCAACCTTTACGACAGGACTGGGTGTAAACATAATATACGCTCTAGTGCTACAATTACGTAAAGACTGGTGCTACTCGCGATCACCTACGAGTTAGAGTTGCCTAATGCAACTTGTACGACAGGACTGACACCTACTTGGATCCAAGGCGAGCGTGCGGTGCGAAGGTGAACATACACTTAAAAGACCGGCTCTGGCTGTTACATTCTGACCCGGACTCCACCACAACCCGGGTTCGACTCCATCGTAGCACGATATTGTCCGCTTTGGGCCCCGACCATCTCATCACGGTATTGTTTCTGGGAACTCAAGCTAGCAGAACTTCCCTATGGATCACCCATCCTGGGAATGCTCTGGCCTATTCTCGCTTAACTTCGGAGTTCCTATAGAACCCGAAGCCAGTGAGCTCCTAAAACGCCTCGTGCTATATGGAGGGGAGCATGTACATATAAGGCATAGAGGAGCCAATCCCTAGCCAGAAGTGTGTCGACAAGGACGTCGGGCCCCTAAGGGGGTGGATTGTTAGATCCCACATCGTCCAGGGGAGTGGATGTCAAAACCATCTAATGTGGTCTGTACAACAGGCTAGGTGTAAATAAGTACGCTCAAGTGCTACGACCACGTGAAGGTTGTGCGAAGTATAACAAGTCACCTACGAGTCGGAACCACCTAATGTGGTCTGTACGATAGGCTAGCACCTGTCTTGGATCCAAGGTGAGCGTGTGGTACAGAAGGTGAACGATCACGTGAAGGCTAGGCCCTGGCCTCGGGCAAAGCACTAACACCGGGGTGCAGGATAATGAGCACTAGATGCATCGAATCACAACCATGCATAATGCAATAACTATCACCAATAAGTACTCACCTGAAGCTTACCTGGGCTTCCGCAACATCAATGAATATTATGCATATCTATACTAATGCATATACTAAAATGTAATGCAATTGACATGGCATAAAAATAAAAATAAAAAACTTAATTCCATTTAAAACAGTTTCTGGGAAAAAATGTAAAGCATATATATATATATATATATATAGAAAACCAAAAGCCCACTCACTGGTATGTAGCAGGGTCGTAACCCCCGAGTCTCGCCTGGCCACGCTCGTCCTCAAGATACGTCTCACCTATATGTGAAACAACTGGATAAACGTTAATTCGATAACACAAATACAAAACTTAGGATCAACTTCTCATACGTCGCTCAATTGGGATGTTTGAATATACCATCGTGGCTTACTCAACACCACGAGCATCCCATATTTTTAGAATAATTTTTGGACTTAATCTAGTTTTAAATGTGAAGCCCAAATTAAAACTAAATGGACTTAGTTTATTTTAAACATAAGGCCTAAACCAATTAAATGGCTTAGGTCCAAATTGAAGGGAACTTAAGGCTTGGGCTGGCCCAACAGATTTTTTTTTTTTTTTTTTCGAAATGGGTTTTAGGTTTGGGCTGTCAACACAGCCCAATAATCTAGATTTTGAACCTGGGCTCACACTTACAAATCTAAAACATTGGGCTCCTAATTGGGCTTGGACCAATTTAGCCCAAAACACATTGTGGCGCGCCGGAAAAATATAAAGAAGAACACCGGATTTTGGGTGTTCTTGTCGGAAAACTTCCCCGGTTCCGATTCGGGGTCAAAACTCAACCAAAAACCTTCATTCAAAAGACAAAATGAAGATCAAGGAGTAAGGATTTGAGCCTTAACAAGATGGAGTGATGTTGTCATCGAGATCGACCGGAAAAAGCTCTAAAACTCACAGTCACTCGCCGGAAAATTTAAGAAATGTATTTTCCCCAAGGATTCTACATGCACACCATTCCAAAATGTCTCAAGACACCCTTATCTAACCTAACATAATTTTGTAACGGTCTAAGGGGTTTACCTTAGTCGAAAAGTTCGAGATCTCGCCGGAGTTACCACACGGAGACTACACAATGTTAAAGGGTGAGAAAGGGTGAGTATGGGGTGTGAGGGAGAAAATGAGAAGTCTTGATGGTTGCAGTGTGTGCAAGTATGTATGCGCGTGTGTGTTGTGTCGGGGACGAGAGCACCGAAAGAGGGAGAGGTGCGGGAGAGTGTGAGGAAGAAAGGGAAGTTTTTGGAGTGGGGAAAAAGGCACAGATAAGAAAGGGGAAAATAATAAGTCCCTTGATTGGGCCATAGTGTTTAAGCCCTAAAAATGGGTCCAAAGAATAAATAAACCAACCCAAAAATAGAATTTTGCCCATTCTCGTTCTTAATTCATGTCGACGCGTTCGTGATGTCGAGCACCATTTAATTTCGCGAGCGAGAAATGAATTTAAAACTATATATGTCTATCCACATCACTAAACCACGAGGGCATTATCGACATTTTACATACTCGGAGATAAAATATATACAATAAATTAGGACGGGTCGTTACATTGGCCCTAGGCGAGCACTAACACCGAGGTGCAGCAATGATTAGCAGACTACATAAATATAAGCATGCCACGTTGATTCGATAGTTCTAATCAACATACTAACATTCATGGCCGTAGATATAATTATGGCATCAAAGATTATAAGCATACCTGTGCATCCCGTAAGATGTAGCATATTTCATAAATTCCGTCATTTCACTAATTCTTATAAACTTTAGTCTAATCGAAGCCTACGTAAGAAATTCTTTTTCAGATGCATGAATGGAAACTATCAATTATATATATATATATATATATATATATATATATATATATATATATAAATATACATACTATAAAAAGGAAAAGACATATTCACCTGAAGTTCGCGTTACAACTCCCTAGCACGAATATCGAGGCATCACAAATGATTGTCTCCTAGAACAAATATCAAATCACGTCTCATAATTCGTATCGATAGAACATGTAACTGACATAAAACACATCCCCAAGAACGTTTTAGAATGATTTGTAACCCATTGATCAAAAGTCAACCGTCGGTCGAAGGTCGACGGTAGGGTGAACAACCCTACGTAACTCAATTCGGAAGATCCACACTTCGGACTTCCGATCCGTAAACCGTAACTTCTCAAGAGTTTCAATAAGCTTCTAGAACAACATCCTAACGATCCAATGGTCGGATCTCCGCCAATCGCTAAAATTAAGTGGCGGCCGACGTTTAGATTTACAAACTTAGAAGGCCCATCCAGGAAGATCCGTATGTCAGATTCCAGATCCGTCAGTTTCTAATATCCTTAAATATTATGTACTATTACGTATTAAAGTTTGGTTACGATCCAATGGTCGGATCGTCGAATCATAAAATAACCAAGTGGCGGCCCTTAACGAAAATATAACCAAACAACAAAATTTCGTCAATCGGATGTCAAATATGGAATCGAGGCATCTAAATTATCCTAAGAAGGTCAAGTGGTGTCTCTGCCCACGCGGTGGAGGCCGATCGTCCCTACTCGCCGGAAAAATCAACTATTTTTAAAAATTACCAAATTTCACAAAAAAGAAGATCTCAATGAGGAGAGCAAGTTTTATACATGTGGCAAAGTCCAATTCGGCCGGGAAAAGCTCCAATTTCACTCAAACCCGCCGGAAACCCTAGAATAGGTGAGCTTCGATTCTCCTTCCTCGATGTTCCATCGCCCCTACAACTGGTTGGGTCTTGTTCCTGGGTCCAAGGGGAGTTGATTAAGGGTGGTGGTGGGCAGTGGTGAAGCTAGGATTTCTCGGGGGGAGTGGTGAACTTAAAAGAGTGTAAGGTTAAAGAAAAATGGCAACGACTAAATCTTTTTATATAGTAATGTCTTCCATAATTAATGTCTTTCATGATGTGGTCTCTAGGTTGACAAAGATCATTTTGGAGATAGTGTCTACGAATTGCTTCACAATAATTAGGTGGATAATCAAGCATTCAACGTCTATGTCCAGGGTCTACAGGAAGATTAGCCAATATTTCATCCAACTCAGTGGCCTCACTTTGTTGCGAACTACTCGAAATATTCGAAGGAAGACTTCTTGGAATATTTGAAGGAGGAGGACTACTCGGAATATTCGAAGGAGAATGACTACCCAAAATGTTTGAAGGAGGATTTAAGTATTGTTTCTTATAGTATCGATCCATTACGTAACTATAAAATGGAAAGAAAACAAAATTCTTAAACTCTTAATCCTAGAGTACACTATACTAATATGCATAATAACTAATCCAACCAACAATTCAACCAATCCAACCAATTGCATAAGCTCCAAATAATTACCCCTAATATGCATAATAACTAATCCAACCAACAATTCAATTAATCAATACCAATAACTCAATAAGCATACAAATTATTCAATAAATAAAAATTCAATTCAACTAAGCATATGAATAAGAATAATTGTATACATTATGGAATAATTCAATTAATTAATCAAGAATCAAATTCAAATTTTAATTTTCACCCTAAAAAATAATTTCATAATTTCATATCAATAATCAATAACCAATAACCATATTAGTGCCTTACCATATGATTCTATACCAATTAAAACTCATTCGTATTAAATTTTGGAATTAAAAAATGTACCTAAAAATGGCTTTGAATGCTGCAAGCCGTTGTTGGAGAGTGGCTGGAGACTGATTAGAGTGGCTGGTTTTCCGTCCGTTGGCTGCCAAGTTACTGTGCAGGCGCAACTGCTGGGAATTTGGGGGGCAAGCTTTGCTCTTTGATTGGCAAATGCAAAGTTGAAAAAGACAAGGGGAATAGGCACGAGTCTGAGGAGAGAAGTGGGACACGCGGTCCCCCCCCCCCCCATATTTTTTTTTTCTTTTTCAAACTTATCAAAACGGTGTCGTTTTGGTTTTTTTTTTATTTTTAACTAGGTTCAAAACGACGTCGTTTTGGCCTGGATGTTTTTTTTTTTTAAAAAAAAAAAAAAAAAAAAAAAAAAGGATCCAGCTCTGCAACAGAACCAGACCACTGGAACAAGGAGGGGGTGAAAACCAATCGAGTTTCTGACAAGAGAAGAGGCTAAACCAGCCCTCCAGGCGTATTTTTCCGACGAGGGGAGTGGTGGTCGCCCCTCCTCACCCTCACGTGGCTTCGCCATTGGTGATGGGTGGTGCAACTCGCCGGAACGGCAGGATAGCCGTCGAACTCTTCCGCGAACTCGGCGTCCTCTTTCGCGAATTTGGGCATAAAACCCCTTGATCTTGGGCGGAAATGGTAGATAAGAAGTCGTGGAAGAGGTTGTAGGTGATGAATGGGTGAATTTCGTCGAAAAAATGGCAAAAATTGGTCGAAATTAGAACCGGGTTAGGTGTGCGGTGCGTGTCGGGCCGACAGGAAAGGGAAGGCAGGGGAGCTTCTCTCTCTTCTTGATTGGTTACTCTCCTTCTCACCAATTTCTTATTGGTCACTAAAAAGACTTGATTGGTCTCTTTCTTTCTCTTGATTTTCTAATTGGTCCCATAACCCATTAACTGATTAGGCCGAATCCAAGCCCTTGATTGGTTCTCATTCCCACCCAGTGGGAGTTTAATTAATTTATAAACTAAAATTTAAATAAACAATTTCAAACGTCTGTAACTATACTATTATAACTCGGATTTGCAAATGGCTTTCGCCTATGCACTCATGGCTTCAAGATCTATTCGGAAACATTAATTGTGACTTCTGACAATCAACGAAAGTCAAACATCCTCGCCTCTAAGGGCATTTTCGTAAAATCACTCTTTTAAAATTTATAAAATCGTAAAGTTAGGGACAGGTTGCCACATATTGTAGGTGACAATCCTATCGTACATGTTGCAATAGGCAACTCCGACTCGTATATGATGCGCCTAGTGCCAGTCTTCACGTGATTGTAGTACTAGAGCGTATATCATTATTACACCAGTCTTGTTCATGTGAGAATATCTCTGCATGAACTCGTGTGTCAGCATTTGTCGATGAGCATTCGATGTGATATGTTTATTTATGCGAAAATATGTGATTACGGACATCATGTACTCATTTACGAAAGTAGTGACGTATGGCATCCTTGAAATATTGCTGGTTATGGTAAGCATTTTTATACTATACGTAGTATGTATATTTTGGAAACTACACTTGTTTTACACCGAGGGGTTATAACGTTTTCAAAAGGTTTTTATTAAGACTATTTTCAGGCACACTCACCCTTTTTGCGCCCCTCCAGGTTTTAGCAATTCAGCTTTCGTATCAACGAGGATTCTTGGCAAATCTTGGTGTAGACGATTACCCCGATGGTATAATTCTCACCTTATCTTACTGTACTGTACTTATACTCTGACATCACGTGTGAAATGGGTTCACTCCCACTCACAGTGCACTATAATACTTAGGCACTTTTAGGTTTAAATTTATACACATTTTCCACATCACTATATTTTATGGCTTCGTCAACTTCCAGGTGTCGGCCAGCACAGCTCGATTCGGAGTCCTAGTGGACATTCCAGGTCAGGTGTGTCATATTTAGTGTGTTCAATTGATAATTACTTTGAATGCATTGTGGTTTGGATTATCATTTAGTACATTATAATGTTAATTTAATTGCAAATTTGTGCATGGGGTTTACTAACAAGACTCCCTGCTAAACTGAGTCTAGGCAGACACACTCGGCATGTGGATATTCATTGTCAGATTTCATGTTGTATCTACGTCTCCATTAATTTGTTTATAACAATTACGTTTTCAAATTTGTCTTCAATTATTTATTTGTATTGAAATTTTTTGTGTGAAATTTAATTTTTTGCAGATAAATGTTTTCTTCACAATAATTGGCAAAAAGAAAGATAAGTTTCATCATTTTGCATTTCTCTTTTATGTCAACTTACTTCACTTCAACCAAAATTTTACATATTTTGTTAACTTATTTATTATACTCAAATTAGAATTCGATTTAAAAATTCTGTTACATCCCTTTCATTTTTCCTACAAAATTTATCCATTACTTTAATCCCTTGCATGTCGACTACAAACACTAATAATTCAACGGTATGACAAGCAAGAAAAAGAATCTTCACCATGTAAGCCTTAATTTTCATCTATTTTATACTTTTTAAATTTTTACCAAATGATAAAAGATTATAAATTCCGTCAACTTAGGCGTAAATTCCGTCAACTCAGGTGGAGCCATAGGAGCCTCAAACAAGTTCAGCAATGGATGCCTTCACTAACTTGAAGAATCTTCTGATACCATCACTAATGACCAAGGTCTAAAATATCGATGATATCGGAAATATCGGTAGTCCAAAAACACGGAAATTTCGATGGAAATATCGGGATATTATTGATATCGATAAAAATTGAATAAAAACCACGGAAATTGTAAGAAAAACTTGGAAATTTTTATTGAAACTTTGCATGATGTTTATTTAGTCAATTATCTATTAGTTTATCACAAAAAATTGGAAGGAAATGCATTGCATGATGGATTTAACTGATTTAAGTTGATTATATAGCGAGCTGGCAAACATTGTGAGTGTAGAAAATATGTAGTAATTAATGAAAGAAGTTTAAACACACCATAATCATTTATATATAATGAATTAGTACAATATTTTACACTTTATACATTGCATGGTAATACTTTAAAACATTCTATGGATATTAACTTAAAAAGAATGAAAATTTTTAACGGACTCAAAAATTTAAAACCCAAAATGTTATTTTCCCACCCCAAACTTATTTCACACTTTGTCCTCAAGGTGTGGAAAAGAAAGAAACGAAAAAAACAAAAAGCAAAACTGGAAAATAAAACAAAAGTCGAGGGGAAACAAACTGGAAGAAAAAGGAAAATAGAAAAGAAACAAAGTAGGAAAACGATCACCTGGTGTCGAAATCAGGACCTGCGGCGTTGGAATACGCCCGAACCAACACGGATGAGTCCACATTTTTGTCAACATGAGCACAGCTACCACATAAACTGAGTTAGCAGCTTCATTTGTCATGTCACAAAAAAACCCTAGAAGCTGTTACCTCTGTCATCTTGCCTCGAGCCCAAAGCCAAACGGCTCCATTTCTGAGTGTGCTTTTAGAATCCCTAAGCCCTTCTCCCATATGTCGCAGCTCTCTTCCTCTTTGCTCTCAGACCCCATTTCTCTCCAAAATGAAAAATAGCTCTCCTTCTCTCACATTTTTTTTTCTCATTTCCTCACACCTCTTCACCCTTAGCTGCGCAACCACACAGACTCTCCTCTGCAAGCACCCCAAAGCCAGCGCCTCATCCATGGAAATGGTAGCACATGTGAAACTCAAATCGTCCCACCAAGGTAATCTTCGTCCTAGCATGCTCGATTTACATGTCCAGCTACGGATTGTATACGGAAAGGTAGAACACTAACGCATGCTTATCTGATTCCTTGCGAGGATGCTCGGGTTTACAACGGAAAGGGTCACACGAGCACCAAAAACGAGCAGATCCAAGGTCGACCATATTGCGAGATAAAACCAAAAACGAGCAGATCCAAGGTCGACCATCTTGGGCTTATCGATAATATCGCGATATATTGCCCAAATAATGCATTAAAATGCTGAAAATATCGTCTCCGATATTATCGTGATAATATCGACAAAAAATATCGATATATTGTCGATAATTAAGTGGATAAGTGTGAAAATATCTAGAGATGAAAAAAACGATATTATCGGTAAAATATCGTCGATAATATCGATATTTTGGTCCTTGCTAACGACTACCCATACCTCTCCGAGGGCACGAGACAGGTAATTTTTCCATTTAGTTTTTACCTGGGTAATTTTCGTGGTTGCCATTCTGTGATGATGCAGGTAAAAAGTTGATTTCTTATTTTTATAGGCTTTAACTACTGTTAATCTTTTGGCGAAGAAGTATGAGGCTAACATTCCAAGAAAAAGTATGTAGAGTTTTTTTTTTTTTTTTTTTTTTTTTTTTTAATATTGCAAATACCCTTTTAGAATTGATTCAATACATGTCGTATAGCAATATACAACTTTGTGTTGTTTTGTAGTGATCGATGAACAGATACCCAGCTTTTGACCATCCACTGACATTTGTCTAAAGGTTTGTCTACATAACGAAATGGAATACGATTTATCATACATAACCAAAGGGAATACGATTTATCTAGAAAATATGAAATCATTAATTCTAATTTTGGCTATATGATTTGCTTCTGTTTTTCGTTTCAGAACACATTGTTCTTCATCTTTTGTAATTTTGTTTTTATATTTTTGGATATTTTGTTTATATCGTTAGATCATTTGGTTGTATGATTTGCATTTGTTTTTTGTTTCAGAACACTTTGCTCTTCATTTTTTGGGGATTTTGTCTACAGCTTTCGAAGACCTTTATGCTCAAGGTAAATAATTGTGGATTTTTCCTTTCAGCCTTTTCTCCAACAATTTTTTTTATTTGAATATTGTGAAAGTTGAATCTGTGAATTTGTTTTTTTTTAATCTTGGTATATATTTTGTTATTTCATAGTTTTGGATGATGTTGGATTGAAAAGTTTTTCTTTAAAACTTATAGTTATTTAAAGTGTTTTATCTGTTCTTATATTTACTCATAAATTATACCTGATTTGTTCATCTCTTACCAAAATAAGCAAATCATTTTGTAAGTTTGTTCGTATTCTAGCAGGAACCGCAATGCAGATATAAAATCAATGTTATTCCAAGACAAAACCTTTGTTCACAACATTGGGTATGATTGTTCAAAGTTTCAATTCATTGTACCTAAATTGAAACAATTTACTACAACACAACCTTTTTTATATTTTAAACATAATCTTTGTTGCATTTTCTAATCCCACAGCAACGGACGGGTGGTACTTTCTAGTGTGATACTGATTCCTATCTAAGTCTCTGACTGCTCTGCTCAAGGATGTTTCCCGTCTTTTGTTAATCTATATTAAATGATGTTTAACATGTTAAACAAAATGTAAATATCTTTTTTCGCTCAAGACAACAACATTTTTTGCATCCCCATGAACCAGCATCTCCACATTTTTTGTATGCAAATGCTAGAACATGTTGCCCATTACATGGGGCTATTAGGACAAAATATTATAATGTTTTTTGTATCTTTGTACCAGGATTTCTTAACTTGTGACCCTCCTGGTCCAAAGATACACAGAACTGCTACAATGGAATGAATAACTATAATATCTATCTATATGTTCTCCAAATTGAACCTTTTATGTGTAACTCATTTCCAAAGTCTTTACTATTATTGTTGTTCTTGTTTTGTAACATAACTTTTCGCATTTTTAACAGAATATTTCATCTTAATTTTAAACTCGCGACATCGCGGGGGTACTAAAAACGAGTATGCACTATACCCGAAATTTGTTTTTTACCTTGCTAAAAATAAACCTAAAACATATATCATGTGTTTTTTGACTTGCTTTGACAAGTTAAATCCCATAATTCGAATATGACTCAAATATAATAATTCAATTACTAAACGTTAGCTATCAAAAAGCCAAAAAAAAAAAAAAAAAAAAAAAAAAAAAACTGAGTAGATATGGATTAGATGAATCGTTTACAAATCTAAAGTCAAACCTGATTGAAATCCGAATACGAATGAATTATGAACTCGAATTGAAACTGTAGACATCGAAATTTCGTGAAATAAATGTTGACCAAAAATTAAAATTTCAACGCTCATGTATCACATAAATTTTATACATAGCATGTGAATCAACGAAAAATCAAAATAATTCAGAAAAGTCATCAAACAGGACACATGTCAACGCCTGGCAGAAGTGACTTATTTCATCTGATTATTAAAACCCAAAAATCAAGTTTTGGAATTCTATAAATAGAAGGCCAATTCATTCATTTCAATTCACTAATTCACATTACACAAAAGCGTTGAAGCTCTGAAACTCCAAACGCTCTCAAGCAAATCCCGAAGAATCAACGAAGTTCTGTCCGTCCTTCATCAAAGATCAAGCCCCAAGGCTCCTCGAAGTTCTGTCCGTTCTTCATCAAAGATCAAGCCCCAAGGCTCCTCGAAGTTCTGTACGTTCTTCATCAAAGCACAAGCCCCAAGGCTCCTCGAAGTTCTGTACGTTCTTCATCAAAGCACAAGCCCCAAAGCCCTCGAAGATCCGTTCAACCACGTTCTTCATCAAAGCACAAAGCCCCAAAGCCCTTGAAGATCCGCTCATCCACCTTCAAGATAAAGCCCCAAAGCCCTTGAAGATCCGCTCATCCACCTTCAAGATCAAAGCCTCAAAAGCCCTTGAAGATCCGCTCATCCACCTTCAAGATCAAGCCTCAAAAGCCCTTGAAGAACAGTTCATCGTTCATCGTTCATCCACCTTCAAGATCAAGCCTCAAAAAGCCCTTGAAGAACAGTTCATCGTTCGTAATTCCTCGAAGATCAAGCCCAAAAGCCCTTCGAAGATCCATTCATCCTCAACCTTCAAGATCAAGCCCCGACGGCCCTTGAGGAAATCATCCACTGTTCATCCCAAAGATCAAGCCCCGACGGTCCTTTGGATCAGCAGCCCATCAACAAATCCACATATCCCAGTTCATCAAGATCAAGCCCTCCAAAGGCCCTTGAAGAATTGTTCATCAAAGATCAAGCCCCCGACGGCCCTTCGGATCAACAATCAAACCACCAAATCAAGTTCTTACGGAGATAGAATCAGAGGCAAATTTTCAAAGAGATTGTAACCCAAAATCATCAAATACAAATATCACTTTGTACACGTTGGTTCTTGTCGCGTTTCGTTTCAGGAAAAATTCGTGTTTACAAATTTGGCACGCCCAGTGGGACAATCTCTACCTCTCATCTCTTTCTCCGTTCAAGAAAATCAAATCACACTCCAAAATCAATGGCATCAAAAGAAGGCCAAGTCGTTCTTACAACCATCGAAGCTTCCTCCATTGAACAAAAGCTGGCTCAAATGAGGGAAACAGTTGCAAGGCTCACAAAGAAAGCAGAAGAGCAAAACTTGCAAGTCACCGTTCTCGCAACCGCCAAAGGAAGGAATTTGAGCACTTCCGCCACGAACGGAGCATCCATTGGCGCCACAATCACTCCTCAACATGCCGCTACAAAGTTTGTGCCGTCAAGGGAGCAAGGTGAACATCACAAACGTGAGCCTGTCATCAACCTAACCTCGCTAGGGGCACCTAAGCATGCTGCTGAAGGAAAGCCACGTATGTTGGTTGCACAAGTCATGACCATCGGCGTGATTTCAGTTGAAGAGCAGTTGGCCCAGATGAACGAAACGATTGCAAAGCTCACACGTACCGTGGAAGAGAAAGACTTGCAGATCACCGCACTCACCAACAGATTGGGAGCAAAACACGAGGAAGGAGACGGCTCTGGCATAAAGAAAGAGGCCGACGAAGAAGAAGAAGAGCCTCCGGTGGAGAAGCCTGAAGAAAAGCAAGAGCCAAGTCAACCAGCGGCACTTCTGGGAGCTCTTTCTATCCAACAGTTGCAAGAGATGATCGCCAACACCATCAAGGCGCAGTACGAAGGGAGCTCCTATACCTCCATGCTGTACTCAAAGCCTTGCTCCAAGACGGTCGACACGTTGAGGATGCCAAGGGACTACCAACCGCCGAAGTTCATGCAGTTTGATGGCAAAGGCAACCCGAAGCAACACGACAAGCGGCTAAGCATCACCCACCATGGGAAGAAGGAGTCGATCACCGATTTCAAGATGTTCACCCCAAAGGTAGACAAGACTGGGAAAGAGCCTGCCAAAGAAGCTCCTATCATCAGCACTACCCCCGTCAAAGCCTCATATGCGCCTGTCAACACCTCCTCCAAAAACAAAGTGAAGGAGATGAAGAAAGACAAACCTTTCCGCACCCAAGACAGGAACAGAAACACCTTGAAAGAGCTCGAGCAGAAGACTTATCCATTCCCCGACTCTGATATGGTTGCCATATTGAACGACCTGCTGGAAAAGAAGGTGATTGAGCTACCGGAGTGCAAGCGCCCTAGAGAGACGCACCGCGTCAACGATCCAAAGTACTGCAAGTACCATCGTATCGTAGGCCATCCCGTCGATAAATGCTTCACCCTCAAAACACTCATCATGGAGCTGGCGCAACAAGGGCGAATTGAACTCGATCCAGAGGACACGCCTTCAGTACATACCTCTACGATCATGTTTGGACCCTTCGATCATGTTCCCCTCCAAATGATTCATGATTATTCCCGCCAAAGCTCAAGTCACACGGCACCTTCTGCACAACCACCGTTGGGGGCAAGCAACCAAGACGCACCTACCAACGATGAAGAAGGATGGACATTGGTAACCCACAAAGAAAAGAGGAAACCAAGACCGCAAGCCGCAAGACACACCGCTACGATTATGTTTGGATCCTTCAAATTCGTTCCCCTCCAAATGACTCATGATCATTCCCGCCAAAGCTCAAGTCACACGGTACCTTCTGCACAACCACCGATGGGGGCAAGCGACCAAGACGCACCTACCAACGAGGAAGAAAGGTGGACATTGGCGACCTGCAAAAGGACAAGGAAGCCAAGACCACAAGCCACAAAGCCAAAGGCGGAGCAAGGGAGAAAACACCACCGCCGCAACAAAAGAAAGTCCAAGAGAAGCGCAAAAGCCGCTAAACCAAGATACAGTGGGGAACTCATGGAGCAAAAGCCACGCATTCCTGTCTCCTTACACGAGTATTTCCCCAAAGACTTCTTCAATCACTCGGTCAAGGCTCCTTGCTATGAAGATTGCGAGGATCACCTTCCCTACACCGCTTGACAAATCAACAAAACGCTCCTGGTCTGCACGAGCTGAAACTGCAAACGACACCACACTCCTTGCCTGCACGAGTTGAAACTGCACACGGCACCAAAAAAATGCTCCTCGTTCGCACGAGCCTAAAAGGCGACAACCAACGCTCCTGGTCTGCACGAGCATAAAAGGCGACACACAAACACTCCTTGCCTGCACGAGCTGAAACTGCAAACGGCACCAAAAAATATATGTATTTGAACTACGTTTTGACTTGATCTTTTCTTTTTGGAAGGGTACGTAGGCAGCTCGAACATTCAACTTTGAGTTCAGTCACATCAAAATAAAAAAAATAAGGTTTTATTACAAAAAAAAAAAAAAAAAAAATTTTACAAGTTGTTAAATAAAATATAAAAAAAAAAAAAGGGGTTGCTGCAATCCAGCCCAAACCCATCAAGAAGCCAAACCTACAGGCCCAATCCTGGGTCAAGCCCAGCCGTGCACACACCCAGGCCCAAAAAAAAAAAAAAAAAAAAAAAAAAAGGGGGCAGCCCAGCAGCAAGCCCATGAGGGAACCGAAATTACTCCCTCTGCTCTGACCCAGATCTCCAGATCCACCTTTCAGACCCCAAAATCACGAGCCACCTCATCATCCCCAGCAGCTCATGCTCTTCTCCAGTGAGATCTCCAACTCCTGCTGCCCATCCCCAAGCTCGTCTTCACCGACTGCAACTGCTCGTCGCTCACCACCCTCGTGGATCTCTCCTCCCTCTCCCTCCGTCTCTGTGAAACTTCGGGGCACCCAAATCCAGGTCCGGCGAGGTCACGGACCTCAAGGCCCGAGTGAACACTGCACTCCTTCCTCCTCGACCCAGTTCGTCCTCATCCTCAGATCCGAGAGCTGCGAGCAGAGCTCTGGCTGCTGCAAATCGCTCTTCGCCGCTGTTGATGTCGAAGAGCTTCCCCACGACGGAGGAGAAGTTGCAGCGCACCATTGCCATTGCTGCCAAGTCCAACAGTGCTTCAGCACCTCATCGCAACGAGAACGGAACACGACCCGCTCGCCTTGAACTGCAGCTGTGATGGGTGATGCAGGTTTGGGTAGAACTGAATGTGCGGCAAGATTGTCGCCCGATGGTTCTGTTCTGGTTTGTGGTGGTGGTTCAGGTAGCACAACAGAGGTGAACACCCAAAGGCAGCCGAAGATGTCGTCGACCAAGACGACGCCATCTAAACTGGACGAGATAAAAAAAGTCCCGAAGTGTTACGGGATGATGAGGCAGCCACAGGGAACGACGAAGCAAGAAATTATCTCCACCGATTCGATTAAGTACGAATCCAGGGAAGCCAACAACAACTCCACCAGTGACGCCCAAATTGACGCTTCTAGGATTTTAGCTTTGCAGTCTTCGACCTCCTCCTGCAGCTCTCCTGTCTCTGCCCATCATCCACACCTCCGCTGCCAACAACCTCAAACGACTGCTGTCAAACGACTAGCCAGTCGTGAAGTTCTTCTGCTCCACCACTGCAGATATCTCCTCTGCAATTCCTCCACTTCAAGCTTGACACCATTGCTGTTGGGCCCAGTCATCGACGGAAGGCAGTGCGACGGGTAGGCAGTGCAGTGGCTGTGATTGGTAGCTGTGCTTGGTGGTTGTGCTTAGTGGTTATGCAGTAGCTGTGCTCAGTGGCAGTGCTCAGTGGCGGTGCTCTGGGGCTGTGCTTAGCAGTTGTGCTCAGTGGCTGTGCTCAGTGACCGCTGTCAAACGACTAGCCGGTCAGCTCCAGCAGCTTCAACAGCTTGGTGGTTGTGCTCAGTGGCTGAGCTCACTGACCGCTGTCAAACGACTAGCCGGTCAGCTCCAGCGGCTTCAACCGCTTGGTGGTGGTGGTTGTGCTCAGTGGCTGTGCTCAGTGACCGCTGTCAAACGACTAGCCGGTCAGCTCCAGCAGCTTCAACAGCTTGGTGGTTGTGCTCAGTGGCTGAGCTCAGTGACCGCTGTCAAACGACTAGCCGGTCAGCTCCAGCAGCTTCAACAGCACATGCAGCTCCTCCTGGGTTTTCACCCACAAATCCAATCTTGCAGAGCACCATATATAAAAGAAAAAAAATGGTGGAGCCTCAATGCTTCTCAGTCGTTTGATCGACGCCACAGCTCCACCATCTTCAGTGTTACGTCACAGGAAAGCAAAGGAAAGGAAGCAAAGGAAAAGAGATGCACGGCACCTAAAAAAGCAAAAGAAAAGAGATGGGCGGAAAGTAGAAAAAAAAAAAAACACAATGATGATGCATTTGGCACCATCTGGAAGAAAAGAAAATAAAAAATAAAAAAAATAAATAAACAAAAGAAAATGATGGTGTCTGTGCCACTTACAGAAAAAACAAAGCAAAAAAAAGAATGATGGGTGCGTGGGCACCAACCAGCAAAAAAAAAAAAAAAAAAAAAAATGATGATGACAGTTTTTTTTGAGTGTTGGATGTCGGCAATGCATATATGAATAAATAAAAAAATAAAATATGCATGAATAAGGTTTGTGTTTGGTGTGTATATGCATGCATGTATACTTATATATGTGTATATATAGACATCGAATGAAATAAAATAAATCTTATTGACATCTCTGAAAATTTACATTTTTTTTACATGAGAAGAAAAAAAAAAAGAATGTGCAAACAAGCCTTCATTGGCCAGGTGGCGCCTCATTACTCGGCGGAACCCCAGGAGGCGCTGGAAGTTGATTATTTTGAGCCTCAACACTCGGCGAAGCTCCAGAAGACGAAGGCCTTAAATGCCTTTGAAACAAACCCACAAACCTCTGATGATCACTTAAAGACTGACCATCGGAGTCCTGCAGCTTGTCAAGTTTTCTCTTCATGTTTGTAGAATAGTTATGTGCAAGTCGGTGCAACTGTCTATTCTCATGCCTGAGCCCTCTGATCTCTTGTTGGAGACTTATCACTTCAGCCGCCAATGATTCAACTTGGCGGGTTCGAGCAAATAGGCGCTGGGCCATATTGGAAACAGAAGCCGCGCACTGGACACTGAAAGCCAGAGAATCCTTAACGGCCAACTCATCGGACCGCCCGGCGAGTAATCTGTTATCTTTGGGAGTGGACATATTCCTGGCCACCACCGCAGCAGTCATATCATTCTTCATTACAGAGTCCCCAATGGTGAGAGGACCAGAAGGGGATAAGAGAAATGGACGCCATATATTGTCTTGAGGAGACGCAGATGCCTCTCCACTAATATTCAAGTCAAGACGATGATCAGATGGGCAAGCCATTTGTGAAAATAATGAAGGAATGAGAGGTCGGATGAAATCAAATTCTCAGAGATACAAAAGAGGGGAATTCTTTACAAGCAACCAACTCTCTGAACATGCTTTTGGCGCACCATCGACGCCTCCATAAAAGAAGAAGCAACAGAGGCGCCGGTTCAAAAATCGAAGAGGCACCTCTCCCCGAATATCAAAAGTCGGGCCGTTTGTTCAAAAAATCGAAGAGGCACCACTCTCTGAGATTTTAAAAGCCGGATTTTCCGGAGCAAATCTGTCGCCACTCTCCTGATCTCGAGAGCCAGACCGCCAGCACGACGCCTTTCTCAGAAATCGAAGAGGCACACTGCTTTTCAAACCTCGAGAGTCGGATTCAGCACCAGCTTTCCGGAAATCACGGACCACTTTGTCAAAAGCCTCTGACAAAGTTAAAACACGTGAACCCCGCCACTCTCAGTACATCGCTGTGACCGAGAAGGGTAAAAGAACAGCATTACCACTTGTCGATAAAAATTCTACATATGTCGACCTTCATCCTCCACAGACGGGCAGACCTGCAAAAAATGCTCAACCCTTCCTCACTTCCGAGGGTAACACTCCCAGCAAAACCCCAACAAAGCTTTCTCAAAATGCTTGGCTCTCTTCCTCCCGAGAATACCTCTGCAAACAAATCAAACCAGAGCAAAAGTATCTCATATCAGCAGGGTCGAAAGCAAGAGTATCTCATATCATGCTTTCTCCCATCCTTTTTCTTTGTCCTCCCTCTTCACTACAGGACAAAGAGAAGGAGAGCAATCGGGCGGCGCTAGGAACCAAGTTTTTGGTCAGGAACGGACTGCCTAGAAATCCGTCCCTGATTGCTTACTTAGCTTTGCTCCCGAGTACTCATCCACATCGGCTTGGGGAACAGACAAGGCGAGCGACAATGAAGCATCAACCTTGCTGATTCATCCCCTAACTACAGGATAAGGAGAAGCAAAGTGATCAGCCGGCGTTTACCTTCCCAGTTGGAACGGATTGATGAGAAATCCTTCCCTGATTGCTTACCTGGCCTTGCTCTCGAGTACTCATCTGCCTGGAGAACAGATAAGACGAGCAACAATGAAGCATCAATCTTGGGGATCATCAGTAAGCGCAACAACTGCACGTGCTGATTCATCCTCTAACCCTCTTCAACATGAATTGGGGAGATCGAACAAAGAAACAGACCATTACCTCCATCTCGTGTCTGCTTGCCGGATGCCCAAATCCTGAAGCCGCTCGTGGTCCCGTCTCCATTCATCAAGATCAAGCCTCAACGGCCCTTGAAGAAATCACAAGCCCAATTCAAGATCAAGTGTCCACCACCCTTGAATCGAGCCCAACTCCAGGTAAAAGGAGTAAATTCAGACATTTGTAGCAAGTCTACCAGAAGAAGCCTCCTAGCCCAGTTCAAGATTAAATCTGTGGAAAACGACTTCTTCGAAAGCAAAGGTATCTCATATCATCAGGGTTGAAAGCAAAGCTATCTCATAGCATGCAATCTCCCTGTCCTTTCCTTTGTCCCTACTCTTATCTGCAAGACAAGGATAAAGAAAAGCAATATGTCGAAACCTCCACTCAAACCTCCAGGAAGATACCACATCTGCCTGAAGAACAGATAAGGCAGACAGGTGAAGCTAGTACATTGAAGCATGTGGAGACAAGCGCAACCAATATATATGTGTTGGTTCATCCGTTACTGCTTCAAAAGCAAACGTATCTCATATCATCAAGGTCGAAAGCAAAGGTATTTCATATCATGCTTTTCCCTTTTCTTTCCTTTACCCTTGCTCTTACCTGCAAGATATGGAGAAAGAAAGCAATCAGTCAGAACCTGAAATCAAACGTCCGATCTGGAACTGATTGCCCGGAACCTTTGCCTGGTTGCTTACCGAGCCTTGCTCTCAAGTACTCATCTTCAAGTGCTCTGAAGGACCATTTAAAAGCAAAAGGATGCGCACCACTTCTGCCAGGCAAAAGAAACAAGCAGAGAGGAATGTAACATAAGTGAGCTGGAACAGATCACTATAGCATGACGCCCTCGTCTGCAGAATCGCATGATCCATCCGGAGGAAACCAGAAAATCCTTCAAACCCAGTTCAAGATCAAAGCTGTGGAAAGTCAACAAGCACAACAAAGCACGTGTCGATTCGTCGGCCACTTCGTTGAAAGCAAGAGTATCTCATATCGTCTCTCTTCCCTCTCCTTTTCTTTGTCCTCGTTGCTAAATGAGAGACAAGTAGAAGGAGAATGATCAACCGGAACCCGAGATCTCCTAGCTCGGCGACTTGAGGAACTCCTACTATATGGTTTGCGTAGTACCTGACCAAGCCCGAAACCACAAAAATTTGCAGTTCATTCGAGATTCACGCCTCTACGGCCCTTGAAGAAACTTGCAACACAAAAAAATCAAGATTCACGCCTCTACGGCCCTTGAAGAAATTTGCAGTCCAAGGTCAAGCCCTCAGGCCCCTTGGAGAAATTTGCAGCACAAAAATCAAGATTCAAGCCTCTACGGCCCTTGAAGAAATTTCCAGTCCAATTCAAGATCAAGCCCCGACGGCCCTTGGATTGACATCTACATTAAGAAACTTCAAAACACATCGCCTACAAGTGACAAGCACAAGTATGCGACGCGCCTTGAAGTGGGGGCATTTGTAGACATCGAAATTTCGTGAAATAAATGTTGACCAAAAATTAAAATTTCAACGCTCATGTATCACATAAATTTTATACATAGCATGTGAATCAACGAAAAATCAAAATAATTCAGAAAAGTCATCAAACAGGACACATGTCAACGCCTGGCAGAAGTGACTTATTTCATCTGATTATTAAAACCCAAAAATCAAGTTTTGGAATTCTATAAATAGAAGGCCAATTCATTCATTTCAATTCACTAATTCACATTACACAAAAGCGTTGAAGCTCTGAAACTCCAAACGCTCTCAAGCAAATCCCGAAGAATCAACGAAGTTCTGTCCGTCCTTCATCAAAGATCAAGCCCCAAGGCTCCTCGAAGTTCTGTCCGTTCTTCATCAAAGATCAAGCCCCAAGGCTCCTCGAAGTTCTGTACGTTCTTCATCAAAGCACAAGCCCCAAGGCTCCTCGAAGTTCTGTACGTTCTTCATCAAAGCACAAGCCCCAAAGCCCTCGAAGATCCGTTCAACCACGTTCTTCATCAAAGCACAAAGCCCCAAAGCCCTTGAAGATCCGCTCATCCACCTTCAAGATAAAGCCCCAAAGCCCTTGAAGATCCGCTCATCCACCTTCAAGATCAAAGCCTCAAAAGCCCTTGAAGATCCGCTCATCCACCTTCAAGATCAAGCCTCAAAAGCCCTTGAAGAACAGTTCATCGTTCATCGTTCATCCACCTTCAAGATCAAGCCTCAAAAAGCCCTTGAAGAACAGTTCATCGTTCGTAATTCCTCGAAGATCAAGCCCAAAAGCCCTTCGAAGATCCATTCATCCTCAACCTTCAAGATCAAGCCCCGACGGCCCTTGAGGAAATCATCCACTGTTCATCCCAAAGATCAAGCCCCGACGGTCCTTTGGATCAGCAGCCCATCAACAAATCCACATATCCCAGTTCATCAAGATCAAGCCCTCCAAAGGCCCTTGAAGAATTGTTCATCAAAGATCAAGCCCCCGACGGCCCTTCGGATCAACAATCAAACCACCAAATCAAGTTCTTACGGAGATAGAATCAGAGGCAAATTTTCAAAGAGATTGTAACCCAAAATCATCAAATACAAATATCACTTTGTACACGTTGGTTCTTGTCGCGTTTCGTTTCAGGAAAAATTCGTGTTTACAGAAACTTAATCCAAATTACAAATGTTAGATTAAGGTTGAGTAGACTTCCCATTAGGGCTGCAAATTTTTCCTGAAAATCCTAAACTAAACAAAAAAAAAATTCGATTCCATACCGAAAAATTCTCAAACCAATAATACCGAAATTTTAGGATCCATACCGAACCAATCCCGAACCTTTCGGTATGAAAATCAGGATTACATATTCAATGATTCGGGAATCCCGAACCGAACCCAAAAAATATATATATTTATTTTGGTTGCATGTATGCTAAATGTTGAATGTTGAATTTAAGTATTTTAATAATAGACTACATTAGAAATAAAAGTATGAAATTAAATAGTTTGGAACATTCGAACATCAATTTGACTTTAAGTGAAATGGTATTTCAATTGGAATGAGATAAAAAACTTAAATTTCAATTGATATGAAATTGAGAAATAAAATTTTAGGTTGAAAGGGCCAATTTTTAGCCCATAGCCCATAATCTCAAATTTCAACTCAAAAACTCAAAGTTGAAAATCCAATCTTGATCCATCTAGAAATACCGAAAACATTTAGAAAATCCTGAAAATTGAAAACACTGAAATTTTAGTTTGAGATTGATCTTTAAATTCCGGTCCCATTTTCAATTTGGAATCTCATACCTAAACCACCTCTATCCATGTTATGCAATCCACACATAATTTTGTTAAAAACAAAAAATAAAGAAAAACCAGCGCATAATTTTATTTAATGGTGGTATTCACAAACTTATTTTTTACTTTCTATTCTACCCACCATTTATTAAGTTCTGTTTTTTTTAATTTTCTTCAATTCTTTCTACGATTTAGAATGCATTTTTGCTCACCACTATTTATATGGTGTATGCTTACCATTCTTTAATAGGCTATCCACTTTGTACAGTTGCTGAGGCAGACCAATCCGGCATTTATCGTTAGATGAGTTTAAATTTTGAGATTTGTACTTATTCATTACACAAATATCAAAATTTAAAGTCATTTAACGATGATAAACAGGGTGATGAATACACTACTGACAAAAAAATGCTCCTCACGATTTAATTTAATTTCATTTTCGTCTTCCATTTTAATTTACTTTTGCCGCCTTTTAACTTCCCTTCCCTCGTCGATCTGTGCTCAAGTCACCGGTGAGCGCACACTGCTTAAACTGCGCACCACCCCCTACCCCCCCTCTCTCTCTGTGCGACGGTGGAGCACAGGAACTGAATTGGCAACTTCAACCGGTAGGTCTCTCCTTCTTCTCCAAGCTTTGCCTTTAATTTTCGTAAATTCAGAAGCAGAATAGTTGCAGTGTTGGAAATTTGAAACCCTAGAACGAAATCTGAGCTTCCAGTTTTTGTTTTTGGTATTCGTTATTGCTGATAATCTAGTTTCGTAGACTGCGTATATATATGGTATTAGCTAGGGTTTGAGTTCATAGAGAACTTGTTAGTCTCTTCTCTCTCTCTCTCTCTCTCTCTCTCTCTCTCTCTCCCTCCCTCCCTCCCTCCCTCTCTCCCTCTCCCTCTCCCTCCCACTCTCACTCAAGCACGCTTGGGTAGAAATGGAGGTCCGACCCGAGATGTTTGTGATTTAGCCTTATTGAAATGGATAATTTCTGTTGTCTGGTGGATCCCATTTTTGTGAAGCAAAATTGTTCGGGATGGCCCTAAAGTACTTCCACTGTGCTAATGGAGCAGTGACGTATTATTATTTGGGTTATAGGTTTGGAATAATAATTGTCGATTTTCCAAGCATTGCTTCCCTTTTGTGTTAAAATTACTTCCCCTAATTGTGAAGCCACTAGCACAGGATTTCTTTGGTTTTTTTTTTCGTGTGTGTGTGTACGTCAACGCCCCCCATCCCGAATACTTTCTAGTAATAGTTGCTTAAGTAGCATTAGTATTCTGGTTTGTTGCTCATAGGGAAATCCTTGAGTTGTTTACTTAGTATGACTGTCACTTACACGTTTCTTTCACATTTTCTCAGAGGTTGCTGATCTGGTGGTTTCAATATGTACATAAAGCAGGTGAGTTTTTGTTATAGGTGGATTACTGTTAACCTTGTTTATTCCGAGTGATATCTATAGGGCCCTCTATTTACTTTTTCGTAGATTTCTAATATTTTATTAATATGTGCCGTCCTGCAATTAGGTTATTATTGAAGGATTTAAGAGCTACAGAGAACAAGTTGCTACTGAGGCCTTCAGCCCAAAAGTTAATTGTGTTGGTAATGATATCTTTCCTTGCAATTGCAACGGATGTTTTTATTTATTTATTTTCATAGTTTTATGCTAGTTTATAATATTCATTTTTAACTGTAACTGATTGGAATATCTTTGTAAAATGGATAATGTACTTCAAAGTATTAGATTACAAGAGGGTGATGTGCCATATTTGTATTTGTTTGGTTAGCATAGTAATAGACATCAGACAAATGAGGTGCTGAAGTATCTTATCTAGGTTCTTAAGGTGTGTGACGTAAAAAGGAGTTTTATGACTGTCATGGAATGTTTAGCTTGCCAAGCTCATGGTGTATATGGGTTTTTAAACATTCATTGCTGCGCAACCTATCCTTTTGGATAACATGAGCCCTTCTTTTTGGTTTTTCAGATGGACCTCTGTGCAGCTTTGCAGCTTAAGATAAAATCTTGTGTATTAAAATTTTGAGGTCATTCAACTGAGATTGAAAAAAAAAAAAAAACATTTGAGTCTTCAATAGTTTTATTCATTTGATACCTTTGCATTTTTTCTTGTAAAAGGATGCCTATGTGTACTGGAGATCTTCTCCGTTAAAGTAAAAATGTCAATCATACTTCTGTATCTGTATTTGCTTGTTTTCTAATTCCATTCTAAAACATGTTTCTAATAAAATTCCATATCTATTTCAATCATGTTTACTGCAGTTGGTGCCAATGGGTCTGGAAAGACGAACTTCTTCCATGGTAAGTATCAAGTATGAGTGATTCTTGCATTGTTTCTTTCCTTCGGCCAGTATATATATTTGTCCTTTTGGAACTGTTAACGTTGACTTGTTTATGTTTGTTGATTCAAAAATTTTATTTAGCGATCCGGTTTGTACTAAGTGACCTTTTCCAAAACCTTCGGAGTGAGGATAGGCATGCTCTACTCCATGTAGGTCTCTCTGAACGTTTGCTTTTGTTTCAAGCTATTTTGTTGAACTAATTGCCTAATAAACAATTTGTATTGCAATATATGCTTCCTCCTGATTGACCAGGAAGGTGCAGGCCACCAAGTAATATCTGCATTTGTGGAGATTGTATTTGATAATGCTGACAATCGAATCCCGGTAATGTTTATTGATCATCTCTTGTCAGTTATTTTCTGTCACTTATAGTTCCCTTTCACTCTCTCTCTCTCTCTCGCTCAGTACACATGTCTGTCTTTTTTCCTTGTGAATATGGAAAATTTACTGAAACTACCTCCTAGCACTCAACCCATTTTGAAAGTTTTGGGCTGCCTAGTCACATTGTTTTTCCCCACTTGGTGCATGGGTTGTGCAAAGATGATCACTATAGGAATGGTGCTTGCAACATTTTGTTTTTCTAATATAAATCAAGTTTTGGTGTGAGTGCTACTATTTGAGGAAAAAAATCTTATCTGTAATAGAGGGCATTGATTGGATAGATCTGTCTTTTCAATTATTTGCTTGTTTGGAAAGCTGCAATTAGTTAGCTTTATGGAGTTTCTATAGCTGTTTCAGTTTTAGGGGGATTTTTTTTCCACTCTTCTGTTTTGGAAGTTAAAATACATCATCAATCTTCACAAGTGGAGTAATGTCAAAACAAGTACGGGACCTGTATGTTCGGG